>OZ007560.1:165125842-165850842 GCA_963931875.1 Pollenia griseotomentosa
ATTTCACAGTATCATTTATAGTCCTATAAAATTGTGACGAGCCAAAATTTGTTATGATTGCATTATTTTTTACGGTTTTAGGCGTACTAAACTGTTTTCCGGGAGTAGTGTTTATATGGGGCTTAGGGTAAATTATGGACCGACCTTCGCGAAATTTTACAGTGTCATTTCTAGTCGAATAAAACGGACTTGTGCAAAATCTTATGTCATTCCGTGCATTTTTGCATCATTTATGTTAGTTTTTGTAACAAAATTATCAAGTTTTTGAAGGTGGTGGTTCCACATTTTGATTCATAGCTCTGGTCCTACTGAACCGATTTTGCTGAAATTCAATCCCAAACTGCTTAGGATAACTACAAGCAATTTGAGACCTAGTTTGTTTATTTCTTTTGAGTTTTTCGAAAGTGAGCGTGTTTTCAACAGACGGACAGACGGACAGACGGACAGACAGACGGACATGGCTAAATCGACTTAGAATTACTCAAGCAGCCAGAATATATATACTTTATGGGGTCTGAGATGAATAATAAAAAAGTTTCACACGGAATGACAAACTTAGTATACCCTCTTCACAACTAATTGTGGTGGAGGGTATAAAAAAGAGTAATTTTTGGGTTTTCATTATTTTGGTCATAACTCTTTTATTTCTTAACCGATTTGACAGATTCATATACCGACGTGTTATTTTGGTTATAAAACTTGGACTCGGGAAGATCTATCGTTCCCGAAAATGGGTGTTTTTCAAAAAAAAAATTAATATTTTGGTCATAACTTTTTCGTATCTGAACCGATTTTCCCGAGTTTTTCAGAAAATATTTTCTATTAAAAATTTCCGATCTTTTGATATAAAAGGCGTAACCATAGGTCATATAACAGTCAAAAAATTCAGGTTTTTATACAATTTTTAATACTTTTTGTATGGGAGGTACCAAGCCCATTTCTCCAATCCCGCCCATTTTGTGGGATGGTGTGTATTTATAACCTAAATGTTTGTACCTAATTTGAAAACTTTGGCTCTTGCCGTTCTCCAGATATACAGAAAAAAGTAATAAAAATACAACAACCACAAGGGATTTTTTTTTTTTGAAAAATAAGACGCAGTCGTGGTTTTTTGGTCATATCTCAGCCATTGTTGGACCGATCTGGCTGAATTTCAATAGCAAGAAATGGTGGACTATATGTGACATAAATGTAAAACGATCTAGCCGCTATCATGTCTGGAGTCTCCGGAAAACACATATCAAACGTAAGACGAACAGACCCAGAATATATATACTTTATAGGGTCTAAGATCAATATTGTAGAAATTACAAACGGAATGACAAACTTATAATACCCTTTTCCACATGTGGTGAAGGGTATAATAAGATAAAAAATTTAAAAAAAAATTATAATATAATTGAAAACAAAAAATTTAAAAATTGTTAATATTTTTAAGTTTTGGGAACAATTAAAGCCGTGACACTCGCTGCATCAGTAACATAGATAACCTTTTGATGACTCTCAACCCTAACATATACCTTGCCAGGAATTGAAAATGCAAAAGTTAATTTACCTTCACGTTTCAACTTAAAACAGTAAAACATCAGATCCCTATTAGTATCTGTTAAACATTCATGCACATAAACGTTAGATTCAACATCTCCACTAATGTCAGACAAGTTAAGCGATCGTTTTTTGGTTTTGCAGAGCCCTGCGATAGATCGAAACAGCTGGTTCCTGTAATACGGAGAATGTAATTTTATCATTATTTCTAGATTTCAGCCGAAAAAAATCCTTTACTTGTGGTGGTTTCAGATAAATAGTGTAACAAATTTTAGAGAAGGTATCAATAATGTTCTCATTTTCTCTTTTTGGAATGTCACTGATAATTAAATCAGAAGCAACAACATTATTCTAAAGTGATTCAAATTTGTTTTTCACTTGTGAGTTTATTATTTATTTTAACAATATCCTCTCTTTTGGTATTTTCAAAAATTTTCACTCGTTCCTCAATGTCAATAATTGCTGTTTTCAAGTTATTCAACTCACCAGATAAAACATTAATACCAGAGAATGACAACAAGTACTCATAAGAAAAATATACAGAGGTATTTACCCACGCTTTTCGTTATTGTTTATACACATATTTATAACACAAATAATAACAACAGCTATGGTTGTGCGTTGCAAAAAGTATGGTTATTACTGATACTTATGCACGGCAATATCTACACGCACCCATATTCAGTAAAAAAAATACATTAATAATTTCAAAAGATTTTGTTATTCGTGCTTAATTCCCAGTTCTTATTATTGATAAAAACACTTGAAATTTATTGTTGATGGGATAAGCTGAAGTTGAAGTTACTTTTTGAAAATACATTAATATTATGCAGTACCCACCCTGTCGGACATTCAGTTAACTTTAAATTAACAGAAAGCTAACTATTTCTCAAGTAGTGGTGGTTGACACTTGCACTACTTTTATATGGAATTAACTAACTATTTTAACATTGCGATGTCCTAGGAAGTAGTCGATTGTCCGACTCTGCATTACTTTCAATTAACTTTAAGTTAACTTTTTGTAGCTAGCTATAAACTCAATACTTTAAGTTGGCTTTATGAATGTTATTCACTGGATGAATACTTTCAAAAAAATAAAATTTTATTTTTTATTTTATTTTATTTTTTTAACCGGAGTCGCTGGCGGGAATCGATCCCGCAACCTCGGCGCTGATAGACTAGCTCACTACCAGCTAGCCTACTGGGGCAGTGTAGTTTTTGAATAAAAAACTATGTTTTTTGCCATTACTCAATTAAGAGCGTAAATATGAGATTAAATGGTCATAACATAACAACAATAACAACGTTGATTTTTTTTTGCTAACGACTTGGCTCTCTCTACTTAAAATATACTACACAGTGTTTGTATACACTTTGGTTAATGTAAATTTTGCATTGCGTAGTAGTATACACTCTATACAAATGGATGGCGCGCACCCCAATAAATAACCGCCACATGCATAACTAAATAATATGACACCACAAATCAAAACAAACAACCACATGCACTTAGTAAGAATAAATCGAAAACGTTTATTTGTTAAAAGTGCAACATATGCAGTTTGGAAAATTGAGTGACTATTTTATCTATTAACTCAATTTCCCAAACTAATTATGATTGGTCAGGAACTGAAAAGGGGAAAACAAATAAGAAATTAGCTTAAGTTAAATTTTGTATAAAAAGGGGCTCACAGCCCAGAATAAATCAGATTTTGAATTTGAACTACAAACTGGCAATATCTGCCTTGTGTTTTATTCTTAAAGTCTCCTTTTGCCCTCATTAAGTTGAGATCGGCAAATGCATTAGCGTAGCCAGTGGCAAACTCTGCCGGCTGCACAATAATAACACTTTATACACTTTTTACTTTTTTTGACAACACAACTCTTTACATGGCGATCCTGCCACTCGGACCAGCACATTTTTGTTAAATCCTACAGGTATTTGGCGATAATTTTGCCAACCAAGGACGAATATTTCAATTTCAATTCAAGGAAAATTGCCTGAAAACACAACCAGTTTATATTCGTATTGTAGTTTTTGTACCTGTTACATGGAAGAGTACGTCCCAAAGTGCGTAGGGAAGCAAGCTAGAACACCCCCACCATACAAACCTTTGATTACAGGACCAAAGGCCATTTTAATCGAAGAATACAGGCGTAGGCAGAGCCGCTTGGCGGAAGAGCGCCTCACGGCAATCCCTTAGGTTGAAATCCAGTTAAAAAAAAAAGAGAAGAGGAGGCCGGCTGACGAAGTTAAAGAAAGAGTTAGCGGAACTACTAAGGCTAGTAAAGCATGAGAATCCTGCAATAAGCTGGGAGAGAGCTTCAGCGGCTTGGGAACGGATAGAAAAATTCAAAAATGATATAAAGAAAAACCACAAAAAGAAAGAGAATAGAAAACAAGAATAAATAAATAGTTTTAAAATTTTTATTATCAAATTAATTTTAACTTTATATAAATTATATTTAAAATTTTTTTTTATTATTTTTGAACATGTGTAAATCGCAGACAACTTTTGACCGCCCTAAGGCGAATGTAGTGAATGAGGTTAGGGTAACAGAGGAAAAACTTAACTTAATGACTATAGAGATTTACTTACTAGTAATAACAGTAGTAATAGTAATAAACTTTACAATTCGGATATATCAGATGCATAAGAGAAGTATAAAGAAACAATATCTGAGCAAAGCTAGTGAATCAAACGCTATATAAATACAATATAAAGGTCATGGCAACAAATTTTAGAGCATTGTAGAGCGGTTAAAGAGGTTTTTGATAGATCGTACAAGTGTCTGGACGTTGATAGACCAACAGGGCAAGAGACTGTCGACAAACATATACAGGTCCTTTTAGACTGTTTCAACAAAATAAGAACTATACTCAATGTGCACTATCATAGGCTGACACCCTCGCATAAGATAGCAGCAGACGCTTTCTTTCATGACGCCAGGAATTAAATAGTACTTGTGACAGCCAAAAAGAACATCGAGGTACATATACCAGAGACTATCCAAGGAAGGATAGACATAAAACCCATAGCCCAACCAAAGAACATAAAACTTACAATGCCTCAGACAACTGTAGAATTTTTAAACACAGCTTCTAAGCTCATAACAGATTTCGATGGAAAATCGGAAAACTTAAGATCCTTTTTAGATTTCCTATTATTAGTCGATTCAATAAAAGAGACACATGAACCAATATTAATAAATCTAATAAAAGCTAAGTTGAAAGGGAACGCGAGAAATTTAATAAATGATGAGAGCACGGTAACTCAGATCATAGAAAAATAAAAAACCACTGTCAAATGTGAATCAGTAGAGGTGTTAACAGCGAAAATCATGAACATAAAGCAAAACAACAAAACAGCTAATGCTTACTGTTCTGAGATAGAAACTCTTGCAAAATCCCTAGAAAACACTTACATTTCGGACGGACTTTCATGCGAACTCGCTAGTAAATATTCCACTTAGACAGCCGTTAAGGCAATGACCACGAACTGTACTTTGGACAGAGTTAAACTAATAATGCAAGCTGGACAATTCAATTCCATGAATGATGCAGTTAGCAAATTTGTTAATAGCTGCACAGAAGTTACTGGAACACAAAATTCCATACTTCATTTCAATAAAAATCAAAACAATTATCGGAACAATTACAATCGATCAAGAGGTAGAAACAACTACCAAGGGAACAACAACAATAGAAACAATAACAATTTTCAGAACAATAGAAACAATAACAATTTTCAGAACAATAGATATCATAATAGAAATAATAAAGACAGAAGGCATATACGTACTATACACGAGACGGGAAACGCAGAAGGCTCGGAATACGAGAATATTCCGGAAGGCCAAATATAGTTTTGCAAAATACTAAAATCTACAAAATATCTGAAAACAACACGAATTTTATAACAACAAAATACAAAAACAATAATTTAACATTCTTAGTCGACACGGGAGCCGACATTTCACTATGTCGTATGACAAAACACTTACAAAATGAAAATTACTATCCAAACGAGAAATGTAAACTGACGTGTATCACGAGTCAGGAAATTAATTCATTAGGAACAATTGACCTAAAATTAAACATAGATGACATACCTTTTGAACATACTTTCCAATTAGTAAACGCAGATTTTCCGGTTGAAACAAACGGAATTATTGGACGGGATTTTTTAAGAAAATATTTTTGTAAAATTGATTACGAAACACTTACATTGTCGCTAATTGTAAAGGATGAATCAATAGTCTTACCCATGCAAACAAAAACATACAATGAGTTGAAAATTACAATACCACCACGAACTGAAATAATACAGCCAATTAAATTAAACATTAAAGAAGATTGCGTCATATTCAACAGTGAATTGGAAGACGGAATTTTTTTAAGTAATTCAATCGCACCAAAAAGTGGTATGACACACATAAAAATTTTAAATACAACAAACTCAACAGTAATTCTAAAGGGCATTAACCTACAGACTGACCCACTTAAAAATTATGACATATTAAGTTACAATAACATAAACAATGACGAACGTTTTAAAAAAATAATGAATGAGCTACAAATTAACAACAATGACGAAAATGCAATATCATCACTAATTAATATTTTTAAAAATACCAAAACGTATTTCATTTGGACAACGAAAAGTTAACTAGCAACAATTTTTACAATCAGACAGACTACCACATTCACACACTGACACGATAAACGAACAAGTACAGAGAATGCTTAAAGATGACATTATAGAACCTTCAATCAGTCCATATAATGCACCACTATTATTAGTACCGAAAAAAGGCACTGAAGATAAAAAGAAATGGAGACTGGTGGTGGACTTTAGAAAACTCAATGACAAAATTGTAAATGACAAATTCCCATTGACAAGATTAGAGGATATTTTAGACAAATTAGGAAGAGCTAAATGGTTTTCAACCTTAGATATGACCAGCTCTTTCCACCAAATTAAACTTAATAAAGACTCCAGACCGTTGACAGCTTTTTCAACAACAAATGGACATTACCAATTCAAAAGATTACCTTTCGGTTTAAAGATTTCCTCAAATAGTTTTCAAAGAATGCTGACAATAGCACTTTCTGGTTTAGACTCAGAAGCTTTCCTATATGTCGATGATTGTGTTTTAGTCTAAACCACCACAATCAAAATCTAATTGAAGTACTGGACAGATTACAACAGTATAATTTGAAACTCAATCCGAAGAAATGTTGTTTCTTACGACCAGAAGTTGTCTACCTAGGACATTTAATTACAAAGGACGGAGTCAAAACTGACCCTGCGAAGTATAAAATAATAGAGAACTACCCGGTACCGAAAAAAACACGGACGACGTTAGAAGATTCGTTGCATTTTGCAACTACTACAGAAAATTCATACCGAATTTCGCAGATATAGCAAAAAATTTAAACGCTTTGCTAAAGAAATCTGTTAAATTTGAATGGAAAGATGAATGCCAAAAAGCTTTTGATAAACTCAAAGAAAAATTAATTAATCCACCTATATTACAGTATCCAGATTTTAATAAACCCTTCATACTCACGACAGATGCATCAAATTTTGCACTAGGTGCTGTATTATCACAAGGTGAAATAGGACAAGACTTACCAATTTCTTACGCCAGCAAATCTTTGCAGAAACATGACATAAACAAACCAATAATAGAAAAAGAACTCTTGGCAATCCATTGGGGTATACATTTTTTCAAACCATATTTATATGGAAGAGAGTTCATAGTAGTCACGGACCATCGACCACTTATTTCATTGTTCTCTCACAAAAAACCTTCATCAAAGATGACCAGGATAAGACTTGATTTATCAGACTATAATTTTTCAATTGTTTACAAAAAAGGAAAGATAAATACAAATGCTGACGCACTCTCGAGAATAGAAATTGACTCTGACATACTTAGACAAATGATACGACAAGAATATGACGAAAAACAAAAAAGAGTTCTAATAACAACTAGAGCCATGAATAATAAAGAAAATGAGGCAAATAAAATGGAGGAATTGAATAAAGAAGCTATGCATAATTTGAATAACACACGCGTGAAAAATAGATTGGAGGATTGCACATCCAAGAGGTCTGATCAACTTCATGTATGGGAATGTACATCCATCAATGATATTAAAAACATAAAAAAATTGCAATTTAATGAAATACAATATAAAGAAAACTTAAGTATATATACGGAAAATAATATTGTGCACATAGGTCGGGATGATAATTCAACGAAACAAGTTTCGAATATGAAGAAATCTCGTACCCACTACGATAAAAATGATAAGCTAGCAAGATTCAGTGATAAATCAGCGAATCTAGGTTCGATACTGAAGAAACTGATTTCTAAAATGAATATAGAAAATATAAGAGAATTAGCACTTTCAAGTCAAGATAAAATATTCAATTTGTATACAAAGGAAGAATTTAAAAAAGCATATGCACAAATAATTATCAACAACAAAAATCCTCAACTAGAAATATTGATATTTAAGCCTCCAATAAAAATAAAAGATGACATAATAAAAATTGACGAATTTCATATTTGGAAAAATATGACTAAAATGGTTAAACAATTTGTATCATACTGTGACAAATGCAATAAAAACAAACAGACAAAACACATTAAGGAACCACTTATACAAACAACTACACCAAACAACAGTTTTGAAGTAATTTCAATCGACACTGTAGGTCCACTACGTATATCAAACAGCTACCGCTACATACTTACGATGCAATGCGAGCTGACTAAATTTGTAATCGCACATCCAATGCAAACAAAAGACGCGGTTACTACAGCTAAAACACTAGTGGAACAGATGATTTTGAGATACGGACAATTCAAGGTACTTAAGTCAGACAAGGGTACAGAATTTACAAACGAAACCATGCGCAGCATATGCGAACTATTACAAACAAGACAAATTTTCTCAACCCCTTATCATCATCAAACATTAGGTGCCGTAGAGAGAAACCATAGGGTTCTTAATGAGTTTCTGTTGACGACAGCAAATAATGACGAATGGGACACTTGGATTCGATATTTTACTTTTGCTTACAACACATCTCCGCATATTGACACTGGTTATACACCATATGAACTAGTCTATGGAAAGTTACCATGCTTGCCATCAGATACCGCTATGAATGAAAATACAGTTATATATAACTATGATGACTACGCAAAAGAATTACGAGTCAGACTACAATTCGCTCTAAACAGAGCAAAAGAGATTACTAATAAAGTAAAATCAAAAAGAACATTAAATAATAACTATCAAAACAAACTAAACTTAAAAATAGGTGACTTAGTATTACTTAGAGTAGAAAATAGAAGTAAGACCCAAAGTCCGTATAAGGGACCATATAGAATTGTAGGTAAAAATGGAGTAAATACTCTAATAGATTATAACGGATAGACGAAGGAATTCCACAATAACAATTTAAAACCATTTATATCTTTATAAATTTTTAAATAAATAATAATCATATTTAATTACATATACTTAATATATCTTAATATTATTAATTAAAATTTATAAAATATTTAACTACATTTTATTTCATATATTTCATTTATAAAATATTTTACCACATTTAATTACATCTTAAGAACACTACTTTAAGAAAAATGTCTATAATACATTTTAATATAGAAAGAAAACCAAAACTATAAACATATGTTAAGATTAATGTTAAAACATAATTAGTAATTACACAAAATATTTTTTTTTTGAAAAATTGAGATCGGCAAATGCATTAGCGTAGCCAGTGGCAAACTCTGCCGGCTGCACAATAATAACACTTTATATACTTTTTACTTTTTTTGACAACACAACTCTTTACAGTAGTTGCCTTTAAGTTAGTCTATACAAGCTAACTTAAAGTTGGTTTTTTTTTTGTAGTTAGCTACTCATTTGACGGCAGGGCATGAATGTGTTTTGGTTATCTGCCATTCATATGAAAAATCCATGTTTAAAAAAATACCTTCAGTATTTTTGGCACTTCTGTGTAAAAATGAAAAAAAATTTTTTTAGCATAAATGTGCTTTGATCACTAGGCAGGTATGGGACTATGTACCTATAAATATTTTTAATGGTACATAAAATAAATTTGTCCGTATCATCAGCAGTACCTATGTAAAACTACACATAAAATATACATTTTTTTTAAAAAACAGGACCACGAGAGGTGGGAAGGGGCAATAACTGCTCTCCGAAGCTATCTAACAGATTTTAATGAAATTTAAAACATTGATAGATGTTTATTTATTTGGACACAGTAGCTATGTATTTTTAGTTTCAAACTATGACCACGAGGAGCAAATTACGTGTACGTTTTGGATCGAATATTAAAAAAAATTTGTTAAACAGCAATGTTGACACACATGCACAATTACATGTGACCTGAAAAGTTAGCAAGCGCAAACAAATGTATATACATAAATGTATTGAGTGGTTGTTTCACTCTTTCTTATTAGCACAACATACAAGTCGATACTTACTAGGGTATTCATTAAATCGGGCTTTTGCTTTAATCGGTTAATCGCTCGATTAATTAACCGAGGTTTTGGTTTAATCGGTTAATTTTGTTATTGATCGGTTAGCCGATTAATAAAGTTTTGTTATAAATTAAGTTATTTCAATAAATAAAAATGCAAAAATTATTTATTATTAGTCTTTTAGTAAAAAAAAAACAATAACATAACGAACAAAATAATTTTTGAACTAAAACCAGCAAACAAAAAAGTAATCATATGAAAAACACATTTTATAATTTATACATAATATTTGTATGTATTTATAAAATTTTTTAATTACTTCAATTATCAAAAGAAATTTTTGGGAATACAAAATTTTGATTTAAAAGATTTTGTTATTCGTGCTTAATTCCCAGTTTGTATTCTTGATAAAAACACTTGAAATTTATGGTTGATGGGATAAGCTTTTCCTATGCGCATTTCACTGGTTGCTTAGGCCAGATCATCAGGAAACTTCATCCATAAAGATTTTAGAAAAACTAAAGATATAAAACCAAATAAAACTTTTAAGCGTATAAGAATCATAAGCAACAGCTCTACTTGTAACAATATCAAAGTTTTAACAAAAACATCAACAATAAACAGTGAGTTTATCTCTTCTTACATTCCCCACTACAATTGATTGGAATTCTTCCAACATTAATTGTAGTTGTAAATAGGTTAAGAAAAAACAAAATGCAAAAAAAAAAAAAAAAAAAAAAACAACCAGCAAAAACATGTTGCCAGGTAGTTTTTCTATGCCGTGCACTTGCCAGTTTATTATCAAAAGAAATTTTTGGGAATACAAAATTTTAATTTTAAATATTTTGTTATTCGTGCTTAATTCCCAGTTTTTATTCTTGATAAAAACACTTGAAATTTATTGTTGATGGGATAAGCTATTCCTATGCGCATTTCACTGGTTGTTTAGGCCAGATCATCAGATATTAAACCAAATAAAACTTTTAAGCGTATAAGAATCATAAGCAACAGCTCTACTTGTAACAATATCAAAGTTTTAACAAAAACATCAACAATAAACAGTGAGTTTATCTCTTCTTACATTCCCGACTACAATACTACAAAAAACTAAAAATATTTGTTACATCGGTTAATCGACTGAAATTAACCGGTTTAATCGTTGATCAAAAATTGCCAATTTCAAATTAACCGATCAGTTAATCGGGTAGTAATAATTCGGTTAACCGATTAACGGTTAACCGAAGGGTAAAACTAAAAAAAAAAAAAAATATTGGCTTTACGAAACTGTCATAAAAGCATGCATGTAGAAGATTTTATTTGAGTTTTCTTCGATACAGTTTTTGCTTTAAGTTTTCAAACATTTTAGCAGTTCACTCTGAATTAACTTTTTTTTTAATTGATAGGTAAAATGAGAAAATTTTTAATACATTTTGTAAAAAAAAAATTTTATAATCGAAGTTTTAAGTCAATTTAAAAATTAAATTAAGTATTAAATATCTAATATGTTTTAAATTTATTTACAGCCAACACCATTTTTGTGATTAAATGTAAATAGAAATATTTGAGCTTATTTTTTTGTGTATGCTGTACTTTAAAATTCTCTATCCAGTACAGATGTAAAATTTTTTTTACGTCAATGTTGTAGATATATTCTATAATTTATATAGAAATTGTTGCATGCCCATGTTATACTCACACTTGTTTGTTTTATGTTTAATGTTGAGCAATTACGTTTAATTTTGACGTTATTGCAATTTTCCGAAATGTGGAGCAATTACGTTTAATACAAACATACATATGTCTTTAAAAGATTTTGTTATTCGTGCTTTTAAATTAAAATTTTGTATTCCCAAAAATTATATTGATAACAAACATATGTAGATTATCTTAATTCTTTGATCTTCATTATTTTCGTAATCTTCATTAGTTTCTACAAAACAGAATAAAACAAATTTTTCGTGTTTAAGAAAATCTATTAACATACATATCTTTCTTCTTATGGGGCGACCTTATGCCCAATTTTCAGGATAGTAATTAAATGTAAATTAAGTTAATTTTCATAAAAACTAAAAGCGTATTTAAATACAGATTGATTTTTTGAGTTTTATTTTAAGTCTTATTTAAATAAGATAAAAGTATGGTATCACATCGGTGAATTAAGTTAGATTTAAGTATTTAGTGAAGAAGAGAATTTTGTATTTAAAATGATTTTAAATATAAATGTGTTTTAATATCAATCCTGAAAACTGGCCATTAATGTATGTACTATAGTATCCAATTATTTGACATCTGGTTCAAGCAAGGAATTAATCGATTTTTGAATTTTAAATTGGCTCGACTAATTGAGTAAGGTTTTTAAATTGTTCGAATTACTCGAATAATTCGAATAATTCGAATAATTTTATCCAATGGGGGAAAAAACATAAATCTCTACACAATAAAATAACAATTCATATCGCTTCTTTATTGCAACATAGTCATATCTCAAAAAATCGAAAATTTCAAGTTACTTTAGAACAGTGTTCATTTATAGTTACCTTCTTTATGTTTTAAAAATAAAATCAGTATTATATCTCAAACTGGACCGAAGTTATAGCAAAATATATTTCATTAAACCTGTATCTAAAGGTTCATTTTGAAAACTTTAATCGCATTTTGCCAAGTTTCATTTTCTTTAGATATGACTTTGTTTCAATAAAGGAGCGATATGTGCTATGTAGATAGTTTTAAGACGTTTAAATTAAATAAATAATTTAAAAAATCAAAAAACCGGCTGCAAAAAATACAGTTTTTATGGATTAAAAAGACTGAAACAAGATTAAGTTTCAGTTTCGTGCTCGGTAAATGCAGACGTGTTTTTTTTTTTTGTTAACTCGGCATACGGTTTTTTTTTTCTTTTAATATAAATAAGTATTTATAATATTATAATATAACTTTTTAAAAAAATAATATATCAGCGAATGGACGCTTTAAAATAATTCTTAATTAGTGAACACAAACGTTAATAATAAAAATATTAAAAATTACAATTAAAAAAAATATATATATATGCACACACATACATATACATACATACAAACATTTAAAGTAAAAACATTTCTTGTTTTTATTTTTTTTTTTTATTATTCTCGGGCTTTTTAAACAACAAATAAAAAGAAGAGCACAATTAAAAAAAACAGTAAAATAATATAAAAAAAACCCTAAGAATGCGTATAATGCAAAAACAATAAAACATAATGAAAGAAATGCTTATGTTACAGTGAGTGTTGACGAAACAAATTTAGAAACAAAACAAAGAATCGATGATAGCAATTACTTAACGTCTAAACGTATTACTCGAACTCGTTCCCTCTCGCCCCCTTTGTTTACAAATACGGTCGATCGTAATGCAATATCAAATCTATTGACTGCAAGTGTTGCCGCAGTGCCCAAAACTTGTTTAATAAGTGATGATACGGTTAACCCCAAAACAGCCGCTATGGAAAACTCAGTAACTCAAGTGAAAATTTCTCAAAAGCCTCCAGTACAAGTTGGCATTGATAGATATATAATATCTATCTATGATAGATTAAATGGGGTCATAGCCCTACTTCTGCAGCAGTTGCTTCGGCCTCAAAAGTACCATCTTTTGATAAAATAAACTCTCAAACTCGTTGTGCAATTCTGGAGGATGAATCCTCAGAAGCACCAAACGTGATTAAATCGTCCAAGCCTCCCCGATATATCTTAGGGAGCAAAACTCAAACGAGCTAATAAAGAGTTTGATCTCGGTGATAGGTGAAAATTCGTTTTACGTAGCTGCAATCAAGCGTTGTAGTATAAACGAGACTAAAATACAAGTAAATCATGAGAATGATTTTCGCAAAATAATTAACCAATTTGAAGCTGTAAAAAAAAGTTTTTATGCATACCAACTGAAGAGCAGTAAAGGTCTACAGGTAGTGATTAAGGGAATTGACTCATAAAAAATTAAAACGTTCTTGGAAGAAAAAGGCTTCAAAGTGGAACATGTCGTGAATATTAAAAATAGGGAAAAAAATCCTCAACCACTATTTCGAGCGGAGTAAGAAACCGGCGACGTACGAAACGCATCCTATTTACAATCTTAAATATATTCTGTATAGAAGAATAACTATAGAAAAGCCACACAAAAGAAATGGTCCCGTTCAATGTTTAAACCGCCAAGAATTTGGTCATACCAAGGCATACTGCTATTTACCCCCTGTTTGCGTAGTATGTGGTGAACTACACGGTACAGTTCTTTGCGATAAGTCTAAAGCTGACCCTAATGTAAAAAATTTAGCAACTGTGGCGGTAATCACACTGACAATTATAGAGGATGCCCTGTATATACTATCGTCAAGCAGTCGGTTGGACCGAAAACTAATCCCCCTCAAATGCAAATATTAATCATGCAAACACAAATGTCATTCAGGCTCCGCAGCCTAGTAATAACAGAACCTCTTACGCTAACGTCCTAAAATCAAACCATGTACCAATGCAAGGTGCTGCGCCAAGTAATGATGAAACCCCAGTTTCTTAAGTCGTATAGAAAAAACCATGGAAACATTAGTGCAGACAGTAAATAATTTTACGAACACAATAGGTAATATGATGCAGGAAATTCTTAGAATGCAACCGATGCTATTGCAAGGACCCTCGAGACAGAGCCTGTGGAGGTTCTGCCATTTTAACAAAAAAAAAACGAATTTAGCACTACCTTATGTGTGATCATCGTGAAGATTATCTCCAAGCAACGAACATCTGTGTTGACAGCTAAATTGAAACATAGTAATTTCATCTTTATACTCTCCACATCGATTTTCAATAACAGAAAGCCAATATTGTGAATATTATAAATCACTTGGACCCCGTTTCCTGGCAGCTGGCGATTACAACGCAAAACATACCTTCTGGGGGTCACGACTTATAACACCAAAGGGTCGTGTTTTATTTAATACAATTTCTAAAATGAATTTAAATGTGGTAGCGAGCGGACAACCCAAATATTGGCCTACTGATCAGCAAAAAATTCCAGATGTCATCGATTTCGGCGTGGTTAAAAACATCCCCATAGAAACGATTCATGTTGAAGCTTCCTTAGATTTATCTTCCGACCACACACCTACAATTGATACTATAATGAACCCCAATAGAGTTGTATCTCCGACTGGTTACTTAGCGACGTCTGCTACACAAATTTATTGGTTAAAATATATAAAATATCTCAGTACCCATTGCATGGAGGATATTCCACTTAGCACACCGGAGAATGTGGATCTCTCTATTGTAAATTTTGACAGTTATCTTAAACTAGCTGTCCAACATTCCAGTATTGGCCCAAAAAAAAAAACAAAACTGTACAGATCCCTGCAACTTAAGAATTTGTTAAAAGAGTGCACAAAAAGGCTAAGAAAGTTACTGCAGACTCAGAAAACGGCTTCTCTAGAAAAATATCTAAAGGAACTTGATGCAACTTCACAATCAGACTACTCATTATAGCGTGCAGCTAGAAATGTAAAAAGGCCAGTTATATCTAAGCCACCATTTAGCAACTTGAATGGTAGTTGGGCAAGAAACGATATTGAAAAAGGAAATCTGTTTGTAAGTCACTTGAAAAACGTATTTACACCAAATATATCTCACGATATTGCGGTCGAGTTACCACCTGCTGCGGCTAGAGCAGCTATTCCCCTAAGATTTGAGATAAGAGAAATCGAAAATGCTATTTGTGACTTAAACACTAAGGCACCTGGTATTGATACGATCAGTAATAAAATGCTTTTAGAGCTACCTCGCATTGCAAAAAAAATTATTCTTGTTATTTTTTATGCTATTTTACGCCTTGAATACTATCCTCAAAAATGGAAGGTTTCCTTAGTTACCATGATACCTAAGCCAGGTAAAGATCACACAAAAGTTGACTCATATAGGCCTATTAGTTTATTATCAAATATGTGAAAGCTGTTTGAGAAATTACTAGTTTCAAAACTAGCACCGATTTTAAGTGAAAATAGATGTATTCCAAACCATCAATTCGGATTTAGAAGAAAACAGCGCACAGTTGAACAAACTAATCGAATAGTCAATTTCATAAGAAAAGCATTTGAAGAAAAAAAAATATTGCTCAGCACTCTTCATCGATGTTTCGCAAGCTTTTGATAAAATCTGGCAGGAAGGCATGTACTAAGCCTTGAAGCTCAACTTACCAGTAAACAAACACAAGCTGTAAGAAAGCAACTTAGTCGGTCGTCAATTTATTATTAAAGAAGGAAATTTTTTGAGTTCACCTTAGCCAATTGGAGCTGGAGTCCCACAAGGCAGCATCCTGGGCCCTCTATTATACTTAATTTATACTTCGGACATGCCAACAAGCAACTACACCCAAACTTCAACATTTGCAGACGATACAGCTTTTCTAAGCGTCCACGAAAACTATGAAGCATCTCGTTACTTACAGCATAATATATTTCAACTAGAAATATGGTTAAGACAATGGAGGATAATGGTCAATGAGCAAAAAAGCGTGCATATAACATTAAGCTTGCGTCGGGACTCATGCGCCCCTATTAAAATCAATAATCAAACAATTCCTCAACACTCGCATGTAAAATATCTCGGGATACATCTGGATCGGCGATTAACGTGGAAATGCCATATAGAGGCAAAATTAACTCAAATGAAACTAAAAGCCATTCAAATTCATTGGCTTATTGGAAGAAATTCTGTCCTTAGTCTCGATTGCAAGCTTCTACTTTACAACTCTATCTTAAAATAATCTTCTTCGAATAATTACAGCCGCTCCCTGTTAAAAACTCAAACATTCATAAGGATCTCAATGTGCCATTAGTAAAAACTATGATAACAAAAAATTCAGTAAAATATTTAAAAAGGCTTGAACAACATCCAAATCCACTAGCTCGAAATATTTTAAATCATGGCGGCCACACTCGCACATCATGCTTATGTGTCCATATAAATATGGATTTATCTATGTTTATAAACTTCATTAAAATCGGCTTGAAAGTTTGTGAGAGGCAGAAATTGTCCCCTACCTCCCCTTGTGTTACTATATTTTTTAAAACTGTATAGCTTATGTGTCCATATAGATATGGATCTATCTATGTTTTAAATTTCATTAAAATCGGTTTGAGAGACAAAAATTGCCCTTATCACCCCTTGTGGTCCTATTTTTTTAAAACTGTATAGCTTATGTGTCCATATAGATATGGATCTATCCATTTTTTAAATATCATTAAAATCGGTTTGATAGTTTCTGAGAGGAAGAAATTTCCCCATATCTTCCCTCGTGGTTATACGATTTGGCCCATTTTCAATAGGCTTGGTCCTCGTGTCAATAAGAACCTATGTCGCAAATTTTATCAAATTATCTCTTAAATTGCGACCTGTACTTTGCGCACAAGGTTACATGGACAGCCAGCCAGCCAGCCGGACGGACATCGTTAGTTCGACTCAGAAAGTGATTCTGAGTCGATCGGTATACTTTAAGGTGGGTCTAGGACCAATATTTTAAGGCGTTACACACATCAGCACAAATGCATAATATCCTCTCCACTATTGTGGTGTGGGTATAATAAGATCTGATTAATTATTGTTAGTTCATATTTAACATATGATGATTCAATAAATAAAGGGTGGTTAAATTGTAAGGGCCGATGTTGAATGTGAACCACACCTAAACGCCAAGTTTTTTTCCGAATTTTATTTGACATTTCTCTATTTCAGACTTACTCACTTTGAACCATGGAGAGATACACAATGGCGATGTCAATTGGCCGCCAAGATCATGTGATTTGACACCGTTGGACTTTTTTCTTTGGGGTTATTTGAAAGAAAAGGTGTACGTCGATAAGCCAGCAACAATTCAAGAGCTAAAAGATGAGATAATTCGGCACATTAACGGCATAGAACCTCCATTATGCCTCAGGGTCATCCGTGGTCGTGGTCGCGGCCGTGGTCGCGGCGCCCATTTGGCCGATATTTTGTTCCATACATAATTGAGTAATACCAATATATCATAATAAAATAAAATTACAATAATTTCCTAAATAGTTTTTGTTTTATTCAAAATCAACATCGGCCCTTGAAATTTAACCACCCTTTATATAAATAAAAAAATAAAAAAAAAAAAAAAACTAATTCGTTTTAAAAGGGTCTGGACAAGTCAAGTATTTCTTATCAAGCGCCACGGTAGTATTAGTGAACATGTGTTTGTATGTGTCACACCGATAATGCTGGATGGAAAATCCAAAACTTTAGATATGACAGCGAATATTACGTCCACCACACGTACATACACGAGTGAATTTGCCTGCTGGGCAAGCATTTTAAATGTGTATTTGGCCCTCAACAGACAATAAAATGATCTGAAATCCAAAGTTTAGTACAGTTATGTTTATTAAGGCTAGTTTACACTATAATACTTTGTAATACTTGTCAAAAACTCAAGTAATATGACAAAGTGTGATAGTGTGGATGCAATGTGTTAAGAAAATGACAAGTATTATGAAAAAAGTTTGACATCCCATACGACTTCATCGTTTTTGGAAAAATTTCTAAACAATAATACTTTTAATTGGATCAGGGTTGCATTTTATTTTATGTGTGAGTGTTTATACTTTGTGTGATGGTGTGAACACAAACTGTCATGTTAAATTAGATTTTTTGACAGTCGCAACAAAACTCATTAGATTTCTATCTAACAATGTATTACGGAATACGTAAGACTTGTGAGATAGTGAAAACTAGCCTTTAGCAGTTAGCATGGAAACCAATCATTTTTTCGGTTTATAATTTGCAATTGTGTCCTGCCTGTTTAACTTAATGCGGGTATTAAATTTTGGCTTGAGTTCATATTTTTAAGACAATTTTTTATTTACTTCTTATATTTTTGTCTTTTTAGTTCCGGCATATTTTGTGAGAGGTGCCAGTAAGTTATGAAAAACTTTTAAAACCAATTTTTTGTTCCTAGAAATCGAGTGAAATTGATTTCAATTTCACTGATAAATAAATGTTAAACTTTATATCGTCTTTCGTAAATTATTGTGTTCAATAATATATGTAAAATATAACCATATAGAACACAATAATTTACGAACGACGATATAAAAAATGTGCTATTAAGGTGCCAAATTTCTAACGTATGGAATTGGACGTTTATAATGATATACACAATTTGTCTCTCACACAACAAAAGGGTCTGAAATATGCTCAAAAGTTTGTGTGATTAAAATAAATAAAGATGTTAAGAAAGAACATGTTATTTAGTTTTAAATAATATTGAACAGTTAGAAATCTAAAAACAAATATTTTTATTTAAAAAAAGAAGATTTTTTTGAAGATATTCATCTTAATCGATTAATTGACAAAAATTTTTCGAGTTATTCTTTATTCGAAATTGTCTATTTTGATTATTCGATCAAATAATGGCTAAAAAAATTCCTCGAACAAATCGAACAACGATTAATCGAGTGGATACTCTAGTATGTACATTAGGGTGACCTTTTAAATCAAAAGTTGGATTTCTTTAGGTCTCACCAGCCAAAATGGTGGGTATTGATAAAAAAAAACAACACATCAAAAGTTTTAGGACGATCGGCAAAGGCTAAGCCGTCCCTCACGCCCACCAAAGTTTGAGAAAAATTATATTTTTATATGAAATCTGACTTTTAAGTTTCATAACTTAGAAAATATGTAATAATTTTGTAGAAAAGTTGTTAACAAGTCTTTCTGAATCTCTTATTAAACAAAATAAACTGAAAAATATCAAATAAGCCACTAAAAAATCAAATTTTTATTTTTTAAAGAATTAATTTTGTTGGAAAACATTTTTATTATTTAACCTAATTCCGGTACGCTGAATCCAGTGGTGATAACCGTTTTTTCCGGTTAGCTCTTGTTTTCGGAATATACCGTTATTTGGAAAATAGAGGAGATTGCACAACATAAATTCGCGTAACTCAAAAACAGTTTAGTTTATTGAAATTGCTTTAAAAAAAATCCAAAAATCCGCAATAAAATTACATTTAAGTGAAGTTAAACTTTTTCCTAGTCGTTTTAGAGACATGATTTTTTTGGCAAAAATAAATAATTTTTTTTTTCGCAAGATTTCAAAGTTTTTTTTCTTTAAAAAATCATACAAAATTGGAAAGTGCAGCTATGCTTATAATTTTTTAAAGACATATAAAAAACGAAGGTACAAACAAAAAAAGACATAAGTGATTTAAATCTGTTTACAACTATTGATGTTATTCAGAAAAGACGGAACATTTCCATTAAATTTAAGAATTTTATAAAACGCAATATTTGTAAGGGCAAGTATGTTTTAAGAAAATTTCAAAAACAAAAAACTAATGAAAGTCCGTCATACATTTTTATTTCCCTAGGGGCGATTCCTTGGCAGTAATGGGGATTTTTCTTCAATATATTTCTAGTCTGTTTGTATGGGAGCCCCCTTAACCCTGGAAGGTTACTGTTCGTTGAATTGACGAAGCTCATTTACACTTTATCATATAGCTTTTATATGTGTTTTTAAATAACGCTACTTTTTTCAACAACGTTAGCTGATGATGAAAGCTATCACTAAGGGAAAAATCATTCATTCAATTAATGAAACGGGTTCATTGATAGTTCTTCACTGTATGAATGAACTGTTACGTTAATGCAATGAACAATTTCATATCTGGAATGAATTTTTTTATTTCATAATTTTTTTAATTTCTTAGCTATCCTTGTATTCATGAAAAGCTCAACATTGATTTAATGAAATTTAATTTTTCGCAAATATTGTGATATATAAAACTTAATTATATTTAATTTTAGTATTTAACGCATTAAAATATTTCGGCAAAGAAAATTTAATTGGTTTTAATATAAAAAAATTAAAAAATAATAGATTTTCTTCATTAATTTAAAATTCAACGACACCAAATCATAAATAACAAGAACATTCTTCATTATGTGTTGTTTTTTTTTTTGGTAATTTTATTTTTATGCATATGGTAATACATAAACTAAAATTGCAATTCTCTCTTGTTTTTCGTTTGTGCATACTAATGTTTGTAAGCTGGTAACATTTTAAAATTAAAGTGAACAAAAATGAAAATATTTCATTTATGTAATGAAATATTCTTCATAGAAAAGATTTTTATAGCCGTGTGCGTTGTTGTCATAGGCAACAAACTCATTGTTATTCATATACTTAAGTACACATGTAAAGTGTATGTGTACTCCCTCCTCACTCTGATAGAATTCTATAAACTAATCTAACTGTTCTTTTAAAGATTCATGTGAGAGTTTGATGAGTGGGCTATTTTTTTAAAGTAAAAATATGTGTTTGAATAGGTTACCAGTTGTATTTTACTTTTTATACATACATATTTTATAAATTAAATTTTGCAAATGCTCTAGGCTTAATGTTTATTCTTATAAAAACTTCCTAATAAAAGTAAAAACGCTGGTCACTTTAAATAATAATATTAATATACATATGTACTTTAAATGCATTGAGCAAACTCAAAGTAATTTAAAGATTTATTTCAGTTTAAGCTGTCGAAAAGGTTGCGTGCACATATCCAACTGTACAAAGTTTTGGTTAAAATTTTTTTAAAAAAGTTAAGTTGTACAAAGTTTTTTAAGAAAGTTTTAAAAAGTTAAGTTTTTTAAAAAAGTGCTGCAGAAATTTTGTTCAGGTAAGAAAATTAATACTTTAAAGTTGTGGTTTTATTAAAATAAATGATTCTTTTTTATGACTGTATGTATATTCCACACCAGTCCGAGAAGAAAATGCTCAACTCTGCCTGCAAAGTTTGAACTATGACAACCTTTCGACTGAAACTTCAAGTCAACATGGTCAGCGTGCGCCAATTTTCGTCTAAACGAAAATGCTTTGGAAGCCAAAAGCATTAAAGAAGCTGTATTAATTTGGCCGAAATACACAGGACCTAGTGGTTCACAATTGGTATGTACATATATCAAATAAGCTTTTAATTAAATTATTTTCTTAATAGTAATGTTTATTTATATAATATGTATTTTGTTCGACCTTTAATATTTCAA
This sequence comes from Pollenia griseotomentosa, assembly GCA_963931875.1. Lineage (NCBI taxonomy): Eukaryota > Metazoa > Arthropoda > Insecta > Diptera > Polleniidae > Pollenia > Pollenia griseotomentosa. The sequence continues at coordinate 165,148,007 of OZ007560.1, forward strand.
ATATTACTAAATTTTCGAGCTTAAGGTCTGTTTGTTATAAAAAACTTTTAACGTTTATTTAAAAACCAATATTTCGGCACTTCCTTGAGTGCCTTCTTCAGGGTTTTTTTTCTTAATTTATAAATTTTTAACAAATTATAACAAATTTAACAATAACTGACATATTAAAAAATTTTTAATTCAAAAACAAAAAAATATTTTTCAAATCAAACTTGATCTATTACAATATAAATAAATTTTTAACTTCCGTTTCTATTTTTATAAATTAAGTGTCTATAATTTTGTGCTACATTTTCAGTGTCTGACTTAAAATTATTTCTTGAAATTGTCGGAACCTTTATAATTTGTAACATTTCTAACATAAATCTACGTTTATAATTAGTTTCTGTGTTTAAAACAGTTGTATTTTCAAAATCTGGATAATGATTTAGATTAGCACAATGAGTTGATAAAGCTGTTTTTTGTGATATATTTCTATATTTTTGATCTGATTTATGTCCTGCTATCCTAGTTTTCAGTTTATTTTTTGTTGTACCTATATATACCTTATAACACTGTCCACTAACATTTCCCTTACATGGTATTTTATAAACAATATTTGACATATCCATCTTCTTTATTTTGTCTTTCATTTTAGTAAAAAGTTTACCTACTGTGTTAAAAGATTTATGAGCTATTTTGTATATTTTGCTATCATATATATTTGATTTTTCTAATCTTTCTGAAAATTTTGGTATATATGTTACCGACTTATAAATCCTTTGTTCTGTAATACTATTTTGGTTATTTATTCACCAATTATTATGTTGTATTAACAAAAAGACCTTAAGCTCGAAAATTTAGTAATATTAGTAATGTATATTTTTAATTGTTTTTTTTTATAGGATTGATTTGGATTTCATAGCTGTCCAAAAGGAATTTTCACTTTTTCTGAATGGGAGGAAAAAGTAGAGAAATTATTTTGTTTTTAAAAATGTCGGTTATTCATGACGTTCAAATTAAGCATGTTGTACAGAATTTGAAGAAAGAACAAATGGTTAACGGTAGGTACATAATTAATTTTTTTAAACATTTTTTTTACTTAAAATGTTTTTTTTCTTTATCATTGCAGATAAAAATACCTTTTTTTAAATTATTATGGAGCACCCACTACTTTTTATACCCGACGAAAAAATTTCTGCGGAAAAATATGGATGGGAAAAAAGATTTTGGACGGTTTTCAACAATTCGCGAGAATCATTTATTTACATTAATGAAACTATGCAGTTACTTCAGGACCACATCGATTTTTTAATAAGAATAGGTGAACCCATTCAACCTTTTATTTTGGGCTTAGGGCAACCTAAAAATTTAATCGTATATTACGTTTATCTAGATGAAGTTTAAGTAGAATTTAATGATATCTTTCGATTCTTAGACATTTGCTTTAAGGCTTTTCACATTTTTAACGTAGAATATCCCCTAGCATCCACAAATTTTTGAACATTTGTAGAATTTTTTTTTTTTTTTTTTCAAATTAAAGCAACAAACTCCATTAAAAATAGAAAAGTAGCTTTACTTATTAATGAGTTACAAAACTAATAATTAAAACTTACTGCCAGTTTGAAGAACACGAGCGCAAGACTCGTTCGATTAACTAACATTTAAAACAAAAACTAATTTTTAAATTGTGTTTTTAATGTTAGTTAAACGAACAAGTCGTGCGCTCGTGCTCTACAAACAGGCAGTTATAAGTAGTACTATTTTTTCCAAATTAAAATATTCTTGCTAAAATATAATATTCTTATGTAAATGTACATATCCATATACTCGTTTGTATATATTGTAAATAATGTTATTGTAAATAGTATGGCATAATATAAAAAGGGCGTAACTTGGTTTTTTTTAATAGTTTTTTTTTTTTTTTTTTTTGTTTATTCTGAGTGCTAATGCCACATGTATCTTGATTTAAACCTTTTAAGGGGCTGTAGTATAACATTTGTTGGATATTTTTTTAAATTGCATTAAAACTTTTTTATCTTAAATTGTACGGATTTTATTAAGTGCTTTTCTTCTCCTTTAACAAACAAAAATCGAGTAAGGCCTTTTTTATATTAAGCCATCGAAATGTAATGTACGTGAATTATATGTTTCATAAACTGTCTTCAATTAATGTGCATATATATATTATTATTAATAAAATTTTAGTAATTTTTATTTACAATTTCATTGCATTTTCATATTTTTTTTTCATAGATAGGATTATCTGAATGAAATATATTCATAGGTACAATGAATGATTTAACGAAAGATCGTCATTCAATAAATGAACAAAAATATTATATCAATGATTTAATTTCATAAAATACTTGACAAAGATCATTGCATCAACGATTGATTTTCATATAAGTATGAAGCAGTGTCATGCAACTAATGAAAGTTTTTTCATTATTGCAATTAATACAAAATATTCATGACATTTTCGTAATATGAATGAAATAGTTTCATACTACAGTCGCAAGAAAATTTCATACTATACATGAAACTTTACGAAACGTTCTTTATTAATGTAATGAAGTGCTTCGTTAGCTCGTTATTAAGGAAAAAAATCATTGATACAATGATGATTTTCACGTCTGGCATGAAGCTTTTTCTCTTAGTGATTAAAAAATAATTAATATAAAATTAATAATAAATAATAATAAAATTCGTATCAAATTTTGAGAGAGAAGAAGAAATTTTATTTTGTACGTTTTATTTTATTTAATTTTTTAATAAAAGAAAAATTAAAAAAAATGTTTGTTGATTTTTCACTTTAAAAATCGTTCCCAATTTTTTTTTAAAGTTCCTCGATTCGACGAAGAGTAACCTTAATGTACTAAACTGAAGAGTAACCTTTCAGGCTTAAAGAAGAGACATAGCGGGAAGGTATGTTAAAAACAAATGATGGGGATAATAAATAAAGTGGGGCCGGTCATACATTTGACCCATCTAGGGGCGTCCAAAGTGCTGCAGGGGCCAAACTTAAGAACTTCATTAAAACGCCATATTTGTATGGAAGCTCCCCTAAGGGGTGGAGATATATGGCAAGTATGTTTTAAACAAATGTTAAGCAGAAAAAACTAATGCAGGTCCGTCATACATTTTTATTCCCCTAGGGGCGATTCCTTGGCAATTATGGGGCTTTTTCTTCAATATATTTCTAGTCTGTATTGGCGATTTTTATGTGAGCTAGAAACAAATGATATGCGTTTGACTATGTTTTTTGTAAGCAAACGCACACAAACAAAAATTTTGAACCTGAATTGACGCATGTAAGAAAAAATAGTTATAAAGAAAAAATTCGCATTAATGCTGCTGTTTGCTTTTTATTTTAGGTAGGTTTTGTTTAATATGAGATTTAGAGAAAACTTGTTAAGACAAAAGTTGTTAGAAACTTCACTAATAACAACTTCATAGTAAACGATTTTTAAGTAAAATTAATATTTTCCAAGTTATGAGGAATAAAAGTCGGACTTTACGATTTTTCTCAAACTTTGGCGGGCGTGAGGAATGGCTTAGCCTTCGCCGATTGTCCTAAAATTTTTCTTCGTCGTATTTTATCAATACCCACCGAATTGGGGGGGGGTGAGAGCATGGAAAAATAGAAAACAAATATGCACAATTCAGTTAACGACCACCCTAATGTACATATTGTTACGAAATTGGATTTATCTAAGAGTTGTTTATAGTTTTAGTTATGTTATCTTGTAAATTATTGTTTGTGTCGTATTGGTTTGGATATCTAGTTCATAAGATCAAGCAACACGAGCATTCAAATTCACTACAATCATGACGATGGTAGTAAACACTACATAGCTAATAAGAATTTTTGTGTGATTTTTAATAAAAAAAATTCTTCTTCACTTCTGCTTGCGTGCTCGTTGAATGCAGACGTGTTTTTTTTCTTTTAACTCGGCATACGGTTTTTTTAACATAAATAATTGTATACTTATAATATCATATTATTTTTTTTAAAACATAATATAAGATCAGCGAATGAATGGACGCTTTAAAATAATTTTTAATTAGTGAACATAAAATTTATAATACAAATATTAAAAATTACAATTAACAAAAATATATGTATGCACAAACATACATATACATACATACATTTTAAGCAAAAACATTTCTTGATTTTCTTTATTCTTTTTTTTTTATTCTCGGTGTTTTAAAACAACAAATAAAAAGAGCACTCTTATGAATGCGTATAATGCAAAAACAATAAAACATAATGAAAGAAATGCTTATATTACAGTGAGTGTTGACGAAACAAATTTAGAAACAAAACAAAGAATCGATGATAGCAATTACTTAACGGCTAAACCTATTACTCGAACGCGTTCCCTCTCACCCTCTTTGTTTACAAATACGGTCGATCGTAATACAATAACAAGTTTGTTAACTGCAAGCGTTGCCGCAGAGCCAAAAAAAACTTTAACAAGTGATGATACGGTTAACCCCAAAACAGCCGCTATGGACAACTCAGTAACTCAAGTAAAAACTTCTCAAAAGCCTACAGTACAAGTTGGTATGGACAAGTACATAGCAGTGCTTAAACGGGGACGAAGCCCTACCTCTGTAGCAGTTGCTTCGGCCTCAAAAATACCTTCTTTTGATAGAATAAATTCTCAAAATCGTTTTGCAATTCTTGAGGACGAATCCTCAGAAGCACCAAACGTGATAAAATCATCCAAGCCTCCCCCGATGTATCTTAGGGAGCAAAACTCAAATCAGCTTATAAAGAGTTTGATCTCGGTGATAGGTGAAAATTCGTTTTACGTAGCTGCAATCAAGCGTGGTAGTATAAACGAGACAAAAATACAAGTAAATCATGAGAATGATTTTCGCAAAATAATAAACAAATTTGAAGAACTAAAAAAAAGTTTTTATACATTCCAACTGAAGAGCAGCAAAGGTCTTCAGGTAGTGATTAAGGGAATTGACTCATGTGTGGACCCAGCAGAAATAAAAACTTTCTTGGAAGAAAAAGGCTTCAAAATAAAACATGTGGTAAATATTAAAAATAGGAAAAAAAATTCCCAACCACTATTTCGAGTGGAGATGGAGCCCGGCGACGTTAAGCTAAGAAAAAACGAAATGCACCCTATTTACAGTTTCAAATATATACCGTACAGAAAAATCACAATAGAGGAGCCGCACAAAAGAAATGGACCCGTTCAGTGTTTGAACTGCCAGGAATATGGTCATACTAAGGCATACTGCTACTTACCCCCTGTTTGCGTAGTATGCGGTGAATTACATGGTACAGTTCTTTGCGATAAATCTAAAAATGACCCCAACGTTAAAAAATGTAGCAATTGTGGCGGTAATCGCACAGCCAATTATAGAGGATGCCCTGTATACACTATCGTCAAGCAGTCGGTTGGACCGAAAACTAATTCCCCTCAAATGAAGGTAACAAATCAGCTAAACACTAATGACATTCAGGCTCCACAGCCTAGTAATAACAGAACCTCCTACGCTAACATTCTAAAATCAAACCATGTGCCAATGCAAGGTGCTTCGCCAATTAATGAAGAAACTCCAGTTTCTAATTTAAGTCGTCTTGAAAAAACCATGGAAACATTAGTGCAAACAGTTAATAATTTTAAGAGCACAATGGGTAATATGATGCAGGAAATTCTAAGAATGCAATCGATGTAATTGCAAGCTGTACTTAACAAGCCATGAACTGTTTAAAAATCTGTTTTTGGAACGCAAACGGCATCCGTCAACATAAAAATGAATTAGAACACTTTCTAAAAAATAAACAAATTGATGACATGTTGGTTTCTGAAACTCACTTGACCTCAAGAAATACGTTTAAAATCAATGGTTATATACTATATGATACTAAGGACCCTCGAGATAGAGCTTGTGGAGGCTCTGCCATTTTGATAAAAGCCCGAATCAAACACTACTTAATGTTTGATCATTGTGAAGATTATCTGCAAGCAACGACTATTTGTGTTGAAGAGCTAAATCGAAACTTATTAATTTCTTCTTTTTACTCTCCACCTAGATCTGCCATAACAGAAAGCCAATATTATAAATATTATAAATCATTAGGACCCTGTTTCCTCGCCGCTGGCGATTATAACGCTAAACATACCTTCTGGGGGTCACGACTTATAACAACAAAAGGCCGTGTTTTGTTTAACACAATCTCTAAAACGGGTTTAAACGTGGTCGCGAGCGGACAACCAACATATTGGCCTACTGATCAGCAAAAAATTTCAGATGTTATCGACTTTGGCGTGGTTAAAAACATCCCCATAGAAACGATTCATGTTGAAGCTTCCTTAGATTTATTATCCGACCACACTCCTACAATTGTTACCATATCGAACCCAAATATAATTGTATCTCCGTCATGTTACTTAGCGACGTCAGCCACACAAATAAATTGGTTAAAATATAAAAAATTCCTCAGTGCCCATTGCACAGAAAATATTCCGCTTATTACACCGGAGAATGTGGATCTCTCTATTGTTAACTTTGACAGTTATCTTAAACTAGCTGTTCAACATTCCAGCGTTACCCCCAAAAAAATTAAAAATAATAAAATATATTCTTCAGATGTCGAGCGGCTCTTGACTGAAAAAAGGAGAGTTCGAAGAGAGTGGCAACTGTACAGATCCCCGCAACTTAAGAATTTATTAAAAGAGTACACAAAAAGGCTAAGAAAGTTACTGCAGACTCAGAAAACGTCATCTCTTGAAAAATATATTAAGGAACTTGATGCAACCCCACAATCTGACTACTCATTATGGCGTGCAGCTAGAAATCTAAAAGGGCCAGTTATATCTAAGCCACCATTAAGAAAATTGAATGGTAGTTGGGCAAGAAACGATATTGAAAAAGGAAATCTGTTTGTTAGTCACTTGAAAAACGTATAAAGTCTGGCATGAAGGCTTATTACATAAATTGAAGCAAAATTTACCAGCAAACACACACAAGCTGCTAGAAAGCTACTTAGTCGGTCGTCAATTTATTATTAAAGAAGGAAATTTCTTAAGTTCACCTCAGCCCATTGGCGCTGGAGTCCCACAAGGCAGCATCCTGGGCCCTCTATTATACTTAATTTATACTTCGGACATGCCAACAAGCAACTACACCCAAACTTCAACATTTGCAGACGATATAGCTTTTCTAAGCGTCCACGAAAACCGCTATGAAGCATCTCGTTACTTACAGCATCATATATTTTAACTAGAAATATGGTTAAGACAATGGAGGATAATGGTCAATGAGCAAAAATGCGTGCATATAACATTCACCTTGCGTCGGGACTCATGCCCCCCTATTAAAATCAATAATCAAATAATTCCTCAACATTCGCATGTAAAATATATCGGTATACATCTGGATCGGCGATTAACGTGGAAATGCGTTATAGAGGCAAAATTAACTCAAATGAAACTAAAAGCCATTCAAATTCATTGGCTTATTGGTAGAAACTCTGTCCTTAGTCTCGACTGCAAACTTCTTTACAACTCCATCTTAAAGCCAATATGGTGCTATGGTATTCAGTTATGGGGCACTGCCTCGGCCTCTAATATAGAAAAAAAGTCAAAGGCGCCAAAATAAAATTCTTCGAATAATCACAGCTGCCCCTTGGTATGTAAAAAAACTCAAATATTCACAAGGATCTCAATGTTCCATTAGTCAAAACTATGATTACGAAATATGCAGTAAAATACTTAAAAAGGCTCGAATTGCATCCGAACCCACTAGCACGAAATATTTTAAATGATAGCGGCCACACTCGCTTAAGAAGAAGAGACACAGCAGCACTTATCCAATTAGATGAGCGATAAACACCTATATAAGTGAACAGAAGAAGAAAATTTTTGTCTGGCACTGGCAGGACATAAAATAACGTATTAGGTTAAGATTTGATTAATTATTGTTAGTTCATATTTAATATATGAAGATTCAATAAATAAATAATGAGAAAAAAAAAAGTTCTTGTTGTTATTGTTATTACGTTTGAATTTGTGTGATCTTTGTGGTTGTATTGATGTTTAAAACTTAAATTGTTGTTTTAGGATATCCCTGCAATCGTATCGTTAAAATAACTATAATGAAAATATATCGAATATGATATTCAGTAATTATTTTTAACGATAATAAATAAATAATTAACGATATTCGCTGTCGTTTGAAGTCAGCTGCTCTAGCAGCAACAGGTAGTAACTCGACCGCAATATCGTAAGATATATTTGGGGTAAATTCGTTTTTTAAATGATTTACAAACAGATTTCCTTTTTAATATCATTTCTTGCGCAAAAACCATCCAAGTTTCTTAATGGTGGTTTAGAGACAACGGGCCTTTTGAGATTTCTAGCTGCACGCCATAATGAGTAGTCTGATTGTGGAGTTGTATCAAGTTCCTTAAGACATTTTTCAAGAGAAGCCGATTTCTGAGTCTGCAGTTACTTTCTTAGCCTTTCTTAGCCTTCTTGTACAGTCTTTTAATAAGTTCTTAATTTGAGGGGATCTGTGCAATTGCCACTCTCTTCGAGCTCTCCTTTTTTCAGACAAGACACGCTCGACATCTGTGGAATATATTCTTATAGTTTTTTTTTTTTGGTAATACTGGAATTTTGAACAGCTAGTTTCAGAAAACTGTCAAAATTAACAATAGAGCGATCTACATTCTCCGGTGTACTAAGCGGAATATTTTCTGTGCCATGGGTACTGAGATATTTTTTATATTTTAACCAATTAACTTGTGTAGCTGACGTTGCTACGTAACCAATCGGAGATACAAGTCTAATGGGGTTCATTATACAGTATTTTTCGTTTAGCTGCACATTCAAGTTTGCGCGAAAATTTGTGCAGGTACGCAAAATATTCTTTTAAATATTAGTTTTAAATTTAATATTAATATATGTTGTATATAAAACAATTAATTTAAAAACAAGTTAGATCGCTATATTCGGCTGTGCCTAATCATTGATACCCCTACACCGATAGTTCGAATATTTAAGGAGTGTGCTCTATATGATATCTAAGGTAAGAGAAAAATGACGATCTAAATTTAAGAACAAAATTCTTGAATTTAGATTGCAGAAATCTTCAGATTTCAATTTTGAAATTTGGTCAGTAAGATTTACGTTCTCAAATTTTTAGAATGAATTCTCAAAATCAAGATCGCATTCTTAAAATCAAGAACACATTCTTAAAATCAAGAACGTATTCTTAATTTTAAGATCATATTCTTGAATTTAAGAATATATTTTTAAAGTTAAGATGTAATTCTTGATTTTTTTCGAAATCTATCAACAATGAAAGCGTGTTGTGCAATAAATTGCAAGACGTATTTAAAAAAAAAATAAAAATAAATATTAAAAGTGGAAAATCAGAACACAGATGAAATAAATGGTGTTTATAACCATACCAGTGAGGGAGGATGTATAACCGCTGCAAAATGGACAATATAAAATGATCAGCACGCCGGAGGAAATTGCATCGGAGTTGTCAGACGACGCATTATTAAAAAACCTCTTAGTTTTGAGGAAACGTTGTTTGCGTGGAAAAAAAAGAGGTAATAGTGATAACAAAAAAAAAGGAAAAAAATTAAAAAAAACTATACAGTTTGATTTTAGTTTGGAATAGACGAAGATACGCTTTCAATGCCATTTAAGGTAGGTGAATGGCTGAAAAATTGTAACGATACATTTTCCACATCAACTTCTTGCGTAATCTCAGGTGTCAATAAAAATTTGTTGATAACGTAAAGTCGTAGCTTCTAGTTGTAAACAGATTACATATAAACTATATGTTCGTTTCATATTTTTATATACATAGGGTTTGGTTTCGTTGTTGGCTGAGTCATTTATTGGCAATGACATCCTAGAATTTTATAACCTGCATAAAAATCTTACAAGTGATAAGCGAGACGAGATTATCCGAATCATAATTGAGGAAGTTTTTAAAAAAAATCTCCCACTTCGTGTCAAGATTTCTCACTTATTTTGACAGAAATTTGCGAAGTTTTTCCTACTGAGAGTGAAGTTAAGGTAATTCTAATAATAACAAGTTCTAATTATGACTCTATTCAATATTCCACGAATGGGGGAAAAAATATCGAAACAAAAGAAGCAAGAAAGCCAGACTGACAGGTGCATCACTCAACAGTGTAATGCAAGCTCGTCTCGTTTGGAAGAAGAAGATGGTAAACCGGTTCAACAAGTCAAACGCAGAGTTCGGAAATTGATGAATTCGTTGCAGCTTGTTATAAATTACCATTGAGTAGAGATAGTGCTGATTGGGAAGGAGTTTGCCACAAATGGAAGCTCACATACAGTTGGCGGCAGAAAGATTTGCAAAAAATGGGAAGTCTTGAGTTTTTATGTGAATGGTCAACACTTCGTCATTCAAGAGCATCCGAATTGGTAAGAAAGTTTTCGATTGCTGATTACAGCTTAACCCATTTTCTCTTAAAATTTTCAGATTAACATTGACTTTCAAGTTATGTATAAGCATGTATGTACTAGAGGTCTGCATGTGTGCGATTAAACGACACATGAATTCACATATCAAACTAGCAAGTAGTGTGTTGTTTGTGATTTTAGAATCATACACAATTAATTGTGTGTAAGAAAGAACCTATGTGTGCAAAGCGTTCAATTATTTATGTGAGTGTTGTGAGAGAAATATTTGATACAGGTATAAATAACAGATATGCTCTTTTATTCGAGTAAATACACTTGTGTGACGATGTACGCATTGTGTTTTATCAACACAACATGTGTTTTGTGTTTAAAATTTTTTTATCGTATTGAAAACAAAATATTAGCAAAAAGATATTGCATTAAAAAGTGATACCAACTTTTTACAAGCAAAAAGAATTAGTTTTAAATATATTTTTTAACAAATGGAATTTTTGTAAAATATAAAATCATGAAAATAAACATTTGTTCCGTTTGTGCACTAATTTCAGTTTCTAATTCATTGAGCATAGGTATGCGTGCGCGAAATTCTGTTTAAAATAGCAACTCAATATTTTCGTTATTACAAAACATTTGTTATTCATTGAATTAAACGAGAATTGATGGAATGAAACGGTAAATGTTAGAAAGAGCAAACTATTAAAAATGTAAACAAAGTTTTTTAGTTTTTTTCTTTTGTTTTGTTTTATTTATGAGAAACATAAAAATAAAACAAACAAAAAAGCAGTAAATCGCTGAATTTGGCCATAAACCGCTGATTCAGCAACACTTTTAATATTAGAAGTTTAAAAATTTAAAATTTTTTTAATAACAAAATAAGAAAGGCAAGAAACACACGAATGATTAGTGTGGTTTTTAACTTCACTCATGTTGTTTTATTGTAAGATGTATGAATTTGAGTTCATCAAACAATTAGTGTAAGTGTATGTGGCTTACATATTCATGAACGGTGTTGTGTTGATCTCTCATTTAAAATGATTGAGCGTGAATGACTGGCTCTCATTTTTTTTTACAAATTTGATACGCATATCAAATACACACACAACAATCATTTGGCTACCAAATACATTTGTGCAGATCTCTAGTATGTACTTGTAAGTATTACATTATCATTGCGTTTTTCTTTTTTGTAATACATATACACATGTAAATAATTAAATAAATAATTTTTATAAATAAATAATTTGAATAAATAAAAATATGTGTTTTATTTCGACATTTGAATTCGGATAAAAACCAATAAGACTATTTTCAAGATAACATTCTTAAAACAGATCTTAAAACACGAATTTTATTAAGATCAAAAATTTAAGAATTTATTATTGCACTCACAATATTCTGTACGTAAAATTAACTGAAATTGTAATATAAAATAAATGAAAGTTCAATTAAAAACCGGTGTACCTATTTTTCATTTATTTTTAACAAAAAGTTCATTTAATTTTTACTGTCAAAAATTCAAGACCATATTCCGTAAAATCAAATAAATATTCAGTTATTTTGTAAAATTTTACTGTCAAAAATTCAACACCGTATTCAGTAAAAACAATTAAATATTCAGTTATTTATTAAAATTTTACTGTCAAAAAATTGACCCCATATTCAGTAAAATTAACTGAAATTGTAATATAAAATAAATGAAAGTTCAATTAAAAACCGGTCTACCTAATTTTCATTTATTTTTAACAAAAAGTTCATTTAATTTTTACTGTCAAAAATTCAAGACCATATTCCGTAAAATCAAATAAATATTCAGTTATTTTGTAAAATTTTACTGTCAAAAATTCAACACCATATTCAGTAAAAACAATTAAATATTCAGTTATTTTATTAAATTTTCGTTTACTCCACAAAAGAGCCGAATTTCTAAAAAATACCAGACAGACACCTGTCCGCTTGTTTTTCTTATAAGCGAGAGAGGGAGAATATTTTTATTTACTTACCCAGTTACACACGTTTGTTTTACTTTTGTTGTACTGACCACGTTGTTAACAGAAGAACTCTCAATTATAAGACACCAGCAGCATGGCCGATATGGCTTCGCAATTATTTTACTTTTAAAATTTGATGTATTTAACTAAATTATTTTAACAAATAGAAAATGGGAATTGCTTACACAAAACAAGCAATTCATTTTTTATAGATAAGTAAAAATTAATTTTTGGTAGTAAAATTATATAAAATAACTGAATATTTAATTGTTTTTACTGAATATGGTGTTGAATTTTTGACAGTAAAATTTTATAAAATAACTGCATATTTATTTGTTTTTACGGAATATGTAGTTAACTTTTTGACAGTTAATTTATATAAGATAACTGAATATTGATTTGTTTTTACGGAATTCGCGGTTGAATTTTTGACAGTAAAAATTAAATGAACTTTTCGTTGCTTTAAATTACATTTTTATTTACTTTAACATAAAGAAGAATTTAACTCAATCAACGGACAATTTTAACCGCAACTGAAAATCCGTATTAATATGCACTTAGTTTTTTGAATAACTGTTAGAATCAGTTAAAAATAAATTTGCTTGGAATTTTAAATGTTTATTTATTTAAAAATGACTGAACGGAATATTTCTTAAATAAACTACAGTCCGTTACTGTAATAATATTGTGAGTGTGATTTAAGATTCCTAATAAGGTAACAATCTTAAATTCAAGATTATATTCTTAAATTTTTAAGAATGTAATCTAAATTTAAGATTTTTATTAAGAACAAAATCTTGAAATCGATCTTAAAATGGAAATTTATTCGAGATTACAAACTTATATGCGATCTTAAAAAAATTAAGATCTTGTTCTTGAATTAAGAATTTTCGCATTTAACAGCCTACTAAAATTTAAATAATTTGGTGTTGAACTTAAAGTCTTGATTTTAGCACGTTTTTTCCTTTAGTGTAGATATTATTAAGTAAAACAATTTAATTTTAATAAAAAAATCGGCTCAGCATTAACATTGCTCGCAGTTTAGACCTACTTATATTAAATTATTGACCGGCAACCAGAAAGTTTTATTCTTTTTTTTTAGAAATTTGAACTAGCTTGAGTAACTGAACTAAAATGATTTAACTGAACTAAAATGATTTTCAGGAGGGGACTAATCATTCCAAAATTCTGTAGAGTGGTTTCTGGTGATGAAAAACATAAACTAGAATAAATTTCAATACAGCAGTGAAATTAATTTTCGAGTTTACAGTGAATTTTAGAGGGCTACTCAGTATAGGATCTAGGCGCGGATTCAGGTGGGGGGGGGGGGGGGAGAATAAATTATAAAAATATGTTTTGTTTATTTCGATAATACAAGAATTCCCAATAATAAAAAACATTGTTTTAAATGTACAAGATTTTTGGAAATCCCAACAAGGTTTTTTTTTGTTTTTTTTTTATTGAATTTCTAACAAAATTTTCAATAAGTATTTAATAGTTATTTATTAGATATTTTCAATGAAACATTTAGTTTACTGCATTCGAATCTTATTATTCTACATTCAATCCCAGCATGTGCCATCTATATCCAAAGACAAAACGTTTGACTTGATAATGCGTGCGGTTGAATTATTAATAAGCCTTAGTATGTGCAATATTTATGTATATGTGTGTTATATTAATCAAAATTTTATTTGATAATTTTTGACGAAAGCTCGGATTTGTCGCGGAAAAGCCAGATTTCCTTATCTTTAAGCTATTTCAACATACAACAAAAAGTTGTTGGGGAAGAGTTTATTGGCTTTGTTGTAAACGCATTTAAGCAGGCTTCAAAGGATATTGATAATGACGTTAATGTGTCAATTGTTGATAGTTCTTAAAGCTTTGACAAATTTTGGTCTTGACCTAAAAAATTGTGTAGGAGTTGGAACAGATGGGTGTCCTCTGTTGTCAGCAGAAAATGGAGCTGTTAAAATATTCTGGAAACCACGACAAATGCGAAACAAAGGCCTTCCTATTCCCATAAATCCAAAAACTCAATTTCTAAAAGCAATAAAGTGCCATTAATACAAAAAGTTTGTTAAAGAAACGACAATTTTTTTAAATATAATCATCCCAAGCGAAACGCAGTTTTAGCAAAGTATTTGGGAGCCAAACTCTCTACATTATGCGAGACAAGATGGGTGGACCGTCACGACTCAATTTTACACTTTGCAACAAGTGGAAAAAATATCTGAGTGGAAAGGTAGTATCTCTATCTTTATATTAAGGAACTCACTTAATACTTCTGAATTTATTTGCGGAATATACATATTAAGTGTGATACTTTTTGTAACACAGCCGCTTAGTATCATTTTACAAAAGCAGGATATAGATCTTCAAAAACGATCAAGCCTTATCAAAACTTTAATCATGTGCCTTGAATGAAAAGAAATAAAACCGAAGAACAATTTAAAGCTATTTTTGAAAAAGTTAAATTTATTTGCATTTTAATCGAGGTTCCAATCGAAAAGACAAGATTTGAACGAAATAATCAAATCCAAATGTTGAAGATTACTACCACGTTGTAGGTTACATTCCTCTTATTGAATTTATTTTAGAAGATCTCAAAACACCTTTCCCAAAAGATATCCTAAGGCCCGTTTTTACGACTTAACGATAGCTAAATGTAGGAAGTTATCGAACAGATAATGAGTTTTTAATTATCACAAGTTCCCTTTAATCTAAAAGTAAAGGATAAGCTAAAGAGAGGAATGTTCTACCTTTAAGTTTTGTCTTAAGGTTTAGATTTGAGATTGCCATATTGTATTCACATATTTTTTTATATATGGCAACTCCAGTTATACGTATATCTTGGAAATGTAACAAAAGTACGTAGTTGAAAGTTCGTATTTTGTTTTGGCAAAAAAAATCGGTATTTTCTTTAGTATTGCCACATTTTCAAAAATGTTAAGTTTATTTTATACCGAAGATGTGAAAACGAAAAACAGTTGAAGGTAAATTTATTCCTCACTAGTGCTAAAGGTATCGTTAACTATTTTGAACTTTATAGGTAAGTCGTGAAAACGGGCCTTAATGTATTGAATATATCTAAACTTCTACCTCAAAGTGTAATCAATAAGCACCTACTAACATCTAAACTTGAGCCTGAACTGTTGCATTGGCTACAAACATAGAATAGAATATCTGCACATCTATCAGATAACGTTGTAGATGCTTTAATAAACTGCGATGAAGATATCTACCCAAATCTAAAAAAAATATTTTAAATTTTCGTTTCAATTCTCGTCATTAATGCCACGAGCGAGAGGTTATTTTCTACCCTTCGTCGAATAAAAACTAGGCTCAGATCAACAATGACAGAAGATAGAGGCTGACTTCCAAAACGTACTACTACAAAGTTCGTACACAAGTTTACTACTGTATTTTAACAATGTACATGTACAGAGTACCGAAACAATGCAACACAAAGCATCAACTTTAAACATTATACTTTGTTCTAATACAAAGCAATTGACGTTTTGGAAGTCAGCCAGACTGTTCTATCTAAATTTGCCTCACAAGGAAATCATAAATTGCTTATTTAAAAAGATTAATTTATTTTAATTTATATTGAACTGATCTCATATATTATTTAACCTTATTGCTGAGTTTTTTTTTAATATAAAATACACATATTGTTTTTAATAAACTTTTAAAAACAAATTTTTTACTATTTTTATCATACAAAACTATTTTACGGCGCAAATAAAACTTTTCATGGCGGCAGCAAGCTATTTTGAAACCGAGCACTACTTTGGTTTCTTCAATAACAATGCGAAAAAAACAGAGACAATGTCAGAAGCAAATTACATGTACGTTTGTGACCGAATATTATAAAGCTTATGTAAAACAGCGACTTTGACAGACATGCACAATTACATGTGACTTGAAAATTTGACATGTCAGATGACAAAAACATGTCGTGTACGGGCGCCTTAAGCCAATTTTGCTGGATTTCAATCCCAAACTGTTTACACAGAAAAAATAATCAGTAGTTTTTTATCAATAAAAAAAAGGGTTAACAAGTATTTCAATTTAATTCATGTGATAATTGAATCAATTATTTTTTTGTTAAAAGAATATTAAAAATATTGTAACGTTACTGCCTTTCATTAACGTTTTGGTTTATTTCCTTTATAATAAACCGTTTCGAGTTCTTTATTACACTTTAAATAAAAATAAATAATCACAACACTTTAAACGGCCATCTAGAACATTCGAAATGTTCTTCGAAGGTTCAAGGCTTTACTATTCACCACTCTATTTTATCTATGGCGGCACTTATGTTTAAATTATTTCACCACTTATACTGAAGCTTTTTTAACGGTACTAAATTATAAAAATTTTTAATAACAATGTAAACTAATAAAATTACTTATGAATACAAGATAACTAATAAATACAAGATAACTAAAAATTATAACTAATGGTGTTTTCTTTTCTACAAAAAAATGTGACATTTTATTTTTTAAAAATTTAATTTGGTGTCTGTTTCTTAAAAATTTTGCTCCCGAAAAGGGTGGCTTGTTTTATTCTAAAAAACTCATCCTTTTCGGGAGCAAAATTTTTAAGAAACAGACACCAAATTGCATTTTTTTAAATAAAATGTCACATTTTTTTGTAGAAAAGAATTTAATGAATTTTTTTTATTTTAAATTACATTTTCATTTAATTTTACATACAGAAGACTCTAACTAAATCAACGGTCAATATAAACTGCAACTGAAAATCCGTATTTATGTGCACTTAGTTTTTTTAATAAATGTTAAAATCAGTTTTAAATAAATTTGCTTGGAATTTTAAATATTTATTTAAAAATGGCTGAACGGAATACTTCTTAAATAAACTACAGTCCGTTACAGTAATATTATTGTGAGTGTGGTACAAATGGATTATTGTGGAAGGCCAATGTACACGAATTGTCATTGTGAAAATGTTAGCAATGTTTACGAAAATGTCCATAAAAAAAATGAACATTACAAAAATTGAGACTTGGTATTACTTGAAAATGATGCCGCGCGGCAAAGTTGAATTTTTTCAACTTTTGTTTTAAGCCGCGTGGAGTAGAAGTTGCCATACACAAAAATAATCACTTAACAAAAGAAATTTAAAATACATTACAAATAAAGTGGATGAAAACTAATTTGATGAAAAAAAATTTTAAGCCAAGTGACGATTCATGTAAACGTTACAAATATCAAAAACAATTGAATCATGTATATCGAAAAGGGCCCAGGTTCAAATTTTTGGAAATTTAGTTTCTTGCTGTTTTTGGAGCTACACATATAGACTGATTAACTTTGAGAATGAAAGGTTACATACCCCTTCCAAAGCGGTGATAAACAGGTGGCTTTTTAAAATTAATTTGGAAAAGGGCTTAGAGCTCCATATTTATTAAGAATATATATAATTTGTGCGTTTTAGTTCGTAATTGAAAAAAAAAATGGAATCAAAATTTTTACAGGTAAGTTTTGGATATATGGCCAATTTGTTATAAAAAACTATTTTTAATTTTGCTCTTATTAAAACAAATCTAAATAGTGAACACCGTTATAGGAGAAAAATTAAAATAACACAAAAAAAAAGATAAACAAAATCTTTATTTTGAAAATGTGTGAATGCAGCTGCTCGGAGCATAATGATATCAAAATTGCTGATTTCCAAATTTTTTTTTAAAACATTTTGCTATAGCATTGCGTTTGGAAGTGTTTTGCTGATGCGCTCTAATTTACATTAAAACAAATCATAACAAAAAATAAAAAACAATAAAAAAATTGTGCAAATACATATATTTGTCAAAACATTTTAACATATGTATGTAAATAAACCAAACATAAATAATCAGAACAATAACAAACATAAAGATTAGAGCATTGTTACACAAAATTGTAAAACACGGTGAAACTAATCGTAACCAAGATTACATTTAAACAAAAATTGCAAACAAAACCAAATAAATTCAAAAATAATAATTCAAATGTAAGATAAGATAAACCCACTGTTTATTGTTGATGTGTTTTGTTTAAACTTTGATATTATTACAAGTAGAACTGCTATAAGTCTTATACGCTTAACAGTTTTATTTGGTTTAATATCTTTAGTTTTTCTAAAATCTTTATGGATGAAGTTTCCTGATGATCTGGCCTAAGCAACCAGTGAAATGCGCATAGGAAAAGCTTATCCCATCAACAATAAATTTCAAGTGTTTTTATCAATAATAAAAACTGGGAATTAAGCACGAATAACAAAATCTTTTGAAATTCAAATTTGTAAAACAAATCGCATGAAAATTAATCAATACTATGTATGTTTGTACACAACTGCTAATGTTTGGTACTGAGTAGAACAGTGTTTTAATACTCGTCGCTGTATCACAATTTACCACGAACAAATTTACAATACACAAATCACAACAATAAGTTGTTTTCTTTTATTTAAAAAAAACCGGTTAACTGGATTTAATATAATAACAACATACGTTTTTTTGTTTCTTTTTGCTTTGCTTTCTTCAACAATATCTCGTTGTTATTTTTGTAATTATTTGTAATGGCATCAAAAATAAAAAATGCTCGCAAACCACCGTCTTCACCGAAAATCCACAACAAATTAAACTGCTGAGAATACCTTTCCAATTAATTAGCTGAAGTTATTAGATGACAAACTGGAACTACAGAAAAAACAAATAATTCAAACACTCACATAAACATACAATGCTAGTGAGAAAAATATTTTGGAGCGTATTGATCAGTTATCAAAGTTATTTTTTGGGAATACAAAATTTACTATTAATAAGAAATCTGTATGACGTGCTAAATTCCCAATTTTTCATATTTGATAAATACACTGAAATTTATTGTTGAGGGAAAGCTAGCTTCTATGCGCATTTCACTGGTTGCTAAGGCCAGCTCATCAGGAATCGTTTTCCTAAGATTTTAGAAAAGCTAAAAATATTATACGAATAAAACTCTAAAGCGAATAAGAATTTTAAACACTCAAAGTCTTACTTGTAACAATATCAAAGCTTAAACAAAACACCAACAATAAACAGTGAGTTTATCTTTTCTTACATTCCCCTACTCTTTTAAGTACTCTTTCAATATTAGTAAGAAAACATGTATGGACATGCATGGGTAAAGATCAAAACCATACACATACATACCACTACCCATAACAACCCTGCTAGCAATTTGGTAGTCAACTACAAAAATAATGCATCTAAAGTAATCTTTTTAACAACTAACTATAAGCTAACTACAAATAAATGCAGAAATTCCCCGATATCAATGCGAATGAATTTTGTGTAGCAAATTTTTTGATTTTCTTTTTTTAATATTTTCGTTTCTTTCTTGTTTTTGTTTTCTTTTGCTATTTCGAATTTTGATTTTTAAACCTGTTAATTGCTTTTTATATGCACAATTTTAGTGGGTTGCATATTTTAAGTAAATGTAGATGGAGTTCACGGCAAAAAAAGATTGAAAGATTTTAAAAATTTCTTCCAAGTTTTATCAGGTAACTTATGTATATGTATATAAAAAAAAAAATTAATATGAAATACCAATTCTTTTTTATAACAGACGCCTGTCGATCAATTGGCTCAAATGAGGTAGAGACTGAAATAAGAAATGCCTGAAAGGTTATAAATAAAAATAAAAATACATAATTAATTAATTAATAATTAATTCCCAATTTTTATTCTTGATAAAAACACTGAAATTTATTGTTGATGGGATAAGCTATTCCTATTCGCATTTCACTGGTTGGATAACGGCGCAAAGAAGAGAACCAGTATCGGCGAAGGTTATGAGGGCCAATAGTATAGGTGGAAGACGAAGTTTTAAGGTAAACTGCCCAAAGCGTGAGGCAGCCAGGAGCACAGTAAACAGAGGTTGTGCGTCACTTCCGCAGTGCAATTGTAATGCACTACCTATACCAGAAGATATGCAGGTATCTTCGTTAGAGCGGAGAAATCCGTACGACCATAGAAAATTCGTGCGTGGCCATAGAAAGTTGTCCAGATATGATCGGGTGGTGTATTCTGAAGGATCTAAGAAGGGCCAGTTGGTTTTGCCAATGAATCAACAACCAAAGGAAGGATTAGTTGCCAAGCCACAAATACATTGGAATGGGCGATATAAGGTGATAAGGAAATTAAATGATGTTGTAAAACAAATACGGAAATATAAAAGGCAAAGGGCCCAAATAAAAGTTTTTCATTTAGAACGATTAGCCCCTAATGGAAGAGGTGATTCTGAGCCTATTCGGGACGAACAGGCTTAAGTGCGGGGGAGTGTTACGAGAGTAACTTTAGTTGAGAATTAGTTGTAATTATGAGTTAAGAATTATGGTGTTTTCTTTTCTACAAAAAAATGTGACATTTTATTTTTTAAAAATTTAATTTGGTGTCTGTTTCTTAAAAATTTTGCTCCCGAAAAGGGTGGCTTGTTTTATTCTAAAAAACTCATCCTCATTTAAAAAAATTAAATACATTTCTCGTTGGTAAAAAAATTTTGCTACTCTGGCAAGCATCGGTGTATTTTCGAAGAACTGAAACAGCTGACAACTAAAAAGTAAATTTAAAACCACAAAACCAAATAACAACATTTCTTGCAATAAAAAGTGTCTTACATTTTTTCATAATTTTATAAATTATTTGGTGCAAACTTGCTTGTATTACTATAGAAATCAATAAAAAACATTTTAATTTATTCAGTTAATCATTTTATTGTGAAGTTCAGAATAAAGCAATTGAAAAAATAGGCAAGTGATTTTAAATCGCCAGCCATTTAGCTGACCGGTTTGAAATCACAAAAATTAAAAAAGTTTTGCGTTCAGAACACCTTACTTGTGATTTCAAATCACTTTCACAAAAAGTGATTTTCAGAACATGCCTGTATTATATTACAAAAAAAAAAAACAAATT
Source organism: Pollenia griseotomentosa (assembly GCA_963931875.1). NCBI lineage: Eukaryota > Metazoa > Arthropoda > Insecta > Diptera > Polleniidae > Pollenia > Pollenia griseotomentosa. The sequence continues at coordinate 165,169,384 of OZ007560.1, forward strand.
ATTAATTTGTTTTTACATATTTTGAAATGGGGTTGAAATTTTGGCAGTAAAATTAAATGAACTTTTCGTTAAAAATAAATGAAATATAAGAAGACCGGTTTTTAACTGAATTTTAATTTATTTATATTACAACTTCAGTTATTTTAACAACAGAATATTGTGGGTGTATATTTATATATGCTGCACTTCGCTTGTTATATTTGTTTCTACAAGAAGTATAAAGTTTATATTATTACACAGGTTTGCCAATAATGGCTTTGAACAATACAATTCTTCAAAAATTCTCAAAAGTATTTTGGAAGTTAAGGATTCAAAATCCGCTCCAAGACTTTCAAAAATTAAAAATTTGATGAGGCGCCCTTTTGGACATTCTAAGTTGTGCATTAATATAAGTTTTTTTTTTTATCAATTTAGGCAGTTTGCTGCACATCGTTAATGGTATGGTTATTTCCAAATCGTGTAATAACATTCGAAATATTTTAGTAAGCACGAAAAAACTAATTTCATATAACTAATTTTTAAATATAACTTTTCTTACCCCAAACGAACAAAAATATTCAGCCAATTAAATATTAAATTTGGTATCTGTGAGGCAAATCCTATATACTGCATAAAGTTGTTAGCATAAGCAGACGAAGTGTTTCCTTCATTTGAAATTAGTTTAAAGTCGACGAAGTACTAAAAAAAAGAAAAACAAATATATAATAAATATGTATACAATAAAAACGATTAACAACGATTCACGGTAAAAAATCTCAACAAAAAATGGAAAACAAATCTACACTTTCTTATAGAATGGGTAGACTTAATAATAATATTTATAATTATAAACGATCAAACTCCTTATTTTTAATTCGATAAGAAGATCGAACTCTACATTAAATCTACTTAAGAATGCTAGGTATAGGATATTTCTAATAGTTAAAAGTCCAGTCTAAATAAACATTTGAAATTGCAAAAGTTTTCACAACGTCGAATTTTGGTAAAGACGTGTCAATGTGTGTTCATTATTGAACAATATTTCAAAAATATGGTCGGAATAGTGTCTTAATTTCGTCTACTGTTAAGAGATTAATTGAACATTTCAGAGAGACTGGCTCTGCTGCGATATTAAAATTTAAAAGGCTTGTTTTAAGACAGTGACGTCCAAAAAGTAAATTGTGGTTGTATTGCTTCATATAAGTATTAGTGAAAAGAGAGAGTTTACCCAGCAAACACAAATTCAAGTCAAACTAAAAAAAGGAATTATTAAAATAGTTTAAATCAGTACCGTAATAATAACGATCAGTGCCATAAAAATTAAAGTTTCGTTTTTTCCATCTTTTTTTTTTTTTTTTTTTGCTTGCAAAATAAAAATTATTATTTTTTAATGGTAAATTAATTCTTATATTTGACTTTTATTTTGTTTTTATTATCAAAACAGGAAGTAATTTTAAATTTTTTGGCTCTGGTATTATAAATCATTTAAAAATAAGAGGGAAGATGTTTTAAAAAGGCATTTTGATAACATTCATAGTAATATAAATGAATTTTAAGTGAAAGAAAGAGAACCATAGTTTTCAAAAGGCCATAGTTTTGGTTTTATATAAACTCTTCCCTTGTACCGCAACATTATTGGCTGGCATTGTATTCAGCTAGAATCATATGCAGAATCTGCCGTTAACGAAAAGCTTAAAAATTGCGAATATTTTTCTTTTTTTTTAGATTTATATAAATATCAGGTTCTGCTTGCGTGCTCGTTGAATGCAGACGTGTTTTTTTCTTTTAACTCGGCATACGTTTTTTTTTTTAACATAAATAATTGTATACTTATAATATCATATTATTTTTTTTAAAAAATAATATAAGATCAGCGAATGTATGGACGCTTTAAAATAATTTTTAAATTAGTGAACATAAAATATATAATACAAATATTAAAAATTACAATTAACAAAAATATATGTATGCACACACATACACACACATACATTTTAAGCAAAAACATTTCTTGTTTTTCTTTATTCTTTTTTTTTATTCTCGGGGTTTTTAAACAACAAATAAAAAGAAGAGCACAATTAAACAAACAGTAATATAAAAAAACTCTTATGAATGCGTATAATGCAAAAACAATGAAAGAAATGCTTATGTTACAGTGAGTGTTGACGAAACAAACGTAGAAACAAAAAAAAGAATCGATGATAGCAATTACTTAACGGCTAAACCTATTACTCGAACGCGTTCCCTCTCACCCTCTTTGTTTACAAATACGGTCGATCGTAATACAATAACAAGTTTGTTAACTGCAAGCGCTGCCGCAGTGCCAAAAAAAAACTTTAATAAGTGATGATACGGTTAACCCCAAAACAGCCGCTATGGACAACTCAGTAACTCAAGTAAAAACTTCTCAAAAGCCTACAGTACAAGTTGGTATGGACAGGTACATAACAGTGCTTAAACGGGGACGCAGCCCTACCTCTGCAGCAGTTGCTTCGGCCTCAAAAGTATCATCTTTTGATAAAATAAATTCTCAAAATCGTTTTTCAATTCTGAAGGATGAATCCTCTGAAGCACCAAACGTCATAAAATCGTCCAAGCCTCCCCCGATACATCTTAGGGAGCAAAATTCAAATGAGCTCATAAAGAGTTTGATATCAGTGATAGGTGAAAATTCGTTTTACGTAGCGGCTATCAAGCGTGCTCAAATTCGTCTTAAACATTCCTAAACATATAAGAATCAGTTGGAATGGTTAACAAACTTTGTCAATGTCGTCCTGTGTTATTCATTAATGGTCAGTTTCATACATATTTTTTTACAATTAATTGTTCTTAAAACGACTTCTATACTTTCGTCTTCACTTGGAACCCAATCTTCAAGGCAAGTATCTAACAAATTTAAAGATAAAAGCATGGATTCGCAAGTATTTACTTTTAGCGTATTTGTTACTTTATTTTTGACTAGCATTTAACCCGCTACTTCGTTAGCGTTTCCTTTTATTCGTGGACATATTTTTATGCCAAAGTTAATTTTTCTAGGCTTAAACTTCTTTAAATTCTAGCATTTAACCCGCTAATTTGTAATCGGGCTTTTTCTTTCATGAACATATTTATATGCCAAAGAATATGTATCTATGTTTTAGCAAAAAAGTGTCAAAATTTTTATCTCATAGTGTTAATACATATTTTATTTTTGTTCTTGCCTAATTATTTTCCGTAATACATGTATTATTTTGTGATTGTCTAATTGTTGTCGTTTAAGTTTTTTGAACCGTTCTCTGTTTAGTTTGAGTTCATTGAAGTTACACATTTTTTTTTGTTTTTGACATTGAAATTGAAACTTAATACTTAATATTTCTTGTTTATTTAAATTTGCAACTTCATAAATATTTTTGGCTTTGGCTTGTCTTTTGCTTACTCAGTAGTCTATAAGTTTCATTGACTTTAATTTAATGTTTATTTGTTCATATGATAATTTGTAAATTCGGCAGAAATATGGGTCAATGTATTATTAATTAATTTATAACAAAAAGGCCGTCAGCATATTTCTCATAAGCAATTATTCATATGTTAAGTGTAAAAATTAGTATATAAGTTGGAAAAAATGAATAATAAAGACACTCTTAATCTGAAGGTAAACCAAGACTTTTAATTAAGAGAAAGCAACACAGTTCAAGTGCTGTTGTTGTCCACCCAAAACCAAATTGCAACATAGTTAAAGTGCTACTGTTGTACAAATCAACTGTAGTTCAATATAGTTTAGGTGCTAATATTGAACATTTTTGGTGACCCCGACGTGATCCTGTAGCAGGAACAGGATCTCAATCAAGTGAACAGGCAACATAACTTAAGCCAACATGCCCTCGGTTGAAGACCTCATGGCTAGCCAACAACAGAGCGGCCAAAGGGTTGAAACCATCATCCGCAACTACAAGAAGGATCCAGCCTCTAGGAAGACATCAATCAGCTATTTCCAAGAACGGCTAAGAAGGCTAGACGAGGAGTGGGCGAAATTTTAGAGTACCGATAACCAACTCCGGTTGCTGGAGAAGGTACCCTTGGATCATGAGTATTTCCAAAAGGACTATTATACCTCAATAATGGACATCGTGCAGCAGTACAAGGAGGAATTCGAAACAGCAATGCTGAAAATAACTCCACCTGAAGCCACGAAACGCTCCATGAGCCACAGTCCAGACGAGCAAGGTCAGGCCACTGCTGCTGAGGAAGCCACGGCACCAAATGGTGAGCTGGTGAGACTCATGCACAGGCAAGCAGCCATGAAGTCCTCCATAGACCGACTATTGGAAGACAATTTCACACCTGAAGACGCCGTAGCTGCCACAAGGCTATGGCAAGATATCGAAGGCCTACACTACCAAATAGCGGAACTATGCGGTGAAGCCGTTCAACACGGGTACAATATGGGGAGGTTTATCCAGCTCGAAAAGCAGGTCAGGGCAGCATCCAGAAACAGCACAACAATTCAGGGTCATTATGAGTGCAACAATGGGCATTCCGAATCATCCACCGTGCCAATTCCAAAGATAACAATCCCCAAATTTGAAGGAGACTACATGAAGTGGAAGGAATTTCATGATCTGTTCTCGTCCCTAATCATTCATCAACCAATTCCAAACGTGCAAAAAATGTGGTACCTAAAAACCCATTTAGGGCGGGAAGCAGCAAACTTAATCAAACATTTCGCCACCACAGAAGAAAACTTTGAAGCTGCATGGTCCGTCGTGGTAGAGCGCTACAACAACAGAAGATTACTGGTGAGCAAACTAATCCAGGAGCTAGTCAGTGCTCCAACCAAGACATCAAGCGACAATTACAAGTCGCTGCATGATAAAACTCAAGAGTGTCTTTTATTACTTCGAAATCTTGACATTGACACCTCATCATGGGACCCATTGCTGATCCATTTGCTGCTTAAAGGGCTGGATCAGGCCACACGACTTAGGTACGAACAGTCTCTCCTACAGCCACGAGAAGTGCCAACCATCAAAGATTTTCTGAACATCTTGGAAAGGAATTTTCAGTCGGTAGAAGCAATGTCAGAAAAAGAAAAATCGCCAAGGGCAAAGGTGTGCACATCCATCGCACTAGAAAAACGGAACCATGACCTCTGTAACATGTGCAAATCAGGAAAACATCCACTATTTGCATGCGCAGAATTTCTAAAACTACCACCATCAGCTCGACTTCAATTTGTTCAAAACCAACGGTACTGTGTGAACTGTTTGAAGCCAGGACATATCGCTAAAAATTGTAGTCTATGAAATTGCATGAGGTGTGCCAACAATACCCTGTTGCATTTGAAGGACTCGGATAAAAACACAAGCCAACAACCCTCAACCTCAAGGGTAACAGGCACTCATTCAGCTGAGACGACAAGGCCCACGCAAAACAGCCAAACCGCCGCATCATTAAGCGCAGCCAAACACACCACATCAAACAGCTATGTACTACTTAGCACAGCCGCTGTCCACATCAGGGCCGGCGGAAAAGAGACACAGTGTAGAGCACTGCTGGACTCGGGATCTCAACTCAATTTCGTTAGTGAACGCCTAGTTAAACGTCTTGGCATTACAACAAAACCAACTTCAATTTCTATAAGTGGAATTGCATCCAGCAACACCAAGGTGCATCATCGGGTCAACGTCGAGCTATGTTCAAGAGTTAATAACTACTCTACACGACTTGAGGCAGCTGTTCTTAAACACATTATCTCACCACAACCCTCACAAGTGATTAACACAAATCACTGGAAAATTCCTAATAATATCGCACTAGCTGACCCAGGGTTTAACCGTCCGGACAAAATAGACATTTTGTTGGGTGCTGAATTCCATCATCAATAATTGGCAGAGGGGCAAATCAAGTTAGCCAAAAATTTGCCTACTTTGCAAAATACTGCCCTCGGTTGGATCATATCTGGAAAAATCGGAGAACACCAACCAAACACTGCAGCATGCGGGATGTGTGTCGAAAATGAAACAACACTAGAAGAAGACATCGCTCAACTATGGGAACTAGAAAAGGTTACGATGACAGACAAACCTCTGTCAGTGTCAGAAAAACAGTGTGAAAACCATTTTGGGCAGACACACAGCATTGATAAAAATGGAAGATTTATTGTCAGAATTCCGTTTAGTGACAAACCCGATGCGTTAGGCGAGTCGCATGGGATAGCCTATAATCGATTCCTATCACTGGAGCGTCGACTGTCAAAGGCGCCAGAAGTCAAAACACAGTACATACAATTTATGGATGAATACGAGCACTTAGGCCATATGACACAAATAGACATAAATTCCACGTGCAAACCAAACTACTTCATTCCGCACCATAGTATACTACGGCCTGAGAGCTTAACCACAAAATTACGAGTGGTCTTCGACGCTTCAACAAAAACTTCTTCAGGCCTGGCACTAAATGATCTGATGTATACAGGGCCCACCATTCAAAGCGAGCTGTTCTCAATACTTCTTCGCTTTCAACTACCACGTTTCGTATTCACAACGGACATTGAGAAGATGTATCGCCAGATGCTAATACACCCAGACGACAGAAGGTTTCAGATGATTATCTGGAGACAGGACCCATCTATGCCAATCAAATATTATCAACTTAATACCATTACATACGGTACCAGATCGGCCCCATATTTGGCCACAAAATGTTTGGAAAAAATAGCAAAAGAAAACAGGGTTCAGTACCCACATGGAAGCCAATTTTTGCTTAAAAATTTCTATGTGGACGATGGAATCGGCGGAAGCGATGATTTAAATGTTACACTGACAATCCAGCAAGAACTAAAACACATACTACAGAAACATGTTTTGAATCTACAAAAATGGAATTCCAACCACCCAAAATTACTTCAAAGTGTCGCAGAAAAGGAACATGAAGTCAATATTGACTTTAACAATACATTGGGTAACAAGGTAAAAACCTTGGGCTTAACCTGGTTGCCAACGGCTGACAAGTTTCGTATCAAGGTATATCCAGGAAAAATCAAACATGTTACTAAGCAAACAGTAACGTAAGATCTGGCAAGGCTCTTCGATCCCTTGGGGATATTGGCACCAGTTGTAGTCACCGCCAAAATGTTTATTCAAGAGCTTTGGCAAACGAAATTGGAATGGGATGAAGCATTGCCAGCAAACCTCTCCAAAAGATGGATGACATTCCGGAATGAATTAGATCATTTAAATAATCTAGAGATTCCACGACATGTTTTTGAAGGACACATTCCCTCAAACACACAAATTCATGCCTTCGCAGATGCTTCAGAAAAAGCATATGGTGCCGCTGTGTACCTCCGATCAAACATCAAAAATGGGCAGGTGATCGTGAGACTGCTGTGTGCAAAGTCGCGTGTAGCTCCTCTAAAGCGTCAGACCTTGCCTCGTCTTGAACTCTGCGCAGCCTTGTTATGTGCCCAACTAACAGCAAGAGTAAAGGATGATTTGGAACTTGAAAATGCACCCACTTATTTGTGGACCGACTCAGAGATCGTTTTAGCCTGGATCAATTCACAATCATCCGCTTACCAAACGTTCGTAGCTTACCGAATCGCGGCAATCCAGGAATTGTCAATCCCTCAGCAGTGGAGACACGTCAAATCAAAGGAAAACCCGGCAGATATTCTTTCACGAGGTCTTTCTCCATCAAAACTAGCAGCAAGCACTCTATGGCTCTATGGGCCCATATTTCTACACGGACGAGAGGAAGTTTGGCCGGCAGCCATGACCAACACACTCAGAATAGCTGCAAACGAGCACGACATGGAACGAAAGAGGGTGACCGTAGTAACGACCACATATGACACATCAACAGACATGATCTACAAAATAAAACACAACGGTTCATTTCAAACACTCCAGAGAGTTGTAGCTTACATGCTACGATTCATGAATCACACGAGAAAGGTAAAGCAACATCAAGAACTAAACTTAGCGGCTCAGGAATTGGAACAGGCTCTCACGGTCATTATACGTGCAATGCAACGATCAGATTTTGAAGAAGACTTGAAGCATTTGAAAAGACATGGTGAAGTAAGCAAGGGCAGTCAATATAGCAATCTCACCCCCTTCTTAGATACTAACGGCATCATCAGAGTGGGAAGTCGGTTAAAATCATCATTGCTTCCATATGACGCAAAACATCCGATGTTGATTCCCTACAATGACCCAATAACAAAGTTGATAATGCAAATGACACATGAGAAGAATCGCCACTGTGGCCCCCAAGCACTATTGTCACACATAAGACAAAGGCCAGTAAAAGGTAAAACAGCAGCACGATCAATTGTCCAACACTGCGTACGATGCACCAGAGCAAAACCTCAATTGCTCAATCAAATCATGGGCAATCTACCATCAACCCGCGTCACACAAGCCCGCCCTTTCTTCAACTCTGGTGTTGACTTTTGCAGACCGTTTTGGGTACATTACAAAGTACGAGGGAAGAAACCTCAAAAGGCATACATAGCCGTGTTTTGCTGCTTCGCTACCAAGGCTGTTCATCTAGAACTGGTTAGCGACCTAACCACCGAAGCTTTCATAGGAGCACTAAAGCGATTCACAAGCAGGCGAGGTCATTGTAGAGAGCTGTACTGTGACAACGCGACAAATTTTGTAGGCACAAAAAATCATCTCGCAGAATTGTCAGATTCGGTCTATTCCATTTCGGCTGCAAGTAAAATTAGTAAGGAATGCTCATCCAAGGGCATAACGTTCCACTTCATACCACCACGAGCACCTCACTTTGGGGGCTTATGGGAAGCCGCGGTAAAATCAGCGAAGAACCTTTTACTCAAAAGCGTAGCAACAGCATCGTTGACATATGAGGAACTCGATACCATCATAATTAAAATTGAAGGCATTCTTAATTCAAGACCAATCACCCCCATCTCAAACAACCCAAATGATTTGGCTGCACTAACACCTGGTCACTTCCTAATTGGGGAACCACTTAACTCCCAGGTAAGCTTAAGCTCTAAAGAACAAAAAATGCGTCTCTTGACCAGGTGGAAACTAGTCACTCACTTAAAAGAAGAGTTTTGGAGGAGATGGTCGCGGGAATACTTGTGCGAACTACAGTATCGACATAAGTGGAAAACACGGAACGCCAACGCAAGGCCAGGCGATATGGTCATAGTGAAAGAAGACAACATACCTCCCTTGAAATGGCCTTTAGCTAGGATAGCGAAGGTGCACCAAGGAGATGATGGTCTGGTACGGGTGGCTGATGTTAAGACAGCATCCGGAGTCTGCAGAAGGCCAATTGCACGGTTAGCACCTTTGCCAGTTATCAGTACAGAATCCGATGAAACTTCCAATCAAGAAGATTACGATAAGTCCGAGAATCCTAGAAAGAAAAGGCGCATATCCATGCCCAGTAACATTACGACTGCCTTGATTGCCATCATGTTACTGCCATTGGTTCTAGGAGCCCAATTTCACAACATGCAGTTTGGAACTCAAATGGGCATCCATTTCGAAGGCATTGGATCAGCCGAAATTTCATCCTCAGAGTGGCAAATATTAATCTATTACGACTTACGGGAGTTTTGGTCTGAATCAGCAATGTTCGCAAGCGGGACCAGCGCGTTAAGCAGTTTATGTGAAAACTTGCAAGAAAAATCTACATGTCAAAACCTTGTCAAATACTTTGAACATACCAAGGATGAACTACACACTAGCAGCACTCTACTTTCAGGTAGAAGATACAAAAGGGGAGCAATCGATTTAGTTGGGAGCGTCGCAAACTCACTATTTGGTGTATTGGACTCAAAGTATGCGGACAACATGGCAAGCACAATTTCACAAATTAAGGAAAATGAGGCACATCTTCTCAGTCTTTTAAGAAATCAGACGTCAATTGTAGACTCTACTATAAATATCCTGAAGTCAGACCAAGGGCGAATAAAAAAGAAATTTGACCAAATCGACCAACAAATCGCCCAAGTGTATAACAAAATACACAATGTCAGTCAAGAGCAATACCAAGAAAGAATATACTGCATTTTTTCATCACTATGCATTCAACTCACAATCACTGCGGCAAACTTACAACATACACAGTTGTCAATACTGGATGTTCTTACAAACACTCATCACGGTATTATAAGTCCTCTGATTCTTACTCCGTCTCAACTACAACAGGAAATAGAAAAAATAAGAATGCATTTGCCAGAGTCACTTAAATTGCCTGTAAACCAGACTGATGTCTTACAATTGTACACACTGATGAAAGTCGAAGGTGGACTCACAAATAACACAGTAATATTTCGTATCAATTTGGCATTGGTTGAACTTGACGAATTCATCTTATTCAACCTTGTACCAGTGCCAAATTGGATCAACGGCACCTTATTGTCAATAAAACCATGTTCGTCCCTATGGGCCATCAATAGTATCCGTCATCAGTATTTCACTATTGACAAAACTGAACTTAAATCATGCGCTGTCATCAGAGAAGATAATTTTGTGTGCTCAAAGGTACAGATCCGATATGAAGAAGGTTCAGCCGCATGCGCCTGCGAAATTAGTTTATTTCACAATGAAACCAAAGCGGACTGCCCAGTGCAACAAATAAAAGACACCGATGCTTGGATATCTCTCCATCACCAGAATAAATGGATCTACGCACTACCTGCTGCAACTCATGCAACGGCGGTGTGTAATAAAGATATTACCCAATTTATCCTTAAAGGATCCGGCTTACTTTACCTGGAACCGGAATGTACTCTCAAAAGTAAGACCATGTCACTACAAGGCCAACAGACAATCTCCAGCTCGCTTAAAGCATCATATACCAAGCTGTGGGCAATTACCGAACTAACCCATGCAACACGTCTAAAGCCATTATTCAATAAAATACATACAAGCGAGTACATGTCACAAATACAAAACCTAACAGATTTGCAAACTTCACTTAAGACGGAAGAGATACTTCAGCTACCAAACATGGTGGAGACCCACAACTACCATCACATGACTGTTGGTTACTCAGCTTTAATCATCTCAGTTACTCAGCGGCATCTTATTACACCTAATTGTGAGAAAAAACCTTAAACATCATCCAACTCCGGCACCTCGCCAACAACAAACAACATCAGATTTTGTGGTGCACATTTGATCAACATCAGTAGCAGACCACAATGCAGTTCCCTCAGAAATCAGCACAATGTCTCATCAGATGAACAGGCGAGAGCAAGTCAGCAAATTCCACCCGCAACCTATATTTTGAGCTGCGCTCAACGGGGGGAGAATGTTAATACATATTTTATTTTTGTTCTTGCCTAATTATTTTCCGTAATACATGTATTATTTTGTGATTGTCTAATTGTTGTCGTTTAAGTTTTTTGAACCGTTCTCTGCTTAGTTTGAGTTCATTGAAGTTACACATTTTTTTTGTTTTTGACATTGAAATTGAAACTTAATACTTAATATTTCTTGTTTATTTAAATTTGCAACTTCATAAATATTTTTTGTTTTGGCTTGTCTTTTGCTTACTCAGTAGTCTATAAGTTTCATTGACTTTAATTTAATGTTTATTTGTTCATATGATAATTTGTAAATTCGGCAGAAATATGGGTCAATGTATTATTAATTAATGTATAACAAATAGGCCGTCAGCATATTTCTCATAAGCAATTATTCATATGTTAAGTGTAAAAATTAGTATATAAGTTGGAAAAAATGAATAATAAAGACACTCTTAATCTGAAGGTAAACCAAGACTTTTAATTAAGAGAAAGCAACACAGTTCAAGTGCTGTTGTTGTCCACCCAAAACCAAATTGCAACATAGTTAAAGTGCTACTGTTGTACAAATCAACTGTAGTGCAATATAGTTTAGGTGCTAATATTGAACACATAGGTTGATATTCACACAGGACTTTGCACCTATTATTTTGTGTTTCTAAGTTCAATATTATAGAAAATTCAAAAAGTACCACTCGTATAACACAAAAGCAAATGAAAGAAAGTTTATTTCCCGTATTATCCTTTTTGATACTTGTTTCACCCCATTATTGTATGAAAAATTTCAGTGTTGTAGTGGGAGCCCATAATTTAGTACAAATATGTCAATGAATGGAGAAAAATGTTTTGTAAAAAAAGTACCAAGAATAGTTACGATTTTTACCCTTTAAATTTTCGAATTTCGAAAAAGTACTAAATTCATATTCGTATTTTTTTGATAAGTTTCGAATGTGGTATAAGCTTTGTTTCTATGTTGATTGGTTCAAAAGATAGATGGGGTGCCAAAAAAGTACCAAAATTCAGGTTTTACCCGTTTGCTCCCTAAAAGGACCGAATTTTAAAAACGTACCAGACACCTGTCCGCTTATTTTTCTAAAGAACAACGATAAGTATTACATTTTTTTGTATCTCTTTTAGTTTTGGAGATATAAGGTTACCGAATTTTCCCTTTTTAACCCTTTTTTAACCCCTAAACATTCGAATTTCCAAAAATCCCGTCTTAGTGGGTGGATTTGGGATGTGACCAATCTCTGGTCCAAATTTCAAGTGTTTAGCTTCAGGCGTTTAGGCTGTGCGATGATGAATCAGTGAGTCAGTGAGTCAGTAACGTTACAATTTTATATAAATAGATTAAAGCTAACTTAGAAAAAAAAAGCTCAGCAGAAGCACTACTGTGGGGCAATGTAAAAATATGAGAGATCAGTAGCCCGTTTCTGTATTTCTCGCATCGTAAAATTTTCCGAATGAAATCAGTGAATCGGGACAGAAACAGTGAAAAATGAAACAGAAAATGGTTTTTCTCACGCAAGTGTTTCTGTATCTTTCCTTTGCGAAAAGTATCTGTCATTTAAACAATTTTCCAGCAATTATTGGAAGGATGCGAGAAAAAGTGTTTCTATAACAATATTTTGCGAAAAGTTTTTTTCAAGAACTGTCAAAATAAGTCACATTTGAAATTGGTGGCGAGAAAAACAAAATGTAGATATTTTGAATTTAAAATATGTTTATATACTATTTTTATTAAATAAATAAAAAAATAGAAGGAATATAAATGATAAATGCATAATTTATATGATGAAAATAAACAAAAACAATTGTTACATTTTGTTAGTTTAAATTTTTGTTAGCCTTTTCTTGTTTTGGTTTTAACCAGTGCTGCCAGATAAATTTGTGTCAAAATCGTCAATTTCCTGAGAAAAAAATAAAAAAATCGTCTTTTTTGTTTTAAAAATCGTGCAATTTAAAATCAATTTTAAACAAATTTGTTTCGACTTTTATTAAAAAATAATCAAACAAAAACATAGTTAAAGTTCATGGGTATTTAATAATTATTATTTAATAATTGAGATATAAATCTTTTATTTACCTATGCCTATAATCTTTTTCTTTTTTACCTGAAATAGACTTGTAGTTAAAATTAAAAAAATCGGTTCATAATTAAACGGTTTAAAGACCCAGTAAAATCTTCGCCTACAAAATAATATGTTAAGTAATCAGAAACACATAAAAGCACTACATACAATTCTACTGAAAAAATAATGAATTTTACAAGGGTTGTGCCAAAAAGAACAAATTCAAAAGTTAGTAATTTTTTTTATCTTAATACATCCAGAAAAAAGTAGTTATCGAAGTTCTTATGGAAGAAAGCTACTTAATAACGAGTGAAAGAAGCTATCCATTTTGAAAAAGTTTTTACTGGGAGACAAACAAATTTCTTTCTTGCCGGAATAATGGTTTTGGCACAAAAGTGTACATATAAGATAAGAATATCAAATATCAATCATATTTTGTATATGTATATAAGAAGTATTAAATGTTCAAAATAAACCAAGTCGGTCCATTACTTTCCCTCGAAATTTTGCTTTTTCCGATACATTTTTTAGGGAAGAAACAAACAATTTCGAGGACAATTTTCACAATAGGGATAAATATAAAAATTTAAGCAGCCTTGTTTCTAGAGATATCTTTTTTTTTCTAATAAACAAACATAAAAATATTTACAATTATCTTATTTCGAAGACTAATGCCCGTAATTTCTACAAATAGATATCTAGTGGTGTTCATACCTAACAGTTATCTTTACCTATCCGGTATCACTATTGTGGTAACTTCAACGTTAATTATGCCTACGTGAATTAACTACTGAAAATCGATGGGGTAAAATACATTACACTTTAACCCGTAGGTTAGAAATACGTTTTAAAATTATGAAAACCATAGATACATATACACAGCTAGATACCTATTTGTAGAAATTATGGGCATAAGGGGCTTATATGTAAAACGCAACGCCAACAATTTCATTAAAAGCAAAAATAAAATCAAAAATATTTTATAAATTTGTTGTTGCTTTCTACAGACATTCATATTATTTTTTTTTTTTTCAATTTTCAACGCCACAAAATAGAAGTGTTTGAAATTATAAAATTATATAATTATAAAATATTCGTCTAATATTCGTCACTTTTTTAGAAAAAATCATCAAAACGTCACTTTGTTAATATCGGAACAAAACATCGTCAAGATGACGATAACTCGTCAAATCTGGCAGCCCTGTTTTTATTATATTTATTTCTTTTATTGACGTTTCGCTTTTATTTGACTGGAAATATTCCAGTATAAACAGAATTTGTTGTGTCTGTTTTCGCATTCAAATACAGAAACACTTTTATCTCATAAATCGAGAAACGATGGAATTTTTTGTTTCACACTTCATGTAAGAAATTTTACGATGCGAGAAATACAGAAACGAGCTACAGGTTGTACAAGTTTGAATTGTATATATGCATCAAATCTATTTTTCAATGTTCCTATTTCACCCCAAACGTCTTTAGCATTTGAAATTTTAAATATGTGTTCATAAGTCGTGTCATTTACTTTAATCTCTAGAAGTAAATTGATGTATTGAAAAAAATCAAACGGTAAATTTTTAAATATACCTACAAACATTGTACATACGTTTGTATGTATGTATTTCTATTTACCCTGAAGGAAACCTGGGTGCAAGTGTCTCCAAGTCACCAGTTATGTCGACTATTTTGGTGACATTGCCAACGAAGAGTCTACACTACACTACATTTGCCACTATATTTGGCTTTAATACGAAAAAAATTTTTATCAATAACAGCTGAGAAGCAGAATTCCTATAAAAACTGAAGAAATGATAAAAAAGATTGTTATAATTTCGTATTCGTACCAAAAGTGAAGACTACATTTACTAAAATGTACTTGTGATTCTCTGGTTCCAATGTCTACACATGTTCCCAAAAGAACTATGTACCTAGTCAGTAGTACCAATGTCATTAGTAGATTTGCAATGACAAGCACATGTTAAATATCTATAGTAAATAACATTGTCTGGGGTAAATTAAGTCACTGGTACTGCTGACTGTGTCAATAGAGAATCAGTACAGATTCACTAGTGACATTTCCTGCAGGGTAATTATTCGCAAGATATCCATAAGCTAAACACGCATGTCAAGAAAAAAGATTGCATATAAACTTGCTTACATATAAGTTAAGGAACAAAACATTTTTAACTACAAATTTTCAATTTTAAATAAACTTTAGTTGATACGGCATTATGAAGTTGACCTAAATATAGTTCAACTAAGTAATATCCAAATTAACAAAAGTGATTTCTTTTTAACTTCCGCTTATGAAGCATTAACCTAAATAAATAAAAATATTTTAACATTTGCAATTTATTTAAATCAATTATCTTCCGCTTATGCAGCAAAAACCCAATTAAATAAAAATATTTAAATGTTAATCTAAGCAACTTATTAAAAATAGCAATTACCTTCCGCAATTAAATAGTTGTAATTAAACTTAAGAAATTTAGTAAATTTAGCAGGGACCGTAAATAACAGTTATCCGGAAATATTTAACATAAAAACTCTTCATGTTAGCGCCAACGGAGACTTATAGTGTCATATACCAATAGATTCGAACTGACGAGCTCTTTCAGAATCTGTAGTGATCTTAAAAAAAAGAGTTTTATGTTTTCCGTCAAAAATAAAACTCATTTTAGGAGTTTTATTTTTTCCATCAAAAATAAAACTCATTTTAGGAGTTTTATTTTTTCGTCTAAAATAAAACTTATCTGAGGAGTTTTATTTTTTCCGTCTAAAATAAAACTCATTTCAGGATTTTTTTTTCCGTCTAAAATAAAACTTATCTGTGGAGTTTTATTTTATCCGTCTAAAATAAAACTCATTTCAGGAGTTTTATTTTTTCCGTCTAAAATAAAACTTATCTGTGGAGTTTTTTTTTATCCGTCTAAAGTAAAACTCATTTGAGGACTTTTATTTTTTCCGTATAAAGTAAAACTCATTTTACGAGTATTTTTTCGTCTTAAATAAAACTCATTTTGCCTTCATAAACCAAACGACACACCACGAAGAAAAACAATGCAAACAGCTGGCCTTGTGAGCCCACCCCCCTACAACATCATAATTAAAACCATGGCAGAATAAATACAAGGAATAGTCATTATAAAATTTGTTCTCAATTTTAAAACCCATAATATTACAACAAGCGTATATGACAACTCTCCGCAGTCAACATACCTTGTACTTATTTCACTATGAGTAAAACATAACTAAATTCAACAAGTAAGAGTGCTATATTCGGCTGTGCCGAATCTTATATACCCTTCACCATTGTGCGAGCAGAATACAGAGCAACTAGACAAAACCTAAATAATTTCTACATAAACATACATATATACAATACATAAAACTTCATTATAAATTAAATTTAAAAAGTTAAAACTGGTAAATATTTTTTAAATCGTTTCAGAACATAAAAAAATTAAAAAAAAATTTTTCTTTTTGAAAAAACACGATTCGAACCAGGGACTCACAGTTTCTAACCTAAACAAACCCCCTAGACAACTGGACCATGAAGGAACGTTTTATGAATATCATTAAAAGTAAATATGTGGAACCTTTGGCTCTTGCCGTTCTCAAGATATACAGAAATAAAAAACTACAACAACAACAACAAGGGATTTTTGTGCAAAATCAGAGGCAGTTGTGGTTTTTTGCTCATATCTCCGTCATTTTTGGACCGATCTGGCTGAATTTCAATAGCAAACTTAAACGGAGTATATGTGACATAAATATACATCAACCTAGTCCACATCATTTCTGGGGTTTTCGGAAAACCCATTTCAACATACAGACGGACAGACGGACAGACGGACATCGTTAAATCAACTTCGCTTTTCATAAGGACCCAGAATATATATACTTTATAGGGTGTAGGATCATTATTTTGGAACATACAAACGGAATGACAAAGTTATATATACCCTCTTACCTTCGGTGAAGGGTATAAAAAAGAAACAAAAGTTGCCAAATTAACGAAAATATAGCGGACGAATCTGCTGGTGTTTGATAATTGAAAATTTATTTGCTTGAAAATTTTTTTAAATGTCAAAAACAAATTAATTAATGGAAAAAAATCAGATTTTTGCAATGAACTTAGTGCAAAATAAATTGTATTAATATGCAAAATTGTTTCTGACGGAAAAAATAAAACTCAAACGAGACGGAAAAAATAAAACTCCTGAAATGAGTTTTATTTTTTGACGGAACAAATAAAACTCCTAAAATGATTTTTATTTTAGACGGAAAAAATAAAACTCCTAAAATGAGTTTTACTTCAGACGGAAAAAATAAAACTCCTAAAATGAGTTTAATTTTAGACGGAAAAAATAAAATCCAAAAATGAGTTTTATTTTAGACAGAAAAAATAAAACTCCTAAATGAGTTTTTTTTTTGATGGCATAATAAAAATCCATTTTTAAGAGTTTATTCCACCTTTTATTTCTACGTTGAAAAATAACTGTTAAAGATTGAGTTTTTTTTTAAATTCTTAATACAGTCAAAGCCCGGTATAACGAATACGCAGTTTAACGAATATCCGATATAACGAATGGCCCAATTTTTACATTAACTACCTAGTATAGCGAATGGCAGAAAAAAAATAGTACCGATTTAACGAATGACAAAGCAAAATAAAAAAATCTTAACAGAACCGTTACATTTTTATGTTTGTATTGAAAGAACACGTGTGATGCGTTGCTTTTTTCGTTAAAGTTTTTGTAGTTTGGTTTGGTTCATTGTGAAAACGAGATGTCAAATCGAAAAAGAATTACTTTTGATAAAAAAATTAAAGATTTCAGAAGAGTATAAGAAAGGTGTAAATCTTTCAGTAACATTCAAAAGTATGGAATACCAAAATCTTATTAAAGTTCTATTTCGACACTAAATTATAAATACAATTAATTTTTAATGTTTTACAAATTGTAGACCACCGTTTTTTTTATAAAATTTTAAGGTAAAAATTAATGATCGATATAACGAATATCTCGGTATAACAAAAGGTCTGAACATTATATCATTCGTTAAACCGGGCTTTGACTGTATAACTTAAAAAATAACTTTTTTGATATCACTTATAACCGTTACGGTCCCTGAAATTTAGTTTATAACAGAAACTCATAAAGAACAGACACATAGTGTCTGGTAATAAAAAAATAGTTAATAAAATCGTTATTATTGTTTTTTATTTTTTAAATAAAAATAAGTGATAAATTAACTTATATATAAATATATTAAAACAGTTTTACTTATATAACTTATACATAAATATATTAAAACAGTTTTACTTATATAACTTATACATATACTAGCATTTAACCCGCTACTTCGTTAGCGTCTCCTTTTATTCGTGGACATATGTTTATGCCAAAGTTTACTTTTCTAGGCTTAAACTTGTTTAAATTCAAGCATTTAACCCGCTACTTTTTAATCGGGCTTTTTCTTTCATGAACATATTTATATGCCAAAGAATATGTATCTAGCAAAAAAGTTCCAAAATTTTTATCTCATAGGTTGATATTTACACAGGACTTTGCACCTATTATTTTGTGTTTCTAAGTTCAATATTATAGAAAATTCAAAAAGTACCACTCGTATAACACAAAAGCAAATGAAAGTAAGTTAATTTCCCGTATTAACCGTTTTGATACTTGTTTCACCCCGTTTATGTATGAAACATTTCAGTGTTGTGGTGGGAGCCCATAATTAAGTACGAATATGCCAATGAATAGAGACAAATATTTTGTAAAAAAGGACCACATGACCTTGCATGTTGAATTTTATGTTTCTAGGTCCAATACTAACGGAAATTCAAAAAGTACCGATTAATGAACAAAAAAGTACCTAAAAGCCCTTTTTCAGGTTTTTCTCCACTCAGAACCTTGCATGTTTAATTTTATGTTTCTAGGTCAAATATTAACGGAAATTAAAAAAGTACCAATCAAAGAATAAAAAAGTACCAAAAAGTTCCCTCTTCTAAATTCTTATCCACTCAGGGCATTGCATGTTGAATCTTATGTTTTAAGGTCCAATATTAACGACAATAAAAAAATACCAGTTGCAGAAACAAAAAGCTAAAGAAAAACATAAATTTCCCGTATCTCCCCTTTTTGGTACTATTTTTTCCCCCCATTTAGTTATCAAAAATTTCAGTATTGTAGTGAGAGCTCATAATTAAGTACGAATATGTCAATGAATGGAGAAAAATGTTTTGTAAAAAAAGTACCAAAAATAGTTACGATTTTTACCCTTTAAATGTTCGAAGTTCGAAAAAGTACCAAATTCATATTCGTATTTTTTTGATAAGTTTCGAATGTTGTATAAACTTTGTTCCTATGTTGATTGGTTCAAAAGAAAGATGGGGTGCCGAAAAAGTACCAAAACTAAAGTTTTACCCGTTTGCTTCCTAATAGGACCAAATTTTAAAAAAGTACCAGACACCTGTCCGCTTATTTTTCTAAAGAACAACGATAAGTATTACGTTTTTACCGTTTTTTACCCCTAAACATTCGAATTTCCAAAAATCCCGTCTTAGTGGATCGATTTGGGGAGTCACCTATCTCTGCTCCAAAAGTCAAGTTTTTAGCTACAGGAGTTTAGGCTGTGCGATGATGTATTAGTGAGTCAGTCATTCAGTAACGTTACAATTTTATATATAGAGATAGATAGATAGATAGATAGATGAAGAAAAAGTTTGTGAAAAAATAACAAAATTTGGAACGATTTTCACACCTTAAACATTTGAATTCAAAAAAAATCTAAATCTGTTTTGTATTTTTTAAGATAAGGTACGAATGTGATATAATTTGTATTTACCCTTTTACTCCACCAAAAGGCCATACTTCAAAAAAGTGCCTAACACCAGTCTGTTAATTTTTTTAAATTTGAATCTCTTTTAGTTTAGGAGATATGAGGTTAGCGAATTTTTCTAATGAACAACAATAAATGTTAAGGCAATGTGGCAATGAGTAAAAGAAACAAGTATATTATGTTAAAACATATAAACACTCATCATATTGTTGTTTCTTTTCAATCAGTTCAGTAAAGAATAAAAATCAAGTAAACAAGCAACTGAAGTAAATGAACCCTTGAACTAAATGAACCTTCTCGAAAGTACGAAAAAAACAGTTGACTCAGAAGACTGACTGACGCAAAAGACTAAGTGACTTAAAGTGAACTACTGAACTAGAAGAACGAACTAGTTCACTTTTTTAAAATGAACACTAATGACAAGTCACCTAAATGAACGATTAAGCCCAAGACTAATCGACACTGGTGTAGGATTTTCAATTATAAGGCCTGACTTGTTAAGGGGAGCTGTCGAACCACTAAGCAGGGTGAGCTTGCGAACAGCTACAGGTGAGCCTGCTACTGTCTATGTCATAGGAATTGGCAAAAAATATCGATATATCAAAATATCGATATTTGAATAAAAAATACTCGATATATATCGCCGATATTTAAAATACCGATATATCGATATTGAAATACGACTATCGCATTCGATATTTTTGAAAGTCAATCTTTATTAAAAACTCTAAATTTTAGCCGTTTTTCAAACAATATGTTTTTTAAGAATTGGCATCACTGCATGCATCATATGTAATGTGTTTATTTTATATAAAGTGTATTCGTGCTAGATTTTTAGAATGTTGCTTCTAGCTGCAACACGTTTTAATTCTTCTAAGCACCTTTAGAGTGCTCGGGTAGAATATATTGAGAAGACTAGTTAATTTTGGTTTAAACTAAAAAGTATTCTGATTTTTATTTGACAATTTATCTGGTATTTATACAAATTTTCTATTTACAATTTCTAAATCTAATTTTATGTTTTTCCCTTTCTATTGCATTGTATGACCTATTAATTATAACACTTGGTTTTCATTGGTCAGTATTCGACTCAATTATTCTGTTTGAGTTGCATATGGCATGACCCAATTATCACTCAATATTTTGTTAGCATTGTTTGAATTGCATGTGAAATTGTATGCATTGTAATATTTCAAGTGCTTTGACCCTCTGTTGAATCACAAGCATTTGTGTTCATGTGTGGTATGGAATATTATTTCAAGTGCCGCTTTAAATGTGTCATACATTGTTTTCGATTTAAAAATGTTTAAAGTGTGTCACTATTGTGTTTAAGGTTTTATATTACAAAAATATAATGTGTGTTTAATTTTGTTTGTATTCTTGGGTAGCTGTAATGTATTGTGACAAACACACTACACCTCTGCCCTTAAGATTGAATTTATGATTGAAATGAAATGAATTTAATCTTAAAATACTTGTGTTTGTGAAAATATATGATTAAATACTTTTATGTGCATGTTATATCAATAATTAGTTAAAAGTAAAAATGTTTTATCATCTTATAATTATATTTCTTATTGTCTATTTGTAACATTAGGTTTATATAATTTAAGTATATTATTATGATAAGTTTTTTCAATATTGTCTACTTTTAATAAAGAATTTACTCCTAATCTTTTTATTATTTCATAAGGTCCCTTGTATGGGCTTTGATTTTTTTTTTCTAGATTCTAATTTTATTAATACTAGGTCTCCTATATTAAAGTTACTGTTATTTATATCTCTATCGTAAATATCTTTTGATTTTTGCTTAGATATTTCTATTAGTTGTTTAGCGTTTTCCAAGGATTTTTTCAATCTTAATTTGACTTCCTTAGCGTAATTTTCAATGTCATAAATTTTATTAGTGTCGTTTATTTTGTCTGTGGGTAAAGTTGCAAGTTTACCATAAATTAATTCATAAGGTGAGTAGTTAGTGTCAACGTGTGGTATTGTGTTGTAAGCGAATGTATAGAAAGGTACCCATTTGTCCCATTCATAGTCATCTACAAAATTAAGTAAATATTCATTCAACACACGATGATTTCGTTCAACAGAGCCTATGGATTGGTGGTGATATGGTGCTGAAAATGTTTGGTTTATGTGAAGTAAATTGCAAACTTCTTTTAACAATTCATTGTTAAATTCAGTACCTCTATCAGATTTTAAGATTTTAAAACATCCATACTTTAGAATAAACTGTTCAACTAATGTTTTAGCAATGTTTTTAGCTTCTTTTGTTTCGATTGGGTGTGCTATTACATATTTGGTCAATTCACACTGCATTGTCAGTATATACCTGTAACCATTTGACATTCTTAAAGGTCCTACTGTATCTATTTGTATTGTCTCAAAACTTGTGCTAGGTGTTTCTGTTACAATCATTTTCTCTTTAATATACTTTGTCTGTTTATTTCTTAGACACTTATCGCATTTGTTAATGTAATCTCTAACCATCTTTCGCATATTTTTCCATACATAACGTTGTTTTAATTTCAGTACTGTCTTTCTAATACCGAAATGTCCTGATAATGGCGAATTGTGGAATTCTTTTATGATGTTCATTTGTGATTTCTTATTTGTAATATATTGCAAAGGTTTATATAATATAATGTTTAGTTCGAAATTTCTATACTTATTTGATTTCAATAGTCTTTGGTATACCTCATTATAAGTTTTCTTTAAATATTCAATTGATATGAGCTCAAAAATTTTATCTTCGCATGATAAAGCGAGATTTTTTATATTCTGCTTATGCATATAAATAATCAATTTCTCTAGAGACAAAACGTATTTTGCTAGATCTTCATTAATATTCATTACAAAGCTGTTATCTTTATTTTCTATGGTACCATCTTTAGGTCCATCTTTTATGTTTCTTGCACCGGTTTTAATAATATTAAATTTTAATTCGCGAATATTCTTTATATCTTGTAAGGATGTACATTCTCACATATAATTTTTATGTTGGCCTTGGGATGTGTTACTATCATTATTTATTTTTTCACTGTTAGAAATTTCCTTTGCTTTCATTCCACGTGTTGTTACTAAAATTTTTGATGGTTTAGTACTACCATCTTCTACAGGAATCATATTCTTTAACATGTCAGAATCTAATTTTATTCTAGATAAAGCGTCCGCGTTAGTATTTATTTTCCCTTTTTTATAAATAATTTCGAAATCATAGTCTGACAAATCTATTCTTATACGAGTTAATTTTGATGAAGGATTTTTATGAGAAAAAAGTGAAATAAGTGGTCTATGGTCTGTTACTACAATGAATTTTTTACCAAATAAATAGGGTCTAAAAAACTCTATACCCCAATGTATAGCAAGAAGTTCTTTCTCAATTACTGGTTTATTTAAATCATGTTTTCCTAATGTTTTGCTTGCGTAAGAGATCGGTAAATCTTCTCCTATTTTCCCTTGTGACAATATAGCTCCTAATGCATAGTTTGATGCGTCAGTAGTCAAAATAAACGGTTGTTCAAAATCAGGATATCTTAATATTGGTGCGCTAGTTAATTTAGTTTTTAGTACGTTAAAAGCTTTTTGACATTCTTCTGTCCATTCAAATTCTTTTCCTTTTTTAGTTTGATCATTTAGACATTTTGTGATCTCAGCGAAATTCTTTATGAAACGTCTGTAGTAATTACAGAATGCTACAAATCTTTTAACTTCGTCTTTGTCTTTTGGAATTGGGTATTTTTTCAATAGCTTTGTGTTTTGAAGGATCTGTTCGTATGCCGTCTTTTGTTATTTGGTGACCTAAATAAATTACCTCTGATTTTAGAAATACACATTTTGATGCATTTAATTTTAAATTGTATTTTGACAAGCGCTCAAAGACTCTAATAAGATTTTCATTGTGATGTTTTAAACTACAACCAAATACAATAATATCGTCTACGTATAAAAATGCTTTGGAATCTAGTCCACTAAGTGCTATTGTTAGCATTCTTTGGAAACTATTGGATGAAATTTTCAAACCAAATGGTAGTCTTTTAAATTGATAATGACCATTACTAGTTGAAAATGCAGTTAAATTCCTTGAATCTTCGTCTAAATTTATTTGATGGAATGAGCTAGTCATATCTAAAGTGGAAAAATATTTAGCTCTTCCCAGACGATCTAAAACATCTTCTAACCTTGTTAATGGAAATTTATCATTCACTATCTTTTTGTTAAGTTGTCTAAAATCTACTACTAGTCTCCATTTTTCTTTCCCGGTTTCGCTCTTTTTTGGTACTACCAATAAAGGTGAATTGTACGCACTGTTTGATGTTTCTATTACATCATCCTCTAATAATTTTTGTACCTGTTCATTTATTTCATCATATTGTGTGTGTGGTAATCTATAATTTTTTATATATACTGGCGTATTGTCTGAAACCTTTAAGTTTTGTGTATAAAAATTATTTGAAGTTAGTGTCTCCCCTTCTAAGTGGAAAATATCCTGGTAATTAATAATAAAAATAAAATAGTTGAGCTCGAGGCCTGGGTTGTTCTTTAAAATTCTTCTTTATTTTCAAAGATTTTTATCAATTCCATTTTTGCTTTTTCGTCATTAACGTCAATTTTTAAAATATCAAGTAGCTTTTTAAATCTTTCTGTATTAACATTTCTTTTGTTTGTTCTGTATGATTGTGTTACCAAAATGTAATTTTTTAATGGTTCTATTTCAAAATTAATATTTTCTAAAACTACATCGTTATCTGTTGTGTTTAGTATTTTGACATGTTGATATTCATTTCCTGGTACTATTGTATTACTAACGAATATTCCTGGTTGAATTTCCTTGTTTAAAATTATGCTATCTTCTTTAATATTTAAATTCATGGGATGAATACTTTCTGATCGTTTTTCTACTTCTATGCAATAATTTCTGTTTATCCATGATTTCATAGGTATTGTATTTTCCTCATTTTCTAAAGTAAGTGTTATTGTAAATGTTTCTTAGTCAATCTTGCATAAGAATTTCGTAAAGAAATCTCTTCCTAAAATTCCGTCAGTTGGTATTGGAAAATTTTTGTCAATTATGTGAAATTTATGTTTTTTACTTATGTTATTTATAGTGAAATCTAGTTCTGATGTTCCTATAGATTTAATTTTTTCTGATGTTATTCCTGTAAAACTACTTGATTGTTCCCTGTCCATGTTTATAGAATCCTCCTTTAATCTGTTTATCTTACACAAAGAGATGTCTGCTCCTGTGTCTATTAAGAATGTGAGTATTACATTATTGCCTAAGTTTAAGTTTATAAAATTTGTTAAACTATTTGATATTTGGAAAACTTTACTTAATCTTCTTGTTGGTCCTCCGGATGGTGGGTTTGTGCAGTTCCTTGACTCACATCCGGAACTTGGTAGTTTTCCTGTACGATGTGTACATTTCTTCGGTTATTTTGACCGTTATTTCTATTACTGTTATTATAATTATTAGTTCTGTTGCTAGCATTCGTATTTCTCTGATTTGTTCCGTTGTTGTTATTAAAATTGTTCCTTCCGTTATTCCTGTTTGTATTGTTATTGTAATTATTTGTTTGTCCGTTATTATTGTTAAATGGTCTGTTATTATTATTATTATTATTATTCACTCTGTTATTGCTATAGCGGTTATTGTTGGGGCTAAAATTATTTCCTCTGTTATCATAATTATTGTTGTTGTACCTATTGTTATTGTTCTCATTGATGGTTGCTTTTTGTTCTTCTTTGGACTGTTGTTTTCCCATTGTTCCAATTGGCGGATTTTTTAACCAGCATGTATTGTTCTAAATAATACTTAGAACAAATTTTTTCTATCTCCTCTTGTGATGGAGTTGTTTCGAACGACATCAAAAATTCAAAAGAATGTTAACGTAAGAACAAAGAAATTGATTGAATTCTAACAATTATTAAAGGAAAATTAACTTCGAAATTGTCAGGATCGTGGTCTGCAGGATCGCCATAATGTGTTTATTTTATATAAAGTGTATTCGTGCTAGATTTTTAGAATGTTGCTTCTAGCTGCAACACGTTTTAATTCTTCTAAGCACCTTTAGAGTGCTCGGGTAGAATATATTGAGAAGACTAGTTAATTTTGGTTTAAACTAAAAAGTATTCTGATTTTTATTTGACAATTTATCTGGTATTTATACAAATTTTCTACTTACAATTTCTAAATCTAATTTTATGTTTCTCCCTTTCTATTGCATTGTATGACCTATTAATTATAACACTTGGTTTTCATTGGTCAGTATTCGACTCAATTATTCTGTTTGAGTTGCATATGGCATGACCCAATTATCACTCAATATTTTGTTAGCATTGTTTGAATTGCATGTGAAATTGTATGCATTGTAATATTTCAAGTGCTTTGACCCTCTGTTGAATCACAAGCATTTGTGTTAATGTGTGGTATGGAATATTATTTCAAGTGCCGCTTTAAATGTGTCATACATTGTTTTCGATTTAAAAATGTTTAAAGTGTGTCACTATTGTGTTTAAGGTTTTATATTACAAAAATATAATTTGTGTTTAATTTTGTTTGTATTCTTGGGTAGCTGTAATGTATTGTGACAAACACACTACATATGTTTTTTAAACTAATATGAAGATCTAAAATGATTGGGATTTATAAGAAGCAGTGTCGGATACAAGAAGCAGATTGACAGGAGAGCACATAAAACAGAGAATGCTCCTGATGGCCATATCTGACGATTACTGGTTTAACTAAAACAATCAAAAACATTTGTAGTTAAAGTTGGTACTTTTGGGGTACAATTCAAATTTTAAGGTAAGTTGGTACTTCCATGACTTATTTACTTCCATTTAAAATTTTCGTAATATACTTTTTTTTAGATTTCATATGGTTTTCTTGTATTATTCCCTTTTGTTTTTGTTATAATTGAATTTTTTGTTTTGATTGAATTTTTTGTTCTTATTAAATTTTTTAAATTTTTTTAAAGTAACAATGTAATTACATATATTATGTTTGTTCATAAATATTTATGTATGTACAAAGGTATAATAAGTTTTTTAATTTGGCAAAAAACGTTT
The DNA here is from genome assembly GCA_963931875.1 of Pollenia griseotomentosa. NCBI lineage: Eukaryota > Metazoa > Arthropoda > Insecta > Diptera > Polleniidae > Pollenia > Pollenia griseotomentosa. The sequence goes on from OZ007560.1 coordinate 165,196,639, forward strand.
GATATATCTATATTTTTTATATAATAAATATTGATACTCTTAAAAAATATCGATTCGATTTATATAGGTATAATTTTTCAATTTGCCCATCCCTACTATGGCAAAACACGTGTGGCGTTAAGAATTGGCAATATTGTCACTTTTCATGAGTATATTGTGGTCGATATTGTAGACGAAGTACTGATTGGCGCAGATTTTATTATAAGTCTGAATATAGGAAAGCAAATCATGTATTTGTGTGATTATGAAATACCCCTGGATGTTGGGTATGGAAATGAGGCCCGTGTGGGACAACCTCTCGCATGTACTCGTCAGGAATCGTCAGCTCACAGAAAAGTTGAAAAACTAGAAAGAGTGGTTGCTCATGTAAGACAGCTTAGCAGACTGGAAGCCAGGCACTGTACGGAGGCAGATAGAAGGGAATGGGTCAGTGAAGGTCGCTCGTTGCAGGTAGAACCCAGTAAAGACTGGTTTACGGCGAAAAGATTTGAACACGTATTGGCCAAGAGTATAGCTGGAAGACAAGTTTTTAAAAGAAACTGTCCAAAGCGTATGGCAGCCACGGACACAATAAACAGAGGTTGTGCGCCGCTTCCGCAGAGCAATTGTAATGCGCTACCTATACCAGAAGATAAGCAGGTATCTTCGCTTGAGTGTAAAAATCCTTACGTCCGTAGAAAGTCCGTACGTGGGCGTAGTAAGCTGTCCAGAAATGATCGGGCAGTGAATTCTGAAAGATCTATGGAGGGCAATTTTTAAGGATTAGTTGCCAAGCCACAAATATGTACATTGGAACGAACCACATAAGGTGATAAAGGAATTAAATGATGTTGTATACCAAATACGGAAATATAAAAGTCCAAGAGCCAAAATGAAAGTTGTTCATTTAGTACGATTAGCCCCTTTTGGAGGACGTGAATCTGAGCCTATTCGGGACGAACAGGATTAAGTGGGGGGCAGTGTTACGAAAGTAATTTTAGTTAAGAATAACTTAATTAGTTGTCTTGTATTCGTAAGTAATTTTATTAGTTTACATTGTTATTAAAAATTGTTATACATCATTATACATATTTCAACCCCAATGTGCAGAATGCTCTAGATGTTAAAAAGTCCATTAAAAAAGCTATTGGATAAGTGATGCAAGTATTTAACCATAGATGTCGTTAATAATAACATAGTAGACGTTAAGTTTAAAATTCATAACATACATTGATTATGTTAGTCGTTAACATCAAATAGTAAAAGCTCGAACATACGGGAAACATTCTGGAGCTTTCTACATAAATATTATTGAGTATAAATACTTGCGAAATGACGTTGCCAAATGAGTTTTACTTACACCGTTTAAGTGTGCAGATCATTAATAGAGGTCGCAATAAGAAATTACGGTTGTTAAAGTGACTTAGTACTTAATAAGTCCCAATTCACATTATACGATTTTTGTCGTTGCGATTATTGTCGTTACCTCTTTGAAGTCGGTCTCATATTTACATTGTACGATTTTTGTCGTAACAACCTTAATACATTTTTCGTCAAATGAGAGAAAATTGAGAGAACGAATAAATGAACAAAACGAATCGAAGAGTACACTCGCTCCTGTACCCCTTATAATTCCTATCACCCCTCTTGCCAATAAAGTAAGAATCGCAACGACAAAAATCGTATAATGTGAATGGGCACTAAAGTTTTGTAAATTGTAAACAGCGTTAAAAGTGTTGTGTTTTATTTATTTTATTAAAGTTGCAAAGAAACGAACTCGAAACGGTTTATTATAAAGGAAATAAACCAAAACGTTATTGAAAGGCAGTAACGTAACAATTGGTGTCAGAAGTGAAATTACAAAAATAAAATAAATTAATAAAAAAAATAAATATAGACATTTGAAGAGCTTAAAGTAGAACAGCTTAAGAAAGTATTAAGCAAGTTGGATCTGCCAACTGCAGGTAATAAAGCAGAGCTGCAGAAGAGATTAATAGATGAATTCGAGCGACGCAATATTGACATTGTGAACTACGAATTCGAGGACAAATTGGAAATAGAGGTATGTACTCGTGCAGTTGCTAGCAGTATGGATTTAAACACAATGTTTGCTACTGTGATGGCAAAAATGGAAAAAATGTCAGAAGAAACTTCTAGAAAAATAGAGGATAATTCTAGAAGCATGGTGATGATGATCAAAGAAAATTCGAGCGATATCTTGGCTGAAATTCAAGACCATTCTAGAATAATGAATGAGAAACTTCAGGAGATTTCCAGTGAAGTAAACGAAATGGAAATAGAATTTAGCCAGAAGCTGTCTGATGTAAAAACTCAAGTCACGGATGTAAAAACTCAAGTCAAGGATGTAAAAACATAAGTCACGGTTTTGATGAAAAACTACATCATCTGGAGGCAAAAGTTAACAATGCCAAGAAGGACCAGTACGGGTTATTCCAGAAGTTTCTAGTAGAATAAAGGCCCTTTGCTTTGACGGTAGTGTGCCATTAAATGTTTTTAAGTTCCAGTTCGATACAGTTGCCAACAGAAATGCATGGAACAGTGAGGAAAAGGCCATCGAGCTAATTCTTGCTTTAAAGGGGACTGCTGCTGAAGTGCTTGAAAGTGTACCAGTAAGTAGCAATTATGATGAAATTATGGTAGCACTGCAACGTAAGTATGGAGGTGAACACAAAAAGGAAATCTACAAAATAGAGTTGCCTGGCAGAGTGCAAAAGGCAAACGAAACCTTAAAGGACTCCGCACTGGAGACTGAGCTGTCGGTACAGCTAACTTATCCTAGTGAGAATCATCCGTTTTTGGATCATTTTAAAACTGAGGCATTTGTAAACGGTATTCGTGATGTGCATCACAAAAACCAACCTTTGCAGAAACTGTTTCGTTTGCTTTAGCCCAGGAAACCGCAAGAATTATTTCAAGACCTCAAGTAGGCACTATGCGAAGGCTCGATGTGACCGCCAATGGTGAAAGGGATATTGTGCAGGATATAAAAGAGGCAGTTATGGAAGCTTTAAGCGAGAAGAAAACAAAAACTAAAGAAAAATGCTATAACTGCGAAAAGGTTGGTCACATGCAGCGGAATTGTAAAGCACCAAGTAAAAGTTCAAGATCTGCTTCGCCGCCGAGAAACAACCAACGGGCTAGTCATCAGTGATCACAGGAATCGCCGTTAAGTATGGAGGGAGTGCTACCTTTCGCATCTGAGGACTCGATAATAAATTAAGTAGTGCCAAAGAGCAATAAAAGTATTACGATATTTGGATACATCGATGGTAAAAAGCGCATTTTGACCATCGACACTGGTGTAGGATTTTCAATTAGTGACATTGTAATTGCAAATAAAAAAAGTTATTCGTATATGCTTAATGTAAAGTTAAAGTAAATCTGGCGGCTGCGGTAGTGTCGACTTTAACCTAATAGACTTCGTTTTCCATATAAATAAATGCAAATAGGTGACGCTGCCATTTTATGCGAGTGTATAGCAAAATTTAAATTTAAAAGTTTTTAAAAAAAAATTATTTATATTTTATGGAGTTCAAATCTATATATATATAAAATTCTCGTGTCACGGTGATTGTAATTGAACTTCTCCGAAACGGTTGACCGATTTTTATTAAATTTTGTATGTGTTTTTTTGTGAATGTTTTAGAAATCAAGAACTAATAATTTACAAACCATATAAAGTCAACATAGTACATGGTGTCAGGTGTAAAACAAAAAAATTAAATTAAAAGTTTTTGTGCTGAAAGTGTGTAACATTAAATTAAATGAAAAGTTTTTAATGCTGAAGTTTGGCAAGGTAAAAGTCAAGTTCAAGATGTTCGAGTTTCAAAATGGTGGCATTGAAAAGCTTAACCTAAAAGCGGCTAATATTGCCAATGAATGAAAGCATTGAAGGGACAGATTTAAAGTGTTTTTAATGGCGACTAATTTGGGGGCAGAAGACAACAAAAGGAAGGTTGCTTTGCTACTGCATCACATGGGTGCTGAATGTAGTGCCATCGCTAATTCGTTAAATGTAAACTTTAATAAGTAAGTTTGATGAGTATTTTGTAACGAAATTTATATAGCGATGGAAAGGCACAAATATAGCGATGGAAAGGCACAAATTCTTTACTAGAAAGCAAATGGCTGACGAGAATTTGGAAAGATATGTTACTGTATTAAAGAAGTTGAGTAAGTCTTGTGATTTTGGCGCAATTAGAGAGAATCTTGTAAAAGATATTTTTATATATGGTATGTCACTAAATTTCCAGCATCTCAAGGATAGATTGTTGGGTGAAGGGAAATTTGAAATGGAACGAGCATTGGAAATTTCCAGAAATATTGAAGATGCGCGAGAAAATGCATGCCAACTACTACAAAACGACAATATTAGTCAACCAAGTGTGAATGTGTTAAATACAAACAACAATAAGCAAAGTATCTGCCGTAAATGCGGTCAAAACCACAAAACAAAATGCCCAGCATACAATGTAATTTGTCATGTTTGTGCTAAAAAAGGACATTATGCCAAAATGTGTTTTTTGGGTTCTGTGGCAAGAAATGCAGCCCCAATCAAGCGGACAATAAAGCGTGCTTCGCAATTCACATCGGTAGATATAGAGACCCTTGACAAGGGAAAAAGGAAGTTGAGAAGACAATTGCAAAATAGTCGTTCCCCAACCATCAAGGCCCAACTACGGTTATGCCAGGCAACTCTACGCAACAAACTGCGACAGAAACACGACGCTGCAATAGAAGGGTATTTGAACATCCCAAATGCCACAAAAACTCCAACTACAGCTTATGGAAGGCTGTAAGACATATGCAATGCCCTATAACCTACGAATCTCCACTAAGACTGGAAAACTGTACCTGGGCCTTTTGGCCCACCTTTGCAAGCCACTTAGCACATGATGCTCATACGTGTTCCTGTCGTCCAATTACTCCTGATACAGTTAACGATCCAATAAAATTTAAACTAACTCAAGTAAAATCAGCGATAGAAAATGTCAACATTAAAAAATATTAAAAAATATCCCGGACCTGACCGCATCACAGGCTCAATGCTAAGAAACTCACCTACTTCTGCTACAAGAATCTTGCTGCTCATCTTTAATGCGATATTACGAGTTAGCTTCTTCCCATCCTCTTGGAAGACCTCTACAATTGTTATGATTCCTTAGTCAGGAAATGACGCTAGTCAAATTACGTCGTACAGACCAATCAGCCTACTACCTATCTTATCAAAGCTTTTCGAAAAAATATTCCTTTTAAGTATAACTCCCTATCTAAATGAACACGCAATCATTTCGGATCAACAGTTCGTATTTCGAGCAAGGTATGGTACAATCGAACAAGTGCATAGAATTGTTACCCAAATTAGATCAGCGTTTGAGAGAAAGAAATATTGCTCAGCTCCCTAGCATTCGACAAAGTTTGGCATGATGGTTTACTCATTAAAATAACACGAATGCTTCTTCAGAACACTCACACACTGCTTGAGAGCTATTTAACTGGCAGAACATTCGTGGTAAGATCAAAAAACATATAATTAATTAGCGGTTACATTGGTAATGGCTAATAAATACAAATAAGAGTTAGGATTAAGCTTTGAATACATATTGTAATTTTCGACAAGAAAGATTCAATAAAAAAAATGTATAACGAAATTGCAAATGTAGTCTCAATTGTGAAATATGTCAGAAACACCAAAATTCAAACCTAAGGTATATCATATATTTCGTGCGGTTATATTAATATGTTATAATATTACCGCACGAAATATATGATTTACCTTGGTTTAAAGTTAAAGAAATCCAATATAATTTCCATTGATTACTACTGAAAATACTTTGAAATTGACACTTTAAACAATAGTTATTCTAGTGGGAATGTTATAACTAAATTAAAATCTATATTCGCCAGACCTAGCATACCTCAAATTTTGATTTCTGACAATGGACCTCCTTATAATTCAAAAGAATTTTCGAAATTTTGTGGTGCCTGGGGCATGACACACAAAACATCAAGCCCATATCTTCCTAGATCCAACGGCTTAGCTCAAAAGATCAATACAAACCATTAAAAAATTGCTAAACAAGTGCAGTGATAGTGGATCAGATCCATATATGGCTTTACTACACCTAAGAACAACACCTAAAGGAAATATGCCTAGCCCGGCAGAAGTATTAACGTCAAGAACTTTGAGAACTAAAGTACCATCGATTGCGAATAATTTTAAACCAAAACTTGTTGATGATGAAATATATAAAGAACAAATGACTACTTAAATTTAAAATATAAAGAAAATAGCAACAAAAACACAAAAATCATACGATTATCAAACCTGGTGATAACATACTATTTAAAAAGAATCCAAAATCGTTATGGTTTCATGGTCAGGTGACAGAAAACTGTGAGGAGCCAAGATCATTTATTGTAAGGGATAAGGATGGTGTTTAATATAGAAGAAGTGAACAACATATCATAAACTCAAACCCCTTAACTGGCTCTACAAGTGACAATGAAATCACTAATGCATCACTAATGCATCACTAATGCATCACTAAAAGGTTGCTGGTTCCATTACTGCCAAGCTCTGAGACGCAGAGGTCAAAAGATAAGCAGGTTTGGAAATTTAATAAAAATAAATAAAGACTGTGGTAATTGGTACCGAAAAATCATAAGTCTGTCATTGGTTGGCTTCCCAGAGAAAAAGCAGCAAAACCATTTTTAAAATTTGTTTAACCATAGTCATAAACAAAGCATACTTTAAGAGTTCTAAAGTAAACTTGTATTAAAAATATACTTTAGATCTACTAAAGACAAGCAAAAGCAAACATTACACGTTAATACCGATGTTAATTTTGAAACCAGCTGAAGTTGTTTTTAACTTATTTTACAACAGCATCAGCTGTTTTTCGCCAAACAAAAAGTAATTGCAAAAAGTTAAAAATGTTTATGTTACAAGATATTGCCCGATATTTTGCAATTATTAATGATTTGGAGGAAAACTTTTGTGGAAAGAAACACAAAATACATTGTATAGCCCTAAAACTGAACGCCAAAATTTACATTGAAAGCAAAAACGAAGCCAAAATATTTTGTAATTTTATTGTTGCTTTCTACATAAATTCATATTGCGTGTTAAAAATTTCAACTCCACAAGATATCCAGTGTTTTATTTATATTTTAATTTTCAATGGCAGCTGCTTAGAGTTACAGCTAGCTTATATTTTGTAGTAAGTTGTATGAACCAATTTTCTACATTTGAGGTGGTACCCAGTTAAGTTGGTTCAATTTAAAATATAATTTAATTTCGATTATAGTAGCAAAATAATTAAAAGAATGTTTTTATTATAAAGTTGTTTTTAAAAATAACCGACTTTAGCGTTTGACTATGATTATGGGCCATTATGTTTAATTTAAACAAATCATTGTCACCGACAACCATATTATGGTTGAATTATTTTTTTTAAAAATAGTTTTGTTGGTTGTGACCATAATAAAACATGTTCTTCTCTGCGTGTATGTAGACCTTTTTTTTGAATTTAACTTTTTAGTAATTATGGACCTTATGACACTTTTAAAAGTGTCATAGTGGACGTTATGACATGCCACCATTAGTTTGTCTGATAAAATTGCCAATGTATGTTTTATTATTCTTTCAAAAATAATACATTATTTTTTTTAGTTATTAATGTAATCAATTCCTCATTTTCCCGCTGGGTTGTTCCTACAAAAAATGTTAAAATTGCGATTCAAAATATGAGAGAGTGATGTTGCGAATGTGAAAACGTATGGTTATTGTTATTTTTTTAATGCCAAATGAAAAGAATTACTGAAAAAATTGTCATAAAATACATAAAATGTTCAAGAGAATCGGCTAATTAATTAAGAGGGTATGGAAGGGGGTGCTTTTACCTTTTTTGCTTTATTTTACGACCTAAATGTTAAAATTTATAAGCTTAAGGTCCTTCAAGACTTAAAACTATCATCGGATAATTAATTAAGAAGACATGAGTAGGGGGAGTTCTTACCCATTTGGCCCAATTTTATGCCCAAAATATTTTGTATGATAAAAAAAGTAAAAAATTTGTTTTTAAAAGTTTATTAAAAACAATATGTGTATTTTATATTAAAAAAAAACTCAGCAATAAGGTTAAATAAAATATAAGATCCCTTCAATATAAATTAATCATTTTAAATAAGCAATTTATGGTTTCCTTGTGAGGCAAATTTAGATAGAACAGTCTATCTTCTGTCATTGTTGATCTGAGCCTAGTTTTTATTCGACGAAGGGTAGAAAATAACCTCTCGCTCGTGGCATTGAAACGAAAATTTTAAATATTTTTTTTAGATTTGGGTAGATATTTTCATCGCAGTTTATCAAAGCATCTACAACGTTATCTGATAGATTTTCACATATTTTCCATGTTGTTGCCAATGCATCAATTCAGGCTCAAGTTTAGATGTTAGTAGGTGTTTATCTCTTTTATCAAATATAATCAGCTCATCAGTTGTGGTTTAAAAAGTCTTGTATCTGTATATGACTTGATTACACTTTGAAGTAGAAGTTTAGGTATATTCAATACACTTAGGATATCTATTGCGAAATGTGTTTTGAGATCTTCTAAAATAATTTCAATAAGAAGAATGTAACCTACAACTCGGTAGTAATCTTCAACATTTTGGGTTTGATTATTTCGTTCAAATCTTGTCTTTTCGATTGGAACCTCGATTAAAATGCAAATAAATTTAACTTTTTCAAAAATCGCTTTAAATTGTTCTTCGGTTTTATTTCTTTTCATTCAAGGCACATGATTAAAGTTTTGATAAGGCTTGATCGTTTTTGAAGATCTATATCCTGCTTTTGTAAAATGATACTAAGCGGCTGTGTTACAAAAAGTATCACACTTAATATGTATATTCCGCAAATAAATTCAGAAGTATTAAGTGAGTTCCTTAATATAAAGATAGAGATACTACCTTTCCACTCAGATATTTTTTCCACTTGTTGCAAAGTGTAAAATTGAGTCGTGACGGTCCACCCATCTTGTCTCGCATAATGTAGAGAGTTTGGCTCCCAAATACTTTGCTAAAACTGCGTTTCGCTTGGGATGATTATATTTAAAAAAATTGTCGTTTCTTTAACAAAGTTTTTGTATTAATGGCATTGTTTTGCATTTGTCGCGGTTTCCAGAATTTTTTAACAGCTCCATTTTCTGCTGACAACAGAGGACGTCCATCTGTTCCAACTCCTACACAATTTTTTAGGTCAAGACCAAAATTTGTCAAAGCTTTAAGAACTATTGATGATAGTGCCTTCGCATCAATTAACACATTAACGTCATTATCAATATCCTTTGAAGCCTGCTTAAATGCGTTTACAACAAAGCCAATAAACTCTTCCCCAACAACTTTTTGTTGTATGTTGAAATAGCTTAAAAATAAGGAAATCTGGCTTTTTCGCGACAAATCCGTGCTTCCGTCAAAAATTATCGAATAGAATTTTGATTAATATAACACACATATACATAAATATTGCATATACTAAAGCAACGATCATCACGCTATGCCCCCAGGGGCCGAGCACTTTTCGTGAATTTCACACACACAACACGAAGGTTAACGAAACGACAAAAAACAAAAACAAAACACATTGTTAATGTCTCAAAAGAGTTAATTTATTTTGCTCTCTTTTCTAGAATTGGTGTTTTTCAATGCACACAATATGAACCCACCACTACATACACATTTTTAACTGTCTCTCTTTGTGGTGACCGCTGTACTAAAGCACATGCTGGGATTGAATGTAGAATTATAAGATTCAAATACAGTAAACTAGATGTTTCATTGAAAATATCTAACAAATAACTATTAGGATTAAGATTTGGATACTTATTGAAAAAAAAACAAAACAATACTTATTGAAAATTTCGTTGGAAATTCAATAAAAAAAAAAACAAAAAACCTTGCTGTGATTTGCAAAAATTTTGTACATTTAAAACAATGTTTTTTTTAGGAATTCTTGTATTATCGAAATAAACAAAACATATTTTTATAATTTAGGGGGGGGGGGATTTCCTTTCCCCCCTTGAATCCACGCCTGGCTTGTACATTATTAGACAACTGACTTCTGTTCAATTCAATGGTTCTTTATTGAGTGTTCTTGATTTCTAAAACGTTACAAGTAATTGCTTTATATAATTATACATACAACAATATTTTTATAACAACTTCCTTTTAGGTTAAAAACTAATTGGTTTTAACATACAAAGTACAGGTAACTCTCGATTTACCCGGTTTGTTGGGACCGAAGAAAGCACGTGTAAAACAAGGTTCAATCAAAACATAAGATACATATAAATTTCATTTTGGGGCCTAAAAACCGTGTTAAATCAAGAACTCATGAATTATATATATTTTTAATAATGTTATTTTTACTTTTTGAAAATAAAAGGATGTTTCTATGTAATGAAATGTTTAAAGCTTTGTTATTATCTATCTATCTTCTAACGGCCTAATTTATAAAAAATAAAACCGGTTAATAAAGGGTTAATAATATGGATTTTCATACAAAATCCGTTTAATAAACCCTTAACATGTTTTATTTTTTATAAATAAGGCTGTAAATATATAAAAAAAGTTGTCTTATGTTCGTGGTCTTATAACTCGAGAACCACTCAGCCGATTCAAACGAGTACATGCGTTGGAAAGGTCTAATTTCACTGATGATTTATAAAAAAAACTCCCGCTGTTGTCGTGATATTTAAATTTTTTTATTTATGGTAGATAGCGCTGGGGCCAAGTTATTAACAAAATTCTCCAGTGTTTTATTTTTTCTTTTTATTTAGAAAATCCCGAGCAGCGCCGGGACCAAACAGCTAGTATTTTTATAAAATAATTGAGTTAAAAGAGAACAAAAAAAATACTTGAAATATATTCGATTATTTAAAATCAAAAATATAAGAAAATTATGTCAATATTATCAACAGGTAGTCCTACACATTGGCCAAGTGATAATACCAAAATACCAGATCTTCTGGATTTTTTTGTTTATAAAGGAATACCCCGGTCTTTCCTAGACATAAAAGAGAGCGCAGATTTAAGCTCTGATCACATCCCTGTTATCTTAACACTAAGTACAGTTCTTCAAACAGTGGCGAAAAAATTTAAAGTTATTACACCTAGAACCAATATGCAACAATTTGGTTTCTGGATAGAACAAAATTTGAATTTGAATATACCAATTAAAGACGGTTTTGCCTTAGAAGACGCCGTTGAGTCATTCACGAATTTAATACATGAAGCAGCATATTTATCAACACCACAACAACACCAAAGCAATGGTAATAATGTCCAAATATCGGCTGAAATAAGGGATCTCATTGCTAATAAAAGAAGATTACGAAAAAACTATCAAAGAACTAGAAACCCAGTGGATAAAGCTAATTTAAACAGAGCGTCACAATACTTGAAAAGGCGTTTAAAAGACTACAAGAATGATTTGTTGAGTAATTATTTGAAAGGGTTGAAAATTGGAGCTAAGGATAATGAACATAATTTGTGGAACGCAACAAAATATTTAAAGCAACCAACAAAGAGAAATGTTCCAATTAAAAATAGAAGTGGTGATTGGTGTAGATCAGACAGCAGTAAAGCTAATGAGTTTAAAGAACATTTAGAATCAACTTTTAACCCATTTATCCTAAACACTCCTCTAGAAAGTGCTGAAATTGAAGAATTTTTAGATGTTCCTTGTCAAATGGATCGCCCTATTAGACCCATAACTCCAGCAGAAGTAGGGGATACAATTAAGAAATTAAACAACTCTAAAACACCAGGATACGACAATATTGACTCAAAAGTTGTAAAATATTTGCCGAAAAAAGGTATAATCTTTCTCACAACTATATTTAACTCTATATTAAGGCTTAATCATTTTCCATCCCAATGGAAATATGCCAAAATTGTTATGATTTTAAAACCCAACAAACCTGAAAATGCAGTTACTTCATATCGGCCAATAAGCTTATTATCCAGTTTTTCAAAGATTTTTGAAAGACTCTTTCTTAAGAGATTACTGCCAATTTTGGAGCAACAAAATATCATTCCAGATTACCAGTTTGGGTTTAGAAATAAACATGGTACACCAGAACAATGCCATAGGATAGTCAATTATATTTCCGATGCACTTGAAAGAAAACTGTATTGTTCTGCAGTATTTTTAGATGTTGAGCAAGCCTTTGATAGGGTATGGCACATTGGTCTCTTACACAAATTAAAAAAGCTTATTCCGGCTCCATTTTATTTTGTGCTTAAAACATACCTTCATAATAGGCGCTTCTTTGTAAGTGTTAAGGAAACATATTCAGATTTTGGTAACATTAACGCAGGAATTCCAAAAGGTAGCGTATTAGGTCCAGTATTATACACCATTTACACATCGGATATGCCAGTAATGAACAATGTAACCACAGCTACTTATGCAGATGATACTGCTGTATTAGCTTCTCATAAGTCACCAATCTTAGCTTCTGAATTGATACAAAACCAAATAGATCTTATAGAAGAATGGCTACAAAAATGGAACATAAAAGTAAATACTGCAAAATCGGTTCACCTAACGTTTACATTAAGAAAAAATGAATGTTCCCCAGTGTATTTAAATGGAACTATTATACCAAAAAACAACACTGTGAAATATTTAGGCCTCCATCTTGACCGCCGATTAACATGGAAAACACATATAATAAAGAAACGTGAACACTTAAATATAAAAACAAGAAAAATGTATTGGCTATTAGGCCCTAGATCTAGCTTAAGTTTGGAAAACAAAGTTTTACTATATAAAGCAATTCTCAAACCAGTATGGACATATGGTATTCAGCTTTGGGGCACAACAAGCAATTCGAACATAGAAATTCTACAAAGATATCAATCCAAAACCCTTAGATTATTAACAAATGCACCTTGGTTTGTCAGCAATAACAACATCCACAGAGATCTTAAAATTAAAAAGGTCAAAGAAGAAATCAATAATTTTAGTGAAAGATACCTTACTAGACTTAGCAATCACTCAAATGTATTAGCAATCAACTTGTTAGATGATAGTAACGAAATTCAAAGGTTAAAGAGGTTTCATGCACTTGACCTACCCTTTAGAAAATAGGAAAATATTTGTAAGGAAAAAAAGACCGTATTATTAGAACTACAATTTGTTTTTTCTTTTTTTTGGGTTCATTGGAACTCAATATATGTAATTTTTTAGTAATTATGTATTTTGCTTATTATTTTATTCTCTGTAAAATAGATTGCAAATAAATATGAATTAAAAAAAAAAAAAAATTGTAAAATAGTCAAAAACAAATTAAACTATAAAATAAACTACAAAAATAATAATTCACAGAATTTAAGAAAATTAAAAATAAAAACGATAAAGTAGTGCAAAGAAACATTTTATTTAACACATTTTTTTTATCTTTAGAGTTTTTTCCACCAAAGTAGTCTGTAATCCGCTTTTGTTTTTTCTCCATTTCAATTTGTTTGAAAAGTTCTTCATATGGTGCCAACGAATGTTTAATGGAACATTCAAATCAAGCTAATCGTTTTCAGCTAAGAAATTAATTATTTCTTGTGCCATATCAAATAGTGTATTTAACTTAGATGATTCAAAGGAATTGCCTAAGACTTGAATCGCAGTGCTGCATTTCCCATTAAATAAGGATTGCCATAACTTTTTGAGAGTATTTCTTTAAAACGTGTAAAAGAACGCGTAATTCAAAAAATGATTGCTATTATTGATCCGTGTTATATCTGAATCGCGTAAATGGTGTACCGTGCAAATCAAGGAATACCTGTAATTATTATATAATAATACATACTTATTTATTTTCAGCAATATATAGGTAATTACTTTAAAACAAATGAATTAAGTCTTTTAGGTGGAATTATCTTTCTACCTCTTCTGGTTACATAACTACTTTTTGTATTTTGATTATTACCCACAATTTCATTTTCACTTGTTGAGGTAGTTAAGGGGTTTGAGTTTATACTCTATGTTCTATGTTGTTCACTCTATATTGAACACCATCCCTATCCCTTACAATAAATTATCTTGGCTCCTCACAGTTTTCTGTTACCATAAAACCATAACGATTTTGGATTATTTTTAAATAGTATGTTATCTCCAGGTTTGATAATCGTATGATTTTTGTGTTTTTGTTGCTATTTTCTTTATATTTTAAATTTAAGTAGTCATTTGTTCTTTATATATTTCATCATCAACAAGTTTGGTTTTAAAATTATACGCATTCGATGGTACTTTAGTTCTCAAATTTCTCGACATTAATACTTCTGCCGGGCTAGGCATATTTCCTTTAGGCATTGTTCTTAGGTGGCATATATGGATCTGATCCACTATCATTACACTTGTTTAGCCATTTTTTAATGGTTTGTATTGATCTTTCAGCTAATCCGTTGGATCTAGGAAGATATGGGCTTGATGTCTTGTGTGTCATGCCCCAGTCACCACAAAATTTCGAGAATTCTTTTGAATTATAAGGAGGTTGTCCATTGTCAGAAATCAAAATTTGAGGTATGCCATGTCTGGCGAATATAGATTTTAATTTAGTTATTACATTCCCACTAGAATAACCATTGTTCAAAATGTCAATTTCAAAGTATTTTGAGTAGTAATCAACGACAATTATATAGGGTTTCCCCTTATATTCAAATATATCGCAACCAACCTTAAACCAAGGTATATCATATATTTCGTGCGGCAATATTTCACGTTTAGGTTTTGAATTTTGGTATTTCTGACATATTTCACAATTAGAGACTACATTTGCAATTTCGTTATACATGCTTGGCCAATATACTGTTTTCCGAGCTAAGTTTTGACATCGTTGTATGCCCATATGTCCCTCATGTAAACAATTGACTATTGTATGGCGCAAAATTTTTGGTATTAAAATTTGGTGGTTTCATCTTTTATTTTAAAGAATGGTACAACATCAGATTCGACAAGCTTTATATGGTTAGGCCACCCGTTCCGTACATAATTTTTTATTTTTAAAAATACTTGGTCTTTGTCGACATATTCCTTTATCTCTTCCACATTTGAAAATGGTATTTCCATATAGGATCTCACAAAATTACAATGAAGTTCTAATTCTTCATCAAGCTCAGTTAATGTCTTTTTACCTAAAGGACATCTGGAAAGAGTATCCGCTATATACAAATATTTTCCAGGTTTATAACTAACATTCAAATTGTAACTTTGCAATCTAAGCATAAATCTTTGTAACCTTGGAGGGATTTTATACAAGGGCTTGTTAAAAATTGACACTAAGGGCTTGTGGTCAGTTTCTACATAAACTTTTGTGCCATACGTGTACTGATGAAATCTAGTACATCCAAATAATATTGCAAAAAGTTCCTTTTCAATTTGCGCATAATTTGTCTGAGCCACTGTTAGCGATGCAGATGCATAAGCAATAGGATTCTTATCATGAAGTATTGCAGCCCCAACAGCATATTTGGATGCGTCAACAGTCAACGTGAGCCTCTTTTGAGGGTCAAAATATGTTAAGACTGGGTATTTAGTAATTTCATCTTTTAAATCATTAAATTCTTTATTCAAAGTCCCATTCCAATGCTATTCTATGTCCTTTCTAAGAAGTTGCCTTAAGTTTTTATTTTTCAATGATAAATTTTCAATAAAAGCGCCTAAATAATTTATCATGCCCAAAAACCTTTGCAATTCTTGCACATTTTTTGGCACGGGCATCATTAAAATTGACTCAATTTTTTCCAAATCTGGCTTTACTCCATTTTCATTAAACACATGACCTATAAACTTTATTTCTTTTAGCAAAAATTTTGATTTTAATTTGTTAAATTTTAAACCAACACTTCTAGCTCTTTCAAACACTGATTTCAAAATTTTGTTATGTTCTTCAATAGCTTCATCATTTCCCCGTGAAAAATTTCAGGTGCAGAATTAATTCCGAAAGGTAGTCTAAGAAATCTATAACGACCAAAAGGGGTATTGAAGGTGCACAATTTAGAAGAGTCCTCATCAAGTGGTACCATCCAAAATCCACTAATTGCATCAAACGTGCTAAAAAACTTTGATCCACTTAACTTTGCTTTACAGTCGTCTATGTTAGGAAAAGGAAAGTGGGGCCTAAGAATTGCCTTATTTAAATTTCTTGGATCAAGACATAGCCTAATCTGTCCATTTGGTTTTGACACTAAAACAATGGAGTTAGCCCATTCTGTTGGTTCTTCCATTTTAGTTATAACACCTATGTTTACCTTTTAATGTGTTATTTAAAGCAAATGGTATTTTTCTCGGTGAATCAACAACAGGGGTTAGATCCTCCCTCAAAACTAATCTACATTTGTTTTTCAATAAACCTAAACCTTCAAACGTGTCCAAGAAATCGTTAACTAGGCTTTCAGACGATAAATTATTAACATTTTTTATCAAACTCATTTGTCTAGCCAAGTCTAGTCCAATAATATTTTTACAATTTAAATTTACGATATAGAAAGTACTCATATAATTTCTATTATTAAAAATATTTCTATAACTACTTTACCATCTATTGGAAGTCTCTCACCACTAAATGTATATATATTTGTTTTTGTTGGTTGTAGATGACTCTATTCCAGACATAATTTCTTAGCCACTTCTTTGGATAATATTTTTGTATTGGCTCCTGTATCCACTTGGCAATCCACTGTTTTGTTATTTATAGCCACTTGTACGATCCATCCACCTTGGTTAGCTGGTGGAATGTTTTGATGATTTTGTTTTTCCAACTGCTGATTTTCTTGACATAGGATTGAGTTTTGCACCCTTTGTTGCTTTTTATTTGAAGACTGTGCTGTTTGTTGTTTTTTATTTGAAGACTGTGCTGTTTGTTGTTTTTTATTTGAAGACTGTGCTGCTTGTTGTTTTTTAACTGACAGCATCCCCACAAAGAGTTCCTCCGCATCTTCTGCTTCCTCATCAAGGTAAACATTTTTTACATATTTTTGCTTAAAGTTTCTACTTCGTTGCTTTTGCTGTTGTTGTTTTTGTTTGCTAAAACACATTTTGGCATAATGTCCTTTTTTAGAACAAACATGACAAATTGCATTGTATGCTGGGCATTTTGTTTTGTGGTTTTGACCGCATTTACGGCAGATACTTTGCTTATTGTTGTTTGTATTTAACACATTCACACTTGGTTGACTAATATTGTCGTTTTGTAGTAGTTGGCATGCATTTTCTCGCGCCGCTTCAATATTTCTGGAAATTTCCAATGCTCGTTCCAATTCAATTTTCCTTTCACTTAACAATCTCTCTTTGAGATGCTGGAAATTTGGTGACATGCCACATATGAAAACATATTTTACAAGACTCTCTCTAATTGCGCCAAAATCACAAGACTTACTCAAATTCTTTAATACAGTAACATAACTTTCGAAATTCTCGTCAGCCATTTGCTTTCTAGTAAAGAATTTTTGCCTTTCCATCGCTATATTTAATTTCGGTACAAAATACTCATCAAACTTGCTTATCAAAATGTCAAACACCACCGTGTCGAAGTTTACATTAAACGAATTAGCGATGTCAATACATTCATCACCCATGTGATGCAACAGCAAAGCAACCTTCCTTTTGTTGTCCAATGCCTCCAAATTAGTCGCCCTTAAAAACACTTTAAATCTTTCCTTCCAATTCCATTCATTAGCAATATTAGCCGCTTTTAGGTTAAGTTTTTCAATGCCACCATTTTGAAACTCGAACATTTTGAACTTGACTTTTACTTTGACAAACTTCAGAACACTATATGAACCTTTTATTTAGCTTTTTTTTAAATTTCAGCGCAATAAACTTTGCATTTAATTTAATGTTAAGCACAAAACTTTTAATTTTTTTTTTCTGTTTTTACACCTGACACCATGTAATATGTTGACTCTATATGGCTTTTAAATTATTAGACAACAGACTTCTGTTTAATTCAATGGTTCTTTATTGAGTAATCTTGATTTCTAAAACGTTACAAGTAATTGCTTTACAATAATATTAACAGGGTGTATCTTATAATATATATTCAATTATACACTCAGCATAATAATTATACAACAGTCGTATTTCAATATCGATATATCGGTATTTTAAATATCGGCGATATATATCGATTTTTTTTTAAATATCGATATTTTGATATAGAGCAATTCCATATGAAAACGATCAAAATTGTCAAATTTTTGGACGACCCCTCTCCGATTTTAAAATAAATAGTCTCAATCGATTGCCCAGCAAAAAATAATGTACCTACATATTTTTTTTTTTTTATAGTGACTGGTTTAGTGGTGGTGTACACCACTGTCATGTGACAAAATTGAAGAATTCTTCATAAGGGACCTCATTGAAAGTCGTTTTAAAAAATAACTACTAAAGTGATCGTAACGAGTGATAGCTCGTTGGAAAGGTATTGAATCAGGCTTTAATTGAAAAATAAAATTTTTCTAATTTTTCTTAGAAATTTACCTTTAAATTTTCCCATGAAAATTAAATTTTCCGATTTTCCACAGAAGCTCCTAAATTTTCCGGCTAATTTTTTTATACCCTCCACCACAATTAGTTGTGAAGAGGGTATACTAAGTTTGTCATTTCGTGTGAAACTTTTTTATTATTCATCTCAGACCCCATAAAGTATATATATTCTGGCTGCTTGAGTAATTCTAAGTCGATTTAGCCATGTCCGTCTGTCTGTCCGTCTGTCCGACTGTCCGTCTGTCCGTCTGTCCGTCTGTTGAAAACACGCTCACTTTCGAAAAACTCAAAAGAAATAAACAAACTAGGTGTCAAATTGCTTGTTGTTATCCTAAGCAGTGTGGGATTGAATTTCAGCAAAATCGGTTCAGTAGGACCAGAGCTATGAATCAAAATGTGGAACCACCACCTTCAAAAACTTGATAATTTTGTTACAAAAACTAACATAAATGATGCAAAAATGCACGGAAAGACATAAGATTTTGCACAAGTCCGTTTTATTCGACTAGAAATGACACTGTAAAATTTCGCGAAGGTCGGTCCATAATTTACCCTAAGCCCCATATAAACACTACTCCCGGAAAAAGGTTTAGTACGCCTAAAACCATAATTAATAACAAATCGTCACAGTTTAAGATAATAATAATAAAAAGACATCATACAGATATTACTCCTTAAACATTCGAACTGTCGGTGGAGGGTATCAAAGATTCGGCACAGCCGAATATAGCACTCTAACTTGTTTTTTTTGGATTCCTCATAATTTTTGCTTTAAGAATCAGCAATAAAAAATGGGCCCCGACTCCTTGTTTGGACAGGAGAAGAGCATTTAAGAGACCACCTTGTTAAAAATACATTTTAAAAATTACACTGTGCATGAAATTGACTCTTTTTTTCGTAACAAGCCGGGCACATGGCGTTTTAACATAATTCGGGGACGCTGAATCCAGTGGTGCCCGCGGTTTTTTCAGATTGGCTCTGGTTTTCGAGATATACCGTTATTTCGAAAATGGAATAACGCAATAAAATTTCATTTCAGAAAAGTAAAACTCTTTTTCTAATATGAGTAGTCGTTATTGAAACATTATTTTTTTTTTGAAAAAAAAATTAATTTTTTTATCAAAATTTCGAAATTTTTGTTTTTTAAAAATTCATAAAAAATTAAAAAATGCAGCTAGGCTTCTAATTTTTTGCAGACTTATAAAAAACGAAGCTACAAACTACAAAATAGGCCATAAATGATTAAAATCTGTTTGCAACTTTTGATTTTATTCACAAAAGTCGACAAATTTTTCATTAATTTAAGAATTTCCCTTAGGGGGAAATTTGTCGACTTTTGTGAATAAAATCAAAAGTTGCAAACAGATTTTAATCATTTATGGCTTATTTTGTTTGTAGCTTCGTTTTTTATAAGTCTGCAAAAAATTAGAAGCCTAGCTGCATTTTTTAATTTTTTATGAATTTTTAAAAAACAAAAATTTCGAAATTTTGATAAAAAAATTAATTTTTTTTTCAAAAAAAAAATAATGTTTCAATAACGACTACTCATACATATTAGAAAAAGAGTTTTACTTTTCTGAAATGAAATTTTATTGCGGAATTTCGGTTTTTTTTAGTAATTTCAATAAACTAAACCGTTTTTGAGTTACGCGAATATATGTTGAGCAACCTCCTCCATTTTCGAAATAACGGTATATCTCGAAAACCAGAGCCAATCTAAAAAACCGCGGGCACCACTGGATTCAGCGTCCCCGAATTATGTTAAAACGCCATGTGCCCGGCTTGTTACGAAAAAAAAGTGTCAATTTCATGCACAGTGTAATTTTTAAAATGTATTTTTAACAAGGTGGTCTCTTAAATGCTCTTCTCCTGTCCAAACAAGGAGTCGGGGCCGATTTTTTTATGGCTGATTCTTAAAGCAAAAATTATGAGGAATCCAAAAAAAAAAAAAATAGCCGGAAAATTTAGGAGCTTCTGTGGAAAATCGGAAAATTTAATTTTCATGGGAAAATTTAAAGGTAAATTTCTAAGAAAAATTAGAAAAATTTTGTTTTTCAATTAAAGCCTGATTCAATACCTTTCCAACGAGCTATCACTCGTTGCGATCGCTTTAGTAGTTATTTTTTAAAACAACTTTCAATGAGGTCCCTTATGAAGAATTCTTCAATTTTGTCACAAGACAGTGGTGTACACCACCACTAAACCAGTCACTATAAAAAAAAAAAAAAAATGTAGGTACATTATTTTTTGCTGGGCAATCGATTGAGACTATTTATTTTAAAATCGGAGAGGGGTCGTCCAAAAGGTGATCGCTTTCATATGGAATTGCTCTATAGCTTTAATTTGTGAAACTGAAAAATATATTAATAATAAACATCTGCATGAAACTTAATAATGATGTTCATGAAACCTTCATTATAATTTTGTGTTCGCTTCATTCGTATTCAGTAAGATGAAATACAATGAAATGAAAGCAATGAACACTCGATATTTAAGAGACGAATAAGATGAAATTAGTTTATTTGCTTATACAAGAGAATATGAACATTAACAACCATGAAACAGAACAACCATTGAACAAATCTCGAATAAGTTCATGAAAAAACAGTATGATTTAAATGTCAGTGTTGCCAGTTGTAGAAAAATAAAAACATAAGAAAGTAAAAAAAAAATAGAATTAACCATGAGGGGTAAATGCAACAAGTTTAAGAGATACATTAATATTGAAATACAGTAGTTTTGACTTAGCTGCCTTTTATTTACGTGCACTTTTGACTTAACTGCACAAAATTGATAATTTTTGGCATTATTCTTTATAATCCCATACAAATTCCTTTTTTAAGTGCACTTTCTTTACCTGCACATTTAAGATAAGAGCCCAAAATTTTTGGCATTTTAAAATTATTTTCATACAAAACATTCAACTTAGCTGCACTTTGACTTAACTGCCCAAAATACATATTGTCTGTAATTATTCTTCAAAATCCTTGTTTACGTGCATTTTGTATACCTGCACATTTTTCATAATTTTGGGCAGCTTTAAAATATTTTCATATAAAACATCAAAGTTAGCTGCACATATGACAAAATGTGGTGGCCTCATTTTCACATAAATATCCAATTTTAGGTGTTTATAAAAACAAAAATCGCAAACAAGTCACATTGGTATCATTATAATTCATTTATTTTGTTTGCATGTACCTACATTTATGCATATGGGTTGTGGTTACAGCAACTTTACCACGATTATATGAAAAGAATAGCAAATCTTAGGTCTGGAACAGAATAAAGTAGTTGTAGTAGTTTTTGAAGCTGACGAATGCTCTGTAGCGCAACAAAGTTCAAAATTTCGAATTTTGCGCTTCAACGGCAACGACTACTACAACTACGTATTCTGTTGACACTACTTTGAAACTGCCGTTTTTAACTTTTGACAGCTTGCAGCGCTTATCTTAACGTTGTACTACAGCGACTTTTCTGACCCACACTTTATTGTTAACAGTTTGGTTATCTCGTTCTTTATAAGAATGCATAACAAATGACTACAGGTTGTTTGAACGTCATTGTTATTATCAATTTATTAATAAAAACGTTGATACTCCTTTTTTAAACACTTTACTTTAGCTGCACTTTTATGCAGGTAACCACAATTGCGTACCTGCACATTAAGGCAGCTAAATACATTTAAGATAGCTGCATTTTTGATTTACCTGCACAAAAAATCGTGCAAAGGAGATTGTGCAGCTAAGTCAAAATTACTGTAAAAACTCAAATTTATTTTTGTTTTCAATAAAATTAAAGATATTTAATTTTATTTTCGAAAACATTGACTAACATTAAAAAATGTTCGGCAATATTTTTGTCTTAAACAGAAAAAAGTAGATAGCTAATAAATTCAAAATGCTTAACAATCTACAGATATTATTATAATGAGAACTAAAAAATGAGATAATTCATGGTTAAAATAAAAGTGATAAATTCTAGGCAAAAAAGTGTCATATACATCATCCAGCACGATCAACATCCATCGTTTTCATATTATGATGTAAAAACATAATTTGTTCGACTGACGCTGTATTCCACCCAATGACGCAACATTTTTCGCAAAGTAAATTTCTTGCTGACGAAAACACCCGTTCTGAAGAGGCACTGCTAGCTGGTGTGGCGAAAATTTTGCAGCTTACCTGGTATAAAAGAGGAAATTTTGATTTATTTATTTCCCACCATAGTAACACATCAAAGCTATTATGAAAAACTTCATGGAAAACAACCACGTGGTCAGACTCCTAAGACACTTACAAAACTAACAATTAAATTTCTCATAAACTCATTCCTCCTTTTGTTTTTCATCTTTCACCTAAAAATGTGTGTGTTTTTTATGAGTTCGTTTCATTTCAGGGCCGTGTACAGTACATTACAAGACAATTAAATCTTGCCATCTTTCAAAGATTTGTATTACTCAAAAATGCAAATGAGAAGCAATAAAAAAACAAACATATTTTGCATTTTATTTATTGTTTATATTCCAAATATGTATACTATACATATATGTATGTGCATAGGTATATCTACATATGTGTTAAAATTTAAATTACACATGGGCAACGCATGCAAATAATTATATGAATTTACTGAAGTGGCAACACTGCTTTTGAGTATTAATAAAAATAAATGAGAGAGAATGAAAACTATGAAACAAAGCCCGTTTCATTGAACAACCTATGTGTGTTTACGATATGAAACGAAATGTGTTCATAGCAGCATGAATAAAACAACAGTTTGTTCGGTAATCACAATTTTATTCGAACAAGACTTTCAGTGAATAAGCATTTCAGTATGTTCATGAATGAAGTTGTTCATGCAGCCCTTTAATTAATAATAAACATTTTACATACATACATATATTTGAATTTTATTTTATTTTTAATTTATAAATACTTAATAATATATTGACTGGAAATGTCTCGCAAAAATGTTCAAAATTACCATAAACACAAAGCTAAAAAGCAAAAATGTCTTTTTAAAATAGGTTTAAACAAGGGTCGAACCAATTTTAAAATTCGTTTATTTACACAAGGTTTAAAATAGGGGTTTTAAGGTAATATTCGCGGATGAATACAATTTTACCGATTTATGCTTAAAACAGGTTTGAGATGATATTTAAAATGTTTAGGAATACGGCTGTATATCTTTTCAACAACATCATTACGAAAAGTCAAAATCAAACAAGGAATTTAGGCCAATTGCAATCCTTCCATTTCTGTCTAAAGTCTTTGAAAAGCTGTTAGTTAAGGCAATCAGGATTTCGTCCAGAGCATAGCTGTGTCACAACTTTGTTAAGTGTTTCTGAAGATATAAGGCAATAAATTGATAATGAAAAAGTGGGGTTCATGGTACTGCTCGATCACTTTATTTTATGTGAAAAGCTGAAACACATGTTTAATTTCAGTGACCTCAAAAAATACGTTTAAAATAAATGGTTATATACTATATGATACAAAGGACCCTCGAGATAGAGCTTGTGGAGGTTCTGCCATTTTAATAAAAACCAGAGTCAAACACTACCTAATGGGTGATCATCGTGAAGATAATCTTCAAGCAACAAACATTTGCGTTGAAGATAGAAACGTAGTAATCTCATCGCTATACTCCCCACCTAGATATTCAATATCAGAAGGCCAATATTATAAATATTTTAAATCATTAGGACCCTGTTTCCTGGCCGCTGGCGATTATAACGCTAAACATACCTTCTGGGGGTCCCGACTTATAACACCAAAGGGTCGTGTTCTATTTAATACTATTACTAATATGGATTTGAATGTGATAGCGAGCGGACAACCAACATATTGGCCTACTGATCAGCAAAAAATACCAGATGTCATCGATTTTGGCGTGGTTAAAAACATCCCCTTAGAAACGATTTTTGTTGAAGCTTCCTTAGAATTATCTTCCGACCACACACCAACAATTGTTACTTTAATGAACCCCAATAGAATTGTATCTCCAACTGGTTACTTAGCGACGCCAGCTACACAAATCAATTGGCTAAAATATAAAAAATATCTCAGCACCCATTGCACAGAAAATATTCCGCTTAGTACACCGGAATACGTAGATCGCGCTATTCTTAATTTTGACAGTTTTCTGAAGCTAGCTGTGCAACATTCCAATATTACCCCAAAAAAACTAAAAATATTAAAATTTATTCCACAGATGTTGAGCGTCTCCTGTCTGAAAAAAGAAGAGCTCGAAGAGAGTGGCAATTGCACAGATCCCCTCAACTTAAGAGTTTGTTAAAAGAGTGTACAAAAAGGCTAAGAAAGTTACTACAGACACAGAAAACGGATTCTCTGCAAAAATATCTTAAGGAACTTGATGCAACTCCGCAATCAGACTACTCATTATGGCGTGCAGCTAAAAATCTAAAAAGGCCAGTTGTCTCTAAGCCACCATTAAGAAACTTAAATGGAAGTTGGGCAAGAAATGATGTTGAAAAAGGAAACCTGTTTGTCGATCATTTAAAAAACGTATTTACACCAAATATATCTCACGATACTGCGGTCGAGTTACCACCTGTTCCTGCTAGAGCAGCTGTTCCCCTAAGATTTGAGATAAGAGAAATCGAAAAGGATGTTTGTGAATTAAACCCCAAAAAAGCCCCTGGTTTTGATAAGATCAGCAACAAAATGCTTTTGGAGCTACCCAGCATAGCAAAGAAAATTATTCTATTAATTTTCAATGCTATCTTACGTCTTCAATACTATCCTCAAAAGTGGAAGGTTTCCTTAGTCACCATGATACCTAAACCAGGAAAGGATCACATAAGCTTACTTTCTAATATATCAAAGCTGTTTGAGAGGCTGTTAGTGTCAAAATTAACTCCAATTTTAAGTGAAAATAGATGTATTCCTAATCACCAATTCGGCTTTAGGAGAGAACACAGCACAATTGAACAAACCCATCGTATAGTAAACGCCATAAGAAAAGCCTTTGAAGAAAGAAAATATTGTTCCGCACTCTTCATCGATGTTTCTCAAGCTTTTGATAAAGTCTGGCATGAAGTCTTATTACATAAATTGAAGCAAAATTTACCAGCAAACACACACAAGCTGCTAGAAAGCTACTTAGTCGGTCGTCAATTTATTATTAAAGAAGGAAATTTCTTAAGTTCACCTCAGCCCATTGGCGCTGGAGTCCCACAAGGCAGCATCCTGGGCCCTCTATTATACTTAATTTATACTTCGGACATGCCAACAAGCAACTACACCCAAACTTCAACATTTGCAGACGATACAGCTTTTCTAAGCGTCCACGAAAACCGTTATGAAGCATCTCGTTACTTACAGCATCATATAGTTCAACTAGAAATATGGTTAAGACAATGGAGGATTATGGTCAATGAGCAAAAATGCGTGCATATAACATTCACCTTGCGCCGGGAATCTTGCCCCCATATTACAATCAATAATCAAATAATTCCTCAACATTCGCATGTAAAATATCTCGGTAAACATCTGGATCGGCGATTAACGTGGAAATGCCATATAGAGGCAAAATTAACTCAAATGAAACTAAAAGCCATTCAAATTCATTGGCTTATTGGTAGAAACTCTGTCCTTAGCCTCGACTGCAAACTTCTTCTTTACAACTCCATCTTAAAGCCAATCTGGTGCTATGGTATTCAGTTATGGGGCACTGCCTCTGCCTCTAATATAGAAAAAATTCAAAGGCGCCAAAATAAACTTCTTCGAATAATCACAGCTGCCCCTTGGTATGTTAAAAATTCAAATATTCACCAGGATCTTAATGTTCCTTTAGTAAAAACTATGATTACGAAATATGCAGTAAAATACTTAAAAAGGCTCGAATCGCATCCGAACCCACTAGCTCGAAATATTTTATATGATAGCGGCCACACTCGCTTAAGAAGAAGAGACACTGCAGCACTTATCCAATTAGATGAGAGATAAACACCTAGATAAGTGAACAGAACCCGTGATGAAGAAAATTTTTTTGGCAGGACATAAAATAAAGTATTAGGTTAAGATTTGATTAATTATTGTTAGTTCATATTTAAGGTATGAAGATTCAATAAATAATATTGCAAAAAAAAAAAAAAAAAATGTTTAATTTCAGTAACAGCTCTGCTAAACTTTTGTCTTCGTACCTACCTGACCGTTCGCAATCAGTATTTCTACATAACCGTAAGTATACCACAGTCACTGTATCAAAAGGTGTGATTCAGGGATCGATTTTGGGACCCCTTTTATTTTCAATATATGCTAATGATCTAACAGTTAAACTAATATATTATATATATAATATACGTATGTATGCTGACGACGTCCAGGTATATCTCAGTAGCACAGTAAAAATGCTGAATACATCAATCTCTAAGCTTAATTATGATTTAAGTAACATAAATAAATGGGCAGCTCCAAATGAACTTTGTCTTAACCAGAAAAAACATAAATGCATCGTAAATAAACGTTGTGCTGTTTCCAGGTGACAGGCAATTGATTGTTTAAAAATCACTCGATTTTTTGATTGATTTTCATATAAATTTTACTACACAATCAATTGTTTGTCACCTGGAAACAACACATTAATATTGATCGTGTTTTTGGCGTTAAACTTAATAACAAACAAATTGAAGTCGTAACCTCTGTCAAAAACCTCGAAATTATATTCCTCTCCTGGACAAAACACGTCAACAGTGTTTCAACAAAATTTCAACATTAATACAGCAAAACACGTTGGCAAACATTAATGCCAGCGTTAGATCGAATTCTAAAATTGTTTGTTCCACTGAAAGAATATTTTCTCTCTCAACAAAGGACATCGGGACATTGCAAAACCTATTTTGATGATCCATGTGCTGGATTGTGGTTACTTTTGGCACATAGCCAAGCCTTTATATTCCATAAATATATTTGTCGTCTAGAGTCACAACATATTTCAATGCCTGAGGCTGCACTTAGTTAAAAGCACTTTCAATTTAAATGAAGTGCACGCAAATAAAATTTGTGTTTTACCATTGGTTATTAAAACCATTTTGGCATACTAAGTTGGCAGGTAGTATTCTGAATTGACGATTTTAATCACTGCAGCCCAATGTTTACAAAAATTTAACATTTTAATTGGCCGAGAAGTGGAGAAAGAATGATACATCAGTAGATCAAATATAGATGGAAAATTTTGGCTTTTTTTTTTAATGAAGCTTGTAGCATTTTGTTTGTATTTGCCGTCCTTTAGTGCGACAACAACTCAATTGCTAAAAATTATTGGATTATAGAAAAGTCCCAATTAAAAATGGTTACATAAGAATCACTTTTAATAACAAAGTTCAAATTTCAAATGAACTGTGCAGAATTTAAATTAGTTTTATGTAAAAACAGTCATATTTTAAAAAATTACTTTTTCAGAAATATATCAATTATTTTTAATCATAAATTTTTTTACATAATTTTTTTTTATGAATTTCTAATATATTTTTTTGATTTTTTTATAGACAATAAAATAAGTATATCGTCACCTTAAAGACGAATAATATTGTTTGTTTAAATTATATTAAACAACAAAATTAAACTTTTATCGTGATTTTTAATGATTTATTTTTCTCTTTTTTTAGTGCGTAACATATTCATATTACATATACAAAATTTTGCACACATATGCGTTATGGTATATATGATATATATGATATATGATATATAAAAATGAAAAAAGGTTTGTCTGTTTGTTTGTTTGTTTGTTTGTATGTTGGCTTATAGACTCCTAAACTACTGAACCGATTTTCCTGAAATTTACAGTAATATCACGTGAGCCCTAAAAATAAAATAGGCTACTTATTTTTTCGATAGGGGCATGGGAATTGGTACCCCTCATAGGATGCCAATATTAAATATCGCATATTTTAAGAGCCGCTGCACGCATTTTGTTGAACTTTTGGTAGTAGGATCTTCTGAGCCCCAAAATTGAAATAAAATAGCAGCGGGGGAAGTGGTTCCCCCCTAGAAATCCAATGTTTAATATCGTATATCGTAAGAACTGTTATAGTAAGAATGTTTAAACTTTGTAGAAGTCACTCTTATGGAATACTACACTTTTGAAAATAAAAATAATGATATATTAAATAAATATGTTACCCACCATTGGACGCCAATGCTTAATATCGCATATCTTAAGAACTGTTATAGAGAGAATGTTCAAACTTGGTAGAAGTCACTCTTATGGTATACTACACTTTTGAAAATAAAAATAAAGCGGGTAGGTGCAGGGGGGGGGAAATACCTTCCATAGGATGCATATATTAAAAATCGCTCAACTGAAGAACTGTTAAAGGGAGAGTCTTCAAACGTGGTTAAATCTACTATTATGTTTAACTACAAATTTCAACATAAAAATGTGCGGGGTGGACAGAGGAGGAGCAGTACCGCTCATAGAAAGAAATATTAATAAGAGCCGCACGCATTTTGTTGAACTTTTGGTAGTACGATCTTCTGAGCCCCAAAATTTAAATATAATAGCAGCGGGGGAAGTGGTACCCCCCATAGAACGCCAATGTTTAATATTGCATATCTTAAGAACTGTTATAGTAAGAATGTTCAAACTTTGTAGAAGTCGCTCTTATGGTATACTACTTTTTGGAAAATAATTATAAAGCGGGTAGGCGCAGGGGGGAAAACCTGCCATAGAAAGCACATATTAAATATCGCTCAACTGAAGAACTAAAAAGGAGAGTCTTCAAACGTGGTTAAAGCTACTATTGTGGTAAACTATAAATTTCAATATAAAAATGGGCGGCTTAGACAGAGGAGGAGCAGTACCCCTCATAGATAGAAAGATTAATAAGAGCCGCTGCACGTATTTTGTTGAACTATTGGTAGTAGGATCTTCTGAGCCCCATAACTGAAATAAAATAGCAGCGGGGGAAGTGGTTCCCCCCTAGAAATCCAATGTTTAATATCGTATATCGTAAGAACTGTTATAGTAAGATTGTTCAAACTTTGTAGAAGTCACTCTTATGGAATACTACACTTTTGAAAATAAAAATAATGATATATTAAATATCTCTCAACTGAAGAACTATTAAAGGGAGAGTCTTCAAACGTGGTTAAAGCAGTGTAGCGATGCGCACCGGGTTAAGCTAGTTTAACATAAAAGTGAACAACTAAAACGAAAAATTAAATAAAGATGAATAGTAAAAATATATACATACGTATGAATGTTCATACATGTGTATGTATACATTTTCTGAGCATAGACATTTTAGTTTAAATTTCTTATTTTTTGTGTTGTTGTAAAATACAATAAATTATAAAATAATTAATGCATAGCAAAACGGTGAAAAACAAAAACAACTTTTTGTATGAGTAAAAACAATGAAAGAACAATAAAACTAAATGAAAGAAATGTGTATGTAACAGCTCATGCAAACGGAAATAACACTGAAATAAATAAAACAATATTAACTACCTAACGGCTAAACCAATTGTTCGTACACATTCCATTTCGCCCTCGGTTTTTACAAAGACGGTTGATGCTGATTAGGGTATTTATTCGGTTAACCTTCAATCGGTTAACCGATTAATTACTACCCGATTAACTGATCGGTTAATTTCAAATTGGCTTTTTTCGATTAACGATTAAACCGGTTAATTTCAGTCGATTAACCGATGTAATAAAATTTTTAATTTTTTGTAGTATTATATCATATTTTTTTGTGTTTTTAATTATTTGTTTCGTCTCATATACAGAAGGTATGTGTATAGAAAATATTTTTTCTTACAAACAAATAACTGTGATCTTCATTTCAACCCATTTTCCGCCGACCGATTTCAATGTTCAATCACAAGGAATGTGACGAAAAATGAGTTAAATGTTTGATTGCCAACACATTTTTCTTGTTTCACGTACTTTTTATATGTATGTGTTTAGTTATTTGTTTCTTCTCACACCTTCTCATATCAGTCTTTAAACAAAATTAACCGAAACAATTAGAAGTGTTAAACATTTTTAAAAATTTATACAGGACTCTAAGGGCATAATGGAATATTTTATATGTTTAGAAAAATCCTTAAAAAGGACTGAGAAATTAGATATTAATCTACGATAAGTGAAAGAATTTTTTCTAAGTCAAGTTTTGTTAAAACAAATGAAGAGAATTGCTTTACTCCTAAACATTTAAACCAAACTACTTTTTTAAAAGATTATTTTATAAGATCTCCTTTAACTATTGAAATAACTAATAAAATTATGTCAGTCTATTTTTTTAAAAATACATATTTGTGGGATTCACAAGGTAGTCATAAATTTGTGAAGTCTTATGTCTTTAAATAATTACTAGAAATATATATCGTAGGATTAATATGCAAGCCTGCTAAATCCACTTTTTGTGTAAATTGAGATTTTGATGCCGTGCGGTAGAGAAAGATACGCCTCGTCGACCAGCATGTAGATTTTTTTCTACTTAAGTCTTGAAGTGTGTAAAACTAATTGGATTTTTAATTTTCTATCAAGCTGAAAATAGAAAAAATAAAAAGTTTTTTTGTGTCTCCTGTAAAATGTGCTGAAAGGAAGTTAGGAGGTTTGCATATTAAGCCGACGATATGACTGTTGTGGGCTACCGCTAATAATTTATATTTCTACTGTGCAGTTATGACGAATCAATGAGCACAGCATTAACATTTTTTTTTTTGTTTGAAACACAACAATATTTATTTTACGCAATTGTAAAATATTATTTAGGACATTATGACGACATGACTTGATAGCACACCTTGTGAATCCCCCAATTATGTATAAATTGAAAAATGCATATTACATTTTTATGAATTGTTTTTTTGTTTGCTCGTTATAGTTCAAGAATTTTAATGTTTGGTATGTTATTGTTTTTTTACTAATAAACTCCAAATAATAACTTATTGACCGATTAAACCAAAAGCTCGGTTAATTAATTGAGCGATTAACCGATCAAAGCAAAAGGTCGATTAAATGAATACCCTAATGCTGATACATTAAAAAATATTAATCTCTCGATAGTGCCTGCATTTGTTGCCACAGCCGCAAAAACAACCTTAGTAACAAATAATACCATGAACTCAAACACAGACGCAATGAAAAATCTCAAGTAAAACGCTGTCAAAAGCCTCAAGTATAAGTTGGTATGGACAGGTACATAACAGTGCTTAAACGGGGTCGCAGCCCTATCTCTCCAGCTGTTGCTTCGGCCTCAAAAGGGCCATCTTTTGATAGAATAAATTAACAAAATCGTTTTGCAATTCTGGAGGATGAATCGTCAGAAGCACCAAACGTGATAAAATCGTCAAGCCTCCCCTGATATAAATTAGGGAGCATACTCAAATGAGCTTATAAAGAGTTTGATCTCGGTGATAGGTGAAAATAGAAAATAGGTGAAAATTCGTTTTACGTAGCAGCAATCAAGCGTGGTAGTATAAACCAGCCAAAATACAAGTAAATCATGATAATGATTTTCGCAAAATTATTAACAAATTTGAAGCACTAAAAAAGGCGTTTATATATACCAACTAATGAGCAGTAATGGTCTTCAGGTAGTGATTAAGGGGATTGACTCATGTGTGGACCCGGAGGAAATAAAATCATTCCTAAAAGAGAAAGGCTTCAAAATAAAACATGTGGTAAATATTAAAAATAGGGAAAAAATCTACTACTATTTCGAGTAGAGTTGGAGCCTGGCGACGTTAAGGTAAAAAAACCAAACGCATCCTATTTACAATTTGAAATATATTCTGTAAAGACGAATAACTATAGAAGAGCCACACAAAAGAAATGGTCCCGTTTAATTTTTAAACTGTCAAGAACTTGGTGATACTAAGGCATACTGCTATTTATGCCCTGTTTGCGTAGTATGTGGAGAAGTCTAAAACCGACCCCAACGTCAAAAAAATGTAGCAACTGTGGCGGTAATCACGCTGTTAATTATAAAGGATGCCCTGTATATACTATCGTCAAGCAGTCGGCTGGACCGAAAACTAATCCACCTCAAATGCAGGTACCAAATCAAGTAAACACTAATGACATTCAGACTCCGCAGCCTAGTTATGACAGAACCTCTTATGCTAACGTCCTAAAATCAAACCTTGTGCCAATGCAAGGTGCTTCGCCAAGTAATGATGAAACACCCGTTTCTTATTAAGTCGTCTAGAAAAAAACATGGAAACATAAGTGCAAACAGTTAATTATTTTACGAACACATTGGGTTATATGATGCAGGAAATTCTTAGAACGCAATCGATGTTATTGCAAGCTGCACTTAACAAGCCATGAACCGTTTAAAAATTTGTTTTTGGAACGTAAACGGCATCCAACAACATAAAAATGAACTAGAATACTTTCTTAAAAATAAACAAATTGATGTCATGATGGTTTCTGAAACTCACTTGACCTCAAGAAATACGATTAAAATCAATGGTTATACTCTATATGATACCAAGGACCCTCGAGATAGGGTTTGTGGAGGTTCTGCCATTTTTATAAAAACTCGAGTCAAACACTACTTAATGCGTGATCATTGGGAGGATTATCTGCAAGCAACGAACATTTGTGTTGAAGAGCTAAATCGAAACATAGTAATTTCATCTTGATGCTCTCCACCTAGATTTTCAATATCAAAAAGCCAATATTGTGAATATTACAAATCACTAGGACCCTGTTTCCTGCCGCTGGCCATTATAACGCTAAACATACCTTCTGGGGGTCGCAACTTATTACACCAACGGGTCGTGTTTTGTTTAACACAATCTCTAAAATGGGTGTAAATGTGGTCGCGAGCGGACAAACAACATATTGGCCTACTGATCAACTGATTCCTTAGAATTATCTTCCGACCACACACCTACAATTGTTACTTTAATGAACCGCAGTAGAATTGTATCTCCGACTGGTTACTTAGCGACGTCAGCCACACAAATAAATTGGTTAAAATATAAAAAATATCTCAGTACCCATTGCACAGAAAATATTCCGCTTAGTACACCGGAGAATGCGAATTCGCTCTATTGTTAATTTTGACATTTAACTAAAACTAGCTGTTCAACATTCCAGTATTGGCCCCAAAAAAACAAAAAATATTAAAATATATTCCACAGATGTCGAGCGGCTCTTGACTGAAAAAAGGAGAGTTCGAAGAGAGTGGCAACTGTACAGATCCCCGCAACTTAAGAATTTATTAAAAGAGTGCACAAAAGGCTAAGAAAGTTACTGCAGAGTCAGAAAACGGCTTCTCTCGAAAAATATCTTAAGGTACTTGATGCAACTCTACAATCAGACTACTCATTATGGCGTGCAGCTAGAAATCTTAAAAGGCCAGTTATATCCAAGCCACCTTTAAGAAACTTGAATGGTAGTTGGGTTAGAAACGAAATTGGAAAAAGAGATCTGTTTGTTAGTCACTTGAAAAACGTATTTACACCAAATATATCTCACGATATTGTGGTCGAGTTACCACCAGTTGCTGCTAGAGCAGCTATTCCCCTAAGATTTGAGATAAGAGAAATCGAAAAGGCTAGTTGTGACTTAAACACTAACAGCCGTATTCATAATTAATATTTGGCATGATGTTAGCACAAAGTTTATTCATAATGTACTTACTAAGCTTCGGCTAACGATATGCTAAACTCTTGTTAACGAGCTGCCAAACGCTTGCCAACTTTTGAAAAACAGGAGGCAGATCACGACATTCGATATCGATCGAAATTCCCATTTAAATTGTATTGCAATTTCGATCGATATCGAATGCCGTAATTTGGCCCCAGCTGTTTTATGTACACTCGTTAAGTTCAGGTTTCTGCGTTTACTGTGCTTTAAATTTTCTAATATACTTGTCGATGTGCTACAGAATATAACGGTCAACAAACCATGCCTTGATATGTTTTGTCTAGGGTAATTGGTTATATTTATTTTTTTGGATCAGAGATTTCAGTTTTCTGAAATTAGCAAAAGTGTGAAGATGGCACGTAATCGGTGAGAAAAATGTTTATATGCATATTTTATTATTGTTGCATTTCTATGTTTTTTTAATTATAATAGTTGTAAAAGTTAATACGTAGCAAAAGTGCATGTGAAAAAAAATATTTTATGTGATTTTAGTTGATGTATTTGCTGACGTACTACATGTAGTACGTTCGGCATTAGTGTGTAAAAATGGTGAAAACAAAAAATAATTTGTTTTTCCAGATTTTTAACATTAAATGAGATAATAAATGCCTTAGAGAAAAGTGATAAAGAGTTTATGCAAAATTCTTACGACATCTCAATTGTACCCACTCATGGTGCGAACAACTACGTCACAGATAAAGATTTAAGAGAAGAAGATAAAGTGATTTTTGAAAATTTACCACCCCTATTATAGAATGCTGAGCTTTTTCGAAAAAGCGTATATATATTCAACAACCACGCCTTATTCATGAATATAATCGCTACATAAGTGGCGTTGATCGAGCAGATGAAAATATCAGCTTGTACCGTGTATCTGTTCGGGGAAACAAATTGTATTTCCCAATATTCACACACCTGATTGATTTTGCAGAGCACAATGCGTGGCAACTGCAAAGACATATGGGAGGTAAAATCGACCATTTATCTTTTCGTCGGCGCATTGCTAATATCAACTTATGGGAAACCCTCAGCAACGCTTTCATCAGGATCTTCGCTCGACATCAGATTTGATCGAAAAGATCATTTACCCAATAAAAAATGTTATCATTTTGCAAAGCACTAATGGCACATTTAAAAAAATAAGCGCACAATTATTCGCTACGCAATAAGACATTCACAAATGCAGTAAAGTAAGTGAAAGAACTCTCAACAACTTTTATAAAAAAAAAAAACATTTCAAGTGCTACGGCATTCCCTTACTACAAAGCTGGTTTGTAAGGGAGAATACTTAAAAATAACGGTATCAAAAAATTTAGTGCGTAAAGCTGATCGTTACATCTAACAATTTTTATATTCGCTGAATAGTGTGCTTTATGTGTTAAAAATGTATTGCTTTATAAAATTCATGTCTTCCGTAAGCGCAACAATAAGCGAAACGTTGCCACAATAAGACCACTACACGCTGTGTTAAATGTGATGTGCGGCTCCATGTAAAGTGTAATGTGGAGTACCACACCACCAAATAATTGTTTTTTATTAATTTGTTTTTCCTTACTTTGTGCACAAAAGTTTCTTAATAATAAACGACTTGAATTAATCACAATAAAATACTGTCTTTTGTTCCCATATGTGCCGAGCGTACTACATGTAGTACGGACTCAAAATCCGAGTTAAAAATATTTTTTTTTATTTTTTGTTCAGTTTTGTAATATAATCTGTCAGAATAAAGCTCTGTTGGAAAACCAAGAAGATTGTGCCGCTAAAATGCCCGTCGGCATATCTGGGTTAACCTTTTTTTTTAATTTTAGTTTTCAAAATTTTTTAAAATT
Organism: Pollenia griseotomentosa; assembly: GCA_963931875.1. Taxonomy (NCBI): domain Eukaryota; kingdom Metazoa; phylum Arthropoda; class Insecta; order Diptera; family Polleniidae; genus Pollenia; species Pollenia griseotomentosa. The sequence continues at coordinate 165,232,654 of OZ007560.1, forward strand.
GTTCAATGTGGAGAAAAAGACAAAAAAAAATGACAAAACCAGCGATGATTATTGCACAACGTGTTGCATTTTTGAGAAATATAATGTGGCATCATTAAAATTCAGAGTTGATTTATTAAAAGTAAGCAGATGGAGAAAATTTCGTTATGAATTAACTCTGTGCTAACAAGCTGCTAGTTTTAATCGGCATTCTAGTTAGCAGCTCGTTGTACGTAGTGTACAAACTGTGGCAAACTTTTTGTTATGAATACGGCTGTAAGAAGGCACATGTAGTACAATTCTCTATTCAATTTTAACATAATTTAAATTGTTAAAAATATTTAACAGCAAAGTTAACGAATATTTTATTCAGTAACTTTTTTTACAATAACGTTTACTGCTATGTCTTATCTTAACATCAGGTATTTAAGTTATCTTAACGGCAAAATATTTTTAATTGTTTATTTTTAAATTCGTAGTTATTTTTGAAAAAAAAAAAACAAAAATTTTGCCAAATAAAAGCCACATTAACATTTTTAAAATTCACATTATTGACATACATTTTGCAAAAACAATATGAAAAAATTTGTTTGTTTGTATTTATAACAATCATTAAAAATATTACATTTTAGATGCAGCTTATGGAAATCACTTATAGTGTTTTCTTTTCTTCGCAAAAAATAAGTGGTTGACTTTCCTATCATACCGCTGTTAGCAAATTTTTGCGAATTTCAGCTAATTTTGTAATTTTAACCGAATTTTTGCCATTCCTTGTAGTTTTAGTGACTTCAAATAAATTTTATGGTTCGCTTGAAGTATTAAAAAATTTCGCAAATTTTCGCTATTTTTGCATATTTTTTTTGTTATTTTTCGACAATATGTTTTTTAACCGATTTACCGATTTCAAATAAATTTTAGTGCTTCTCTTCAAGTTTGGAATTTTTTGCGAATTATAGTCACGTTCGCGGTAGAAGCTATTTATTCCTGTAAATTTTCTGATTCTTTACAGCTTTAACGATTTTTAATAAATAGTAGATTTTGCCATCATGCCGCTGTTATAAATTTTTTGCGAATTTCCTTTAATTTAGCAATTTTTACCGAATTTTTGCTATTTCTTATAGTTTTAGTGACTTTAAATCAATTCTATGGTTTGTGCGAAATATTTAAAAATTTCGCGAATTTTCGCTTGTTTTGCAAAAAAAAAAAAATTATATATTCGGAAAATTTGTTTTTTAAGCTATTAGCGATTTCAAATAATTTTTACGGTCTTTTTCCAAGTTTGCAATTTTTTGCGAATTTTAGCCATGTTCGCGATATGAGCGATTTTTTCCTGTGGTTCCTTATGTGGAACCACTTTTAACGATTAACGTTAACGTTAATTTTACCGGCATAGTTTATTGCTTGCGGTAATAATACAGCAATTCAGTAACTCAATTTTAACTACATAGTTAAAAATGTCAATCAAGTGGCATCATTGTTTATTAATTAGTATATTTAACGAACACTGTCATCGAGTGCAAACTACTTCTTGTTTGGAACGACAAAGTACTTTCGAAACTAACAAACCCCATTTAGGTTTTGCTAGTCTAGCGAAAATGGCATAAATTCGGAAAATTTGCAGAAATAGCGAAAATTTTTAATATTTCAAACAAACCATAATATTGATTTGAAGTCACTAAAACTATAAAAATTGCTAAATTTCAGCTAATGACAAAGTCTACCATTTATTAAAAATTGTTAAAGCTGTAAAGAATCAGAAAACTTACAGGAATAAATAGCTTCTACCGCGAACGCGGCTATAATTCGCGAAAAATTGCAAACTTGGAGAGAAGCACTAAAATTTATTATTATTATTTATTAATAGATTTTTTGTATATACATATTTAATTCATTTACAATAAGTTTAATATCTAAATCTATATATGGCATAACATTTTGTTGTAAGCCAGATTGGCACAATTCTAGGAAAGTAAATTTTATTTACAAAATATTGATTTTATATAATTTTTAATAAAAATAACAAGATAAATTATAAGTTAATATTCTCATGGAAAATTAAAAAGCAAATTCATTTAAAATAAATCTTCTATATTTTAAACAAACTTCTATATATTTATACAGGGAGAAAAAGTTTAAACCATTTAGTATACATATAACTTCATTCAAATTTAGTATGGTTTACCAAAATATTGCATTCTAAATTCTTTGTACAATGGGCAAACACCAATAAAGTGAAAAGTATTTTCCGAAGCATCTAAATTGCACATTGTACAAATACCAACAGTGTTATTTTTGAAAGACCTTGCATTCAAATCTAACAAGCCACCTCTAGCCCTTATTATTAAACTGACTGTACGTGGAGAAAAATTTGAAGTATATAATGATGAAACATTGTAATCCAGTATAGAATATAGATCATGAAACTGTGAACATTTTGCATTTTCTATGTAATCATTACGTTCCTTGAGTTTGAGTTGGTCCAATATAGGTTTCCACTGTTTGCTAAGAGGAGATATTGAGTTATCAGGGCTAAACTGTATATGTTGACAAAGATTTTCCCACTCTTTAGCCCAACAAATATTTTGTTCTATAATTTTTAATGCCAAAATACGAGGTAATTTGTGAGGATTCATACTTAATACTTTATTAATATAGTCTAGGTGAAGTCTTAAGGTAGATACGTATAGAGACTCTAGGTCTGTTTCTATATACAAAATGTAATTTGGTGTAGCGGTCGGTAGATATAACATTTTCTTAATAAAAAATCTAAATAGTTTTTCAACCTCATCATATTTCACATATCCCCACACTTGCGCTGCATATAACATAATAGATCTGGATGCTGCTTGAAATATTCTAAGCTTATTATTCTGTGAGATTTGCGGATTGTTTATGTATTTGGACCAAGTAGAGTTTATCGCCACTATACCACTATTTTAGATTTATCTAGATTAGCTTTCAAGGACCACGTTGAACAATAATTGTATAAACAATCAATCATTTTTTGCAATTCTGTTGGAGTATCTGATAATATAACAAGGTCGTCGGCATAGAGCAGTATTCTAACATTAACGTCCGCAACAGTTACAACCCCAGGTAACTCATCTGCCAAATCATTAACATATAATGAGAATAATAGAGGGCTTAATATACAACCCTGCTTTACACCTATTTCAGATACGATACAACTTTCCGTATTTTCATACAAGAGCTGTAAAATTCTTATTATTTTCGACGACATACCAAGGCATGAGAGCTTGTAAAATAAACTTTTACGAGGAATCGTATCAAATGCGCACGAAAAATCAACAAAGAAAGCATATGTGTTATTATTGTTTGCCTTGTTTAAATACACAATATTAACGAGGTTAAAAATGTTGTCAACGGTTGAATAATTTTTTCTAAATCCGGCCTGAAATTCATTCAGAATCATGTTACGATCTATCCATTCCGTTAAACGATTCAGTATAATGGTATTAAATATTTTGCATGAGGTATTAATCAGCGATAACCCTCGATAGTTTGATGGGAGATTGGGATCACCTTTTTTGAAAAGAGGTGTAAGTATAGATTAACGGAAGCTGGATGGAATTTGTTCATGTAGGAAAATTTTGTTAAAGACAGATAACATTTCATTAATAAAAGAATTAGGAGCATTTTTATAAAATTCATATCAGATACCATCTTGACCAGGAGATTTATTATCCTTAAGTGATTTTAAAACGAAGAAAAGTTCACACATTTCCATGGGTGAGTCTAGGATCGGATCAATAAAATATGGCATTGACCAGCTAATAGTCTGAGAATCAACATCTGATTGCAGTAACGAACTAAAGTGTGAACGAAAATCATCGGAATTAAGTGAACCTTTAACAGAATATGAACGCGATTTCATAGAGTTGGATAGCTTCCACCAATCACTGCTACATTTCACCTTGTTTAATTGGTCAATATTTTTATTATACAAATCTATTTTCTTTTTATTACATATCATAAGATAGCAAGCTCTAGATGCAAAATATCGAGATTTGTTAACCGAATTGTGCTTTTTCCTATAACGCTTAAGCTGCTTAAGCATAAGTTTCCTAGCAAGAGCACATTTCCAATCAAACCATTTCTGCCTGGGTTCAAAAAAACGTTTGTTTACCTTAGTAACATCAGCCAACTTTATTTTATTACATAGATGTAAGTTAAGTTTGTCTATTATTTAATAATAAAAAAAAAACATACTTTCTTTTTTCGGTCAGCGTGACCGCACTTTATTGAAGTTAAATAGAAACTTAAAAACTAAAATTTACAATCAATATTTATATATTGTATTTTTGCTTATTCTAACAAATTTCGACAGTGGCGTGATCAGAATTTATTTCTTAAGAAACTTACAACAATGTTTCTTTAAAATGATTTTTAATAAGTCGTTGCACTTATTTATTTCTTAAGAAATTTAAAATGATTTTTAATAAGTCGTTGCACTTATTTATTTCTTAAGAAATGATTTTTAATAAGTCGTTGCACTTATTTATTTCTCAAGAAATTTAGAATGATTTTTAATAAGTTGTTGCACTAATTTATTTCTTAAGAAATTTAAAATGATTTTTAATAAAATGACAATGTAGGCGTCTTTGTATTTTTTGTAAATTTGTTTTGCTCCACTTTATTTCCAAGAATAAAGTTAATTAAGTTTAGTTTTGATAAATGTTTACGTTAACTCCTCCCCTCTTAAGTCGATTGTCCTCAATCGATTATTTATTGAATTGGGGAGTTGCGATTTGCAGAAATGGTCCATCTTTTATATTTGGGATATAGCTCGTGGCTATTTGTGGATTTGACGATATGTACCATTTCTGTTTTATCTTGTGAATTATTACAAATGTTATAAAAATAAGAATTAGAATTGCCACGTCTGTGCTTAAACTAATTACATGTGTATTTTTGTTTTTACTTGCTAATATTTTAATGTTATCCTCATGCTGCAGCTGTTTAATATATAAATTTTCAAGTTTTAAATTAAGTTTTGTGTTATTATTACTATCTGTAATTTTTGTAATCATGTTAGGTAAAACAAATGTATCATATATCCTGAAATTAACATTAACATAAGTTTTATTTAGTGCATTAATTTTGCAGTTTTCGAATCTGATAAGAAACGTTCCTTTCTGTTTTATTTTTAATTTACTGCAGTCATGAGTTATAATTCCTTCGAAATTCTTAAATATAATTAATCCTTGAGTTATTTCTGTAATTACGGTTTTTTCTGAATTTTCGAGTTCACATTGGGCTTCCTTAAAATCTAAAATATTTGATAGGCATTTATCATTTAATGCGATTAAATTCTTTTCCAGATTATCTTTAATGTTTATATTATAAATGTTGTTATTGCTATCAGCCAATATTTCTGTTTCGTTTAATACAATTGATTTATTTTGAATATTTGGAAGTGGCTCGAATTTCATTTTTGACAAAATATTAAAAGAAAATTGGGGTATGAGTAATGTTAAAATGATATTGTTATCTTGAAAAAGTACCACAATTTTTATGCTCCTATAACTGTCAAAGTCTGCAATTACATCTAGTTCCTTTTGTGTCAGAATATCAGCGGGGATGACGCCTAGCTTACATGAAAAAATTATTTGTCCAATATCTTCGACGTGATTGTTCAAAAGTAGTATGTCGTTGTTAATCCTATATATGTGCTGAATGAATTGGACTTCGTCCTCGAGTGTTTAGATTCTATTTTGTGTTTCATGTTGAAACCTATTAATGTAACTGCTAATGAGGGTTTGTTGTTTATTTATATGAGTTGTGATGTTATTAATTTGTTCGCTCATTAGATTGTTTACAAGAGTTAAGTTGCTAATTGTTCTGTCCGCAGCCTGTTCATTGTCATGTATTTTTGAAATGGTTTCGCGTATTTCCTGTTCGTCGTCGCTGTCCATGGATCCTGCAATTATTTTTAAGCCTTTTCCTACGATATTAAAAAGTCCTCTTCTGGATTTGGAGTTTATGTGAAGGTTATCAATTCGTGCACTGAGCAATATATAATTTTTATTAATTGTATTGATAAGTTGTTTGTCTTCAAAAGTAGTAGCATTTAAAGTTCCTATGTTTTTGGAGATTAAAAGCATCGTCTCCTCATATGCAGTTAGGTTTATGAAATGCAGGACTTTATTATAATAGCTAATTGTCTTCTGCTCGCCTGTCTTAATAGGTATATACCCATTATTATTGGTTAAGTCCTGTACATCTAGTTGTTGTGCGTTCGTCGCTAGTATCCATATAAAGAAAGGTAGTAGGAGTTTCATATTATTCTATAAAAAATATAAGTGTATTGTTATGAAGTTTGTATCAAAAAGTTTTAGGATTGCTTAATATTATTTTTATGCACAATTTTTCCTGAGTTAGTTTTGACTGTAGTATTAAAGTTCTGTGCAACTGTTTCTTTTTTATACCTAGCTGATAATTTATTTCCTAGTCTTTTATTAATTTTGACAAAAATTTCGTCACCCGTTGAATATTCTCTTGGGGTACTCTATTTGCGTTATGGTAGGCAAGGTCGTTTTTTTGTTTTTCCAAAAGTCTTACGGTAGTTTCTTCCCTGTCTTTCGCTAATAGTTCGGGATTGGTACTAACTCGTCTCCCAAAAAATGCCTCTATAAGTTTTTTTCCTGTAACGGTATGTATAGATAAATTATACGCATTCACGGATCTTTCTAGCAGTTCCTGGAATGACCGGTGTATTTTTTCCGTTTGTAAGCAACGCATTATTTCCTGTAACGTCGAGTGAAACCGCTCTACCTGGCCGTTAGAACTACTTGTGTAAGGGGCGGTTCGAAAGATTTTTATACCAAATTCATTATCATAAAATTTATAGATTCTGAGTTAAACGACTTTTCGTTATCCATCACGAGGTTTTCTGGAAAGAATGTAAAAAGAATATCCCTTAAGGGTTGCCTTATATCTTCGGTAGCTTTAGATTTTATGGTCTTTGCCGTAGCATACTTGGAAAATTTGTCGATTGCTGTTAGCACTAACTCCTTCCCAACTATGAGTATGTCTATGTGAACTATTTGCCCTGGGAACTGTGGAATGGGTGTAGCCTGTATTTGTGGTCTCATTGGGTGTCGGTCGTATTTATTTTCCTTACATACAATACATTTCTTTATAAGATCTTTTATCTTTTTTGTCATTCCGGGAAAATAGCTATCTTCGAGTATTTGTAGTTTATTTTCTCTAGCGTTTCTGTGGGCGCGTTTATGTATCTTTATGATGATTTCCTCTTGTTCTTGTTCGCTTTTTATGTCTCTTATTTGCTTATTGGAGAATTTAATTTTATAGTTTCGAAAATGTTCTGGATATATTTCCTGTATTATCCCTATAGCTGGCTCAGGTGCTTTTATGCAATTTATTATGGAAGGATTAAGAATTTTTTTTAAAATTTGAACTAAATTATCTGTGTTGTATTGTGGCTGAGAAATCGTATGTCTGTGGTAGGTGGGAAATACAATTTCAAACTTGTAATTGGGTGTAGGGGCGATATTGAGAAAAATTTGATTCTTGAACGCATTTATGGGGGCGTCAACGTGGTATATCAAATTGTGAGATGAACTAACTATATGAACACCCTGCAATGGACAGGGTGTTAATATCACTTTCAGGTGGTATTCTTGAAAGGGCATCGGCCACGAAATTCGCTTTGCCTGGTTTGTATAAGAGCTCATAATTATATTCCTCTAAAATAGCCTTCCAGCGTTTCATCTTGCTATTGTTGTTTTTGTTACTTAAAGCATAGATCAGTGGCTTATGGTCTGTATATATTTTAACTTTCACAGAGCCGTAGAGGTAATTTCGAAACGAGTTAAGTGCCCAAATAATTGCAAGGAGTTCTTTTTCATTGGCAGCATAGTGTACTTCTGCCTTTTGTAAAGTTCTCGAGATAAATTCAATAGGTTTGTCGTTTTGTGATAAAACGGCGCCTAATGCGAATTTGGAAGCATCAGTTGTGAGTTCCAAATCCCTCGTAAAGTCTGGATACGCCAGTACTATGTCATCCGAAACCAATGAATGCTTTATTTTCCTAAATGCTTCCTTGGCTTCGAAGTCCAATTTTATTGACAGCTGGGATGATTTCCTTTTCGATATTCGCCCTTCTTCCCCCCTTAAGAGTGATGTTAGGGGTTTGGCTAGTTTAGCGTAATTTCTTACGAATTTTCTATAATACCCTGATAGTCCCAGGAAGGATCGAAGTTCCTTCAAGGTTTTAGGCTCAGGAAAGTTTGATATTGCTTCGACTTTAGCAGGGTTTGTCCGTATACCTTTCGCTGAGATAATATGACCCAAAAATTCAACCTCTTTCTGGAGGAATTTGCACTTGTTCAGTTGAACCTTTAAATTTGCCTCCTCCAAGGTTTTGAAAATTTTCCCTATGTTATTGAAATGTTCGTCTTCTGTCCTACTAAAGATGATTATGTCATCGATATACACATAGCAAATTTTCCCTATGTGCTCGTGTAGAATGTCATCCAGAGCTCGCTGGAAAATTGATGGCGCGTTCTTAAGGCCAAAGGGTAGGCGAGTAAATTCAAATTTGCCATTACAAATGGAGAACGCGGTTTTTTCGCGATCACATTCTTTTAACGGTATCTGGTGAAACCCGCTTTTTAAATCAATTACAGAAAAGAAAGAATTTTCACCTAATTGAGATGTTACCATACTTATTTCTGGTATTGGGTAACGGTCTGGAATAGTTACAGAGTTGAGTTTCCTGTTATCTATTACCATTCTATATTGCTTATTGCCCTCCGCGTCAGGTTTCTTGTTGACGATCCACACCGGGGAGTTATATGGAGAGCGTGAAGGCTTAATGATGCCATCACGTAGCAGCTTATCTACCTGTTTTTCTATTTCTGTTTTCAAAGACGCTGGGTAAGGGTATAGTCTAGTATAAACAGGGGTGTCAGTGTTTGTACGTATTTCGCCGATTACCTTTGTTGTAAACGTCAGACTTTCGTCGGGGTCTGCAAAAAGTTTAGAGTGTTTCCCAGCTATAAGTTTTAGTTTTTCTACTTGTACTGGGGTTAAGTTATTATCATGAATTCCTATAGAATTAATGGGGGAATGTGAACTTAGTTGTTTGGTCTTGATTCTTATGCCATCCTTAACCTGCAAGAAGTTTTTGCTGGTATGAATGACTGCATCAAGTTCTTTTAATGTCTCGTTGCCTATAATACCATCAAAAGATTTTAATGTGGGCAGTAAGTAAAATTTGATTTTATCATATAATTAAACATGTTAGCAAAAGTGTGTTCCCTGATTTCCACATCTCCTGCTACTGATTTTGCATAAAACATTTCTTTATTCGCTAGTGGTTTTTCGACAAATCGTGGGTGTATGTAGTTCTTTGTTGACCCTGTATCGATAAGAATTTTTAAAATATGACCGCTCCTTGTTTTACATTCTATGTAGGGCAACGAGGGGCTTGTTATCCTAAAAAATGTATGTCACTAAACTCTAATTGTTCGTTCTCAAGCGTTGTCGGTCTTTGCGTGGAGGCTAGGTAGTCCTCAAAAGTTTCCTCCTCTTGATTTCTCTCTTGGCTTGTGTTTGCTTCATATTGTGAATACTCAGAATCTATGTGAAAATTTCGTGCGATTTTCCGTTGGGGTTGGTTAACCGATGTCGGTGGCCTATCAATGGTGTAACCTGGCCTTGGTCTGTTCATATAATTGACTTTCCTGCTGCGTACAGTTTCGTCAATCTCCATTGGTTCTGCTCTAGGTTGCGGTCTTGGACCTGGGGGTCTGAGTGGGGCTTGCGGCTGTTTGCCGAAACCAAGATCCTGATGGCTACAAAATCTGGGTTGTTCTTGAGAGGTTCGCGGTACGTGCGCTAGGTGGGGATAAAATGTCATTGGTTGTGAACGAAATGTCATTTGTATGTTTCTATTATAGTGAGGCTGTTGGAATCTTGTTTGGCTACGAGGTGGTAATGGAGGGGATTGCATTCGGAAATTGCCTCCTCTTCCACTAAAATTAGTATTCTGAGCGTAATTCGCTCGATATGTCTGGTTTTCTAGTTTTAGACATAAATGAAGGGCCTGTGGGAGATCCGATGGCTCCCTCATTCCGAGAAGCTTGGGCAAGTCGCCATTTAAACCTCTAATGAATGTGTCCAGCGCCTTGTCTCTATAAGTTTGAGTTAGTAAGTTTATTGATTCATTTGATGCACTCAGGCATCCTAATTTATTTAAAATCAGTGAAAGGTGTTTGTAAACACGTTGATAAAATTCCTGCACCGACGACCTGCCTTGTATAAGCGAAGTCATCTGGTATTCAAGAGTCGCAAGATCTCTCTTATCCGCGTAATGTGTTGACAAACATTTTGAAATCGCGACCCAGTCTAAGGGCGTATTATAAGATTCGAGGACTATATCTGCGTCTCCTACTATTTTGTTTCTGACCGTATTCAAAATACCATAATATCTGGGTGTACCCTTCGTATTTTCGTAAATTTGTAGCACGCGTTCAACGCTCTTCCTCCAAGAGTTGAACTCACCTTGCCCTCCCGAAAATTCTCTCAAACTTTTTACGATATCGGGAATCTTATCGAGGTCCCCAAGATTGTTTCTATATTCTTCATTTATTACTTGGTCCCTAACTATACCGTGTCCCGCTTCAGGATTTAAAGTTTCCTGTATAATTCCCGGACCTTGTCTCCTAAAAATCTCAGTCGCTACGTTTGCTATTAAAGCGTTCAAGTCCTCTAAACTTAACTGCATATTAGCAGGACGATTATTAGCCTGGGAAAGTTGGGCTGGCCTAATTAGATTCTCTGGATTTGACATGTCTTAAAAATTTCTACAAGTATAATCTGTATATTTATTTAATTCTTCCTCCTAAAGAGCACTTTTTCGATTTATTGTACAAGGATTTATTTAAACTTCTGTATGAATTCTTCACTTTTTTTTTTATATATTTTTTGTATAATTCGCAACTACTATATATTTTTTTTTTTTAATTAAATTTAATAAACTTTTACTTTATAATAATTTTAAAATTCTTAATCTATTTATAATCTTACTTAGCTTTGATGATGTCCCTTTGCTGTCTTGTTGTCCCGTGGATGCAGTTGTTCTGGTTACGGTTGGCTACTTTCCGAGACTTGGGATCCTCAATTGTTTCAAGCTCGAATTCGTCTTTGCTTGGCTTTTGATTGTTTCCTTCTGTTTCTATAGTTAATTTTTGCGATATTTTTGATTTCACTAATATGTGCTAGTTGTTCGGTTAACTTGTCTCTATCTGTTTCTTTTATAGTATACAATTCAATAATCACTTGTAATCGTTCTTCAATAGTTGTATAATTCATTAAGTCTTTAGTTTTTGCCGTATATGTTTATTTGCTTTATAAAATTTTTGTTCTTCTTTTATTTTTACTTTTTTTTTTTTTAATTCAGTTTATTTGTACTAATGAAGGCTGGTACATGATACCACTCCTTTTGCTGAAGCTACTCGGGAGCCTTTTCATTAGATTTTTATTGAAAAACTTTCTGGTTTTGATTTGAACCAATCGAGTTTTACATTCACTACGCGCCGTGCTACTTAAGGACAAATTTGCGCGAGAGATTTAGTTATTTTTGTTTTTAATGGTTTTTATTTAATCAAGTTTTAACACTCACTACACTCCGCGTACTACTTAAGGACGAATTTGCGAGGTAGTTTTGGTCACTATTAATCCTTTTGCAACTGCACTACTTCAGGGCTTTTGTTACAAAAAGGATACTCGATCAGGATTGCTCGGGCGCCAGTTAAGTTTGTCTATTATTTAATAATAAAAATAAACATACTTTCTTTTTTCACTTTATTGAAGTTTAATAGAAACTTAAAAACTAAAATTTACAATCAATATTTATATTTTGTATTTTTGCTTATTCTAACAAATTTCGACAGTGGGGTCTAAGGTGTAGTGATGCGTACACATCTTGAATGTGATAACATAAAGCCTATCCTACATTAATGTCATCCTCTCCGACTAGTGGTAGGCCCTGTTTTTGGCAGATGAGGCACTGGCGACCGATCAATGGCGGTATAACCACAACATCCGTCCCTGGAAGGAAATATCTAGGGACACAAGCGTGCATTGGGCAGGTTCGGAGGCCTATGAAAACGCAAGGAAATTTACTAAGATAGCAGCCCTATCACCGAAATAGGTGTCGTTGGTCTAATCAGCCATGATTACCGAATATAAATCGATTCGAGTATTTACAAGGAAAAATAATGAACGGAAACACTTGACGACGAACAATAGCTATGTTAAACGGATACGAATTGGACAATGGAATGTAAGGACGTTATATCAAGCTGGTAAATTTGCAGAATTATCAAGAGAGATTGAAAGATTGAACATCAGCATCTGTGGGTTAAGCGAAGTAAGATGGAACGGAAGTGGGGAGGTGCGAAACAGAAAAGGAGATGTGTTTATATATTCCGGTCTGCCAAACGAGGATGATGTACATGCAAGAGGAGTAGGAATATTCTTAAATAAAACCGCGTACAGCGCATTAATAAATTGGAAAGCTGTCTCAGAAAGAATTATCACTGCAACACTAAGAACTAAGTACAACAATATTACCCTAATACAGTGCTATGCCCCTACAGAGGATAAAGATTTAAACGATAAAGAGAGCTTCTACAGCCAACTGAGCAGTGTTCTAGCACAGGTTCCCCGTAAGGATATTACCATACTCCTTGGCGATTTTAACGCACAAATTGGTCCTGACAACGAAGGGCATGAAGATGTTATTGGTAAACACGCTATTGGCTGCCGCAACGAAAACGGTGAACTGCTGATTGAACTATGTACAAATTATGAATTAAAAATAGGCGGATCCATGTTTCCCCATAAAAGAAGCAACAAGGTGTCATGGTTGTCATGGTTGTCACCCGCCGGAAACTTTGAAAGCCAAATAGATCACATTTGTGTTTCTAGAAAATGGTGTAACATTCTATGTGATGTACGTTACAAGAGGAGCGCAGAAATCGGTAGTGACCATTATCTTATAATCGCCGAGATAAAGCTAAAATTACTTTCCAAGAAGAGAATTCCTCCCCAGACAAAACGTTTCGACATTTCTAAATTACAAAACGAATCAACAAAGCGATTGTTTACAAATAATATAGGAAATATCGACATACATTCCAGCGGATCAACTGAAGAATACTGGAGCAAGTTTAAGAATGAAGTACAATATATTTGTAAAACAATTCTGGGAAATAAACCGAATCAGCGTAAGGAGTGGATAACAGCAAGCTCCTGGGAACTTATAGAAGAAAGAAAATCAATAAAAGTAAAAATGTTGAGCGAAAACGATGTAATACAGAAAGAAGAATACAAAAATAAGCATAAACTTTTGGGCAAGAAAATCAAAAAGAATATAAAAAATTATAAAAACGAATATTATGAAAAAATGGGAAATAATGCGCAAGTCGCAGCAGATAAAGGTGATTCCAAAGAATTATACAAAATTATTAGATCCCTAAGTGGAACAAAAACCACCACTACAGGTATACCAGTCGAAGATGAATGCGGTACCCTCGTTACCTCTAAAGAGGACCAACTGAGGATTTGGAAACAGCATTTCCAGAGAACATTAAATATTATACATGAGGATCAAGAAGACTTTCAAATAAATAGAAGGCACGAAACAAACATACACGTCTCAACCGAAAATCCATCCTTACAAGAAATTATAGATGCAATACATGGTCTAAAAAACGGGAAAGCACCCGGGAATGATAGCATATCAGCAGAATGTTATAAAGCGTGCATAGAAGTCTTTTCTGAAAAATTATACCCTTTATTTCAGAGAATCTGGGAAGAAGAAAATATTCCATATGATTGGAAAGAGTCAATTATAGTAAAACTACCGAAAAAAGGAGACAAGAAAAAGTGTGACAACTGGAGAGGTATCTCCATATTACCATCTATTGCACAAATTTTCAATAAAATAATACTAAATAGAATTTCTGATCCTCTAAACAGACTTATACGCAAAAACCAAACCGGATTTCGCAGCGGTAACTCATGTATTGACCATATATGTACAACACGAATTATAATTGAGCAGTCTGTCGAATACAACACAACTCTATATTTAACATTCATCGACTACGAGAAAGCATTCGACGCCCTCGACCGTAAATATATATGGCTCGCACTTTTGGCTAGGGGTATACCAGAGAAAATTGTTAATATCCTTAAAAATAGTTACAACGGTACCTCTTGTAGAGTACTACATGATGGATGTGTCAGCGAACCGTTTGTTACAACAAGCGGAGTGCGACAAGGTTGTGCTCTATCACCATTACTCTTCATCACTGTGCTTGATATGGTATTAGAAACATTGGATAGAAATCAAACTGGAATCAACTGGGGTCTTCATCATAGATTAGGGGATCTTGAATACGCTGACGACGCAGTTCTTTTAACCAACACTCACTCAGACATGCAATCCAAAATGGATTTACTAGAACGCGAATCCATTAAATTAGGTTTAAAAATAAACATCCGAAAAACCAAGGCTATGAGGATTAATACAAGCAATGCTACGCCTTTTGTTATTAGTGGACAACAGATAGCTGATGTAGAAGAATTCGAGTATCTGGGTAGTGTTTTAACGACAGATGGTGGTGCCTATGTAGATATATGCAATCGAATAAGGAAAGCACAAAGGGCATATGGATCTCTGAGAAATATATGGATGTCAGAAACAATAGCTCTGCAAACAAAAATTAAAATATTTAACGCATGTGTCAAATCAGTATTACTCTACGGGTCGGAGACATGGCTAACGACTGTTGCCATAATTAGTAAGCTGCAATCTTTTATTAATAGATGCCTACGGTCCATTTTAAAAATATGGTGGCCACGTACTATCTCCAATCAAAGATTATGGACTATTACTCATCAAAAAAGTATACACAATGAGATCATCAAAAGAAAATACGGTTGGCTCGGTCATACTCTAAGAAAGGACGTAAACGAAATATCACACTCTGCTCTTCAATGGAACCCACAAGGTCACCGATCCAGAGGGAGACCAAGAAATACGTGGCGTAGGACAATTAATTCTGAAACTGACAAATCAATAGACCAGTTAAGATATATAGCAAGAAATAGAACTGAATGGAATTCCTTTGTAAATAGACTAAGTTTATAATTTATTAAATAAAATATGAACATGTCATAATAATAAATAAAATGCCAATGTAGGCGTCTTTGTATTTTTTGTAAATTTGTTTTGCTCCACTTTATTTCCAAGAATAAAGTTAATTAAGTTTAGTTTTGATAAATGTTTACGTTTACGTTAGACTGTAAATCAACATTGCTAGCAAGTAATGAAAGATTATCCTTGTATTTATCAGACAATTTACTGTTCCAACGCAGTCTTTGAATTGTATTATTCTCATTAGTATTAACAACACGGCACGATGATTTAATTTTTAAGCATAGTGGCATGTGGTCAGAAAACGACTTGGATGCGATAAAGAAATCATCAACATATTGTAGAAAGTTAAGTGAACAAATACAATAATCAATAACAGAACTACCCATAACCCCACAAAAGCTGAATTCCCCAAGAGCATCGTTACTAGTTCTACCATTAAGTACAATCCCACCGACATTTTCAATAAGATTCATCAATTTTTTGCCTTGTGCATTAAGTTCTTTGTCTTTTGAAGATCTAGATTTATTTATATGTGGTAAATCTTTCAAAAAATTGCCATCTAAAACTTGTTCATTTGCAATTCTCGCATTTAGATCACCAACAATACAAAAATTTGAAGGATCAAGTTCCAGTACAAATTCTTCAAATTTTTTGAATTCATTATTCCATTTAGTGCAGTTTAAATAACTTGGGATAAAGTAAAACACATTACCTTCAAATTTAGCGCTTAATACCGTATTATTGGAAATGTTTAAAAATTTAAAAGCATAAGTATTTTTAAGATTTTTTTTGAAACCATATAAACAGCCACCACTGGCACGACCAGCTGTATGCGTTTTCGTAGCTGCAATCCAATATAAACAATAATTATTAAAATATGACGAAAACAAGTGCTGTCTATCAGCTGTTACATGGGTTTCAAAAAGAAAAAATACATCAAAATTATTAATATATGTAATAAATTTACTAAATTTTAATGATTTTTCAAGGTTTGCTACATTATATGAAACTAAATGGCATAAATAAAATTGCTATTGGGAATTTGAAATATTTACATTTTTAACATTACAATCTACTGTATTCATACTATCCTTAATGCTAACATCAATAACGAAATTACATTCTGATAAAAGATTTTTTTAAGTACTCAGCATCATTTACAGAATCAGCACAAACTTTGCCATTGGACCACGTATATTTGTTGTTATTTATAAATATACAAAACTCACCAAGCCTGACTTTAACAGAATCATTAACTTTTGAAATATTTTTGCTTAATTGTCTCAGGTTATATCGCACATTTTGTTTATCTTCAGTGTAATCTTTTTGAATGAACACATCTTGACCTTTTAATAAACCCTTAGCAGCAACGACGTTGTAAGCCTGCGAACTCGATCCTAAGCTGAACAAAAACGATTTTCCAGAAGAAATCATGCGGGTTGACACCACATCAGCGTTGACTTTTAAAACTTCACTGCATAGTTTTGTAAGTTTTTCTCTAGCAGTTTGTACATTTTTACAATTCAAACCGGCAACAACAACATTAGAAGAACGCGACCTACGGTCAATGTACTCAAGACGTGATGTGAGCTTTTTAATATCATTATTAAGTCTTATGTTTTCTTCTTTTAATTCTTGTATCTCAGTTTGGATCACTACTAGGTCTGTTTTTCTAGCAACATCTTTCAGTTTATCATCCAATAGATCGCTAAACCTACTCAACGAAAAAACGTCTTGGGATGCTGATTGACTGTTTTCAGCCATATTCTGACAAGACAAATGTTTTTTACTATTCTTTTCAGTGTAATCAGGCGATGTAGCTTCAAGTGTACGTTTATTATTCATCGGTTTTATAAATTACACAATTAGGCATTATCCCCCACTTATACGATAAAAAAGAAATCTGGCAACACTTGGGTTTTATTAAAATCAGCTTGTGTTAGCGGAGCGCCAATTATTAACAAAATAAAAACACCAAACCAATTGTAGAAAATAATATGTACATATAATGGTTTCTTACTGCAAAACACCAAAATAATTGTAATTATATCACCAAAGGAAATTTTTGTTTGTACACTGTAGTTTTTGTTTTTAAGTACAATGTTGTAAATAAGGCACAATGTTGTAAAATATAAAGATGTTTACAGCCAATAAAAGCAAAAGCCGCCGCCAGTGTAGATTGAAGGGAATGTTGAAAAACACAAAAATAACGAATCTCGCAGTAGTACTCCACAAGATTAACACTTTACACAACGATTTATTTGTTTAAAAAACTGGTTGACTTTGTAAAATATATTTTAACTTGAATTATTCAATTAAAATTGTAAAAAATTACGGAGCTGAACAATTTTACTATTTGACACTTTGAGTACAGGTTGCCATAAAATTTATTTGAAATGTTTTAATATTATTTTTGCAAAATGTATGTTAATAATGTGAATTTTAAAAATGTTAATGTGCCTTTTATTTGCCAAAATTTTTGTTTTTTTTTTTTTGAAAAATAACTACGAATTTAAAAATAAACAATGAAAAATATTTTTCCGTTAAGTTAGCTTAAATACCTGACGTTAAGATAGAACATAGCAGTAAACGTTATTGTTAAAAAAGTTAGTGAATAAAATTTACGTTAGCTTTGCTGTTAAATATTTTTAACAATTTAAATTATGTTAAAATCGAATAGAGAATCGCACTACAGATCAAAAATATTAGAATTTTTTTTTTAAAATTCTTAATTCTTTTTGCAAAATGTTTTGGATTTTTTTTTATTTGTCGGACTATTCTTCCTTCCACATTGTTGATTTTACTTTTTGCAATATCAATTAATTCGACTTGCGTATTAAGTGAACTAAACCCCTCCTAATTAGATATTGATTCAGCAATATATCCGTAATTGTAATTTGTATCTTCCAAATGCTAATTGACTTCTGATGTTTTTTAAGCCCATTGGAAGCCTTAACTATGTAAGGTGCTGCATCGGTTTAAAATAGAAGGATCTTTTGTCGAAATCTTGAAAATCTTGTGTTTAAAGCAAAGTTTTTTTGTGCATATAAAATTTTTTTTTAAGAATTTTTTTATAATATGAAAATTCAAAAAAAAAAAAACCCTTAAAAATGTAAAAATATGCATTAAAACCCAAAATATGCAAAAATATGAATTTTCACCAAAATATGCAAAAACAAATCGATGCCATTTTAACGCAAATTTAATGATTCGGAAAAATAATTGGTCGACATCGTTCTTAAGCTGGGATCACACGATTGCCGCAAATGCACCAATATGACACAATTTTTATTGTGCTTTATTGACGCACAATAATGAAATTGCATCAATAAAATATTCTGAAATCACACGATTGCCCTGTTTTAAACAAATTTAATTGCCGTTAGTTGGTACAAAGCGAAATGGTTACAACAATTGCCGCAGCACAGTTCTTACTTGACAACTGCGAAAACTGCTGTTGTGGTAGCTTATTTATTTGTTTGAAAGTTCTTGTTGGTTTGTTTATTAAATAAAATTAAATATGTATCATATATGTATGTACTTAAACAAAATTCCAAAAATTAAGTCTATTCAACAATTTCGTATGTAAAGGTTCGCATAGAAATACCTTAAATAAAAATATTCGCACTGAACAGCTAAATATGTTTTTGAACATACATATTTTGTTAATAGCAATAATTAAAAAAAAATTAAAATGCATTATAAATAAATAAATATTTATCTTCATTACCTACTAAAAGAAACACAAAAAGTAAATTTATTAAAAAAAAGGCAAATATTGGTGCGTATTGTGTTTTTTGATTGCCGCACAAGAACACAATAAATATTTGTGCATTTTTGTTATTTTTATTGACGCGCGGTTGCATAGAAAGCAGTCACACAATTGCCACACCAGGGTTGTATTTGATTGGTAAAAGTAAGCACAATATTGTCCTTGATTGGTACATGAGCCAATTGGTTGTGCAGTCACACGATTGGGGTATTAAAAAGTATGAAAATTGGTGCATTGCGGCAATCGTGTGATCCCAGCTTTAGACTATCGACAAAAAACATGCATTTGCATGGAAATCGCATCCCTACATATTACTTTGCACGCGTAAAACAAAATTGAAATTGAATTGAACAGAAAAGAAAACTAAAAACAAAAATCGGGCAAATTAAGTTCTAAATGTGAAAAATAAAGTAAAAAATAAAAAACCTCAAGTATTTTTATACAAAATTAAAAAAACTAAAATTGTAAGACAAACGTGTGTGTGTTCGAGTGAATACTCCAAAGAAAACGGGGAAAAAAAGTTCATAAGATTAAAAATCAGGCAGAACAAAAAATAACTTTCATAAAGTGAATTAAAAGTGTGAAAGGTTTTTTCTTAAAATTCAGTTTCAAATTTGCCAGTTTCATTTTGTTTTAAAGAAAAATAACATATAGAAAACACACATACATGCAATTTTATTTAAATTCGTAAAAAAATACAGTTATTACTACAAACAAATATTACCAAAAAGAAAAAAATTTTAAAAAATCAGTTAAAACCACCAACAAATACAATAGAAAAAATTATCAAAATCTTAAAAGTGAACTACAAATAGAAAATCGTTTAAAAGTAGAGAAAAAAATCCGTTAAGAAAGAAGTGTACATAAACACACAAAAAATACAAATTTCGGTATACATACATGCATTTATAAATAACTACAAAGAAAAGTTAAAAATCGCCAAAACCCTAATTCGTAAAGTACCAAAATTTACAAAAAAGAAATAAACATAGTTATCCAAATTTCCTTTTGTTTTCTTTTCTTTGCAAATAAAAAGAGAAAAAGTGTGGTGAAATTTATCTCTGTTAGTGTAAACAAAAGAGCTTTGTAGCTTTCAGTCAAAGCTTAACAGCGCAACTTTGAACTTTACATTATTGAGAACAGTTGCATCATAACGAGAAACAAAAAAGAAAAAAGCTTTAAACCTAACATTTAATTAAGAGTTTAACAGAGTTCAAAGATTTTAGCATTAAAAGAATAACACAGAAAAAGGCGAAGGAAAAACAAGGTATTTAAAAGAATCAAAAGAACTAGTTTCAGTTTATAAAATAATTTTGCTTAGTAAATAAAAACAATAAAATTTATTAAAAATATTGAGCAATTCCATATGAAGAAGATCAAAATTGGGAAATTTTTGGACGACCCCTCTCCGATTTTAAAATAAATAGTCTCAATCGATTGCCCAACAAAAAATAATGTACCTACATATTTTTTTTTTATAGTGACTGGTTTAGTGGTGGTGTACACCACTGTCATGTGACAAAATTGAAGAATTCTTCATAAGGGAC
This sequence comes from Pollenia griseotomentosa, assembly GCA_963931875.1. Lineage (NCBI taxonomy): Eukaryota > Metazoa > Arthropoda > Insecta > Diptera > Polleniidae > Pollenia > Pollenia griseotomentosa. Next base: position 165,253,172 of record OZ007560.1, read on the forward strand.
CTACATTGAAAATGTAGGCACATTATTTTTTGCTGGGCAATCGATTGAGACTATTTATTTTAAAATCGGAGAGGGGTCGTCCAAAAGGTGATCGCTTTCATATGGAATTGCTCTATTACAATAAAAACGGAATTATTTATATGCACATAATTTTTTGTTTAAATTAAAAAAAAAAAAAAAAAAAATAGCAACATCTATGAGAACTTAAACTAAAACAAGCAGTACTACAATAATAAAGCTAAATTTGCAGAGTTATTTTTCATAAAAAATTATTAGTGCGGGGAAAAAGTTAAAAGCGCAACATTAAAAGAAAAAAAGGTTTTGAATAAAATCACATTTTTTAAATTGGTTAAATTAAAGTCAATTTATTCTTCTGTATTTAATGAAACAACGCGTCATAATCTATATATAAATCGGCTAAGGCAAAATAGTTAAGAACACTTTTCTCCTATGTATGTCAACCGATTTGAAAAAAAAACACACATCATTTGAAAGATATTTACTTACAGAAGTGCACAATTTATATTTTATTAAACAGCCCAATTATGAATAACAATTCCCCGGGAATTTTTTCCCTTTTCCCTGTTCCCCTATTATAAATAAAGTCTCCCCGGTAAAATTCTCTCTTTTCCCTTTTCCCTTATTCTAAACAGACTTCGAAAATGGGAAACTCTTCCCCGGGAAAAAGTAGGTATTATGAATGTCAATTAAAGGGAGTATGTGATGAAAAATTTTTAAAATAATTCCGCCAAAAAATTGCAAGGGAGTTGTGGTAAAAAAATGTAAGTTCTCTAATTTATTTTTATAAAAAGATTAATATCACTGCATTTTTTATTTTCAGGTCAAAAATTACAAATAAGAAACAGTTTGAGATCCTTTTGAACGAAATGGAAGCCTACCCAGGTATTGCTCGTGGCATGTTTAAAGGAAGCAAAGACGAGTTAAACCGTTTTTGGCGCAATTTGGAGGCGGAATTGAACTCGGCAGGTCCACCACAAAAACATATTTCAGAGTGGAAGAAGGTATTTTAATGAAGTTTGTCCTCGATGGTATACATGAATGATTTTTTGCAGGTATGGTCTGATCAAAAACAGTATGTTCGGCAAAAGGCAGTCCAAAACCTTAAATTTAGTAAAGGAACAGGTGGAGGCCCGAATATGGAGCAGAAGTTTTCTGGAATTGAAGAAGTGATTTATAATTTGATTGGGATGAAGGAGTCTGTTGAAGGAGTAGCCAACACCTTTGGATTAGGCTGTTCGTCTAGTGCCAGGAAAAATACAGATGAAAACATTGATGTTTTGTTGGCTGAAATATTAGAGGCTGACGATGTAAGTAATGTAAATGAATCATTTACAGAGCCATCGCAGCCACCGCAGAAAAAAAATTTAAAAAAATCCTGTTCAACTGCCTGCACAGATTTCCTCTGCCGATATCCTTGCAGAGGAAATCTCTATTCAAAAAAATATGTTGGAAGCGATGAAACAACAGTATGAAACCAGCACAAAAATGTATCGCTCCATAGACCGGCTCTATGATCTGAAAAAGGAAGAGCTAAAAGAACAAAAGCGACATAACCTTGTTATTGAAAATTTAAGACTTAGGGAAGTGGAGGATAAAATCTAAAAAAATAAAAGACTGCTTGAGTTAAAAAACTTAAAATATGATAATATATAATTATATACATATACAAAATGTGATAAAATGGACTGAATGTGAAATGTAGCTATTAATAAGTTTTTGTTTTTTAAATTTTAAGTGTTTATAATTTTTTTATAAAATGTACAAACCACAAGTGAAATGTTATTGGTGTACCTGAATATGAACCCTTTTTTGTTTTAAAGTTTTTTTATCTTGTCTAGTTTTTTAAGAATATTTTAAGTTTTCTTTTTGATAAATTGAATTTTTCCCTTTTTTTAATATACCAATCGTAACTATAATATATAATTGAAGTACCTAAATATAAACAATTTTTATTTTTATATTTTTTTTATTTTATTTATTTGTTAATAACAAAGTATACAAAAACGTATACATGACGTGTTTTTTTCTTTACGTAAAATAAAATTGTTACAAATTATTTCCAATATTATTTCTTATATTTTGGGCTGCAGACAAATACTGTTGTGAGGCTAAGGATACCACATTACTCTCTTGTGTACTAAAACTATCAAAACTGTCTATATCAGATACCATAGTATTACATTTAAAATAAATGCAGATGTTGTGCAATGCACAACAAACGTTTATTATTTTCGCTGCTTTTTTTGGAGCGTAATGCAGCTCTCTAGCGCTTTTTTATGAAAAATTGTTTTATTTTTATTTTTTTAAATCAACAAAATAAATTCTTCACTTGTTCGCTTGTTTTTTTGCAAAATTTTTACAAGTTTTAAGTCAACACAACACAGCTGAAAGCAAAACAGCTGAGAGCGAAAATTCGAAATTCCCTTTCCCATAATACTGTTCTCCCCGTCTGTTTAGAATAGGGGAATTTTACTCCCGGGAAAAGCTAATTCCCCGGGAGATCATTTCCCCGGGAATATTTATAATTGGGCTGAAAATCTTTTCAATATTTTCGGAGAAATAAGCGTTAAAATTAGCTACTAACACATTAGTACAAAATACAAAATTTGTTTTTTCCCATTATCAAATAATAAAAAAAAATAGGGTGCTCGGTTATTCGGCATTTTTAAGACACCGGTTTTCGAATATATTGACTATATAAATACGGGAAATTAAATTTCTTTATTTTACATTTCCGTGCTGCATGTGGTGATTTTTAAATTTTCTATAATATTTAACTGAGAAACATAATATTATAGGTGCATGGTCCTGAGTGAATGAAAACTTATAAAATGAAAAATGAACAAGAACATGTCAGGGGAGGTTTTTGGTACTGTTTCGTTCAACATTTGGTTTTTTGATTAATTTTCTTTAATATTAGACAAAGAAAAATAAAATTAAACATGCAATGTCCTGAGTGGAATAAAATTTACAAAGTAGATTTTATGATACTTTTTTGCTTTCAATTGATATTTTGTGATATTTTTTATATTGAAATTACAAAATTAAATTAGTAGAAGATAAAATATGAACCAGAGGTTTGTCCCTTGCCAAACCGATCAACTAAGATGAAAAAAAAAGAATGTTCAAAACATGTAAATTCATATATACATACTTAGATGTAGCATGTTTTCTTTATATGTACATAACAATTTATGGTCAAATTTTTGACCCTTAGGCGAACACTCGTAATAATAAATTTAAAAAATATACGTTTGGAAAAAAAAAATAAAAGAAAACGTAGCTGCATATAGTTAAATAAAGTTTTTTCCGGTACAAATAATTAATATTCAACTGTTATTAAAAAAAGGCGAATAAAAATAATTATACATTTACTTAATTCCAACGCCTGAATAACCCGTTTATAACCTATAATAGTGTATTAATTCTTTTTGATTGTAAAGTATTAATTATTTTATAAAACTGAATAACCATCAGGAAATTAAATTAAATATTGAAGAATAATTTTCCACGATCAGAATATCTATTTGGTAAATATACATAATTTTGTTTCAATAATTTTGAAGAAATAATCCAAATTTTTTGTTTTAAACTCGAAAAACTCACCCTTGTGTTATAAAACGATTCTCCTCATCATAAATTTATTAAAAAAAAAAAAAAAAATCGAAATAAGAGAAAAATCTTATCTGGATATTTCCTGAACGCAAGGTGAACGAATTTACGAAATTACCCTTAAAGTTTTCCATTAAAAGTCGTTTTTATTTTACTAAAAACAAAAAAATATAAAAAAATGCAGTATATTGTTATTAAAATATCTTAAAAAACCTAAACAACTAATTTAAATTTTTGTTTGTTTAAATAAATAAGTACTGTTTTATTAAAAGTAAAAGTGTCTTGAAGTACTTGAAGAATACCAATGCATTTTGAAAAGTAATTTGTTCAGATCCCACTTTGATTCCAGATCAGTAGCTCGTTTCTGTATTTCTCGCATCTTAAAATTTCTTACATGAAGTGTGAAACAAAAAATTCCATCGTTTCTCGATTTATGAGATAAAAGTGTTTCTGTATTTGAATGCGAAAACAGACACAACAAATTCTGTTTATACTGGAATATTTCCAGTACTTAAGTGTCAAATAAAAGCGAAACGTCAACAAAAGAAATAAATATAATAAAAACAGGGCTGCCAGATTTGACGAGTTATCGTCATCTTGACGATTTTTTGTTCCGATATTAACAAAGTGACGTTTTGATGATTTTTTCTAAAAAAGTGACGAAAGCAAAAACAAAATCAAAAATATTTTATAATTTTGTTGTTACTTTCTATAGAAATTCATCTTGAATTTTTAAATTTCAAACACTTCTATTTTGTGGCGTTGAAAATTGAAAAAAAAAAAAATAATATGAATGTCTGTAGAAAGCAACAACAAATTTATAAAATATTTTTGATTTTATTTTTGCTTTTAATGAAATTGTTGGCGTTGCGTTTTACACTATAAGCCCCTTAGTCTTCGAAATAAGATAATTGTAAATATTTTTATATGTTTGTTTATTAGAAAACAAGATATCTTTAGAAACAAGGCTGCTTAAATTTTTATATTTATCCCTATTGTGAAAATTGTCCTCGAAATTGTTTGTTTCTTCCCTAAAAAATGTATCGGCAAAAGCAAAATTTCGAGGGAAAGTAATGGACCGACTTGGCTTATTTTGAACTTTTAATACCTCTTATATACATATACAAAATATGATTGATATTTGATATTCTTATCTTATATGTACACTTTTGTGCCAAAACCATTATTCCGGCAAGAAAGAAATTTGTTTGTCTCCCAGTAAAAACTTTTTCAAATGGGATAGCTTCTTTCACTCGTCATTAAGTAGCTTTCTTCCATAAGAACTTCGATTACTACATTTTTCTGGATGTATTAAGATAAAAAAAATGACTTAAGCTACGGTCAGACTTAACAAATATTTGACGAAAAAAACGGGACCAACAACCAAACTAAAAAATCATTTCGCTTAATATCAATATTTATTTTAATTAAAATACCACATTTTACAAAAAACTGTTTTTTGCTATGTCTAGTAGTATAATTAGTTTATTTTGTAATATTTAGTCCATTTTAAATCTCACTAGCTATAAACAAAAGTAGGGGTTACGCTTATTTGATCAAATATTTAATAAGTGTGACCGTAGCTTTACTTTTGAATTTGTTCTTTTTGGCACAACCCTTGTAAAATTCATTAGTTTTTCAGTAGAATTGTATGTAGTGCTTTACTGTGTTTCTGATTACTTAACATATTATTTTGTAGACGAAGATTTTACTGGGTCTTTAACCCGTTTATTTATGAACCGATTTTTTTAATTTTAACTGGAAGGTATTCTACTAAGTCTATTTCAGGTAAAAAAGAAAAAGATTGTAGGAATAGGTAAATTAAAGATTTATATCTCAATTATTAAATAATAATTACACTATGCTAGTTGAAAAAACTGACAAGCCGGGCACATGGCGTTTTAACATAATTCGGGGACGCTGAATCCAGTGGTGCCCGCGGTTTTTTCAGATTGACTCTGGTTTTCGAGATATACCGCTATTTCGAAAATGGAGGAGGTTGCTCAACATATATTCGCGTAACTCAAAAACGGTTTAGTTTATTGAAATTACTAAAAAAACCGAAATTCCGCAATAAAATTTCATTTCAGAAAAATAAAACTCTTTTTCTAATATGAGTAGTCGTTATTGAAACATAATTTTTTTTTGAAAAAAAAATTAATTTTTTTATCAAAATTTCGAAATTTTTGTTTTTTAAAAATTCATACAAAATTAAAAAATGCAACTAGGCTTCTAATTTTTTGCAGACTTATAAAAAACGAAGCTACAAACAACACAAGCCATAAATGATTAAAATCTGTTTGCAACTTTTTTATTCACAAAAGTCGACAAATTTTAATTAATTTAAGAATTTCATAAAACGCAATATTTGTATGGGAGCCACCTAAGGAAAATTCTTAAATTAATGAAAAATTTGTCGAATTAGAAGCCTAGCTGCATTTTTTAATTTTGTATGAATTTTTAAAAAACAAAAATTTCGAAATTTTGATAAAAAAATTAATTTTTTTTCAAAAAAAAAATTATGTTTCAATAACTACTACTCATATTAGAAAAAGAGTTTTACTTTTCTGAAATGAAATTTTATTGCGGAATTTCGGTTTTTTTAGTAATTTCAATAAACTAAACCGTTTTTGAGTTACGTGAATATATGTTGAGCAACCTCCTCCATTTTCGAAATAACGGTATATCTCGAAAACCAGAGCCAATCTGAAAAAACCGCGGGCACCACTGGATTCAGCGTCCCCGAGTTATGTTAAAACGCCATGTGCCCGGCTTGTCACGAAAAAAAGTGTCAATTTCATGCACAGTGTTATTAAATACCCATGAACTTTAACTATGTTTTTGTTTGATTATTTTTTAATAAAAGTCGAAACAAATTTGTTTAAAATTGATTTTAAATTGCACGATTTTTAAAACAAAAAAGACGATCATTTTTATTTTTTTCTCAGGAAATTGACGATTTTGACACAAATTTATCTGGCAGCACTGATTAAAACCAAAACAAGAAAAGGCTAACAAAAATTTAAACTAACAAAATATGACAATTGTTTTTTGTTTATTTTCATCATATAAATTATGCATTTATCATTTATATTCCTTCTATTTTTTTATTTATTTACAAAAAAAGTATATAAACATATTTTAAATTCAAAATATCTACATTTTGTTTTTCTCGCCACCAATTTCAAATGTGACTTATTTTGACAGTTCTTGAAAGAAACTTTTCGCAAAATATTGTTATAGAAACACTTTTTCTCGCATCCTTCCAATAATTGCTGGAAAATTATTTAAATGACAGATAATTCTCGCAAAAAAAAGATACAGAAACACTTGTGTGAGAAAAACCATTTTTTGTTTCATTTCACACTATTTTTGTTGCAATTCACACGTTTCATGCGAAGAGTTTTACGATGTGAGATATACAGAAACGGGCTACAGTAGTGGAATTCTCTAACTTTTAACGATTAACGTTAGCGTTAATTTTACCGGCACAATTTATTGCTTGCGGTAACAATACAGCAATTCAGTAACTCAATTTCAACAACAAAGCTAAAAATTTCAATCAGGTGGCATCTTTGTTAATTTATTAGTATATTTAACGAACACTGTCATCGAGAGCAAACTACTTCTCGTGTGGAACTACTTCAAGTACTTTCGAAACTAACAAAACTTTATTTGGTATTCTAGCAAAATTTGCAAAAATTCGGAAAATTTGCAAAAATAGCGAAAATTTTTAGTTTTTCAAACAAGACATAAAATTGAATTAAAGTTGCTAAAACTATAAGGAATTGCAAAAATTCGGTAAAAATTTTAAAATTAGCGGAAATTCGCAAAAAGTTGCAAACAGCGGTTATATATTAAAAATCATTAAAGCTCTTAAGAACCACAGGAAAAAATCGCTTATATCGCGAACATGGCTAAAATTCGCAAAAAAATTGCAAACTTGGAAAAAACTTTAAAATTTATTTGAAATCGCTAAATCGCTTTAAAAAAAACAAATTGTCGGAATTATTATTTAGTTTAATTTATTTTATTAATTCTGTCTTCAGGTTAACTTTTTGTACATGTGTACGCTTTTACAGACATTTTATTATTAAAAACTAAAATGGCGATCAGCAGAAGATGAAGTAAAGTTAGCATCGTTACGTCAGCATTATCAACTGTGTCTTGTTTTGCCAGACCGAGATCATAACAATCTCGGACGACCTGACTCTGCAATCGACCTCGATTGCACTACGAACCCACTTCAATTCATCTCCTCCTCATCTTCTAGATACTCATAATCGGTATAATATTCAGTGTTGCCTTCTAAGCAGGGTACGAAAAAAAACTGTACATTTTCGTAACGTATTTTTCTAACACACAAACTATAAAATTTTTTTTTGTGTATGTGAATGTGTACACAAACATATACGGTACACAGCGAGAGTGAGCTGACGCACACAAACACTACGATAACGTACATAACATCTTTTAACGTGCATGTACAGTATTTTTAGCGTACTTATCTGTACTTTTTACTGAACACGTATGTGTATTTAACGTGCGTGTGTGTGTGGTATGTATGTATGTATGTATTTTGTAAAATCAAAAAAGGCCAAAAATATGATTTGAAAGCGAGTTGTATAACAGGAGTGCAGAAATATAAGAAACATGCAAAAGTGTTCTAATATTTTATGGAGCAGAGTATTGGTGCCTATTTCAGTAAACAATTGTTTTTGTTTTTTACGCGAAGAATTAACGTGCGTGGTGTGTGTATGTATTTTTTTAAAGCAAGAAAAAAAATTTTATAAAATCAAAAAACGCCAAAAATATGATTTGAAAGCGAGTTGTATAACAGGAGTGCAGAAATATAAGAAACATGCAAAAGTTCTTTATGCAGTAGAGAAAAGAACATTGCAAGTAATGATCAGTTGTAAAGTGTTAAGAGTATGCGTATATGTAAATATGTATGTATACCCAGCGGGAAAAAGAGGGCATACAGATGCCTTCTAGAAGGCCTCAGTACTTTCTTTTGGATGTACAAGGCCTGCTCGCTTCATTGCATACTCAAAGCTTTTTTACACACGTTGTCATTGCGGGGTAGGCCTTCCACTTTGGCTTCATTCGCCAGAGATTCTGAAATTCATTTAAATTAATGGCTTTTAGAAGGCTTTCATGAGATGAGAATGGGTTTCCAAGGCCTTAAATAAAGGCAATCTTAAAGAGTCCTTTAGAGATGTATTTAAAAAGGGCTTCAAGTTATTGGCTCTAAAAACCATTCATGGGATATGAAAATTTTCACTTTGTGCCAAAATAAAAAAACGAGCCAAATTTACGGAAAAGGGGCAAAACCCCTTTGATATAGAAATGTAATTGTGCACTTTTAATGGATATATATTATATTTTATACATAATTAATAGATAGTTTTAAGGTAAAAATGGTTTTTACACTAAAAATCAGAAAACAATTAAGTTTTGATTGTGCACTTATTTTTTAATTTTTAAACTTTTTTTAATACTTTTTAGCAGTTATTTTTAGGTAAAACAACTCCTCCTTTTAACGTATTAAACTCAACTAAAATGATTTATTCTTTTTCATTTAACTGTTCTGTATTCTGTTTTTGTCTTTTTTTTTATGCAATTTTAATTTTATAACACGCAAAAAAAATAAATATCTTAGTCCTTCTCTTCTCCCTTCTCATAGAAGGGAATGTGGAATATTGATCTTATCTTATATACCTACGGAAGATCAGAAGCCTTATAAGAGAACTTATTTAGCAGTTAAATCAGAATCAAGGCGAATTCACTAGAAAGTGAAGTCAGCACTACAACAACACTGGTTCTGTGGTCCGATTGTCAAAAATATTGCTAGTAAAAAAAGGTTTGTTTACATAAAAAACTGTAGTTTGTATACAATATTTGACAACTACACCACAGAAAAAATAACCATATGTTGACTTGACCCCACCTTCTAGTCAATTCACCTTGATCAGAATGGTAATTGAATCAAAAATGTCAAATCAGGCCTTTAATAAGGCCTAAATAAGAAGCTGTTCTGACTTTTCCCGCTAGGTTTTGTTTGTGCACATTTGTAAGTGGTAATTGAAACGTCGAAAATTGTTGCTGTGCTATACGTTATTCGAGTTTATTTGCTGAAAAAAAAATTTTTTTTACACTCATAAAATTATTACGATACGATTACGATGATTGTGGATTATTTAATTCGTTTTTTATTTTAATAAAAATATAGTTATTTTACGAATAACAATTCTGCGAATATCTTTAAACTTAAAATCTTAGAAATGTCAAGCCAAAATAAAACAATATTAACGTTTTATAAGTATGATAAATATTTATTCTTTCAGCTACGTTATGCTCATTAACATTTATTCCCAAAGAATCAAAAGCCGGTTGAACTCATATTTTGAAAGCACGATCTTTCGCCATACGGAGTAGGCGTCCATTCCTTGTAAATAATTCTACAATCGTCAATTCAATGTTAGTTTGATTGAAATAGGTTGGAACTGTTTTGGTTTTTAAATCATTGACTTTATTTTTATTTGCACATTTTATTGCAACATAATCTGAATAGAAAGTAGGGTGGAACCGTTTTTAATGTCTTTCTAGATTTCCGGTATGATTATTTAATTTTTTTTTTTCACAACTTCCATTATCACAAAATACGTCACTTTCATCGATTAAACTAAAATAATCGTGCAAAAAAAAATTATTTTTATGTCGTGGCATCTTACTTTCTTGTCAAATAATCACTAAAATGCATAATGATTGAAGTAAACTGAAAATTCCTAAATTTTCCGCGAAAGAGGTTGGTGCCATAATTATTGTTTAATATAATATTCTCCACGCAAGTGCATACAAAAAAATTAAATAAAAAAGATTTACCTAAAAGGTATGTATGAATATAAAAAATAGCAACAATTCTTTAACTGAAAAAATTTTAAATTATAAAAGACAAGAGGAGTCATAAATTTTTTTTCAAATAAACTCGAATAACGCAAAGCACAATAATAATTTTCGACTGTTGATTTACCACTTACAAATGTGCACAAACAATTGTTTTGAGGGCGCGAAAATTCCTTAATTTTCTGCGAATTTGTTGCTTTTGGGTTTTTTATGAATATTGCTCATAAAAATAGTTAAGAAAAAAATAACCTTAAATGTATGAACAATTCTGTAACTGAAAAAATTTTTATTATAAAAAACAAGAGCAGTCATAAAAATGTTTTTTTTTTCTTTCTGCAAATATACAAGGCACAAGTTAAAAATTCCCATAAAAAGGATCTTCACATATGTACTTAGGTAGGCGTACATATCTACATCAATTGTCTCAAATGGTGTATACAATTATTTTACAGCGTTAATGTTGGCGCCATAAGTATTGCTTAATAAACCAATGTCCATGCAAGTGCATACAAAAATAAATAGGTAAAAAAAAGGATTTACCTAAAATATATAAAAAAACACAAACTCTTTTACTTAAAAAAAAAAAAAAATGTTTATAAAAAAGAAACAAGATCACTCATCCCAAAGTATAATATTCATACAATCAAAATATTATGTTGCTATATTCAAAAAGAAAATTCATTTAAAGAACTGAAAATTAATTTAATTTAAAATAAATTTTTATATTTAATTCAAAATGAATTTTTACATATAATTTAAAATAAATTTTTACTTTAAAATAAATGAATTTTACATTAATTTTAAAAGTTTAATTTATTTAACAGCATATTCCGTAAAATTTAATAGTTGTTGCTTTTAAAAAATACATTTTAAACGACAAAAAATCAAACTACATAACATTATATGTACAGAAAAACTTTTTTTTTTTTGCTAAGTTGTTTTTTGAATAACAAACATAAATGTTAAAAACAAAGTTATTTGAAAATAACTATATATACATATATTCAATTTTAATAGTACAAAAGACGAATTTTATAACCCTCAATCAATTACTGTAATAATTTTATGAGTGTCAAAATATTTTTTTTTCTTCAAATAAACTCGAATAATGCATAGCACAACAACAATTTTCGACGTTCAATTTTCCACCAGGGTTGCCGCTTAAAAGTTTTTATCCAACCAAAATTGTTTATAAAACCTACCAAAATCCTTTGAAACCGACCAATTTTTTAAAATTTTTAAAAATTTACATATGTATATGAATGTATTTTTTTGATGTAAAGCACAATTTTTATTGGATAAAGAAAGGTATTAATTTTTTGCAATATGCAATTAGAGACAAAGTTGGCATGATCGTAAAATATTTTTATTTGAATCCATTTTTAATGGAATTCACTTAATTCGAAAATATATCATTGCCTAAGTCTACTGAAAGGCTAATTTCTGTTAAGCTAACAATCTACAAGATTGGAAAAATTGAGAATGTGTGACTATATAAATAGGCAAATCTTGATTATACAATAACTTAAAAGGAGTACTTATTTGTAATATTTTAATTTCTTAAAACGCAAGAATTTGGGAGTTCTTTTTAATACACTTTAAATCCAATTTTTATAATGTTTGTTATTAAATTCTGTTTAATAGACAAATATTTGTATAATGTTTCTCATACAATTCTTTTATTACAGAAATCTAAGTAAAAAACGACTGTTAAAATTCTTACGTTTTACGATTTCGATTTCGAGCACACCCCTGTAGATTTTATTTTATATAGAAGCCCAATTTTAAATTTAAGAACATATTTCTTTTTTAGCTTCTGTATCAATAAAAATATTTAAGACATCAACATGATTATTTTTTTTTATCGAAATCGACTTATGTTAGTGTCGCCTTAGTAGGGCGTTCCTGAATGTCTTAAGGGGTAACCCTGGACCACCACCACAATGTGAAGATGCCGGCTGGTATCAAGGTCACATTAAACTGATAGCGTGTGCAGATGAGCGTTCAGCGCTGCTGTACAAGGATGCCGTGGAGTCCCTGGGGGAAGTTTGGCAGGGCGCTAGGATTGAGGCAATACCTCTGGCCGATGTACCGCAAAGGCCCAGATCTATTGCCAAGATCCCCGCTGAGCCATCCGACCCCAAGGAGATCCTGGAAATTATACAGATCAGTAACCCCCAGCTACCCACACAGGACTGGAAAGTAGTGAGGGTTACTGAATCTGTCGAAGAGTCCAGGAAGGCCACTGTTATAATAAACAGTGACTCTCTGCCGTCACTTCGGAAGACACAGGGGAAGATATTCTATGGATTTGGAACTATCTTCCTCCGAGTCTACAAAGGTGATGACAAAGGGAAGCCTCAAGCTCCGGTGACTACCACCACATCAACAGCATCAACGGAGCATATGGAAGACGATTCCGCTATGTCATCGGCGAATGAAGACACCCAATAGGACAGTGGGCTTGTGGGTGACTTCTTTGGCAAGATGGAAGTGGCGGACGATGAGGACATCCTACTGGAATCGGACGACGACCCAGAGGATGCCAACGTCACAGTCGTCCATAGCGATGAGCTATGATGAAGGTTACACAAATCAACCTTCATCACTCTAAAGCGGCGTCAGCTGCCCTTCTCCTCCGATTGGCTTCAGGCACGGAGGAGCTTGTATGCATCCAAGAACCATTGTTGTATAAAGACAGGGTTTGCGGACTCAGTTTAGGCGGCTATAGTACTCTGTACGCAGCCGATCAAGGTAAGACCAGGGGCCTTACCGCGTAATTCGATTCGAAAGAAAAACTGATCGAATTCGATAGATTTGTACTGTGTAGTACGATTTTCGATAATCAACTATCGAAAGTAAGGAAATTTTTGTCGCTGATCGAAAATAAAAATTTCCCTTTCGTAAATGCAACCGTGTAATACGAAAACGATTGTCAAAAAGCTTGAAAACATTCGTAAATTATTCGAAAGCAATTTTGGCAGTGAAAATTTAAAAAAAATATTAAAATGTAACCCCCGTATTTATAAACGATTATTAAATTTAACAAACGTTTATTAAGGAGAATTTTCATACAAAATTTGTTTTGTAAACCTTTATTTAATTTTAAAATTTTTTATAAATACAGGCATAAGTATATACATATGTATTATATTAATTTTAAACAAAAAATTTAATGGTTTAAAATACAAAATGAAGAGTAATTTTTATATAAAAAATTGCTTGACATGTCGTCTTTAATATGATTGTACACATACATAAATGAATACTTGTTAAGTCTAAAGTTTTTCACAAAACTAAAAGAAAACACAACACATTACAGTAATCTTGGCAATAAAACATTTTTCTTACTTACTTTTTTTAGCTAAGATTCATGATATTGGATGCTAATCTCATCATTTTCTTCCATCCATAAAAAAAACAGAATCCATATTTTTTTCAAAAATCACTTGACTTGTATATTAATTTTGGTTTAGCCGTTTGCTTTATGAAATTTATGGATTTTCCCATTTTTTGTGTATATTTTGACAGAAAAGTAAAGTGATGCCAAGGTTGGCTTTAATTTGATCCCATTTTTAAGAGATGCAACTCTGTACACGAGTCGAAAGTTTTACACAGTACGAAATACTTTTCGATTCGTAAGTTCTGTTCGAAACGATTTTCGATACGAACAAAATTACGCGGTAAGGCCCCAGGGCTTGTGTAATGGTCAAAAACATCCTTAAAGCTTTCATTCTTTCTGATTTTAGCGATAAGGACACCTGCACTGTCGCAGTAGAAGGCGAAACCAGAACAGTTTGGTTTATGAGCTGCTACATGGCACATGACCAGGGTGCTAATCCCCCAAACTCCACAACCAGGAGGGCGATGTCGCATGCCAACAGGCACAACATCCCTCTAATAATATGTGCTGATGCTAATGCACATCATACCATCTGGGGAAGCTCGGATGTCAATCCACGAGGTGAGTCGCTTTTGGACTTTATAGTAGAAAATGAACTAACAGTAGTTAATAGGGGTAGTGAGCCCACCTTTATTGTGACTAACAGAAGGGAGGTTCTTGATATTACGCTTATTAGTGATAAGTTCTCGGATTTGATTAGCGATTGGAACGTGTCAAAGGACTGTTCCTTCTCTGATCACATGTATATTGATTTCAATTTTTCTTTTAGAGCTGATTCAGCTAAACCCTACACGAATAGAAGAAGGACCAATTGGTCTATCTATGCGAGTGTACTCGGGGACAAGCTGCCTATGTGCCCGGTTCTCATAGACAGTGTGTCCATGCTTGACTCCGCAGTGGAGTCACTGACTGGTGTCTTAACTGAGGCAACAAACAAATCCTGTAAAAGAATCGACAGGAAGGGCAAAGCTAAGCCCATATGGTGGAATGCAGAGATTGCTGAAAAACGCAAAGAAAGCAGGAAACTCTTTAATGAGGCAAAACGTAATGGTGTTTGGGACAATTACAAGTCCTCAGTAAATGGATTCAAAAATCTTATCAGGAAGGCCAAGAGACAGTCATGGAGGAAATTCTGCAGCGATGTGGAAAACTCCTCGGAGACTAGTCGGCTACGTAAGATTTTATCCTCTAAACCAGCTATTCCATCGTATATACGGAAGATGGACGGATCCTGGACCACAAACAGTCGGGACACCCTTGAGGTCCTGATGAATACACACTTCCCAGGTTGCACTGATGAGGTGCCTAGGGAAGGAACATTTAGTGGCACTCGGGATATCTCGAATATTCCGATAACTCGCCATCGTGTGGAATGGGCGGTCAAAAGCTTCCATCCCTTTAAATCTCCAGGCCCGGATGGCATTATCCCAGCGGACCTGCAAAAGAACCTGGGAATATTGATGCCATGGCTCCTGGCAATATTTAGAGCCTGCCTGAGCCTCTCACATGTCCCATCAACTTGGACAACATATAAGATCGTCTTCATCCCCAAGAGTGGGAAGACATCTCACACTATGGCTAAAGACTTTAGACCAATTAGTCTATCCTCCTTTCTACTGAAAACACTGGAGAGGATTTTGGATATTCATATTAGATCATCATTGGGACCCAATTCCTTGTCACTGGCTCAGCACGCCTACACGAAGGGAAGGTCCACTGAAACTGCGCTTCACTCATTGGTGGGCCACATAGAGAGATCCCTGCACTACAAGGAATTTGCTTTAGTTGCATTCCTGGATATTGAGGGCGCTTTCAACAACGTTAGACCTGAATCGGTTATTAACGCAATGAGACATTTGGAAATCGACCCGGCGATTATTCAATTTGTCAGCAGCATCTTGCACTTCAGGCGTATCGAATCCAACTTAGGCGCCTCGAACATCTCCAAGGTTGCGACTAGGGGCACCCCGCAAGGTGGTGTACTCTCACCATTACTTTGGAATCTGAATATGAATACCCTACTCAGGGCCATGGAAAGGACGTGCTGCAGAACGGTCGCATATGCGGATGACGTTGCAGTTGTGGCTCTGGGTAAAGATCCCAGACTATTGTCTGAACTAATGGAGTCCGCATTGGACGTCCTAACAAAATGGTGCAAGGGATGTGGACTGGATGTAAATCCTGCCAAAACGGAACTGGTACTTTTCACAAGGAGATACAAAATTCCCAAATTTGATACCCCGAGGATAAAGGGGGTCTCACTGAAAATGTCTGACAGCGCCAAGTATCTTGGGCTTATATTGGACAGCAAACTGAACTGGAGGATGAACACCATTTCCAGGACTAATAAGGCGGCAACTGCATTGTATTGCTGCAAGAGGGCCATTGGTCTTAACTGGGGAATTAACCCGAGGAATGTATACTGGCTATACGAATGTGTCATTAAACCCATTCTATTCTACGGGGCAGCTGTTTGGTGGCCGGCGCTCAAGGTGAAGAGTCATCAAACTGGGTTTGAACGTACAATGAGAATGGTGGCGATAGCGGTAACAGGTGCCATTAGAACAACCCCCTCTAAGGCACTGTTTACGATTTTAAACTGGTTACCACCAGACATTTTGGCTAAAGGGCTGGCTGCGAACGCGGCGGTAAGACTAAGGGCCACCGGAGCATGGAGGGATTTTAATATCGGACATGCTAATATTCTGAACGAAATTAATTGGCACATGGATGTTGATTATGTCACACCCGAGCCGATCTTTGATCCTGGCTTCACGGTGAGCATTTTGGATAACGTGGTCCACTATAATGACCTACAAATTCCCGCGAATGCGATTCAAATCTTCACGGACGGGTCTAAAACACTGCATGGTGTCGGTTCTGGCATATACTCCGAGCAGCTTAACTGGAGCATTCCTATGAGGCTGCCGGACCACTGCAGTGTCATCCAGGCCGAGATAATGGCCATCCACACAGCCGCGAGACGCATCCGATACGGTGAAATATCTGGAAGGGATATTCACATTATTACCGATAGCAAGGCGGCAATAAGATCCCTGGAGAATGTGTTCATCACATCGAGAATTGTCCGAGAATGCCGGATGTCTCTGGATGAGATAGCGAGACATTCACTGGTCACCCTTAATTGGGTCCCCGGACACGGGGACATACTGGGGAACTGCATGGCGGATTCGTTGGCGCATGCAGGCACCACCTTGAATCGAGACGGTTCAACATATAATGTAGGTGCTTCGCTCCCAAGGAGCAAGCAACTTATATCGCACAAGTTTCATATTATCGCCAGTCGGAGGTGGCACGATGAAACTACCTGTGGGGAAACCAGGAAAATCTGGCCCGTCATAGATGAAAAAAGGACACGGCGGGCACTACAGCTGTCCAGACATCATCTAAGAAACCTGATTGCGGTTATAACTGGCCACTGGCCCATTGGGAGGCACGCCCAGAGGCTGGGGCTCCCTTACAATGACTTTTGTAGAAGTTGCGGCGACGAGGAGGAGGAAGAGTCAACGGAACATCTTCTCTGTAATTGCCCGGCTTTCGGAGATCTAAGACTCGAAATGTTTGGTCGAAGAGCCCTTGCGGACAAAACTTGTCTCTCTGATGTTGATGTAAACAGGATCCACTCCTTTACTGAATCGACCGGATGGCTGCGTGGGAACACTAGCAGCCAGACAACATAGGACCCATGGGAGACGGTGTGACATGGTAACACAACGGGAACTAATTAATGGACCCACGTGAGCTGTGCTTGATCACGGCTGCCAATGGAACCTAACCTAACCTAGTGTCGCCTTTTTTATAAAATTAATAAAAATGTGCAAAAATATTGGACTTTAAACATGATTATAAATATGACAAACGATATACTTCTGGTTGATATTCTTTATTAAGATTATTAATTATGACTAGTATGTCTGCCATTTTCTACCAATCGCACGATTTGAAGTCGTAAGACCCTAGATTTATTTCATGGTGTTCGAAAACTCATGCGTTTTGCCTCCGATCTTTAATGGTTTTTGAAGATGGCTAACTTCTTGCGATTGCGATTTTGAGAACACCTATAATTCGATTTCAAGTCAGAATCAAAAATATACTTGTATATGACATAAATAAAAAATGGCATTTGACTTTTTAAGACATATTTTCGGAGAGTTATACAGCTCTTATACCATTGACTTCGTAAAAACAGGATACAAAATATAGTACTAAAGCATCCCACTGTTCAATAATTCTTGCAATAACAACCTCCAAAAATAGGCGTTTTGTATAAGAAGCAGCTTATATCTTATGAGGTGGTACCGAACATTATTCCTGAAATTCTTTTAGTTCAGTAATTCTTTAAGGGCTATGGGAAAAAACTGTTAATATTACAACAAAGAAGCTCTATATTTTCCCCCAGCATTTTACATGCGTAACTTGAACACAGGTGTAGAGAGCGCACTTAATGTAAATTAAACAAATTCACAAATTAGTCCAGTTACTTTACCCGCCATGGCGTTAGCGCCGTCTGTTGCCAATTCAATAATATTTTTTAAATATTGTTTGTTGTAAAAAATTTTTTATTTTCATTTCTTTATTGGCACATCCGAAGTTTCACCAACAATCAAGAAGATCTTCTGTTTTTTTTTTTAATAAATATTCTATTTTCTGTTGCCTGCTTTGCGATATAGTCAGTTGCTTTAACAGACTATGTCTTACCACATTTAAAAAGTCAATTTATAAAATGAAAAAGTAAATTTTCTCAAACCGACCAAAATTAGGATTAGCCTACCATCCTACCAAACGAAAATACCAAGTTCGGCAACCCTGTTTACCACTTAAAAATGTGCACAAACAATTATACATATTTAAATATACGCATACTCTCTACAACTGATCATTACCAGCGTTGTCAACTTTGAAATTTCAAAACGCACCAAAAAGGTGAAGAAAACGCGCCATTTGAAAATAAAAACGCACCAAGTTTAGACTTTCTTTTTAATTTAAAATGTTTGTTTGAGTAATTTTAAATAAAAAGTAAAATATTTTTGTATTAAAAATATTATAATAAAGCAGTCTTTTACAGTTCAGGGGTTTAGGAAAAAAATATAAAACTTAACAAAAATAAAAAAACCTAACAAATTTATTTGTATTGATTTGTACTAGTGACGTCACGAATATCAATTTTTAATATTCGCGAATGCGAATATCTGCGCCAATATTCAGCGAATATCCAATCTGAACTAAAACGCCACTCGATATAATAAATCTTTTATTTTCGTTTTAAAAAATAAATTGTAAAAAAACTGTCACACTACCAATTATATTTAAATTTATTATCTCACTCCGATGACTAAATTTGAAATCCAGTTGTCGATAATTTTCTTACGATAATTAGCACATTGCTTAAAATGATAATAAATCTGGAAAAGTTGAAGTTAAAACTTGAGTAATTTTCATAAAATAGTTTTGTACCGGCACAAACTTCTAATGTTTGTTTGTTTTTCACTTTTCTAAAAGAAGATTTTTTTGTGTTAAAATGACAAAAATCTTTTCTAATAAAAATTAATACTTTTTGTTTAATTTTATGTATTTTTAACACTTTTGTATTTTTTCTTCCTTGGAATGCATTAACAAAATATTCGCGAAATATTCCCTTGAATTTGGAGAGTACGAATAACGTAAAGCAGGTGAATATTCGGCATTTCGAATACGAATACAAATATTCGTAACATCACTAGTATGCACTAAGCCTATCCAATCCATTACAGGTATTATTTTATTTTTATCTGTTAAAATGCCTTTGGAGGTTACGCGATGTCCCAGGTACTTTATTTCCTTTTGGAAGTCCTGCCGTGGATATACGTTTCAAAATTTCTTCCAAATTTTTCAAGTGTTCGTCAAGTGTTTTCCCCATGACAATAATGTCGTCAAAGTGCACCAAGCATGTCTTTTAGTGAAGATCTTTTGGCACCTGCTCCATTAAACGCTCGAATGTAGCTGGAGCATTGCAAAGTCCAAATAGCATCACATTCAACTGTCATAAACCCGAGCCACTCCAGCACAACATTCTGCTCTTACTTTCTATTCCCACACTACTGTATGTGGAGAGGATTTTATGAGTTTTTACTATTATGTATGTGTAATACATTTAAATAGTTTAGTATACCGATTGACTCAGAATCAATTTTAGAGTCGATCTAACGAGGTCTGTTGTCTTTCAAAGTTAACCTTGTGCGCAAGTCTATACTTTCGCAATTTTGGAATAAAATTTAATCTAATTTGGGATATATGTGTTAATTGTTACAAGGTTGAATCCTATTCAAAATGGTGCGAAGTGGTTCATAATATTACATAGCTTACATACAGACTTCTTTCCGGAATAGAGTTTTTGTGCCCATAAACTGTATTGGTTTTTAGGTATTTAGGTTTTATAAAGTACAAACATATTGTGGTGCAACCTAAATCAGCGTAGCAAAGCGGACCATATTTGACCATGTTTTTTTTTTTTTTTTTTGTTCACACATAATATCGGGTTTTCTTAACAAGAACTTTTTTTGCGTTGTTAGCTACCGATATTGGTTACCGATAGACATTTATAAAATTTCATTACAGAATAGCTCCTCAAGACAATTATAGTTGATTTACAAATTTTGACTGCTTAACGACAAATTTTTGTCTTTGCTTTGTTGCCAAGTATTTTTCGAACAAAAATTTTAAAATGGTGCAAAACGCACCAAGTTGACAACGCTGATCATTACTTACAACTTTCTTTTCTCTGATGCACAAAAATGTTTTGCGAGAGAATGTACAGTGACAGGCAAAACCCAGCCCAAAATTTTTATTAATATTTAATCACAAGAAATTGTTTTGGTTGTAAAACTTGTTTTTTTTTAAATAAAATCTGATTTATTTTCATAATTTTCTTCGCCTGTTAACCATGCCAAAAATTCTTTTCAATTCTAATAAAAAGCTTTTTTTTCTTATCAGTGTACTTAGTAATTTAGCTATAAAAATAATCATAATGCCTCTTAATAACATTTTCCCTATGCCATTCAAATGCTTAATAATATAAAAGACTATGGACATTAACAAAGACATTGTTTATCATAAAATATGTTTTTAATTCCTTATATAACCATTTATCTTACACACTGTAATTGAACAAAGTTAAACACAGCCGCGCACATGTGCATTCTTCGCGTAAAAAACAAAAACAATTGTTTACTGAAATAGGCACCAATACTCTGCTCCTTAAAATATTAGAACACTTTTGCATGTTTCTTATATTTCTGCACTCCTGTTATACAACTCGTTTTCAAATCATATTTTTGGCCTTTTTTGATTTTACAAAATACATACATACATACATACCACACACACACGCACGTTAAATACACATACGTGTTCAATAAAAAGTACAGATAAGTACGCTAAAAATACTGCACATGTACGTTAAAAGATGTTATGTACGTTATCGTAGTGTTTGTGTGCGTCAGCTCACTCTCGCTGTGTACCGTATATGTTTCTGCACACATTCACAAACAGAAAAATGTTTGTTTTTTTATTTTGTACTCTTGTAACGAATGTGTATGTGTATTGTTCATGGTAAAATACGGTTTGGTACTCTTAATTGTGTACTTTACAGTTTTTTTTCGTACTCTGCTTCTGAGCCTAATTCAGTATCATTCATATCAATAGGTGGTTCCAGCCATTTCTTTAAGCGTGTCGAATCAACAATGCCCCTATAAGGCAACTGAGTTACTTGACAATTCTCTACGTCAGTTATTTCATATCGATCGTTGCCGACATGTTTACGGATGACATATGGGTCCCGATACCTAGGTACAAATTTCTTATTGGATCCCACAATAGTGTCCATATTCCTCATAACTACCAAATCTCCCACCTCAAATTTCCTAGGAGCCCTGTAGCTCCGCCCATGGTACTCTGAGCTATACTCCTGAGACTTCCGAATTGCCTCCTCAGCCAAGGAGCGTATCTCCCTCAGATCAGCCCCCGCCCTCTCGGACCTATCCCGAAGGTGTTCCGTAAGCTCATCCAATATCTGCCCCCTCTCCTCACCCCAAATAGCATCACACTGGGTGTCTGCCCAGTTATGCTGTGTAAGGTATTATTAATGGCAAACTCTACTTGCGTCAACTTCCCTACCCAGTCAGAATGGGCCACTGGCTCCGTCAACTTAGCTAACATCGCCCTCAAGTCGCGGTTTACTCTTTCCACCTGACCATTTGATTGCGGTGAAGCAACCGACGTCTTCACGTGAGTTATATTGTGCCCAGCCAAAAATCGTTCAAATTCACCGGAAGTAAAGCAGGACCCCCTATCACTAATAATGCGCCTTGGTCTACTGTAATTCTCAAAATACTTTACCAAAGCACAACACACCTCCTTAGTGCCCGGCGTGTTCACAGCATAAAGTTTCACAAATTTAGTAAACGAATCAACCACTACAAATACGTGCCTCCTCTTAGAGTTGACTGCAGGTAAAGGACCAAAATGGTCGACATGCAATATGTCGAAAGGAACAGGTTTCTTCTCAATATTAAACAGTTGTCTCCCCGTACCCCCTTGAGGACCCGAGTGATAGATGCACTTTAAACAGTTTCGAATGAATCTACCAAGCTTCTCCCTCATTCCCGGAAACCAGTAATGTTTCCTAATTTGATTAATACACTTTTCCACCCCAACGTGGCCATACTTCTCGTGCGTAAGCCGAATTATATTGTCCTCCATCTCCCTGGGTTCATACAATTGGTTCTGCCCCCGCTCCCCCCGACGGAAAACCAATCCATTCTCTAGAGAATATCCTTCGACTTCTCCATTTTCCAACCCCTCCCTTATCTTTACTATCCCACAATCCCTACCCTGCACAACCTGAATATTCCTATCGACGTCAGCTGCATCCATAATCACTGCCACCGGAATACGACTCAGTGCGTCCACATGGGACATCCTCTCGCTCTTCCGATGCTGTATTACATAGTCATAATTTTCGAGCTCTAGAGCCCACCTGGCAATACGGGGATTCATCAGTCTTTTCCCTAAGGTGAGCGTCAGCGAGTTGCACTCGGTGACTATGGTAAATTTCCTGCCCTCTAAAAACATCCTAAGCCGCCTCAACGCATAAATAACCGCCAAAGTCTCCAACTCAAAACTGTGGTACCTAGACTCAACCTCCGAGGTAGATTTCGAATAATATGCAACAGGATGGAACCTACCGTCATCCTGCTTCTGGAGGAGTACCGATCCGAACCCTTTCGAACTAGCGTCAGTATGTAATTCGGTGTCACGTAACGGGCCATATACCGCCAATACAGGCGCATTAATTAGACGATCCCTTAATTCACAGAACGCCCCGGTGCAGTATTCCGTCCACTCAAACTTACAGTCTTTCCTAGTAAGATCAGTAAGGGGCCTCGCGATTCTTGAGAAGTTAGGTACAAAGCGACGAAAATACGAAAATAATCCTAAACAACGCTGGACATCCCTTGTGTTCGCGGGGATAGGGTAATTCCGAATAGCAAGTATGTGGTCATGATTCGGCCGGATTCCCAACCCACTCACCCTATACCCCAGATAATGGAGTTCACGATAGCAAAATTTGCACTTACCCAGATTCAGTTCCAACCCCTGTCCCCTTAACAGCCGCAAGACCTCCCGTAATACCGTAAGGTGTTCATCAATAGTCTTAGTGGCAATATCAATATCATCCATATACACCACGATACTTCCCGCATCGACAAGCGGCCTTAACACCATGGTTATAAATCGCTGAAATACGGCAGGTGCATTTCGCAGGCCATACGGCATGTAGCAATATTCATACTGCCCAAACGGGGTGACGAAGGCAGTATATTTAATTGAGTCGGGATGAACCCGGACTTGGTGAAACCCCTCCTTCAAATCAAGGGCGCTGAAATACTCCTTACCCCCCAAATACTCAAGACAGTCCTCAATGACCGGAAGCGGAAAATTATCCCTCAAGGTAACCCTATTAAGTGCACGATAATCCACACACATGCGCAATGACCCATCCCTCTTCCTAACGAGGACTAACGGAGAAGCATATGGAGACTCACTATGCCTGACTATACCCTGCCGCATCAAGCGGTCAAGAGTACCTCTAACCTCCTCACGTTCCCGATAAGATAATCTTCGAGGGGCACTAAATACTGGTGTGTCCGTAGTAAGACGTATCCTCATAGAATAATCTAACATATCCCGTTTGCCGCCTGTCCCCGCAACATAATCACCGACTATCATACTCGTAATAATATCCGCCTCGCGCCGTCCCAAACTAGGATCAACATCAATCATCCCCTCTGATCCCCTCTCAACCTCCCTATGCGAATCATCCCAGATACCATCATTCATGGCACCCCTCGTCAAAGTTAGTGGGCTCAATGTCATCCGACATAACCTGCCCAACATCACCGTTTCTTATTAAATCCGCGGTAGAAAGAGGTAGACTAAAAATACCACGCTTATCTTGAATAGCTGGAACTATCTTTACATTCCCCATAGGGCTTTTATTTAAATCAAAAAATTTTAGTGCACTGAAAACTATTTCATTTAATTCATTTTTATTCTTTCGTATATTCATTAAATCTTTAATACTATATTTTCGTTTGATACAACAAAGTTTAATATTAAATTTGTACAACAAATACCGGCCAATCAATATTGGCACAACCGCCTCCAAGTCTGGCAAAACGTAAAATTCATGGGCCACTTCACAATTCTTAAATACTACTTTACAGCTAACTGTGCCAATCACACTTATCTTATTGGGCCCAACGCCGCGAAACGGGGAAACGGTTTTGCCACTATTGATAGCAAATGGCACCAGCGATTGTTTGATGCAGCTTATCGGACTACCAGAATCAAGAAGAGAAATGCTGGACTTTAGTTCAGTGCACTTATTTCTAGCTAAGAAGGCAACACTTACCGTTTGGAAGGCACCCACTGGGACTGCATCACAAGCACCATCTTCAGAAATAGCAGCAACAGGCCGCACTCTTTTCGGGCAGTTATGGCGATAATGTCCCACCACCCCACATTGGAAGCAGGAATTCTGTGGCCGGATCGGCTTAGGGCATTTACTCTGGTAATGCCCAAACTGGGAGCAGTTATAACACCTTATTGAATCTTCAGGTGTTCTACCCGTGTTCGGTTGTGCCGCCGGATTGGTTCTGTTGTTCCCTCCTATTTTCAATACTGATTGCTTAAGGCCTGCAGAAGCTTGGCAACGTTTCTGCTCAAACCGGTCGAGACGGCGAATCAGCTCATCCATCGTATAAGCCCCATAAAGGAAGGTAACGTGGCTTCCGACATCTGGTATGCCATCAATAATCAAGTCTACCAGCTATTGCTCATCAATATTAGCCTGGCTGGCAATCGTTTGCATCTCTATTACGTAGCTTAGGGCGGTTTCAGTGGGCAAAAGCTTACGCGCCTGCAGCTGACGATACACCTCCTGCCGCGTTACCGTACGCTGGAACAGCTTGACCAGCCTAGACTTCAGTTCATCATAACCAATCGGACCCTGAATAAAGGCATAATTTTTCGCTGCCCCTGTAAGCCGACGTCGCAATCCGATGCATTGCTCCTTCTCCCCATAGTCACACGATTCGGTATAATCATCCAACTGCCTGAACCACTTAACTATGTCATAATGACCGTCACCGCTAAAAGGGGGGATGACAGCGTCGATTTCCGTTAAATCGATATGTCGCCGCTGACTATCCACGTGTTTGTGCCCACCTGATTCGATAGCTCTGATTTCCTCTTGAGCACGCAATATTTCGAGGCGCAATCGTAGAGTCTTTAGTTCATCCTCCATTGACTCAGGGGACTTGACAGCCTCTGTCGCAGCACTGGCTAGAAAATTTTTACCATGCAGTGCATTCTCCAAGTTGACCGAAGTGGCGTCAAGGTTATGCGGCCCTGCATTATTCAGCTCGGTTGCATGGTCCACCAACATCATGGCGGCAGGTGACATCAGTTCAACAGGTGCAGCCCCAAATCTATGGCCTAAGGCAGCAGTTATATTTTTTCCGCTTCCATAGCATAAGATTGATTTGCGGCAGATTCTCTATCAGCCTGTTTTATAGCGGCAGGCTTCTCGTCATCCAATCTAGGTTGTTCTCTTTAAATTTCCAGTGCAGAAGATGTCTCCAAGGCATTTATTGAATCTTCTGTACGCATTATAGTGCCTGACTCTTGTACCTGTTGGTGGAGAGTTCGCAACTGGGCAATGGTAGCCGTCGATGGAAAATCTATTCCCTTCTCGGCAAGAGCTTCCACAATCTCTTGGCGAGTATAACGTGCATCCATATTGCGTATAGCACTTTTAAAAATGTTGGCCACTTTTCTATATATATGCTGGTCGTCGTGAGTTTACCCCACACCTGAATTTTTATTATTTAGTTTAATTTATTTTATTAATTCTGTCTTCAGGTTAACTTTTTGTACATGTGTACGCTTTTACAGACATTTTATTATTAAAAACTAAAATGGCGATCAGCAGAAGATGAAGTAAAGTTAGCATCGTTACGTCAGCATGCCAGACCGAGATCATAACAGAATATATAAATTTTTTTTTGCAAAAATAGCGAAAATTCGCGAATATAGAATTGATGAAAATTCGCTAAAACTTAAGGAATGGCAAAAATTCGGTAAAAATTACTAAATTAGGGAAAATTCGCAAAACTTTGCTAACAGCGGCATGATAGGAAAATCAACAACTTATTTTTTGTGTAGAAAAGAAAACACTATTAGTTATTTCCATAAGCTGCATCTAAAATGTAATATTTTTAATGATTTTTATAAATTCCCAAAAAACAAATTTTTAATATTATTTTTGCAAAATGTATGTAAATAACGTGAATTTTAAAAATGTTAATGTGGCTTTTATTTGCCAAAATTTTTTTATTTTTTTTTGTTAAGAAACTACGAATTTTAAAGTAAACAATGAAAAATATTTTGTCCTTAAGATAACTTAAATACCTGACGTTAAGATAGAACATAGCAGTAAATGTTATTGTTAAAAAAGTTACTGAATAAAATTTCGCGTTTTTACGCTTAGTTTCGATTACACCCTTATCAGTTGACTGAGATGCCAGATTTTTTGCTAAATAACTTCGTACTGTTCTCAAATGTGGACGCAAAAGTTTACAATAGAAAAAAAAAATATATATGAAAAAAATTTACTTACACTTTTAGCTGTTATGAACATGTTCCATGGCATTAGAGTTCCAAGTCCATGTAGTAAAAAAATAAAAAAAACAATTTTCATTTTGTCTTTTGGCGGTTGAAGGCACGCATTTAGTTTTTCCATATTACTCCTAAAAAACAAAATTGTTCAAATTAAATTTTTTAGCAAATAATAAAATAGTTACAGTCTAATTCATAAACGCATCATTGCAGCTTTATAAGTCATTAATAAGCAAAAGTCGAAAAAACAGTATTTATAAATGTTTAATAGCTTATTAAACGTTTAATAAACATTTCATAAATTTGAGATATTTATTGTAGCCTTTACCCTACTTTAAGCGTTTAATAAAGTGAAATAATTAAAATAAAATTTTAATTAGTGCACGAAAAGTTAAACATTTTTGACTTCTTATTTATTTTAATAAAAAAGTTTAATACGCATACAAATTTTTTTTCTAGAAAAACGATAACTAAAGTTTGAATTAATTTTAAATATAAACTGCTTTAATAGATTTTTTTGTTAAAAATAACGTGCGCCGCGAGATATGTTTTCTGTTGCAACTTAAAGTCGTTATAACTTTTTGCATAAAATAAAAAAAGCTATTAAGATTTATTTCAAATAATGCAAACCTTTTGTTTACCATTCATTACACTTATATTTTAAAATGTCTTTCAAATAGGTAAAGAATTTGTTAAAGCAAACACAAAGTAGAAACCACATAATGTACCGTGTGTTGGATACTGGTTTGCCCCAGGGAACAAAACTGATTTGTTCTAGATGCTTTGAATATTTTAGCTTTTGCATCGAAAATTTGATTCATAGCACAAAAAATGACGAATAAAGCAAAACAATGTTTAGAGAACTGTAAAATTAAGGATATTAAGCAATACTAGAACTCGATATCTCTTAATATATTCGAGATATCAAAAAAGGTATTAAATGTTAAAAAAGTGGGCGCCATTATGATTATATAGAATTGACTTAAAACTAATTTTTGTAAAAATGTGACCAGAAACCACCCGACGAAATTAAATTTATAATAGAAACTGGGAATTATCTCGTTTCGTAGGTTACTTTATATTATATTCAACAAAGCTTTATAAAATACATAACAGAAATTTAGCTCATAGAATAAATTCGAAAAATAAAAAATGTTAAATTTATAATTTTATAAATTTAAAAACTAATTTTAGCAATTATCAAAAAAGCGCTAATAACAAACTTAATTGAATTTAGGAAAACAATTTGTAGATGTAGGATGAATCGGCCGATCTTCATCGGTTCTCTCAAGCAACAGTGTGTAGAATTTCAGCCAGACTGGCTCTTGCCTTAGCTCGCTGGGGCAATAGAAAAATTCAAATACCTTCATCTCTTATAGAGGAAGCAATCCTAATGAGAGAATTTAAGACATTTAAAAATTTCCCAGACGTTATCGGTACGCATATACGTATCAAAAAACCGGCGGGAATTTAGCCCAATATTATATAAAGAGAAGGGGTTACTATACCCTGAATGTTCAGGTTAATTATATATCAGAAATACATAATTCATAAATCTTCGTTGCTTCGGGGCTTGGAAGCAACGATTTCGCTGCTTGTTAGATAGGTTGACGGTATATCTGGCAAAAAACATTGGTTATCGCCCTAGCAGCACTTCACAGCATTGCTATTGACATCTGCATTATATATATTATTCATTAAACATAAAGCTTTATAATCTCTTTTGAAACCTACAGATTTTAAGCAGTAAAAGTTTCAATATTATGTATTTTCTTAACAAAAAAAACATGAAATTATTTCAAATATTACGTTTTAAAAAACAGAAATTTATTTTAAATTAAAAACAAAACAGAAATTCACTTAAAATTCGTTCGTTGTATGATACTTGTTGTATGATTACTCGTATCGTTTCATCCCTGGTTTTATGCATCACTATTACAAAAATTACAACTAAATAACATGTTGTTGCCAACATAAAAATACAAAAGTAATATCAACGTTTAATTGCTAATCCACTCCTATTAAGCGCTTATAAATTAGGCTTTTTATTAATGGTTTATAAAACAAAAAGTGTTTGATAACTATTGTAAACATTAAAGCTGAAATAAGAAATTTTTATGAATTAGACCGTAAAAATGTAGTTAATACATTAATGTATGTACTAAATATGTATAAGCTATAGCAACTAGGCCTTAAAATGAAGGACTATTTTAATTTTTGTCAATTGTTAAAATAAAGTTTTCCGGAAATTTATGATTATGGGAAATGGAAAATATTGTATTCGGCGGTTTAATAAATTACTTGTAATTACTTTTTGTGCTGTAAAAACTCTGGTTAAAAAAAATCTTTTATATTATGGTAATATTTTGTGTTTCCCTTATAAAATATGATCCGAACAACCTACATATATTATATCTGTATTTTATTATACCCACACCATAAGAGTGGAGAGGGTATTATGCATTTGTGCTGATGTGTGTAACACCTTAAAATACTGGTCCTTAAGTATACCGATCGACTCAGAATTATTTTCTGAGTCGATCTAACGATGTCCGTCCGGCTTGCTGTGCACGTAACCTTGTTCGCAAAGTACACGTCGCAATTTTAAAGATAACACTATGCCACAAAAAATATTAAACTCAAAAATTAGATATTTTCTAAGATAAATCGTGGCTGCTGATCACGAATATGGCATTTAGTTATTTTTCCCAAGAAGCGTTTTCGAGATATACGCGAAAATCGTGTTTTTCTGCAGTTGTTTTAGGTATTTCGAAAAATCTCGAGAACTTTTCAATTGAATTGTACAAGATTTTAAATTTTGCATAGATATCTCTTTTCTCTTTCAGAACATATCCAAACTGTGTCGATAGGATAAAGATTTACTGAGTTACAGGACTTAAAACTTGAAAAAAGTGAATTTTTATGTTTTTCAAAATTCACAATTTTAATTCGCTCTATTAAGGCAATAAAAAAAATTTTAAATTTTATTTTAACATGTATCTTAAATAATCACCCTTATTGCGTTTGGCGTATTTAAAATACGCCTACGACTGTTTGGTAATAGATTAAAGAGATCGTGAACTTATTTCCTTTAATCTGTTACCAAACAGTGGTAGGCGTATTTTAAATACGCCAAACACAATAAGGGTAAATATTTTGTTTTAAACGTAGTAAGCGTAAAACTGTTATCGTCGGAGAAAGAATTAAGAAATAACGGCATATTTAGTGAAAACATCCGAATATGAATTTTCATAAAATTTAAAATTCTACGATATCTCTGAAACTACGTGGCAAATTTAAGAACAATGTAAACACGGCTTAAAGATAATCACCCTTATCGTGTTTGGCGTATTTAAAATACGCCAAACACAATAAGGGTGAATATTGTTGCCGAGTTTCGGATTTTTTTTTACTAAATATGGTCAACCGTTTTTAAGTTATTCAAATATATGTAGTGAAAGTGCCTTAATTTTGGCCATAACTGTATATCTCGAAAAGTAGAGCTGATAGAGTAAAATGGAGATTAGATTTGATATCAGCGACCTCAAATTAGGAAACATTTGCAATCAAATTCCAGACCGCAAACTTACTGTTCCGCAGTGTAATAGTAGCATTCTTAAAAAAAAAAATTATGAAAATTCAAATTCGGATGTTTTCACTAAATATGCCGTTATTTCTTAATTTTTCTGACTACGTTTGAAACAAAATATACTTTAAGATACATGTTAAAAAAAATGTAAATTTTGAATTTTGAAAAAACATAACAAATAACTTTTCTTTAAGTTTAAAGTCCTGTAACTCAGTAAATCTTTATCCGATCGACACAGTTTGGATATGCTCAGAAAGAGAAAAGAGATATCTATGCAAAATGTAAAATCTTGTACAATTCAGTTGAAAAGTTCTCAAGATTTTTCGAAATACCTAAAACAACTGCAGAAAAACACGATTTTCGCGTATATCTCGAAAACGCTTCTTGAGAAAAATAAATGAATGCCATATTCGTGATCAGTAGCCCCGATTTATCTTAGAAAACATCTCATTTTTGAGGTTATGGCAAATAGTTAAAAATTTGTGAACCAGTGTAATTTAATGAAACTTGGTACATACATATAGGTTCTAATTGGCACAAAGGCGAATCGGTCAATAATTTCATGTAGCCCCCATACAAGCTGCTTTCCGGAATAGCGTCTTTGTGCCCACTATTAATTCGAATGGAATTTAAAACATGTAGGTAGATCCATATTTATATGGACACGTAAGCTATGTATTTTTTAAGAACTAGGACCACGGCGGTAGATAGGGGGCAATTTCTGCCTATCAGAAACTATTAAACCGATTTTAATAAAATTTTCATATAGCCATACACTCTCGAAAATTTGTTTTTAAATACTGTGGTATTGGGTTTCACATGGTCGGGCTTGACCGACTATACTTTCTTACTTGATTTTAATGTACTTTGTCTTAGCGGTACTGTAACGTACTTTTTATAGCGTTGTATATAATATTTATGTCTTTAAGTTTTTAGTATGAAGCCTTTTTATCAACGTATTTAATTATTTGCTTGTTTAAGTTCTTTCCTCTCAAAAATTCCCTAGCTGTATTCTAACGATCGAATTCCTCAGTTACACAGTCACTTCATACAATAATACTCTTTCTGTAACGTCTTTTTACCATCAAAGTTTGTTACGTCTTATTTCTTTTTAATTGTAGTTTATGTTTAAAGTAACGTTTTTGTATATATTGGAATGGAAGTGAATTGCGAAACCAAATATGGTTAATTTCTGCAAATTTTGGGTTTTTACACGAAGTTGTAACAAAATTGGAAAAAAAAATCTAGGGTTTCTAGGTGTTCAAGGGGATATAGGAAACAAAATTTATACAAATTTTAAATCAGTTTTATTAAAAAACAAGTAAGAAAGTATAGTCGGTCAAGCCCGACCATATGATACCCTACACCACAGTATTTAAAAACACTTCATGCTTATGTGTCCATATAAATATGGATTTATCTATGTTTATAAACTTCATTAAAATCGGTTTGAAAGTTTGTGAGAGGCAGAAATTGCCCCTATCTCCCCTTGTGGTCCTTTTTTTAAAAAAATGCATACCTTTTGTGTCCATATAGATATGGTTCTATCTATGTTTTAAATTTCATTAAAATCGATTTGATAGTTTCTGAGAGGAAGAAATTTCCCCCTATCTTCCCTCGTGGTCCTGCGATTCGGCACATTTTCAATAGGCTTGGTCCTTTTGCCAATAAGAACCTATAATGTCCCAAATTTTATCAAATTATCAGGCCTGTTCTGCAAATCACTTTTACTCAAATCACGTGATTTCAAATCACATGTGCCTAATAAAATAACACATGTGATATTTTAGTGCCCCATTATTGTGTGTTTTGGTGTGATCTTCAATTACCGAAAGCACACCGAGAAACACAAAAACGCTCGTGATTTCAAAAACACGTGATTTTCAGAACAGGCCCGTATCTCCAAAATTGCGACCTGTACTTTGCGCACAAGGTTACATAGACAGCCAGCCAGCCAGCCGGACGGACATCGTTAGTTCGACTCAGAAAGTGATTCTGAGTCGATCGGTATACTTTAAGGTGGGTCCAGGACCAATATTTTAAGGCGTTACACACATCAGTACAAATGCATAATACCCTCTCCACTATTGTGGTGTGGGTATAATTAAGGATTTTCGGTATTTAAAGATACTGGGGATATTTTGGGAGACAAGCAGGATTGTGAGTCCAATCGTATAAAATATACTTCAGAGCAAATACTAAATTTTAAATATGCTTCCATAACCTCTGTAGACGTAGGAAGAACTTTTTCTATGTACAAGAACTTGCTGACTCCAAATAGACATACAGGGGTGTAAACGTAAAACGCCAGAATTTTGGAGTTGTATTAAATAGACCTTTAATCTAAATTTTGTTCTAAAATTCTCTTTAATAGATAAATATTTGTAAAATATTTGTCATAAAAATCTTTTATTACAGAAATCTTTTTAAAAAACGACTTTTAAAATTCTTGCGTTTTACGTTTCCGATTTCCAGCACACCCCTGATAGTTTTTTTTCGAACATTTATTGCATCAACTTATAATTTACTGTAACAACTAGGGTATTTAGTCGATTAATTCTTGTTCGATTAATCGAACAATTTTAGACGATTAATTGTTCGAATAATTTTAAATAGCTAAGTTCGATTAAAGGATTAACTTAAATGATTAATCGAAGAATTTATACCGATTAATCGAAAAATAATAATATATAGTATTTCCGCATAATTTTTTTAAAGTTTTAAGTCGAATAAAAAATCAAATGTATGCGTCCGTTGGAATTAAAAAAAAAACAGTCATGTTTAATGAGTAATTTAGCTTACATACATGTTTGTTACATTGTTTCAACACAATTTGATAATTTATTTCACAAAAGTAAAAACGACAAAGGTATGTTAACTCAAAGATTTATATTAATTTATCGGGTATGTTCTCGACATCGAAATGAAGTGAGATTGAAATCGAACGATAATATTAATTCAATTACTATTTACAAATGACCGTAGTTTTTCGTGGTATTAAGTGTTGTTCTTGCAAAAATAAAAGATACTTCAAAAATTAAGTAGATAAAATGGAATATTTTTATGAACTTTCATTACAGCGTCGTTTTTAAAATTTGCTCGATTTTAAATGCACTTCATTTCAATTTCTAGAACACGTCCGTATTTTTTAACAAAAAAGTTCATGCGTTTCTCTCTTTAGAATGTATTTGGTTTAAAAATATGGTACGAAGGATAACTCTAATAATGCTAAATGTAACAGGTGTCCAAAAATGTATTAACGTTAATGTTCTTCAACAACTTAACTAATTTACCACTTACATGAAGGTGCTTCACCAAAAAAATCAAGTTAAACAAGATACTTCGATCGATTCTCTAGAGGAAATTATTTACATGAAATGTCCTTGAAAAGTTTCAAAAAGTCCATAGTTATATTGACTCCTTTCAAATTTATCTGCCCGTAAGTGAAGCAACAATTTGGTGCTATATTGACAAGTTTTATTTAAAAAAGAATAT
The DNA here is from genome assembly GCA_963931875.1 of Pollenia griseotomentosa. Taxonomy (NCBI): domain Eukaryota; kingdom Metazoa; phylum Arthropoda; class Insecta; order Diptera; family Polleniidae; genus Pollenia; species Pollenia griseotomentosa. The sequence goes on from OZ007560.1 coordinate 165,287,437, forward strand.
TAATTTACTCAAGTACTAATTTTTTCTAAAATTATCAAAAAAAAATCTCGTAATTTATAAAATTTCTGGATTTAGAATTATTCGATTAATTCTAAAATTTTATTCGTTTAATCGAATAAGTTAAAAATGCCAAATATCGATTAATCGTTTAATCGAACAAAAATAAAACTCGATTAAATGAACACCCTATTAACAACGTATTAAACGAATAAAGTGGAAATTAAAAAAAAATTTAAATTGCATTTTTTTAAACTTATTTTCATGTTTTTAAATGCTTTTTTTAAAAGCTTAAAACTGTTTTTTAGAGCTTTTTTTTTGTTGCCCTAGTGATAACTCTTTCATTGTAATTTTCATTCCGTATGAAAAAAGATCACGGTAACCATGCAAGTTTTTGGTCGAAAATTTTTTGTGTTGTGCTTTAAGAAAATCTAAAAATATTCAAAATTTCTTTAAATTATTGGTTCTGCATTGGAGCTTTTAAAAGATAAGTGATTATTTTCATTTTTTACATTGAAATATAATAAAATTAAAGAGAAAGTCTCGAAGAACAAATCATTTTTATGAAATTCATTTCTTATTCGCTTGTAACAACAACAAAAATAAAATTTCTGTAAGTTTAAACACTTTATGCAAATTGTTTTTTTATATTTTTCCATTGCCATTTGTTTCTTTCATAACTATTTTGTCGTTTGTGCTAAAGTTTGCTATTATTCGGACGAAAAAGTAGTGTTGTACCATTGTTCATTTTCTGAATAATACACAACTCTGTTAGCTGTTTCTCAGCTTTGCCAACATTCCTTAAAATTAATCAGTGGTTGGTGAACGTATCAAGTTCAATATCTTTGCCATACCTTCTGTTTTCTATTTTAAACATCAACTGATATACAGGGGTGTTCTGGAAATCGAAAACGCAAATCGCAAGGATTTTAAATTTCGTTTTTTAATAAGATTTCTGTAATAAAAGTATTTTATGACAAATATTTCTCTATTAAACAGAATTTAAAAAAAACATACAATGAAACTAAAAGTGTATTAAAAACAACTTCCAAATTCTTGCGTTTTACGTTTTCGATTTCCAGAACACCCCTGAAAGTGTCCCTACTAGTTTTTGATATGGAATATTTAAATGTAAAGCTTCTGACGATGATCGTTGGTTGTGTTTAAGAAATTGTCTTATTAAGGCTGCGTTTTTGAGATCTCAGTTAAGCAAGGTTAAGTTAATCTGAAAACAGATTTGTTCCGCCAGTATCAAGTTTGTATACAAAATTTTGACGAAACAGATTAGTTTTCCTTAAAAAACTAATCTAATAAAAAAAAATTACATTTCGTCTAAAAAATCCGAGTTTCCGACTACGTTAAGCTAAGTTTAAACTTAATCCACATCTCAAAAACGCGGCCTAAATGTAGCGGACTTAAGCCAAGAGATGCTGATGAAAAGTCCAAAAACCTTCAGTGGGCATCCCAAAGTTGCAGAGTAATCGGTGTGGAATTTTACAACTTTTTCATAAGCTACAAAACTGAGTTTGAAAGTATTAAAAAAGACTTAATCTTTACAGGAAACATTGTCTAAATATGGTGAACTTTTTTCTAAGTTCACAAATTTGGACAGTTTTACCGCTTCTCCGAATTAAAAACGCAAAAGTACTTGTAAAACATCAGTACCGCCACCTTTAATTCCATCTAATAAATTGCCGTTTCGTCAAAACAGGAAGATGACAATTTTCCCAGTTCAAGTGCGATTATACATTCGCAATCTACATCAGCGCATACGTTATATAATATAAATGATTTCAAACAGGTACCTTTAAAACCGAATTGCTGCAACTCAGTTAACTTTACCATTTAACTCTACAGTTCATAAAAATCATTCCAAACTAATTTTTCTTCCTACAAACTTATACAACGACATTCATATTTATAAGGTAAATGCTCGCAACAGTGCATCTATTAAAAGACTTGTAAGTCCAACATTTCCGCGAAGAAACACAATAGTTCACGAATTTATTTATCGCGAAGACAACAACGTCTCACTTCTTAAAGCAAATCCAAAAAACTAAATAAATCTTCTTTTCAATTTTTTTTTTTTTATTTAATTTGAATATGAACTAACAATAATTAATAAAATCTTAGCCTAATACTTTATTTCATGTCCTGCCAGTGCCAGACAAAAATTTTCTCATCACGGGTTCTGTTCACTTATATAGGTGTTTATCGCTCTTCTAATTGGATAAGTGCTGCAGTGTCTCTTCTTCTTAAGCGAGTGTGGCCGCTATCATTTAAAATATTTCGTTCTAGTGGGTTCGGATGCAATACAAGCCTTTTTAGGTATTTTACTGCATATTTCGTAATAATAGTTTTAACTAATGGAACATTGAGGTCCTTGTGAATATTTTAACATACCAAGGGGCAGCTGTGATTATTCGAAGTAGTTTATTTTGGCGCCTTTGAATTTTTTCGATATTAGAGGCCGAGGCAGTGCCCCATAACTGAATACCATAGCACCAGATTGGCTTTAAGATGGAGTTGTAAAGTAGAAGTTTGTAGTCGAGACTAAGGACAGAGTTTCTTCCAATAAGCCAATGAATTGGGATGGCTTTTAGTTTCATTTTAATTAATTTTGCCTCTATATGGCTTTTCCACGTTAAACGGCGATCTAAATGTATACCGAGATATTTTACATGCGAATTTTGAGGTATTATTTGATTATTGATTTCAGTAGGGGGGCATGATTCCCGACGCAAGGTGAATGTTATATGTACGCACTTTTGTTCATTGACCTTCATCCTCCATTGTTTTAACCATATTTCTAGTTGAAATATATGATCCTGTAAGTAACGAGATGCTTCATAACGGTTTTCGTGGACGCTTAGAAAAGCGGTATCGTCTGCAAATGTTGAAGTTTGGGTGTAGTTGCTTGTTGGCATGTCCGAAGTATAAATTAAGTATAATAGAGGGCCCAGGATGCTGCCTTGTGGGACTCCAGCACCAATGGGCTGAGGTGAACTTAAGAAATTTCCTTCTTTAATAATAAATTGACGACCCACTAAGTAGCTTTCTAGCAGCTTGTGTGTGTTTGCTGGTAAATTTTTCTTCAATTTATGTATTAAGCCTTCATCCCAGACTTTATCAAAAGCTTGCGAAACATCGATGAAGAGTGCTGAGCAATATTTTTTTTCTTCAAATGCTTTTCTTATGACATTAACTATTCGATGAGTCTGTTCAATTGTGCTGTGTTTTCTTCTAAATCCGAACTGATGGTTTGGAATACATCTATTTTCACTTAAAATCGGTGTTAATTTTGAAACTAATAATTTCTCAAACAGCTTTGACATATTTGATAATAAGCTAATAGGCCTATATGACTCAACTTTTGTATGATCTTTACCTGGCTTTGGTATCATGGTAACTAAGGAAACCTTCCATTTTTGAGGATAGTATTCAAGGCGTAAAATAGCATTAAAAATAAAAATAATAATTTTCTTTGCTGTGCGAGGTAGCTCTAAAAGCATTTTATTACTGATTTTATCAATACCAGGTGCCTTCTTAGTGTTTAAGTCACAAATAGCCTGTTCGATTTCTCTTATCTCAAATCTGAGGGGAATAGCTGCTCTAGCAGCAACAGGTGGTAACTCTACCGCAATATTGTGAGATATATTTGGTGTAAATACGTTTTTCAAGTGGCTAACAAACAGATTTCCTTTTTCAATATCGTTTCTTGCCCAACTACCATTCAAGTTTCTTAATGGTGGCTTAGATATAACTGGCCTTTTTAGATTTCTAGCTGCACGCCATAATGAGTAGTCAGATTGTGGAGTTGCATCAAGTTCCTTAAGATATTTTTCTAGAGAAGCCGTTTTCTGAGTCTGCAGTAACTTTCTTAGCCTTTTTGTGCACTCTTTTAATAAATTCTTAAGTTGCGGGGATCTGTACAGTTGCCACTCTCTTCGAACTCTCCTTTTTTCAGTCAAGAGCCGCTCGACATCTGAAGAATATATTTTATTATTTTTAATTTTTTTGGTGGTAACGCTGGAATGTTGAACAGCTAGTTTAAGATAACTGTCAAAGTTAACAATAGAGAGATCCGCATTCTCCGGTGTACTAAGCGGAATATTTTCTAGGCAATGGGCACTGAGAAATTTTTTATATTTTAACCAATTTATTTGTGTGGCTGACGTCGCTAAGTAACATGACGGAGATACAATTCTATTTGGGTTCGATATAGTAACAATTGTAGGTGTGTGGTCGGATGATAATTCTAAGGAAGCTTCAACATGAATCGTTTCTGTGGGGATGTTTTTAACCACGCCAAAGTCGATAACATCTGGAATTTTTTGCTGATCAGTAGGCCAATATGTTGGTTGTCCGCTCGCGACCACGTTTAAACCCATTTTAGAGATTGTGTTAAACAAAACACGACCTTTTGGTGTTATAAGTCGTGACCCCCAGAAGGTATGTTTAGCGTTATAATCGCCAGCGGCGAGGAAACAGGGTCCTAATGATTTAAAATATTTATAATATTGGCTTTCTGATATGGCAAATCTAGGTGGAGAGTATAAAGAAGAAATTACTAAGTTTCGATTAAGCTCTTCAACACAAATAGTCGTTGCTTGCAGATAATCTTCACAATGATCAAACATTAAGTAGTGTTTGATTCGGGCTTTTATCAAAATGGCAGAGCCTCCACAAGCTCTATCTCGAGGGTCCTTAGTATCATATAGTATATAACCATTGATTTTAAACGTATTTCTTGAGGTCAAGTGAGTTTCAGAAACCAACATGAAATCAATTTGTTTATTTTTTAGAAAGTATTCTAATTCATTTTTATGTTGGCGGATGCCGTTTGCGTTCCAAAAACAGATTTTTAAACAGTTCATGGCTTGTTAAGTACAGCTTGCAATAACATCGATTGCATTCTTAGAATTTCCTGCATCATATTACCCATTGTGTTCGTAAAATTATTAACTGTTTGCACTAATGTTTCCATGGTTTTTTCAAGACGACTTAAATTAGAAACTGGAGTTTCTTCATTAATTGGCGAAGCACCTTGCATTGGCACATGGTTTGATTTTAGAATGTTAGCGTAGGAGGTTCTGTTATTACTAGGCTGTGGAGCCTGAATGTCATTAGTGTTTAGCTGATTTGTTACCTGCATTTGAGGGGAATTAGTTTTCGGTCCAACCGACTGCTTTACGATAGTGTATACAGGGCATCCTCTATAATTGGCTGTGTGATTACCGCCACAATTGCTACATTTTTTAACGTTGGGGTCATTTTTAGATTTATCGCAACGAACTGTACCGTGTAGCTCACCACATACTACGCAAACAGGGGGTAAGTAGCAGTATGCCTTAGTATGGCCAAATTCTTGGCAGTTCAAACATTGAACGGGACCACCTCTCTTGTGCGGCTCCTCTATAGTTACTTTTCTGTACAGAATGTATTTTAAATCATAGATGGGATGCGTTTCATTTTTTTTAAGCTTAACGTCGCCGGGTTCAAACTCCACTCGAAAAAGTGGTTGGGGAATTTTTTCTCTATTTTTAATGTTTGCTACATGTTTTACCTTGAAGCCTTTTTCTTCTAGGAATGTTTTTACCTCTTCTGGGTCCACACATGAGTCAATACCCTTAATCACTACCTGAAGACCTTTACTGCTTTTCAGTTGGTATGTATAAAAGTTTTTTTTTAGTGCCTCAAAGTTGTTTATTATTTTTCGAAAATCATTCTCATGATTGACTTGAATTTTTGTCTCGTTTATACTACCACGCTTGATAGCCGCTACGTAAAACGAATTTTCACCTATCACTGATATCAAACTCTTTATGAGCTCATTTGAATTTTGTTCCCTAAGATATATCGGGGGAGGCTTGGACGATTTAATGACGTTTGGTGCTTCAGAGGATTCATCCTCCAGAATCGCAAAACGATTTTGAGAATTTATTTTATCAAAAGTTGGTACTTTTGAGGCCGAAGCAACTGCTGCAGAGGTAGGGCTGCGTCCCCGTTTGAGCACTGTTATGTACCTGTCCATACCAACTTGTACTGTAGGCTTTTGAGAAGTTTTTACTTGAGTTACTGAGTTGTCCATAGCGGCCGTTTTGGGGTTAACCGTATCATCACTTATTAAAGTTTTTTTTGGCTCTGCGGCAGCGCTTGCAGTTAACAAACTTGTTATTGTATTACGATCGACCGTATTTGTAAATAAAGAGGGTGAGAGCGAACGCGTTCGAGTAATAGGTTTAGCCGTTAAGTAATTGCTATCATCGATTCTTTTTTTTGTTTCTACTTTTGTTTCGTCAACACTCACTGTAACATACGCATTTCTTTCGTTATGTTTTATTGTTTTTGCATTATATGCATTCATAAGAGTTTTTTTTAAATATTACTGTTTGTTTAATTGTGCTCTTCTTTTTATTTGTTGTTTAAAAACCCCGAGAATAAAAAAAGAATAAAGAAAAACAAGAAATGTTTTTGCTTAAAATGTATGTATGTATATGTATGTGTGTACATACATATATTTTTGTTATTTGTAATTTTTAATATTTGTATTATAAATATTATGTTCACTAATTTAAAAATTATTTTAAAGCGTCCATTCATTCGCTGATCTTATATTATTTTTTAAAAAAAAATAATATGATATTATAAATATACAATTATTTATGTTAAAAAAAACCGTATGCCGAGTTAAAAGAGAAAGACACGTCTGCATTCAACGAGCACGCAAGCAATGTATTCAAGTATTCCTAACTTTACTTCCCTGACACTGCGCGAAAACATACAAACATCGACAAATCAAACAGACCGCGAAACCTTGCTTTTCACTGCTATTGTCGAAATAGAAACTAGAGGTCAAAGATACCAGGCTAGAGCCATCATCGACCCTGGATCACAATCAACCTTTGTATCGGACAAACTAAAAAACCGATTAAAATTACCCACTAAAAGAAACATAGTTCACGTTTCTGGTTTGAGTCAAACAGTTTCTGAAACCTCAACTAAAGCATGTTTGCTTTACCTTTGCTCACGGGTGGACACATCGTTTAAGTTAGAAGTTTGGGCCCCAGTTCTCAAGACCCTTCCCTCTAATTTACCACCTCAAACGTTGGACATGCTAAAGCTCAGTGAGACTGCAAAATTGCAACTTGCAGATCCTCACTTTAATCAAAGTAGACCCATCGACTTGCTAATAGGCCTCGACTTAGGCCACTCGATATATTGCATGGACACAACGATGCGGTCTGTTGGATCCCTTTTGGCACAAAAAACAGTATTTGGCTGGATTGTGGGGGGACCAACACCAAAAACTACTCAACCCAGAACAACAATTTCTTTATTGAATACATCGTCCCTTGACCGAATCCTCACACGCTTTTGGGAGGTGGAGGAAAACCCAAAACAGATTTTGAGGTCAAACGAGGACACTATTGTGGAACACAATTTTAAACAAACAACTCGTAGAAACGACTCGGGAAGGTATATAGTTACCCTGCCCTTTTAAAAAACAGGAGAAATAGGCTCTTCTCGCAACATTGCTATGGCTCATTACTAGGCTTTTGCACTAAGTACATTTAAATTCAAAAACATTTGCCTTTTAAAAAAATCTCAGAGTAAAGCTAAGTACAAAAGGAAATCAAAGCAAATAAATTAAAAACAAAAAAACACAAAGAAAAAAATTATTCTCTTTATACGCTCAGAGTTCTTGTATTTACTTATTCTTACTCACTATAAACAAGTCAAAGTAAACATTTTTTTTGCTAATGTTCTGTAAGTATTTTGCAAGATTCTTATTTTACCATGTGGGTATTATAAGCAATAAATGCAAGCAATGGTTATTGCTTTTAAATTTGTCTTATTTGCAGATTATTACTAATTTTTTTTTTTTTTTTTTTCTCATTATTTATTTATTGAATCTTCATATAATAAATATGAACTAACAATAATTAATCAAATCTTAACCTAATACGTTATTTTTTGTCCTGCCAGTGCCAGACAAAAATTTTCTTCATCACGGGTTCTGTTCACTTATATAGGTGTTTATCGCTCATCTAATTGGATAAGTGCTGCAGTGTCTCTTCTTCTTAAGCGAGTGTGGCCGCCATGATTTAAAATATTTCGAGCTAGTGGATTTGGATGTTGTTCAAGCCTTTTTAAATATTTTACTGCATTTTTTGTTATAGTAGTTTTGACTAATGGAACATTGAGATCCTTGTGAATATTTGAGTTTTTTACATACCAAATGGCAGCTGTGATTATTCGAAGAATTTTATTTTGGCGTCTTTGAATTTTTTCTATATTAGAGGCCGAGGCAGTGCCCCATAACTGAATACCATAGCACCAGATTGGCTTTAAGATGGAGTTGTAAAGAAGAAGTTTGCAGTCGAGGCTAAGGACAGAGTTTCTACCAATAAGCCAATGAATTTGAATGGCTTTTAGTTTCATTTGAGTTAATTTTGCCTCTATATGGCATTTCCACGTTAATCGCCGATCCAGATGTATACCGAGATATTTTACATGCGAATGTTGCGGAATTATTTGATTGTTGATTGTAATATGGGGGCAAGATTCCCGGCGCAAGGTGAATGTTATATGCACGCATTTTTGCTCATTGACCATTATCCTCCATTGTCTTAACCATATTTCTAGTTGAAATATATGATGCTGTAAGTAACGAGATGCTTCATAACGGTTTTCGTGGACGCTTAGAAAAGCTGTATCGTCTGCAAATGTTGAAGTTTGGGTGTAGTTGCTTGTTGGCATGTCCGAAGTATAAATTAAGTATAATAGAGGGCCCAGGATGCTGCCTTGTGGGACTCCAGCACCAATGGGCTGAGGTGAACTTAAGAAATTTCCTTCTTTAATAATAAATTGACGACCCACTAAGTAGCTTTCTAGCAGCTTGTGTGTGTTTGCTGGTAAATTTTTCTTCAATTTATGTAATAAGCCTTCATGCCAGACTTTATCAAAAGCTTGCGAAACATCGATGAAGAGTGCTGAGCAATATTTTTTTTCTTCAAATGCTTTTTTTATGACATTAACTATTCGATGAGTCTGTTCGATTGTGCTGTGTTTTCTTCTAAATCCGAACTGATGGTTTGGAATACATCTATTTTCACTTAAAATCGGTGTCAATTTTGAAACTAATAATTTCTCAAACAGCTTTGACATATTTGATAATAAGCTAATAGGCCTATATGACTCAACTTTTGTATGATCTTTACCTGGCTTTGGTATCATGGTAACTAAGGAAACCTTCCATTTTTGAGGATAGTATTCAAGGCGTAAAATAGCATTAAAAATAAAAAGAATAATTTTCTTTGCTGTGCGAGGTAGCTCTAAAAGCATTTTATTACTGATTTTATCAATACCAGGTGCCTTCTTAGTGTTTAAGTCACAAATAGCCTGTTCGATTTCTCTTATCTCAAATCTGAGGGGAATAGCTGCTCTAGCAGCAACAGGTGGTAACTCTACCGCAATATTGTGAGATATATTTGGTGTAAATACGTTTTTCAAGTGGCTAACAAACAGATTTCCTTTTTCAATATCGTTTCTTGCCCAACTACCATTCAAGTTTCTTAATGGTGGCTTAGATATAACTGGCCTTTTTAGATTTCTAGCTGCACGCCATAATGAGTAGTCAGATTGTGGAGTTGCATCAAGTTCCTGAAGATATTTTTCTAGAGAAGCCGTTTTCTGAGTCTGCAGTAACTTTCTTAGCCTTTTTGTGCACTCTTTCAATAAATTCTTAAGTTGCGGGGATCTGTACAGCTGCCACTCTCTTCGAACTCTCCTTTTTTCAGTCAAGAGCCGCTCGACATCTGAAGAATATATTTTATTATTTTTAATTTTTTTGGGGGTAACGCTGGAATGTTGAACAGCTAGTTTAAGATAACTGTCAAAGTTAACAATAGAGAGATCCACATTCTCCGGTGTACTAAGCGGAATATTTTCTAGGCAATGGGCACTGAGAAATTTTTTATATTTTAACCAATTTATTTGTGTGGCTGACGTCGCTAAGTAACATGACGGAGATACAATTCTATTTGGGTTCGATATAGTAACAATTGTAGGTGTGTGGTCGGATGATAATTCTAAGGAAGCTTCAACATGAATCGTTTCTGTGGGGATGTTTTTAACCACGCCAAAGTCGATAACATCTGGAATTTTTTGCTGATCAGTAGGCCAATATGTTGGTTGTCCGCTCGCGACCACGTTTAAACCCATTTTAGAGATTGTGTTAAACAAAACACGACCTTTTGGTGTTATAAGTCGTGACCCCCAGAAGGTATGTTTAGCGTTATAATCGCCAGCGGCGAGGAAACAGGGTCCTAATGATTAAAAATATTTATAATATTGGCTTTCTGATATGGCAAATCTAGGTGGAGAGTATAAAGAAGAAATTACTAAGTTTCGATTAAGCTCTTCAACACAAATAGTCGTTGCTTGCAGATAATCTTCACAATGATCAAACATTAAGTAGTGTTTGATTCGGGCTTTTATCAAAATGGCAGAGCCTCCACAAGCTCTATCTCGAGGGTCCTTAGTATCATATAGTATATAACCATTGATTTTAAACGTATTTCTTGAGGTCAAGTGAGTTTCAGAAACCAACATGAAATCAATTTGTTTATTTTTTAGAAAGTATTCTAATTAATTTTTATGTTGGCGGATGCCGTTTGCGTTCCAAAAACAGATTTTTAAACAGTTCATGGCTTGTTAAGTACAGCTTGCAATAACATCGATTGCATTCTTAGAATTTCCTGCATTATATTACCCATTGTGTTCGTAAAATTATTAACTGTTTGCACTAATGTTTCCATGGTTTTTTCAAGACGACTTAAATTAGAAACTGGAGTTTCTTCATTAATTGGCGAAGCACCTTGCATTGGCACATGGTTTGATTTTAGAATGTTAGCGTAGGAGGTTCTGTTATTACTAGGCTGTGGAGCCTGAATGTCATTAGTGTTTAGCTGATTTGTTACCTGCATTTGAGGGGAATTAGTTTTCGGTCCAACCGACTGCTTTACGATAGTGTATACAGGGCATCCTCTATAATTGGCTGTGTGATTACCGCCACAATTGCTACATTTTTTAACGTTGGGGTCATTTTTAGATTTATCGCAACGAACTGTACCGTGTAGCTCACCACATACTACGCAAACAGGGGGTAAGTAGCAGTATGCCTTAGTATGGCCAAATTCTTGGCAGTTCAAACATTGAACGGGACCACCTCTCTTGTGCGGCTCCTCTATAGTTACTTTTCTGTACAGAATGTATTTTAAATCATAGATGGGATGCGTTTCATTTTTTTTAAGCTTAACGTCGCCGGGTTCAAACTCCACTCGAAAAAGTGGTTGGGGAATTTTTTCTCTATTTTTAATGTTTGCTACATGTTTTACCTTGAAGCCTTTTTCTTCTAGGAATGTTTTTACCTCTTCTGGGTCCACACATGAGTCAATACCCTTAATCACTACCTGAAGACCTTTACTGCTTTTCAGTTGGTATGTATAAAAGTTTTTTTTTAGTGCCTCAAAGTTGTTTATTATTTTTCGAAAATCATTCTCATGATTGAATTGAATTTTTGTCTCGTTTATACTACCACGCTTGATAGCCGCTACGTAAAACGAATTTTCACCTATCACAGATATCAAACTCTTTATGAGCTCATTTGAATTTTGTTCCCTAAGATATATCGGGGTAGGCTTGGACGATTTAATGACGTTTGGTGCTTCAGAGGATTCATCCTCTAGAATCGCAAAACGATTTTGAGAATTTGTTTTATCAAAAGTTGGTACTTTTGAGGCCGAAGCAACTGCTGCAGAGGTAGGGCTGCGTCCCCGTTTGAGCACTGTTATGTACCTGTCCATACCAACTTGTACTGTAGGCTTTTGAGAAGTTTTTACTTGAGTTACTGAGTTGTCCATAGCGGCCGTTTTGGGGTTAACCGTATCATCACTTATTAAAGTTTTTTTTGGCTCTGCGGCAGCGCTTGCAGTTAACAAACTTGTTATTGTATTACGATCGACCGTATTTGTAAATAAAGAGGGTGAGAGCGAACGCGTTCGAGTAATAGGTTTAGCCGTTAAGTAATTGCTATCATCGATTCTTTTTTTTGTTTCTACTTTTGTTTCGTCAACACTCACTGTAACATACGCATTTCTTTCATTATGTTTTATTGTTTTTGCATTATTAGCATTCATAAGAGTTTTTTTTATATATTACTGTTTGTTTAATTGTGCTCTTCTTTTTATTTGTTGTTTAAAAACCCCGAGAATAAAAAAAAAAAGAATAAAGAAAAACAAGAAATGTTTTTGCTTAAAATGTATGTATGTATATGTATGTGTGTACATACATATATTTTTGTTATTTGTAATTTTTAATATTTGTATTATAAATATTATGTTCACTAATTTAAAAATTATTTTAAAGCGTCCATTCATTCGCTGATCTTATATTATTTTTTTAAAAAAATAATATGATATTATAAATATACAATTATTTATGTTAAAAAAAAACCGTATGCCGAGTTAAAAGAGAAAGACACGTCTGCATTCAACGAGCACGCAAGCAAAATATTACATTACATTACATTACTAATTTTTAAAATAAAAACTATTACTTTGTTTAACCGCTATTTATATTTTGTTTTTTTTTTTTTGGTAATTTTTATGGTTTTAATACAGTATAGTTGAAACAATTGTATTGTTAAGATTTTAAAATTTTAAAATTTTCCCACGCAACTTATGGCTTTTGTAAATTTAAATGTCGGTATGTATGTAAATATTTTTACAGAAATTCTCTTGGTTTTTATTTTTAGCATTAATTAAGCATTTAACTTTATGGAATATACATATGTACATACTGTTTTTGTGTCTTATAATAGAGAACAGAAATTTGCTTTATAAAGAGAAGGTATAATAAAACAAATACACGAAAAAAAGAGAATGTGTTTAAGTATTTGTTTTTTTTACTTTTGCAAAAGCCTACTCAGTACCTAAGAATGGAACGCACGCTCAGCCAAAAACCCGAAATAAAGCAATTATATGACAACGTTATTTTAGAATATCTTGAGTTAGGACACATGATAAAAATCGAACCCTCGGATATAAATAAAGCTCCAAACTATTATCTGCCGCATCACGCAATAATAAAACCAGACCGATTGACCACTAAACTTAGAGTGGTTTTTAATGCCTCTAGCCCAACGTCAAATAAGAATAGTCTTAATGACATTTTATATCCTGGACCCATTCTTCAGCAAGATCTTGTTCTTCTGATAGCAAAATGGCGATTTTTCCGCTTTGTATTCAACGCCGACATTACAAAAATGTATCGTCAAATACTAGTCGACCCAACTCAAACCAAGTTTCAAAGAATCTTATTCAGAAAATCCAAAAATGACTCCATAGAAGATTACGAGCTTCTCACAGTCACATTTGGAATTAATGGCGCCCCACATTTAGCCATCAAAACGCTTATTCAGTTAGCTGAAGTTGTACAAATGAATCATCCCGTAGCGGCCAAGATTCTTAAGCAAAATATGTATGTGGATGACGTCTTAGCAGGAGATCATACTAAAGAAGAAGCTATCGAATCTATAAAAGAATTAACTTCTGTCTTAAAATCAGCCGGCTTTGATCTGATGAAATGGAACTCTAATGAGCCACAAGTCATTCAAGATTTACCTAGGGAGACTCTACTACCACTCGACTGGTTAAATATGTCCGAAAATGACGGGACCAAGACTCTAGGGATAAAATGGAACATTTCATCGGACTCCTTTACATTCACAGCCCCAGATATAAAAGTTAAAGAGGCTTATACAAAGCGGGAAGTTTTGTCTACAATTGCCAAATTTTTTGACCCATGTGGATGGATAGCTCCAATAATAATAGACGCTAAAGTAATAATGCAACAAATATGGCTAGATAAAACAGACTGGGATGACATTTTAAAACCAATTTCTCAACATAAATGGAAAAAATTCGTAAACAATTTACCCAATATTAAAACTATAAAAATACCCCGCTGGATTAAATACACACCCTTAAGTCACATCGAAATACATGGATTCAGCGACGCTTCAGAAAAAGCTTATGCTGCTTCATTATACATTCGTATACAAAATTAAGAAACATCTATACACACAACTCTTATGGTATCCAAGACTCGAGTAGCTGCCCTCAAAAGCTTATCGCTGCCACGCCTAGAACTTTGTGGAGCTGTATTGCTAGCTTACTTGGCATCAAGTCTATTAAAAACCTGTGAATTTCAAAATGTAGTAATCCACTATTGGACTGACTCGACAATCGTCTTATCGTAGCTTAAGAAACCTCCATGTACCTGGAACGCGTTTGTTGGAAATCGAGTGTCGGAAATAACACAAAAAGTAGGGACTCAAAACTGGCATCATGTTGACTCAAAAATGAATCCCGCTGACCTAGCAAGCAGAGGTTGTTCACCAAGTGAGTTTAAATCACATAGTCTATGGTGGAGTGGACCTTCGTGGTTAAAATTGCCAAAACAGCAATGGCCATCTCCACGCCCTCCTCAGGATACAAATATAGAAGCCAAGACAATCGAAATTCTAACAGTCACAAACACAGAAGACCCGTTAAGCAGATTTTCCTCTCAACCCCGTGTCTATCGAGTCATAGCCTACATTTAACGTTTCGGAAGGCCCATACCAAGAAGTCAAATCTCATCCTTAGAGCCAAAACCAGAAGAAATACAATCTGCAAGAAATCGCATCATAATTTCGACACAAAAAACTTTATTTCCTGACGAATATACTGCTTTAATTCACAAGCGTCCAATTTCCCCTCGAATTAAGCTCTTAACCCTTACGCCATTTCTCGATCGCAATGGGATTATAAGGGCCAATGGGCGTTTAGCGCAGTCCCCAGCATTAACGTACAATGAACGCTGTCCAATTCTGTTGCCATACGAATCAAAATTGGCCAAAATGATAACAGAATTTGTGCACAAAATTACTTTGCATGGAGGAAATCAGCTCATGACCCGAGTAATAAGAACCGAATTTTGGATTTTTCGACTAAAACCCTTAGTAAAAACCATCATAAATAACTGCAAAACATGTGTACTTTACAAAAAACACACTCAGTCAGATAATGGCATCTCTGCCACCTGAGCGCACAACAATATCAAGACCCTTTACCGTTACAGGGGTTGATTACGCTGGACCCTTTAATATACGAAACTTCTCAGGTCGAGCCTGCCTCATCACAAAGGATTATGCCTGCCTCTTTATCTGCTTTGCCACGAAAGCCATACATTTCGAGGCTGTAAGCGAATTAACAACCCAAGCCTTTTTGTCGGCGTTTTCCCGCTTTATAGGACGCCGTGGATGCCCTGCCATTATGTACTCGGACAATGGGAAAAATTTCGTCGGAGCAGCAGAACTTTTAAAAAAGGATCGTTTAGAATTTCAAAAGACTCTTCAGAATCAACTCGTTCACCAATATTGTCATCAAAACATTAACTGGAAATTTATACCTCCCGGTGCTCCACACATGGGTGGACTCTGGGAAGCGGGCGTAAAGTCCTTTAAAACACACCTGAAAAAATTATTGCCGAATATGAAAGTCACGTTTGAAGTTATCCACAATTTTAGCCCGTATTGAATCTTGCTTGAATTCTAGACCCCTAAGCCCTGCTAGCGATGACCCTAACGATTTGACCCCATTGACCCCTGGACACTTTTTAATTGGTACCCCCCTAATGACCCCAGCCGAGCCAGACTTAACCAATGAAAATATGACACTCGCCAACCGCTGGAAACGCATCAAGATTATCTACCATTCGTTTTGCCAAAGATGGAAAACAGAATACCTTGCCGAACTACATAAAAGGTACAAGTGGAAGTTTCCACAGGAAAACGTGAAAGTAAATGACCTAGTCGTTATCAAAAACAACAATTTGCCGCCCAATGAATGGCAAATGGGCCGAATAACAAAGACTCATATTGGTACTGATCAACACTGTAGAGTTGCCGATATCCAGACAAAAAATGGGATCGTAACCAGACCCATTACAAAAATTGTGGTTTTGTTTTAAAATATAATTTACCGTTTTTACAATTTTCCACACTAAATTTACATTAAATCCTACTTACAGGTATGGCTTCCCACAAAACAATTCTAATTTTCTTATCAATAGATTTGATTGCCGTCAACATATACAACACCATACGACCCGCAAACTTGAATCTAATTGAGATCCTAGATGCCATATCTGCTAAAATCATCACAACACCTTGCTTCATTGTAATCTGTTTTTGGACCTATGATAAACTGCACCAAGTCATGGGGGCCGGAATGTTTAATGATGACTCGTTTATAACACAGCACCCTGGGAAAACCTAGCGGTCCTTAACTTGTTATTTACTTATCTTTATATTCTGTCTTTACATTTATTTTCTTGTATTGTTTTAATAATCTTTAAAATCATTAAACTCACTCTAGTTTCAACCGTATAACAATAAACAAGTGAAGCAACAGAAAAAAAAACATTGTGACCCAACAAAACAAACAAACTAATATTGCACATACCTACATAAATTAAAAACAAAACTGTGAACAAAACAAATTACATTGAATTAAAACACGAATATTAAATAAAACACAAATATTAAAACCAACAAATACAAAAAACAAAGTGTTTTTATTTGTATAAAAAATATAGTGAACCGTGTTAATTTGAGGACTCAAAATTAAAGATCGACCCTCAAACATTGTTAATCCTACAGAAGAATTCACTAATTTACCCGATCAAGTAATTGACAAAAGGTATAATACAAATTTAAAAGATTTAGAAAAAGTATCCGATATAATGAAAAGCTTAAAGGAATTTTCAGGGAAACACACGGAACTTAGTTCTCGGAAAGAGTGTGGAAAGAGTACTTTAACTATATGATAGCTCAAAAAGCACTCCTAAATATTACGCCATTATTATGACAGTTAGGAACAAAATAATAGGAGAGCTGACGCGGCTTTAGAAGCATAGAACACACCGCTTAAATGTCATTTAATTTCGGCTTGCTTAACTCATCACTATGCTAATCAGCGTGACCTAAAAACATTAGAGTACCAATTACTGTCGTTGGTACAGGTTAATTCATCGGTCAACGACTTTTATCAAGCTGTTTATGCTCACCTTACTTAAGTCCTTAATAAAATTTCGTATATGGAAGCAAGTCGATCAAATTACCGACTTTAACGTACAGGGAAAAAGTCTTAAGCTATGGTCAGACTTATCAAATATTTGACGAAAAAAACGGGACCAACAATCAAATAAAAAAATCTTTTCGCTTAATATCAATATTTATTTTGATTGAAATAGCACATCTTACAAAAAAATGTTTTTTCCTATGTCTAGTAGTATAATTAGTTTATTTTGTAATATTATGACCATTTTAAATCTCACTAACTATTAACAAAAGTATGGGTTACGCTTATTTGATCAAATATTTAATAAGTGTGACCGTAGCTTAAGATACGATTATCAGGGGGCTTAAATGAGATCTACCAAGACTATTTGTTTGAGAGCCCAAGTATCTCCCTCACGCTTTGTACCATTGCCAAAAATTGGACAATCAAACAAACAGGAATAGTTTAGCAGGGCATTACATAAAAAATCAAGCACAGCCGATGCTACCTCCTAATAGATACACAATACAACATACACCGAAACACTTTGTGTCTCATCTAGCGTACTCCCCTCAATATCCCCAAAAACCTGAATTTACACCTAATTTTATGCAAAGGCAACAAATAGCCATACACCAAGGGAACTATCAACAACAAGGTCACGTATTTCCTCCAAGACCACCAAAAACAACAACCCGACCAGAGCCCATGAAATTAGACGAAAGTTTGAGGAGAAGACAAGTAAACTACATGGGCAGGCCAGTCGAAAATGGGAAATGGAAAATACCTCAACAGATGCAACAACCAAGGCAATACGGACCATCAAATAAAATTCAACGTAACTAGCACATCAGAACAGAACCAATGTACTATCCACCACAACAAAACGTGAACGAAAATTCGAGCAGCTACCAGTTTAAAGAAGATAAATTGACAGAATGCAACTACCAAGGCCCTGAAGATACGAAAGCAATATTGTAGATTCCGAAAATGACGTAGTAACAAATCTCAATTATATACATTTTTTTGATTGAAGAGTTTCTCATTGCCATAGCTAGAAAGCCAAATGACGAACGGAGATTTACTTAAAATACTAATAGTCACCGGGTCCAATACATATTACATGAAATTATATTATACTAGCTGTCCCGGCAAACGTTGTTTTGCCACATAACTTATTTCTAGTGAAAGAAAGAGGAAAACGCTTTATACCATGATCGGCGATGAAAAAAAAAACAATAGCTATTTATTTCTTTATTTCTGTTCGTTCAAAAGTTAACATAAAAAAGTGATGTGTTTTTTATCCATTACGAAGGTCAATTGCGTTAACGATATTTTCTGTCAGTCCGTCTTAAGCAAATACAAATAAGCTCGATGGCTTGCCGACGCGAGAAGATTCCACGTATAAGTGTCCGTGAGAGAAACATGGTGTGCCCAAATCTAAGCGGCAAACAGACATCATTTGGCCTTGCGACTTATTGATTGTCATTGCAAATGCCAATCTAATAGCAAATTAAACGCGTTTGAATTTAATTGGGATGTCTGTGGCCAATCATCGTAGTTCGTGCCAGCAAAACATTTTCGTCTCGGAATTTACCATTCAAAATGGTAGCTTCGAGGGGAAGCTTTTACCCGTTTTGCCCTATTTTATGACCTCTAGCGATATGAAATCTACATTAAGATCTATTCCGAATGTCAATGTACACATAGGACATTACGATACATGGTTTGGTTACTTTTCAAATGACAAAAAAAAATTATAATATGGAAAATGAAAGGCAATTGTTGATATCTGTATGGGAAAAATATATAGGAAAATCTAAATGCAATATCTCCGGAAACACTGGGCCGATTTCGTTCAAACCTCACATAAACCATCTACAGACTATCCCCAAAGTACCCTTAACTTTTGGTTTAAGTCGGTCGACCTGTTTTCGCAGTTAGTGGTGACATCAAAGTGTACACTTCTTTTTATATATATATATATAGATTAGAAAATAAAAACTCATTCAATCAAATTTACACACCACACAAATGCTAATATTTTCGGACTTAATAACACAATTACATTTTACCTTCTCCCTTCTCCCTTCACTCTCATCTTTCGATGCTATTCTAGGCAACTGTGGTGGTACAAGGTTTATATGTATCAGTATATACCCAATAGCCCTTAATAATTTTTTCTAGCTATCAGCTGATCTGGTAGGCGTTCAAAGGAACTGCCGAAAAATATGAGGCTTGTAATTAACAACACATGGCAAGTTGTTGCCGAATCAGATAAGTAATACTATGGTTGAAACTTATTCTACTTATCGACAAAGATATATTTGTGTTTGTCGGCATTATGGACATATAAAGATTTGCCCTTTTCATAATCATTCTAACCAATCAGAATTTTAGTGCTTGTAATGCACTCATTTATATTTACACTCAATGTTGCTCATTTAAATTCTGATTAAGTAGCTTGTATCTAAATTGACTTACATTCCTGTGAATGTGAGTTTGTTTATTAATATTTTAAGTTGTGGACTTTCAATGTTTACTTTTATCTTTGCATATGCTTGGCTGTTTTCCTAAAAGTGTTTCACCATGTATCAATACAGTATTGACACCGTGTTGATGCATTGTGTACTTTCAGTTTCACCTACGTTGTATTGTATATGTATGTTTTGCATCTACATTTTTTAACTGCTTTATTTGCTTTTCTCTGCGCAGTGACAACTACAAAGTTGCAAACAACATTGTCAAAGTTGTTATGGTTGCATTTAAGAACATGTATTACTACATTGCAACAGGCGTTTAGGAAAACAGCCCTTCTTTTAATTCTTCCATTGTATGTACTTTAAATATTTTATCATTCTTTGCTAGCGCTAATTTTTTTCAATATTTATTTATTGAATCTTCATATACTAAAAATGAACTAACAATAATTAATCAAATCTTATCCTAATACTTTGTTTTGTGTCCTGCCAGTGCCAGACAACAAATTTCGTCAACACGGTTTCTGTTCACATATGTAGGTGTTCATCGCTCTTCTGATTAAGTGAGTGCTGCAGTGCAGTGCAGAGTGTGGCCGCCATGATTTAAAATATTTCGAGCTAGTGGATTTGGGTGATGTTCAAGCCTTTTTAAATATCTCACTGCATATATTGGAACATTGAGATCCTTATAAATGTTTTAGTTTTTAGCATACCAGGGAGCGGCTGTGATAAGTCGAAGCAGTTTATTTTGGCGCCTTTGAATTTTTTCTATATAAGAGGCAGAGGCAGTACCCCATAGTTGAATGCCGTAGTACCAGATTGGCTTTAAGATAGAGTTGTAAAGTAGAAGCTTGCAATCGAGACTAAGGACAGAATTTCTTCCAATAAGCCAATAAATTTGAATGGCTTTTAGTTTCATTTGAGTTAATTTTGCCTCTATATGGCATTTCCACGTTAACAACCAATCTAGATGTATTCCGAGATATTTTACATGCGAATGTTGAGGAATTATTTGACTATTGATTTTAATAGGGGGGCATGAGTCCCGACGCAAGGTGAATGTGATATGTACGCATTTTTGCTCATTGACCATTATCCTCCATTGTCTTAACCATATTTCTAGTTGAAAAATATGATGCTGTATATAACGAGATGCTTCATAACGGTTTTCGTGCACGCTTTGAAAAGCTGTATCGTCTGCAAATGTTGAAGTTGGGTGTGGTTGTTTTTTGACATATCCGAAGTATAAATTAAGTATAATAGAGGGCCCAGGATGCTGCCTTGTGGGACTCCAGCGCCAATTGGTTGAGGGGCACTTAATAAATTTCCTTCTTCAATAATAAATTGACGACCGACTAAGTAGCTTTCTAACAGCTTGTGTGTGTTTGCTGGTAAGTTTTGCTTCAATTTATGCAAAAGGCTTTCATGCCAGACTTTATCAAAAGCGGTGTTACTTTTAAAACTAATAATTCCTCAAACAGCTTAGACATATTTGATAATAAGCTAATAGGTCATGTAGACTCAACTTTTTTACGATCTTTACCTGGCTTCTGTAATATGGTAACTAAGGAAACCTTCCATTTTTGAGGATAGTATTCAAGGCGTAAAATAGCATAACAAATTAAAAGAATAATTTTCTTTGCTATGAGAGGTAGCTCCAAAAGCATTTTTTTGCTGATCTTATCAAAACCAGGAGCCTTCTTGGGGTTTAAAACACAAATAGCCTTTTCGATTTCTCTTTTCTCAAATCTGAGGGGAATAGCTGCTCTAGCAGCAACAGGTGGTAACTCGACCGCAATATCGTGAGATATATTTGCTGTAATTACGTTCTTCAACTGACTTACAAACAGATTTCCTTTTACAATATCGTTTCTTGCCCAACTACCCTTAGAGTTTCTTAATGGTGGCATAGATATAACTGCCCTTTTTAGATTTCTAGCTGCCATAATTAGTCTGATTGTAGTCTGATTGATTAAGATATTTCTCCAGAGAAGCAGTTTTCCGAGTCTGCAGTTACTTTCGTATCCTTTTTGTGCACTCTTTTAATAAGTTCTTAAGTTGCTGGGATCTGTACAACTGCCACTCTCTACGAACTCTCCTTTTTTCAGTAAAGAGCCGTTCGACATGTGTAGAACACATTATATTATTTTTAATTTTTTTCGAGTGTTATGCTGGAATTTTGAACAGCTAGTTTAGGATAACTGCCAAAATTAGCAATAGAGAGATCCACATTCTCCGGTGTACTAAGCGGAATATTTTCTGTGCAATGGGTACTGAGATATTTTTTATACTTTAACCAATTGATTTGTGTGGCTGACGTCGCTAAGTAACCAGATGGAGAGACAATTCTAATTGGGTTTATTACAGTAACAATTGTAGGTGTGTGGTCGGATGATAATTGTAAGGAAGCTTCAACATGAATCGTTTCTGTGGGGATGTTTTAACCATGCCAAAGTCGATAACATCTGGAATTTTTTGCTGATCAGTAGGCCAATATGTTGGTTGTCCGCTCGCGACCACGTTTAAACCCATTTTAGAGATTGTGTTAAACAAAACACGGCCTTTTGGTGTTATAAGTCGTGACCCCCAGAAGGTATGTTTAGCGTTATAATCGCCAGCGGCCAGGAAACAGGGTCCTATAACTTATAATATTTTTAATATTGGCTTTCTGATATGGAAAATCTAGGTGGAGAGTATAAAGAAGAAATTACTTTGTTCCGATTTAGCTCTTCAACACAAATATTCGTTGCTTCACAATGATCACACATTAAGCAGTGTTTGATTTTTAAGAAAGAATTCTAATTAATTTTTATATTGGCGGATGCCGTTTGCGTTCCAAAAACAAATTTTTAAACAGTTCATGGCTTGTCAAGTACAGCTTGCAATAACATCGATTGCATTCTAAGAATTTCCTGTATCATACTACCCATTGTGTTAGTAAAATTATAAACTGCTTGCACTAATGTTTCCATGGTTTCATTCTTTATTAATTGGCGATGCACCTTGCGTTGGCACATGGTTTGATTTGAGGACGTTAGCGTAGCAGGTTCTGTTATTACTAGGATGCGGAGCCTGAATGTCATTGGTGTTCACTTGATTTTTTACCTGTATTTGAGGGGGCTTAGTTTTCGGTCCAACCGACTTCTTGACGATAGTATATACAGGGCATCCTCTATAATCGGCAGTGTGATTACCGCCACATTTGTTAAATTTTATAACGTTGGGGTCGTTTTTAGACTTATCGCAAAGAACTGTACCATGTAATTCACCACATACTGCGCAAACAGGGGGTAAGTAGCAGTATGACTTAGTATGACCAAATTCTTGGCCGTTTAAACATTGAACGGGTCCATTTCTTTTGTGCGGCTCTTCTACAGTGATTCTTCAGTAGAGAATATATTTCAAATTGTAAATCGGATGCGTTTCATTTTATTAAGCTTTACGTCGCCGGGTTCTAACTCCACTCGAAAAAGTGGCCGGGGATTTTTCCCTATTTTTAATGTTTGTTACGTTTTTTATTTTAAATCCCTTCTATTCTAAAAATGTTTTTATTTCTCCTGGGTCCACGCACGAGTCAATTCCCTTAATCACTATTGGAGACCTTTACTGCTCTTCAGTTGGTATATAAAGAAGCTTTTATTAAGTGCTTCAAATCTTGTTATTACTTTGAGAGAATCATCCTCGTGATTGACCTGAATTTTTGTCTCGTTAATACTACCTCGCTTTATTGCAGCTACATAAAATGACAAACTCTTTATTAAATCATATGAGTTTTGCTCTGTAAGATATATCGGGGGGGCTTAAACGATTTGATGACGTTTGGTGCTTCCTAAGATTCCGCATCCAGGATTAAGAAACGATTTTGGGAATTTGTTCTGTCAGTTGTACCATCTTTAAGCACTCCGTTTAAGCATTGTACTGGAGGCTTTTGCGAAATTTTTACTTGAGTTACTGCGTTTTCCATAGCGGCTGTTAACCGTATCATCACTTATTAAAGTTGTTTTTGGCACTGCGGCAACACTTGCAATTTAACAGATTTGTTATTGTATTACGATCGACCGTATTTGTAAACAAAGAGGGTGAGAGGGAACTCGTTCAAGTAATAGGTTTAGCCGTTAAGTAATTTCTATCATCGATTCATTTTTTTGTTTCTACATTTGTTTCGTCAACACTCACTGTAACATAAGTATTTCTTTCATTATGTAATTAAGACAACTGGTTGTGATCAGTTGTAATTTGTGTTATGTTTTTGTTCTTCGCAACGCACCAAAGTTGTAAACCATAAAGGATTTTCTTCTCTATGGTATAACAGAGACCGGCTTCGCTAACTAAAGCCTCTCTGCATAGCCGGCCTTCGGCCGGGAGCAAGGATTTTCTCCTCTATGGTATAACAGAGACCGGCTTCGCTAACTAAAGCTTCCCTGCATAGCCGGCCTTCGGCCGGGAGCAAGGATTTTTTACTCTATGGTACAACAAAGACCGGCTTCGCTAACTAAATCTTCTCTGCATAACCGGCCTTCGGCCGGGCGCAAGGATTTTCTCCTCTATGGTATAACAAAGACCGGCTTCGCTAACTAAAGCTTCTCTGCATAGCCATATGGCTTTATTTCCTATGGCTTTATTGCTCGGCTCCACTAGTCCTAGGTCTAGTACTTGTTAAAGTTGTCAATTGTATTTATTATCTTTTCCTTGTACGTATTAACTGACATTTCGTCGTTCGTAAATTATTGTGTTCTATATGGTTATATTTTACATATATATATAGAACACAATAATTTACGAACGACGATTTTCCCTTGATAAATAGTGCTTTTCCTTGCTTGTAGTTCCGGAATTGTCTTAGTACTTTTGTATCTTTGTTGTAACAATGCATTGATTTGAAATTCTCATAAAGTTCATTATTTTAATTTCTGATGTGTCAGGTTCGCATAAGGCTCTGATATCGAAAAATGCATTTACAAAATTAGGTTTATTAGAAGAATAACTAATAAAATGGCTTGTAAATGATCGATTGGGGTCACCAAAATTTGAGTTTATACTAAAAGGATCATTATTAGAAATCTTAGCTTTCCTTTCTTTATTTTTATCTGAGATTTTCTTTCTCAGATCCAAATATTTTTTGAAAGAAGGGCAACCTAGGCAACTAGCTGAATACATTCTGTTAGCATTCTGACTGAATTTAAATTTTCCAGGCGTTGTAGTCGCCTGCTGAAATGAATTTCTGTCCCAATATAGAAGGGAAGTTTAGAAATTTATCATGTGCAATTTTATGTCGAGGGGGACAATATACGGATGATAACGTGATTTTAAAATCTGTAAGATTTATAGAAGTAGCCTGTAGCTCGTTTCTGTATTTCTCGCATCGTAAAATTTCTTACATGAAGTGTGAAACAAAAAATTCCATCGTTTCTCGATTTATGAGATAAAATTGTTTCTGTATTTGCATGCGAAAACAGACACAACAAATTCTGTTTATACTGGAATATTTCCAGTACTTAAGTGTCAAATAAAAGCGAAACGTCAACAAAAGAAATAAATATAATAAAAACAGTGCTGCCAGATTTGACGAGTTATCGTCATCTTGACGATTTTTTGTTCCGATATTAACAAAGTGACGTTTTGTAATTTTGTTGTTACTTTCTATAGAAATTCATCTTGAATTTTTAAATTTCAAACACTTCTATTTTGTGGCGTTGAAAATTGAAAAAAAAAATAATATGAATGTCTGTAGAAAGCAACAACAAATTTATAAAATATTTTGATTTTATTTTTGCTTTTAACCCCTTCAGTGTTTTTGTCGAATATATTCGACATTTCATTGTACTCTGTTTCTACGCCCTATTAATGTATAAAAATGTACAGTTTATTATATTTTTTTGTTTTATCTGAAATAGAGACACTTTTGCTATATATTTAGGAAGCAAAAAATAATAATTTCGGTGATCAGGCGATATTAAAAGAAATTGTATGTATTGATACAGACGTAAATTAGTGTTTACTTGAAAAAAATATTGCAAAAATAAATTGTGTTGTTCTTTTGTGGACCTTTTTCGGTTGTCGAATATAATCGACAATTACCTTAAGAGGTTGTATTTTTTTATAAGTAAGCATTATAAAAAAATGTTTTAATTAGAAATCATAACATTTTCTCTGCGGATTTTCATAGAAAATGGAAAAAATTAAATAATGATTAGATAATGGCCATGTTAGTAGCTGTATAGGACGTAATTGAAGTTGATGATGATGACGCCATATATGAAATCCTACAAGGGTAATCAAAGGATATTGTGCCTGCCGAGCAGAACGTTATGTCAGAATAAATATATTGACGATATATAAATAGGTCCAGTCAAAAAGTCGACTGAGCTCCGAAGTTTCCACTTGTATTGACTCCTAAAAGCAATATAAGTTGGTGAACAGTTCGAATACCAGAAAACCATGGAGGCATTAATTTTGTGCCACTGTCAGAAAACAACAACATGTGTGTAATTGCTACACCGTTTTCATATTTCAATAAATATTTAACGGATAAATGGTAAAAAATCTATTTTTTTCTTTTATTTCCGTACAAAAGAGAAGCATATATACTTAACAATAGGTATCCTTGAAGGTCTGTCGAATATATTCGACACTCCGTAAAATCCAGGGGAGCGACTTGAGACGAAAACTAATATTTTTCCCGACTTCAGCGCCATGACATTACCTTAAATACAAATTTTCCGATTTTTATCTCGCCACAAATTATTTTTGACCCTGAAAGGGTTAATGAAATTGTTGGCGTTGCGTTTTACACTATAAGCCCCTTAGTCTTCGAAATAAGATAATTGTAAATATTTTTATATGTTTGTTTATTACAAAAAAAGATATCTTTAGAAACAAGGCTGCTTAAATTTTTATATTTATCCCTATTGTGAAAATTGTCCTCGAAATTGTTTGTTTCTTCCCTAAAAAATGTATCGGCAAAAGCAAAATTTCGAGGGAAAGTAATGGACCGACTTGGCTTATTTTGAACATTTAATACTTCTTATATACATATACAAAATATGATTGATATTTGATATTCTTATCTTATATGTACACTTTTGTGCCAAAACCATTATTCCGGCAAGAAAGAAATTTGTTTGTCTCCCAGTAAGAACTTTTTCAAAATGGATAGCTTCTTTCACTCGTTATTAAGTAGCTTTCTTGCATAAGAACTTCGATAACTATGTACTTTTTTCTGGATGTATTAAGATAAAAAAATGACTTCCTTTTGAATTTGTTCTTTTTGGCACAACCCTTGTAAAATTCATTAGTTTTTTAGTAGAATTGTATGTAGTGCTTTTATGTGTTTCTGATTACTTAACATATTATTTTGTAGGCGAAGATTTTACTGGGTCTTTAACCCGTTTATTTATGAACCGATTTTTTTAATTTTAACTACAAGGTATTCTACTAAGTCTATTTCAGGTAAAAAAGAAAAAGATTATAGGAATAGGTAAATTAAAGATTTATATCTCAATTATTAAATAATAATTATTAAATACCCATGAACTTTAACTATGTTTTTGTTTGATTATTTTTTAATAAAAGTCGAAACAAATTTGTTTAAAATTGATTTTAAATTGCACGATTTTTAAAACAAAAAAAGACGATCTTTTTTATTTTTTTCTCAGGAAATTGACGATTTTGACACAAGTTTATCTGGCAGCACTGATTCAAACCAAAACAAGAAAAGGCTAACAAAAATTTAAACTAACAAAATATGACAATTGTTTTTTGTTTATTTTCATCATATAAATTATGCATTTATCATTTATATTCCATCTATTTTTTTATTTATTTAAAAAAAATAGTATATAAACATATTTTAAATTCAAATATCTACATTTTGTTTTTCTCGCCACCAATTTCAAATGTGACTTATTTTGACAGTTCTTGAAAGAAACTTTTCGCAAAATATTGTTATAGAAACACTTTTTCTCGCATCCTTCCAATAATTGCTGGAAAATTATTTAAATGACAGATAATTCTCGCAAAAAAAAGATACAGAAACACTTGTGTGAGAAAAATCATTTTTTGTTTCATTTCACACTATTTTTGTTGCAATTCACACGTTTCATGCGAAGAGTTTTACGATGTGAGATATACAGAAACGGGCTACTGGATACAATCTTCCTTGAACTCCGGCTTTGGAAAGTGTCTGACGTGTTTGTGCACGATTATGGCTGTGCCACTACAAGCCCGTCCGCTCAGATGTTTTGTGTCGTATGTGAGGTACCCATTTACCATAAAGCAGTTTTTTAGAGTTAAGTGGGTTTCAGAGACGAGAAGCACGTCGATTTGGTGCCTTTGAAGAAAATTTTCTACTTCGTGTTTATGTTGGGAGAGCCCGTTTGCGTTCCAGAAACATATTTTTAACTGGTCCATTTTTTGTTTAGTAGAACTTGCAGGAGCATGTTTTGGTTTCGCATCATTTCCTGAAACATGTTGTGCATGGTGGCCATGAAGTTATTCATAATTTGAACTAGATTTTCAATTGAGCCCGATATGTCTGCGGAAGGTATTTGTGGAGGTTCCTTAAGAACATTAGCATATGAAGGTTGGTTTGCGTTGGCTACTTTATGTCCGTGGGGGTTTTCTTTCAGGACTTGTGCAAATGAGTGGTTTTGTTTTTTGATTTGTTAAGAATTAGCATTAGAGCCCGCAGGAAAGCTGGACGCATAAGGTGGACGATATTGGGAGTGCGCATATTTCTGCATTTGCTCAGGTTCTTTTAAGTGCAAGAAGACTCTACAACCCCTATAGTTAGCTGTGTGCCACAGTTACTGCATTTCCTTACCTTTGGATCAACTTTGGAGTGATTGCATTCCGAAGTTTTATGAGCGTCACCACAAACCACACATACGTGAGGTAGCTTGCAATATGGTTTTGTATGCCCGTTTTCCTGACAATTGGTGCACTGAGTGGGAACTTTGCGTTTTAATGGCTCCTCTACTGTTATTCTCCTACTTAGGAGGTATCTCAAGTTGTAAATAGGATGAACCGCATTTTTGGATTTTATGAGCGATAAATCGAATGCTATCTTGATACGGTGCATTGGTTGAGGAACTTTATTCCTGTTCAAAATACTGTTCAACTAAAGAACTAATGTCAACTCCATGGAGGAAAATAGGTGGACTAATTTTGTTAGTATTTTTTTGCTTTTTCGTTATCGGATTAATCTTCTAAAATGGCAAATATATTCTGACTGCAACTAGGAGTAATATTAGTATCAACGGGACGAATACTTGCTTAATCTATTTTAACCGTGCCATTACAATTTCTTTCATATTCTTATTTTTAACTATGTACTTCGAAATAAATATCATCACTTGAAAATTTTGCCACATCATTTTTGTATTTTGATTGCTGATTAATCTCATCCAAGGAAGAATTTTGAAATTACATATCGTTTGAATCCGTAAGTTGAACATTGCTGAAATTTTTAGTTGCAGACGATGTGCCAGAACTATTAAGAGGATACTGATGAAATTGAGAATTGGAAATAGTACTGATATATGAATTTGTAGAAATATCTTAATCCAACTTTTTGGAATAAAAATTGGAGAAGAAAAATATGAACTGGCAGTTCTTTCTTTTTAATTCCTATTTTGCATTCTTACCATTGAACTTTGTACATATGTATGTCTATGAATGTAAAAATAACATTTTTAGAAGTCTTTTTGAAAAACCTTTTTTTTGTAGGTATTCAAATTGTTGTATATGGGCAGTTCCAGTGAAAAGTCTACTTTTTGTAACGTAACGCCACAAGTAATTTAAATTGTTTCTCAAAAAAATGTATATGTATAATATACTTTTTAATATTTTGGTGTAAGGCGCAACTAGCTCCACATTTAGTAACAAAAGAGATAACGGTTGAACAACATGGCCCTAAATTACAACCTTTGCCCATGTGATGTAACTTTTCGATGGAAACGTGAGAAATGAAAAAAAAATGCAATTATTTGAATCAAACAACTGTTTTTCTCACTTATCTGCGTCTGTAACATTTTTGGCGAGTAATGGCTATCACGTAAGGAAATTACTCGCCAATTTACAGAAAAAGTTTGTCTGTAAAATTTTTGTGAGAAAGTTCCCGCTTTAAACTGTCAAATAAACTCACACTAAAAATGAAGTGAGAAGAAATTTTAACACAAAAAGATATATTAAAAATGCAATGAATAATAATACGGAAGAGATAAGTACTTTGTTTTTAGTTAATTTTTTCATTGTTTTATTATTTCTTCAGATTTTTTAAAAATATGCGAATGTTTTGAAGGCCATTTTGTAAACAACAAACATTAAAGTCGCACTTTACAATATTTGGTACAGCCGACGGTTGTTTTTTCGCCGCCTTAGTTGAACATATTAAATTTTTAGTAAGTTTTGGCCGCCGTCAACGATGTGTTACTGGCGATCTCAACGTCAGCAATTTCACATCAGCTTCCAGTAGAATTATATGACATTTATAACGTAACGACGTAATCTCTTTTGATAGTTTTCGACATGAGTTACAGACACATTTTTTTCTCACTTTTCGATGACAATGGAATATTTTGTTTCACATCTTTTCGATGCGAGAAGTTCTCACTAAAGTTACAGAACATGGGTACTTATTTGCATTCTGGCGTTACATTAAAAAAAGTAGACTTTTCGCTGAAAATGCCAATATGTACCTTAAAATGAGCAAAGATATTTAAATTTGATAGCTTGAAAAATAAATCTATATACGTCTAAAGTTTACTAAAAAAAGTTTTATACAAAACTTCTTGCTCAATTCGCAGTCTTATTCAGTTTTGTAGTGCAAGTCAAAATCCACTTCAGTTTGTTTAACGTCACGCCAGCGCACACTTCAAAATGGAAATGCCCATATACATATATGTGTAGTATGGCATCCCCATTTAACATATGATGAATTGTCAATTACTTGTTAATTTAAATGAAGAATCGAGCATGGTGAAATTACTACAAGGTGGCATCACTACGGCATCTGGTAATTTTTTGCTTAACTGTGGTGAGAACCCAAAGATGTAATTTTTTGTTTATGTTTACATTCTTGAAAAAAAATATTAAAACAAATCATTTTTGTGCGGTTTTTAAATGAAAATTGTGCATATAAATTAAAATATTTGCAAAAAATAAATCGTATTTGGTATTTATATGTGCGTATTTAGTTGTGCTAATAGTTTTTTTTTTTTTAAATAATAAATAAAAAACTAAAATAATTGTGTAAGTGACCACGTCGCGACGCGTCGTGTATACGTTTGAAAAATTCGTATATTTTTGGTATGCACTTGTGCGCTACTTTCTTTAAACCTCCAAAGGACTTGTAATGAAAAAAAGTGGAAAAACAATTGTTTTTAATTCAAAAACATTAAAATTTCAAGTATGAATCTTTTCATACTTCTTAATTTTTTCATATTATTTTTCGTTTTATTTGTTGCAGATCAGCGTTGCCACTGAAAAATTTCTATTCGACCAAACTTGTTAACCAAAATCATTTGGACTCGACCACTTTTCTATTTTTGATACATTTAACGGCTAATTTAAGCAAGTTCAGTTATAATTAACTACCAGTTATAGCTGTTAGTTTAAAATTTCTTTCTTTTTTTTCTAGGTAAATTATGGACGGACCTTCACCATATTTGGTGTCAAAAAAAGGTTTTTGTTGAAATATAATGACAATCAGTGAGTGCATTCCGCTACAAATTAATGTTAGTTTTTTGGGAGGTAGTTCCACATTTGAGAGCTTAACTCTTTTTCTAATAAAAACATCTTTGAAGAACTAGAAACAATTTGAAACCCATTCCGCTACAAATTAATGTTAGTTTTTTGGGAGGTAGTTCCACATTTGAGAGCTTAACTCTTTTTCTAATAAAAACATCTTTGAAGAACTAGAAACAATTTGAAA
Source organism: Pollenia griseotomentosa (assembly GCA_963931875.1). Lineage (NCBI taxonomy): Eukaryota > Metazoa > Arthropoda > Insecta > Diptera > Polleniidae > Pollenia > Pollenia griseotomentosa. The sequence continues at coordinate 165,319,017 of OZ007560.1, forward strand.
CCCAAACGGCTAAATCGACTTAAAAGACCCAGAATATATATACTTTATGGGATCTTCGATGAATATTAAAAAAAAGATTCACATAGAATGATAAACGTAGTTTCCCTTTTTTTTTTTTTTTTTTTAAATTTCCTAAGCTAATCCCGCGAAGCTCTATGCTTGTCTGCAGGAAGGAAACCAGAGTCTCTGGCGGGAATCGAACCCGCAACCTCGGCGCTGATAGACTAGCTCGCTACCAGCTAGCCTACCGAGGCCTTCAAACCCCACGGCTGATTAAGGGTATAAAACTGTAAAAAAATGTTATTCAATATGATAAATTAAATTTCTCCTTAATGCACAATTTGTTTAATAACGAAATTGTTTCAGAATTCCTACTTTGTAATGTTTAGCTTTCTGTTTCTATTCGCCCTTCCAGATATAACATTCCCCTTAGACTTCAATATTTTCATTCTCATTACGCAATGGGTATATATATATTGACTTCTATGATCCTTTTAGCATCAAAAATGACCACTTTAATATCTTAAAATAGCTTTAATCTTAATTTTTTTTCGATTTTGTTATATATGTTATAAATAAACCTCAGTGAGGTAATTAAACGTATTTTTTTTACAAGATACCTTAACTTTGATGTTTGAAAAAAAGTTAAGACATTGGAATTTTTTCATGTATTAGCAAAATCTAAAGAGATAGGAATAAAAAACAATGGGAGTTGTTGTCTTAAATTTTATCTGTAGTGCTTTTTGAGATGTCCTGTCATATCCTACTAACAAAAGCTTACTCATACATACAAACTTATGATAAGGGAAACCGTAAATATGCAATTGCATAGTTTTTCTTGTGCGACTTATTAAGGCAGCATCAATATATTTATCCGTTTAAGAGGTTTTTAGGAATTTTGGTATCGATTTGTTTGTGATTAATTTGCATATTTTAGCTACTTAAGTTTCACTCTACAATTGTAAGCCAAAGCAAGTTTTTGTTGAAGATAAATGTTATTCTTTATATACATATGTAAATATATGCAAAAATTAGGAAAAAAGTAATTATATAAATTTGTGCTATGTACTACATAGAAATCTGGACGCATCGTTTAGTAAACCTATCGAATCAAAAATACTTTTTAAAGTCATCTTTTCGTGTCCGCACGTCCATCTCGCCGGTAGTCCGTCCATGTTAACCTTGTGCGGAAAGTAAAAGTAACAGTTCTAAGATAATTTGATAAAATTTGTTAAATACGTTTTAATTGTCATAAGAACGAAACCTATGTAAATTGTGAGAATCGGTCTATTATAGTCCATTAGCAAACTTCTTTCTTTATGTCCATAAACCATTTAATCATGTTCGTAATATCTTACTGCAAATTAGAAATGGTTCAATTAAAATATCAATTCCTAAAATATTCAAGCTATTTTATCCTTTTAAATGTTTATATAATTTAAAATTTTGCGAACTTTTCTTTTAATCCCTTTAAGACAAAACATCTCATATATTTGGTTTATCTAGATATTTATCTAGATAATAGTGAGCCCAGAATGAAGCTTATTTTAATGCAAATATTAAATTGTGGAATATTTCGCCTTCAAATAAGCCATATTTTGTTTTTTGGGCATATTTTTTTAAAAAATGTTAAGTGCACACTTTTAATTTATTAACATTTAAACTTGGTTGCATTAAATGCTGTGTTGTTGTCAAATAGTACTGAGACAATTAAACGAATGAAATTTAGGTGTAATTTTGTTTTGGGAGTTTAATTTTTAAGGCAATTATCCAAATTGGGTAATTAAGCGTATGGCAACTAAACGTGGATTTTGATTTGAAAAATGGAAGAAAAAAAAACGAGAATTTAAAACACAAGGTAAATAATCGTAAGAGGCATTTAAGCGTGGGGTAATTAACCGGGTTATACTGTATATAATAGATGTGTGTTTAGAAAAAAATGCAATACCTCCCAAAAGCTATAGTGGTACGGATTTAAATTTTAAAGAAATAATTTTGATTTTTATTTTTTTTTATTTTTATTTTATTTTTGATGTTTGGCCAATTTGTTGTTAAATTGATTTGTTTTTTATTTAAGCTAATAGGGCCTAAGGTTAATTAATGTAAATAAAAAGCAATTTTTTATTACAGTTTTCCCGACGTTTCGTCGATGTTTTGTCGACTTTTTCAAGGGAGCGTCTATTTAAAATTTTAAAAATATATAAATTAACATAGATACAAATAAATTACATTAAAAAAGTTAAACTTACAATATGAGCTTTTCACATTAAATTTCTCCTTTTACATGTAACATTAAACATATAAACATAAAACATAAATTTAAAGTTAAACACATATCACAACCAAGTATCACTGTAGCGATTTAGTAATTGCAACCCTATAATTTGCGCTAATAATGTTAGTGTCTTCTTTGACATTCATCGTTTTCTTTATGTTTTCCTGTATCCTTAGACTTTCAATTGTAAATCTCTTCTTGTCCCCCCTTACTTTATCTAGTATTCGCACCCCCTCAAAATCAATTTTATGTTGTGTATTTAAGATGTGTGTTGATAATGCTGTCGTTTCTTTTTTCCTTTGTATATCCATCATATGTTCTCCCATTCTAGTTTCAAGGGATCGTTTTGTTGTTCCAATGTATATGAGTTCGCAACTTTGTTCGTTATTCCCTTTACATTGTAATTCGTACACAATGTTGTTTTGTTGTTGTTTGTCTATTGGAGTTTTTATTGCAGAGAATATAGTGCTGAGTGTTTTATTGGGTTTATAAGCAAAGCTTATATTATTTGTTTCTATTGACGTTCGTATGTTTTTATTATCAGTGAGGCCAGGGATGTATTTTACACTGTAAAAATATTTTTGTTCTTTTTCTATATTAGTGGGGTTATTATCATTTTTGTTCTTTATTTGCATAATTGTGTCTTCTATTAGTGTTGATATAAGTTTATTTGGGAAACTATTGCTTTTAAGGATATTAAAAATTATATTTTTGTTTTTAGTGTGAAAAAGTTCATCGCTTATGTGTAAAATCCTGGAGATGAAATTTTTAGCAGTGTTAATTATTTGATTTTTCGGTTGGGTTGCGTGGAAATTCATTATCCTTCCTGATGAGGTCTCCTTAGCGAACCAGTCAAATATTATGGAATTTTTCCTTCGAATTAGTTTGGTGTCCAGGTACGCTATTTCCTGATTTTTCTCCCTTTCAATGGTAAATTGTATCTTAGGATGATACTTGTTAAATGTGGACAAAATTTCTTCTTGGTCGTCTGATTTGATGATCGCTAAGATATCATCTACATATTTAACTATGTATTTGATAAAAATGTTCTTATTTTTCAATTCTTCTATCGCACTGTCAAGCAGGTTGTCAAGTATTATGTCAGCGATTGTAGGGGATAGTGGGTTGCCCATGGGCATGCCAAAAATTTGGTTATATATTTTATCTTTGTATATAAAATAATTGTTATCATTGAGACAAAATTGGAGGATTTTAAGAAATTGAGAGCTTGACATTTTTGTGTGATTTTTTATTACGTTCCATTTTCTCATTATTGTTCTTATTGCCGTTCTAACTGGAATGTTAGTAAATAATGAGATGACATCAAATGATACAATTGTTTCCGATCTATCAATTTTTATGTTGGTGAGTTGTTTTTTAACTTCTATTGAGTTTTTTATGTTATACGTTTCAGAGATTAAATGTTTTAAAATTGTTCCAATGTATTTAGACATGTATGTAGACAAAGTCTTGACAGAAAGAATACGAAAAAACAGAGGAAAAAGGAGGCAACATGTAATTTGAAATTTAAGTGATAATAACAGCAAATTTCGAACCACCAGTACTACTGGTTAAAGATTGATGTTTGACTGTTGGCTAACGGGCACCGCAGTGGTGCAGTGGGTAGAACACAAAGATCTTCTGACGATAGAAAGTGGTGTTTCTTGAAACATGTAAAGATCAACCCGGGTTCAAATCCCAGCTCAGCCAAGAAAAATTATCAATAAATTTTAATAAAAATTCCAAGTTGTAAAATTCCTTCCCTCATTGAAAATAATTTAATGAAAATTAAATTTGATGAACTCAAGCCTAATTAAAGAATATCAAAAATTTTAAAGAAATTTTGACTTGCGTGGTAATGTGTAGAAATGAGATGGTACTCCCTTTGAACCGTTATTGGGATTAGTTATTGTGAGATATTAGAATTGGTTCAACGAATTCATACAGTACAGCAATCGGAAAAATAAATTTTTATAAAAGGTAATATGGATGTTTTTGAAGGCTTGGGTTGCTTTATTGAAAATCTAGAAATAAAAGTTAATCTGACTCCATTCCAGTTGTAAAGCCAGCAAGAAGAATTCCCCTATCATTAGGTAGTCGCGTTAAGGATGAGTTGCAAAAAATGGTGGAAATGGGTATTATTGAAAGAGGAGATGGACCGGTGGAAAGGGCTTCGAATTTGGTTGAAGTTGAGAAAAAATCCGACCAGATTCGTATATGCATTGACCCACATGATATAAACGCTGACATACTATTGAAAAATCACATAATACCTTATTTTGAATCAATTGCGGCACGGATGGCTAACAAAAGGTATTTTACGGTATTGGACGGTTGGGCTGAGCCCTACGGCCAGGGAACTTTGTGTCTTTTACACCATTTTGGTGTTACCGATTTAAGCGTCTTCCATATGGTATTAAAATTGGACCTGAAGTGTTTCAAAAATACAATGAACGAAACTTTTAGGACATTTCAAATGTAGTGGTGTTCATTGATGACATATTAATTGCAACTGATACAGCTGAACAGCATGACACAATTTTGCAAAAAGTATTAGAGCGCGCACGTAAGTTAAATTTAAAATTAACCATCGATAAAATTCAATATAAGGTAATACATTTAGGTAAAATAATATCATATTAAGGTATAAGGTGCGACCCAGACCGAGTAAATGCTAAAACAAAAATAGAAAAACCTAAAACTAAAAAAGATTTACAAAAACTACTAGGTATTATTAATAACATTCGTGACTACGTACCAAAACTTTCAGTCATTTCTAAGCCACTACGAGATTTATTAAAACATAATGCTATTTTTAAATGCCCCACGAGAACTGTCTTTATCAAATCAAAACAATAATTTCAAACACACCTACTCCTGCAATTTTTGATTAAACGAAAGAAATTACTATTGAAACCGATGCTTCTAAATTTGGAATCGGGTGCTGTTTAATGCAAAATGGAAAACCAGTCTCGTTTGCATCAAGAAGTCTAACCGATGCAGAAGTAAATTACACGCAAATAGAAAAGGAGTTTCTAGCAATTGTTTTTGCATGTCGTAAATTCCACTTCTACATATGTGAGGTAATTATAAGAACCGATCATAAGCCTTTGATAGGAATTATGAAAAAACAGTTTTGCAACATACCTTCTGGTAGACTTCACAGAATGAAATCATCGTTAATAAAATATAGTTTAAAATTGCTGTACATCCCTGGTAAAGATTTATATGTTGCAGACTTGCTCTCACGTTATTTTAATAAAGACGACAAATCAGCTGAAATAGAAGATTTAAACAAATTTGTGCACACCATAAACATTACAGATGAGAGACTGGAAAACATAAAGAAGACATTAGGTAACGATGTCTGGTTGAGCTAAAACATACGGTATTGAACGGGTGGCCAAAAATATTTGCAATATTCAAGATGATTTAAGATTTTATTGGAAAAGAAACAATATATTTATAGATAATGATTTATTGTTTTTAAATAACAGAATAGCAAAAGTATAATTTCGAAGTGCCCTACCAAATGCTTCTCATGAAGTTCCGCCATTGCCATTTTGCAATATATTCGAGTACTCTTCAAAATCATACCTTATCGTTTCAGGCTATTATTCTAGATTTTAAGATATAATACCCATTTCCTCAAAAACTGCAAACTATGATTTGTTGCTTTTACGCCATATCGTGGGCGCGTAGTGCCAAAACTGCAAAGGAGTGTATTAAACATTTAAAAGTATGCTTCTCTAATCATGGTATTCCAGTAGAAAATATCTCCGACAACATGCTTTTCAACTAACATGAGTTTAAAAATTTTGCAAGAAAATTGGTACGAGACTTACCACGACCAGTCCGGGATATTGCAAAGAACCTCATCAAAAAAACGTCTGAAAGCAAATATGATATATGGCTTGGCCTTCTTTAATATAGAAACACACCTCTTAAAGAGTTAAATGCTTCACCAGCAGAGCTTCTCATGAGTGGAAAATCTAGAATTGCTTAACCAAAAATGATTACATACCAATATTTCCAAGAACACAACAAAAAAGCAGTTACAATCTAAAAAATGTTATGATAAATCAGCAAAATTTAAAGAGAATTTCGCAAAAGGAGAGATGATATGGTTTCAAGGCAAACAAAGTTGGGCCAAAGCTATTATAGTCGACATTCATGGCAGTCCTAGGTCCTACTGGATACAACTGGAAGACGGTGCTATTCTTCGTAGAAACTCTAAGTGGATTCGAAAAAGAACAGCTTAATCTAATTCAGTATAATGCTTATTACATGAATTTAACTTATATATGTATATGTATATGTATATGAATTTCATACTAAAGTATGGCATCCCCATTTAACATATGATGAATTGTCAATTATTTGTTAATTTAAATAAAGAATCGAACAGTCATCAACTGAGTGACAAACGAATAACACACAAATGGTACTTCTTTTGTATGTAATCTTTGAGTACTTTAATAGAAACCCATTTTACAGTAAAAATTTGTAATGCCTTTTAACAGTCCTTTCTTAAATGGCGTTCTTAAAGACATGCATCAGAAGAGCTAACAAAAGACCTTCTTTTGAATCCCTGTAAGAAGAAGGTAGTGTAGAAGGGCTTGCTCCCAATGACAACCTGGGTAAAAATAAAAATAAATAAAAGTTTTTTATATACATATGTAAGAAAATTCAACATTATTTTCACGTTATATTTTTAAGCATCAAAAAGTATTTAACGAGGATATCAATCACCCTGGTAAAATGAACAAAGTTTATAAAATAATTATAAAATTTGTATTTTACTTTTCCTATAGACCAAGAGCAATGCTTTCGGAGGAGTCCTAATAGAAGAAAGTACAAAACTTCTATTCTGTGTTGAGAACAAACGTCGGCAAACCACTCTGGGGTCAAGCGTTTACACGAAAAAGTAATAAAAAATTTTATACCAATTTTTTGGGGCTCAGATTCAAAGATTTTATGAAATATTTAAATATGTCTTTTGCTTGCATCCATTAGTTTGAATGATGGAGCAGATATTTTACCAAAATCTGTCAGCGACTAACAATTTTTAAAGTATATAAAAAGCTCGCTTGGTGCTGTTAGAACTTTTTCCATCATTCTCAATTCGGCACTGTAGGCCCCTATTATGGTTTACAACTCAACTCAGTTGAGTTGTTATTAAGACAACTGGTTGTGATCAGTTGTAATTTTTGTTATGTTTTTGTTCACCGCAAAATAGCAAAGTTGTAAACCATAATACAAAAATTAAGAAATTACAACTCAACTGAGTTGATTTGTAAACCGTAATAGGGGCCGTAATTTTGGAATGACTTTAAATGCTACATATCCAACAAAGTATCTCATAGAAACTACTTCGAAATTTATGGCTGCAGAATTTTCACTAATCAGCGTATATGTGGCTCTCAAAATCAACATTGTCAATTGCCATTGTACTTAATATTTAATACATAAATCTTCTTCAAAGCCATCAATTCATTTAATCGACCTTTTGCTTTAATCGGTAAATCGCTCGATTAATTAACCGAGGTTTTGGTTTAATCGGTCAATAATCGGTTAGTTTTGTTTTTGATCGTTTAACCGATTAATAAAGTTTTTTTTCATAAATTAAGTAATTTCAATATATAGAAATGCATTAATTATTTATTATTTGGAGTTTATTAGAAAAAAAACAATAACATACCAAACATTAAAATTCTAGAACTAAAACGAGCAAACAAAAAAACAATTAATAAATATGTAATATGCATTTTTCAATTAATACATAATTGGCGGATTCACAAGGTGTGCTATCAAGTCATATCGTAATAATGTCCTAAATAATAATTTACAATTGCTTAAAATATTGTTGTTTCAAACAAAATAAAAATGTTAATGCTGTACTCATTGATTCGTCATAAGTGCACAGTAGAAATATAAATTATAAGTGGTAGCCCACAACAGTCATGTCGTCGGCTTAATATGCAAACCTGCTAACTTCCTTCAAACACATTTTACAGGAGAGACAAAAAACTTTTTATTTTTTCTATTTGCAGCTTGATAGAAAATTAAAAATACAATTAGTTTTACACACTTCAAGACTTGAATAGAAGAGAAACTACATGCTGGTCGACGAGGCGTATCTTTCTCTACCACACGACATCAAAAGTCAATTTACATAAAAAGTGGATTTAGCCGGTTTGCATATTAATCCTACGATATATATTTCTAGTAATTATTTAAAGACATAAGGCTTTACAACTTTGTGACTACCTTGTGAATCCCCCAAATATGTATTTATAAAAAAATAGACTGAGATAATTTTATTATTTATTTCAATAGTTAAAGGAGATCTTATAAAAAAAAATCTTTTAAAAAAGTAATTTGGTTTAAATGTTTAGGAGTTAACCGATTCTTTTCTTTTGTTTTGACGAAACTTGACTTAGAAAAAATTCTTTCACTTATCGTAGATGAATATCTAATTTCTCAGTCCTTTTTAAGGATTTCTCTAAACATATAAAATATTCCATTATGCCCTTAGAGTCCTGTTTTAATTTTTAAAAATGTTTAACACTTCTAATTGTTTCGGTTAATTTTGTTAAAAGACTGATATGAGAAGGTATGAGAAGAAACAAACAACTAAACACATACATATAAAAAGTACGTCAAACAAGAAAAAAGTGTTGGCAATCCAACATTTAACCGATTTTTCGCCACATTCCTGTTGATTGAACATTGAAATCGGTCGGCGGAAAATGGGTTGAAATGAAGATCACTGAACATCTTTGTTTGTAAGAAAAAATATTTTCTAACACATACCTTTTGTATATGAGACGAAACAAATAATTAAAAATACAAAAAAAATTTGTTATAATACTACAAAAAATGAAATCTTATTACATCGGTTAATCGACTGAAATTTACCGGTTTAATCGTTAATCGAAAAAAGCCAAATTGAAATTAACCGATCAGTTAATCGGGTAGTAATTAATCGGTTAACCGATTGACGGTTAACCGAATGAATACCCTAATCACAACCTTTGTTTAAAATATCATCCGTTAACATAAGAACTGATTTAAGAGTGAGCTTCATCCAATTTAAAAAGAACACACGGTTATTTTGATCCCCAACTCCACATTTTCTAAATATTCCAAAAAAAATATATAAATTTATGTGCTTCCAAAAAAATTTTTAAATTTATAAGCTGACTGTTCCATCCAGAGATTTTATGTCACACTTTAGCAGTGTTTCCAAAACTTGGTTACCGAAAATGGCTAAATTTACGGAAAAAAAGTGGCAAACATTTTTTTTTAGTAAAAACACATTAAAATTCAATAACACAACAGAAATAATTCATTAAAAATTTTTTACAATAAAATTGTAAGTTGAGATCATGTTTTTCATAAGAATAAACGTAAATTAAATTTTTAGCATTTAAAAATCAATAAATTCAATGCCATTATTGATCATCTCATAGGAATCACTCGTGCCAGTTAGTTTTAAATATTTTGAAGGTAAATCATAATCATGACAATATTTACCAAACCTTTTGAGTCAAAATCTACAATAAAAATGTATACTCGGTTAAACCCGACTACATAGTACTTTGCACCACATTAGAAATTTTCCATCGGTTTGTGGTTATGGCAACGTTTAAAAAACTGCAGTCAAAGTAGAAAAAGTAGTAGTTCTTCCAATTCTTCATTTGTCATTGTCCACAAAAAACTCACTGTTGTTTTTACTTCTGATTCATTAAACGTGAACAGTCGCTGTCAAACCAACTCAAAAAGCGAAGTGTTGTACACAAATTTTCGTTTTTTGTTCGGCAGTTTTTAGTTTCGACTACAGGGTTTTTAACCCTGACTGTGGGTATAAATATTTTATTGTTATGGTAAAAATATTTTCCTAATCGTTAAATCGAATTAACGGTTGCTAAATGTAATCTATTTCTCAAATTACTTTAAACGATGCATTTTACCATGGAAGTGAGAGCAACTTTATAGTAAATTCTGTTCTGAGTCAGACTTAAATTTAATTGTTCCCTTAGAATGAAATATGTGGATTGAGGTTTGTAATATATGTATGTTCTGAGCTAAATATTTTACACCATCAGAATATTCCTTTGGGCGAGAGGTCAACAAAAGCTTACAAAAAGTTTAGCTTTCTGTGCTTATATTTTGTAAAGCATCAATCGATTCAATAAGAAAATTGTCTGTATTTCTACGATTAAACTTCTGACCTATGTATTTTGGTGGTCTCTTTGATTTTAAAATTTCTTGACTTTTTTGTATATTTTAGCCAGTGTTTAAAAGCAGCGCCCATCAACTAGATGTTTTTTTTTTTTTGCTTTTGCCAATGAAATTTTCAATTTTTTTATCAATAGCCAATGTTTTGTTTTTAGTTTGTGCAAAAAAGCTAATCTCTTATTTTTTTTTTATTTTTTGACATTTGCTTTTTTTATCAGCTAGCGAGAAGAATTGCTAACAGTTTTGACATGATCGTTTACACCGTATAAAAAAACACACTTTTGTTTTTTTGTTATGAACCGTTTTTATTGAATCTCTAGTTAAGACTAATTCAAGAATGATATAAAAAGAGATTACGCCATGCGCATGTTTTCCCGTTAGATGACGTAGCTTAACCCTAGGGTTACCTATTCTATGTATTTCCAAAATATTTAGGGCTATGTGTGTATTCTTGACTATTTTCATGAGATTGAGGTGTTTTTTTTTATTAATTTGTTTTTTATTTTTTAACTTCAATATTTTAGTATCACTTTGTGTATCTTCTTCAGGAAAATATTTTGGTTTTGATTTTTGATACAATTTTATAAAATTGAGAACCAAAAATTGAACTGACAACTTACATATATGAAAATTAACTCCACATGATCAAAAAAAATTCTTTAACTTAAATAATGACATTACACCTTATACATAATGCACTTTATATAAAAAAAGAAAGAAATAAAATCAAGTAAACTAAGACAAAAACCTAATTCTATATTTTTAGTTCCTGATTTTGGCGTTTGCATGTATATTAAATGTATGTATATTTGCCTTATTCACAAGAAATATTTTATGTTTAATATAGGCTTATTTGACAAATTTCCTACAGTTATCTGTCAATTAAGCTCTTAATAAACATTAAATGTTTTTTTATGAGTAAGGCCGATCCAATGTGGGTTTTAATAATTTCCGACATTACTAACATGTACATATGTTTTTGATAATTTTCTATATTCAAATTAAAAATATTCTTTTTTCTTCTTATTTGACCTTTTATTTATAATTACTTTCAATTATTTAAGCTTGAGGTCTTTTTATTTATAAAATATTCTTTTATTTCTTCAATATTTCGCTAACCTTTGGTTAGCATCGTCAGGAAATTAACAAATTTGAATACAAATTTGTATTCGGTTAGCATCGTCAAATTAACAAATTTGTATTCAAATTTGTTAATTTCCTGACGATGCTAACCAAAGGTTAGCGAAATATTGAAGAAATAAAAGAATATTTTATAAATAAAAAGACCTCAAGCTTAAATAATTGAAAGTAATCAAATTAAAAATATTTAATTTAGTTTACACAATCTCTTGCAATTGTAATGAGAGCATTGTGGTTTTTCTTTATCTAAAGGGCATTATTTATTCATGTAGAGTCTCAAAATATTGAAGTTAAAAAATAAAAAACATATTAAAAAAAAAATATCTAAAACTCAAGAAGAGTCATAAAAAATCAAAAATTAGAAAACTTTTAATTATATTATTAATATTAAAGATCAATATATTTTGGATTTATTCCTAAATTTGTTCGAAACAATTTATATGTTATGTGAGACTTGGTAACCCTGAAACAAAAATCATTTTGACAATTCTCCAAAAATTAATTTTTCATATTTCGTTATAGATAGGCTTGCCATTTCTATTTTGAGAAAAAGAGGACGCCAGCATAAAAAATGTAGGACATTTGTTCGAAAAAAGAGGACACTTTCTAAACAACCTAATATTAATAAATTTAACGACGCACAGTGGGAAATTTTACGAGAAGGCGGTCAAAATTCCATAACTTTTGACTGGATCGGTATTTTTTTATGCGATTTTTTTTGTTCGATAGGTGCGATGTTAGGCTTTCATTTGCGCTAAAAAACGTAAAAAGTTATGGGGAGTTCAAAATGCATTTTCATTTTTTTGTTGAGTTTCGGTGTAAAAGTTGTATATTTCAAATATGATTTTTTTATAATTTATCATTATTTCTCTTGAATTTTACAACTGATACTTATTTTTTATTGTCGAACTTAGATCCTGTCAGAAAATGCCAATATTTGGCCCCTGTAAATTTTTTAGTCCCAATATTCACAGGTGCCAAAGGTTGGCTTTTTTGGGACGAGACGAGTTGTTATAAGGATAAAACTGAAAAGGAATATTTTGAAAAATGCCCAAATAGCATTCTTGGCTATCGATAACATTTTAGGTAATTCAACTTTTATTTTTGGTTTGAGATGTATGTGTATTTTATTTTTATATATTAATACAAATATATACTAAAATCAAAAACAAATTATAATGTATAAACAATTTTAAATTAAACAATATTAGAAAAAATTTCTTCTAAATAGCTTTGGGTTTCATTTTCCAGAAGTTGTTTAGCTTCTTCGATTGAGGTTGATTTCCATTTTTGTCGAATATAGATATATGGATCTGATGTGCACAACAAAATAGTAATAAGATCTTCATTAGTACAACATCTGGACATTTTTCTTGTGTTGTGCTCGCGGAAGAATCTGTAGTCTTTGTTCCTTTTTTCTTGCGCTTCTTCAGATAGATCTCCAATTGGTAGCATATTGTGTTGAACTATTTGTTCCCCATGGTATAAAATTTTATGAACTGTGGTTGGCATATGTCTCCAAGAGTATTTTTGGTTATAAAGAAATGCTGTTTCATTTGCATACTGGCCAAATTTTTTTGCATTTATCTTTCTGCTACATGATATAACTTGTAAAATGATCTGGAATCGTCTTATTAATTCAAAATGTACTCCTGTGATAGATGCTGCAGTTTCTGGATCGGAAAAGAATCTCCTAGCAGTGTTTCCATCATTTGAATTTCCTTCTCCTTGTTTTGGCTGATCAATTATAAGGCCTAGGTGAAGGCATTTTTCTTGAATTTGTTTTTTTGTTTGCTTCCTTTTTTCCACATTTTCTTTGTTTTTTCTCACTGTTTCGCCTGAAGGGCCAAATTCCAAATCATAACCCAATTTAAGAATATGCTCTATAAAACGAATTCTGGTATGAAGAGGGGACATTCCAAATTCGAATGCTTCATTGAAACTATTGTCTTGTGATGGGGGTTGGCTTAATTGACTTGATGTCTTTTGGCATATGGTACAGCTTGACTAAGACTTTTTTTCGGTTAATGGTTGTGCAACTTTTCCATCGATCATTGTTAGGAACATTTGAAAATTAATTTCAATGCATTGGTCATCAAATTTGAAGTTTGAAGCTCTTTAATTTGATCTTTTATTTTTCGAACTTCTTCAGTTATGACATCTTTAGTTTCCTTTTTGTAAACAAACTTTATTGGTCTGCCCAGAGCTTCCTTCCATCACATCCCAATTTAGAAAATAAAGTGATGCTGCAATTTTTAAGTTTTTTCAAACAGTCAGCATCAAGTGTATTTAATAATCGTTCTGCAGTGTGTTCGAGAAGAGCCTGCAATTTTACTTCTGCTGAACTTGAAGTTACACTAATAGCCGTTTGTGAAGGTAAGCACTCTTTTTTGACAGAAACTAAATCTCGATATGCTGGAAAGATTCCACAATTTTTTTCATTGGTTCGCTTTCGCTGTTCTGTATACTGATTTTTTGTCAGTTTTAAATCCAAGAATAGTGCAAATGCTTCTTCTGGAGTAAATTTCATTTCTTCAGTTGGTGTAGGCATACTTTTTAAAATCCTATTTGTGCGTTTAGGGCTCGCTTCCACTTTTTTTCAATTATTGCAATTTTTGTTTTCTTATTTTGCGTTGGTTGAATTTGATGCAGAAATGAGTCCTTTATCATAACATAATTTTCACGTAAAATATAACTGCGTGCTAGTTTTTTTTACCATTTACCTGCTCTTCCATTTTTTTAAATTAAGTTGCAACTTTCAGGTAATTAAACTATGTAGTTTATGTTGCGGCTATTTACTAATGTTTAACCTTTTAACTTACTCAGAAATCTAACGTGTTAGTCTATTTATGTCGCCTATTCGTTTTGCAGCATCCGTTCACCCACAATTAGTTCATTACAATGGCAATACCTTTACCTTCTCCAAATTAATTGATAACCTGACGTGCTAGATAATTTATGTGGCCTGAACTGCTTTATTTGTCGAAAATTCTTTAAGATTCACCTTCTTTAATTTCAGTAATGTTTCCTTGCAGGACTTATTTTTTGAACCGAATATCTTACCTTGGGTCACAGAAATTGCTGTAGTTCGCAAGGCCGTATCCAGATGTGTGTACAATGGGGTATAGATATGTAGGTTAGATTCTGGACTACAAGAGAGTATAGATTTTTTGTTGACGCTTTTTGACGCTCAGGACTTATGCTCTATAAAGTAGGAAAATTCCGGGAAATTTTGACATTAAAAAAAAAAAAAAATTAAATAGTTCTAAAGGTCGCCGAGTTTAATGCTTTAAACCACGTATAGCTAATAAAATAAACTAATACACAAAACTTATTCTGTCAAAAAATCTTAAAAAACAAAAAAGTTATGAGCATTTCAACTTCAAAAATTGACTCAGAAATTCAAAACTATAACCAAATATTGAGAAAGTCCATTTCGGACCACCCTGTTCTCAATGAAATAGTTGAAATAGGGTTGAAATTTTTTGGCTCCCGAGGTTCACTAGTATTAACTTTCACATAAATAAAAAAATTTTAAAATCGGAGAACATAAAAAAAAATAATTTTGGCCGCCTTCTCAAAATATGAACCAGTGTGCGACGCACTGTGGCTGAAAATTGAATTTCATCGGCCAAAAGTCCAATTTTTTGTCATCGCCGATTTCAAAAATTTTATTGCCATTCGATAGCAAACATATTAGAACTAAGGTATCCAAAAAACTAGATTAAAATATTGGTAATTGTGGCTGTGATATGCTGTTGGAAACAAATATTTTATTTTGTTTTAGAAAAAAATTAATTTTTGTAAATTTGATTAGAACTAAATTATGATTTCTCGCAAACCGTTATCAATAATTGGTCGAAATTTTTTTTGTTATATTAGTGGGATAGAAGTCTTTAAGAAATGGTTCACTACATCACTGTATCATTTATACCTGTTGTGTTATTAAATGTTTCCCCAGGTTCTATATTTTAGTTTAATCCGAATTTTAGAGGAGTAGAACTTGTTAGGGTCAAAAGGGGTTAAAGAGATTTTAGTACCATCAGAAAGCTGAAAGTGTCCTCTTTAACCCCATATATACTTATGCAACTGTTTGGAACTGTATGTTGAACACTTTTTTCATTTTAATGAAATTACTCGCAATTTTTTTTTTTTTTTGCTGTTTTTATTTAAGCTGCTCATATGACTGAAATAACTTTAACAAAATGGTTTACGAACGTTTTGTTTTGAAAAATTATTTTGCTTCTTATGAACGCCTGAACATATTTGAATGAAATTTTAAACTGTCATGGCCGGGTAGCTTTTAAGTTGAATTGAAAGAACACGGGTCCATGGAAGGTCGGGAGAGTGACTTGCGGACCTCTAAAATTGGTAACCTCGGAATTTCAAACTTTTAAAAAATTCACCAAAAATATATTTATAGATTGCAAAAAAAAATTAAATTTAAGCTTATTTACAAAAAAAAAAGCTTAAATGTTTAGGTTATCTCCTTTGCCTTTGGAGATATTCGGATAAACCGATTTTTTGGCTTGATTTTATAACGATTTTTCTAGTTTTTTAATCGGGTGGATTATGTTTTATGTCAAACTGTTACCAATAGTGGGTTCAACATTTTTTATATTGGTAGTAAAGCAGTCTTTAAACAATGTTATGTTGTATTATTGTACCGATTATACCTGCTGTGTTATTAAATATTTTTCAGGTTCTATATTTTAGTCAAATTGAAGTTCAGAAGAATAGAATTTATGAGGGTCAAAAGGGGTTAGAGAGATTTTACTAGCTGTTGGAAGGTGAAAGTATCCACTTTAAACCCAAATGCACTTTTGTACCTGTTTGGACCAGCCTATAGAACACTTTTTTAGTTTGTGTAAAATTATTCGCATCATTTCTTTTGCTCTTTTTATTTTACCTATTCATATGTCTGAAATATAAGTGTACCAAGCCAAGTTGTGCTAGGTATTTTATATTATATAATTACCAATACCTGTGGGATTTTAAGCGTATCCTACTTTAGCCCGTTTTAGTTTTTTATTCTACCTTATTATGCTACCTAGGAACACAGTATAACGCAAGCTATGTATAAAAGCCAGTGATATTCGAATAAAATCTCAGTTGTTAAAATATATCTAAGCAATAACAATCTAATTTTAAAATATCTATTAAAATGGAGAGCTTCAGCTATAAAGAATTATCCGAAGAGTATTTTAAAAATAAAAAGGAGGAAGATGTTTTAAGTTACATTGAAGGAAGACTCAATTTATATTCCTGCAGCACTGAAATACGATCGGAACTGCAAAATAAAATAACCGATTTCGTCAAAAACTTGAAAAGCGCTTCAAACAAGTTGGATGGAGTAAACCTAGATTTTACAACAGTTTTGCAATATTTGGAGGCAATTTTCCAACCGAATGAATAGTAGATATAAATTACTTTTATTGTTATTTAAGCAAAAAATATGTTTTTTGTCCTTATTGTTATTGAAATAAAAAAGAAAATAAACATTTAAAAATTTACACTTAGTTATTTTTTTAATCTAAAAAGTATTCTAGTGGAACCTGTTGTAGAGTTGATAATGTAGAAACATGCCTATGCATTTTTTTAATGTACATACATATATGCATTAAAGACCTGCACGAGTGTATCAGTAAGTATTGTTAAAACAGATACACCAGATATTTATCTGTTACTACTGATATAAATGAGAGAATTAGTGTAACTGATATTGTATGGTTTTGCTTTTGCCCACTCACCATATCTTAAAAACAAAAACAGATGCTTATGGTTTTGGATTGAGTGAGTCATAACATTTTTTTTTTTTGCTTACAAATATCTGTTGTCACCATAAGTATTTCTACAATATCTGTGGTTATCTGTTGTATGCTAAAATATTGTTGGCGAGTTGATGAAAATAAGAGAGTTTATAAAAACTTGTATAAGATCTCAACCAGGGGTGCCAGATGGTTTTAGTAAAAAATCGGCATATTTTCAAAAACAAATCGGAAATCAAATTATGAAAAAACGGCAAATTAAAATTACTGTTTAAAACACAATAAAACATTTTTTAATGACAAAAACAACAAAGCAAAACAATTACATAATGCTTTAAAAAAAATAAATAAAAATAAATGTTTTATAAATTTTATTTAATTAAAAAAATTCCGGGGTATCTGATAGCAGATTTATAATTTCAAACTTAAATAAAAAATGTAATAATTGACACAAAGTTTTATTAAAAGCGTTGAACGGTTAAATGGAAATGCAATGGAAATGGATTTTATTTTTTAAAGAATATGTCATCCACATGCCATTTGTCGACTTGAACACACTGTTCAAAACGGAGCCTTGTTTTTCGAGAATTTAAAAAAAATGACCCAATTTTCTCATGTAAAGGTATTTGATGTTTCAATCGAGGGTTGGAGGTTCTTGGAGACCAGTAATGGTAGATTTGTTTGTTGACGTGGCTATTTAAGTGAAAATGAACTTTGAACAAAATTGTCGACGAGCAATTACGTAAGAATCATTGCCCTTAAAAAATGTCTCCTAAGCTAGGGTTGCCATCCGTCCTCTTTTCCCCGGACACCGTCCTCTTTTTTTGGGTATCCGGGGCAGTCCTACTTCTTTTTCATCAAGTGTCCGGGGTTGTCCGGCTTTTTACACCTTCATTGTAAATTTGTTCCTGGATTTAAATCACAGTTCACAAAATTCATTAAAAAAAAGATTAAGGTGCTCGGGTTTTTTAAGATAGGTATGATTTAATTTTTGGGGACGTAACGTGACAAAAAGAGTACTTTTCTTTGAATGTGCCCAAAATGGAGCTCCCAAAAAAAAAAATGGAACAAATAAGCAAAAGCAAGCTTATCCATGTTCAAATAATTACTTATTGCTCAAATGATTATATTAAAATTTTATCCAAATTTTTAATAATTTTAATTAGGCTTAAGTTCATTAAATTTAATTTTCATTAAATTATTTTTATGAAGAAAGGAATTTTACAACATGAAAAATTAATTAAAATTGTTATTGATAATCTTTCATTCTTGACCGTGGCCGGGGCTCGAACCCGGGCCGGCAGGTTACCATGACATGTTTCGATCGCAACCACTCGATCTCCTCAGATGGATTTGCCGTTTTACACCCGCAGCCATCGACGACTGCTGACGTCAATAGTCAAACATCAATCCTTAAACCAAATTGTATTTTAACCTTTGGTAGATCGAAGTTTGCTTTTTGGATGATTATCCATTATAATTGATCTTACATGTTCCTCCTTACTTCTGTTTTTTCGTACTTTTGTCAAGAATTTTTCTTGAAGTCCAAAGTACATTTTTTTTTTGTTTTTTCATTTTTTTTTTTCATTTTTTGTCCTTCTTTTTTATTTTAAGATTCTTTTTGGAAAGAAAAAAAAATCATATTTTAAAAAAAGCACATCCCTCAAAGTTTTAGGATTTTTAAAAAACAGTGTGAAGTATATAAAAAAAATCAGCAAAAAAAAGGGTTTTGGCTTAGTCCATTTTTAAAATTTGATATTTTGCATATACATTTTTTTTCAATATATTTATTGTAGCCTCAAGTATTCTCTTAAAATTGACAAAAATCATCTTCGTATGTAAAGTAGTTTTCGAGATATTAAAAGAATAAACTCAACACATTCGGCTTATTCGGCGATATTATGACAATTTGAATGACATAACTTTTGAAAAAAAAAATTAAAAAATTGTTTTTCGTTGATATGTGTTCTTTATGGGATCAAATAAACCCTCTCTCAAAATTGCATTCAAATCGAAAGGGGTCGAGTCCCACTCTTGGTTGACTTGACATGGAATTACCCAAATTAAGTTTTTGTGTGCCGTCGTTAATTTTATTAATATTAAGTTGTTTAAAAAGTGTCCTCTTTTTTCGAACAAATGTCCTACATTTTTTATGCTGGCGTCCTCTTTTTCTCAAAATAGAAATGGCAAGCCTATCCTAAGCGAACGCGCGATGCTCACTCGACTACTGTGACTAACAAATCCTCCCAATCGATAATTCCAACGGCGTCAACCTCCCTCCGCACCGTTTATTAGTTTTTGAAATAATCGCATTAAAAATATAATTTTGCCACCAGACACCCTTTATATGAATAGATTTTACTTAAGGGTAAATGGCAGGTACCGTTAATAAGAGTGATCCATATAATTTTAGCTTGAAAACTCTTCATATTAGAGTCAGCGAAGACATATACTGTCTTATACCAATAGGTTCGTCTCTTTAAGAACCTATGGTGATCTAGAATAAACGATCTTAACTCCACAGTTAAAAATTATTTTTAACGAAAAAATAAAAGTAGGTTTTAAGTATAAAAGTAGTAGTAAGTTCGGATGAACTCAATTTTCAATTGCGAACCTTTAACCATTATCGTTATATATATTTTATTTTGGTTGTGGTAATCAATTAAAGTAAAATTTATTTTTTTGGTTATTGATAACCTAAGTAATTTTTTGGTTACAAATATCTTTTGGAAAAAATTATTTATTTATTTATAGCAAAATTTAAATATGATTATTTCGCCTTTTGCTTTTTTCCTTTTTCCTAAAAGAAGAGCAAGTTAAAAAAGACAAAACAAAAAAAATTTAAAGCTCAAAGAAAAAAAAATCTTCTCTGACTGGTAATTACAAAAAGCCGGTTCAATAAAAAAAAGCAGGCGACGATTACAGATTACAACGATAAAATACTGATCAGTGTACAACTTGACAGCTTGTACAAAAATTTGTTTTACTTTCCATACAAATACCGTTTCCGCTTGGAAAAGGTAAAACACACAAATTGTGACGTTTATTTGATTCCTACATTGTATAGAAAAAAAAAAAAAATCTTGTGTTTGTCTGGCATCAAAAATATCACTTGTCGTCGTAAATTATTTCTCAGCAATAGTGTGACTTTTAGCAACCTTTTGTGCTGCTATTATCTCCGATTTTGCGTATATTAGCATACATTGGTTTTTGATTTGGCGGCTAACAGACAGAAGCTGTTTGTTTCATTCTTTTTCCTACAACATAAAAGTGATTGCCGTTGCTTTTTGAGCTTGTTTAAATAAAAAAATTTTGCCATTGTTAAAAAAGCAAGTTGCAGCTGCTTTTTAAAAGTGTGGGCTATTTTAGCAGTAGAACTTTTCAATTTTGATTTTTTTTAATTAAGAAAATGACAAAATTTGGCTGCTTTTGCTAATATGGCGATAGCATTTTAAGCCCTGGTTTACATAGCCAGCCAGCCGGACGTTTGAATTTCTTTAGATCGATTCCCCTTGTGCTTTAAGTCCCTTATATGAAGTTGTATATTTTTCAAAATGTGTTTGTTGTGTTAGACATACCATAAAAATACTGCAAATATGGAATATATATGTATAATCATTTTTTCCCTAAGTTACCCAAAATTAATAATTTATTTAAAATAAACCAAAAATTACTGTATTGTAAGTGTTTCTCAAAAAATAGGCACTTTGCTAATTTAGAGGCAAAAATCGTCCAAATGCCGATAAATCGTTAAATATGGCAGGCCTGATCACAATGATTCTCGCTTGTGTTGTTGTTGTTGCTCGACAATTTGTACTGCCACAGCATGAACACACAGTGTGTGTTTGTGAAATGTCTGGTTTGTATTTGCGTCGTAGGTATAATAAGAAACTAGTAGTGTTGTTGTTGCTTGGCAATTTGTACGACCACAGAACGAGCAGCCTGTGTGTTTTGTTTTTGTAAATTTTTTTGTTTGGCTTATTTTCGCTCGAAATACATTCCCGCTCTCTTTCATTGAAAATAACGGTATCGTACAATAAGTAACTTATTGTATTCCATAAGTATCCACTAGTATCTGCTTTTGCGAAACAGATATAAGCAGATATGATACTCTCTTTCGCTTTTTTATCAACTTACATCCACTCTTTTACAAATCATATCAACATCAACTTATATCAGAAACACAAGAGCACTCATCCATACGCATCAACTTAAGAAAAAACACAGAAACAGATATAAACAGATACATCTGTGCAGGTCTTTAATATGCATATAAAGGTAATACGAATACTCGTTTGTTCTTTCGCTGATAAAAAAAACATTTTCTCCAGAAATATATAAAAATGTTTATATTTTTTGAAAGAAAACATTATGAGTATGCTTGTAGAAGCAATTTTTAGTCAGTTTGACATTTTTTACTCCCATATGCCCTATTCCAAATCAAATTTTTCAAACAAAAAAAAAATTAATTTGAGTAAAAAATTCTAATAATTCAACACACCGATTTTTATACAATACGAACAGTAATGTTTTCTAGTATGTCCATTTTTTTCTAGAAAATTCTAAACAATATCGAGTGGTGAATTGTACTGCCTTTTTTGAAAAAAAAAAAAAAAAAAAAATTAAAGCCGTTTCCCGGGATTGAGAATTTGGGTATTTCTGAATCGAAAATGGGGATGTTTTTCAGTCCACTGTTTTAAGAACTTTTTAATCTACATAACTGCCAAAATTCATTATGATACCTTTATTCATGTTAGATTTATAGAATGTCAAACATTAAAATTATTATTTATATAGTGTAAATGAATAAAAGGGCTTTCAATATGAGTAAAAAATAATAATTTTAAGGTTTGACATTCTGTAAATCTGACATGAACAATGATATATTAATGAAATTTGGCAGCTATGTAGATTAAAAAGTTCTTAAAACAGTGGGTTGGAAAACATCCCACATATTGAATAAAAAATACCATAATTCTCAATCTCAATCATTAGCATTTTCATACTAAATGCTAAAAAACATCAAAAGTTCAACTTTGACCTTAAATTTCTCAACAACTACTAAACCGATTTTAACAAAATTGAAACTGTAAAAAAGTTCAAGAAGTCTTCTCGCCTGCAAAAAAAAAATTATCTCTATCGGTTCAAAAGTTACAGGTTTTTGGCCGATGAAAAACGATTTTCAGCCACTGTGCGACGGCACACAAAAACTTAATTTGGGTAATTCCATGTCAAGTCGACCTAGCTATCTTAAAAAAAACCCGAGCACCTAAATCTTTTTTTTTAATGAATATTGTGAACTGTGATTTAAATCCAGGAACAAATTTACAATGAAGGTGTAAAAAGCCGGACAACCCCGGACACTTGATGAAAAAGAAGTAGGACTGCCCTGGACACCCAAAAAAAGAGGACGTTGTCCGGGGTAAAGAGGACGGATGGCAACCCTAGTTATAGATCAAGAATATTGTGTTTCAATCTATTAAATATTGTGTAAAAAAATAATTATTATTATAATAACCGTGTGTGGAAGCTGTTTAAAAGCTTTAAGTGTAAAAAATTCTTGTTTAAACATTTGAAGCAAATTGTAAACATGAAGTGCGCAGTGGGCAAATGCATGCGAAACGATAGAAAGAAATTCAGTGAGAAATTGTGTTCAAAACTAATTTTGTGCGTGTTTTTAATATATCTTATCTTAAATGTGTCCTTTTACACTTTTCCAAAAAACAATGAGCAACAAAGAAAGCTTTGGATAACATTTTGCAAACCGAAGGACACCATAAAGATACTTAGGGAGAGAATTTGCTCATTACATTTTAAGTCGGACGATTTTGAAAGAAATTTTAAATTTGAAATGGGTAAGTTAGAAGTATATTGGTTTTCGCAGTTCTTTATTTAATAATTGTAATAGAGCAACTTTAAAATTGAAACCGGGAGCAGTTCCGACTATAGATGCCACTGATATCGCTACTGAAACGGAAATAATACCATGTGAAGAGGAAGCGAAATGAGCCAATTGTGACACAAATGAAGACAGTTCGCAACTTTACATGAACAATGTAGAAGTTGAAATGTATGTACATATCGCACTAGATCCACAAAAGGGTATTAAATTTTCATTTAAGGTCAAAAACTGTTTGTACTTACATTTGAAAGTCCGAATACATACAGTAATCAAATTTTTCTTGATCGTTTGCAGCAAAGCTTTGCGCCAGGAGAACGAAATGCTAAAAATGCAAAAAAGCCAATCTGAGACTACTATCAAACATTTGACTTAGAGAAAAATTTTTCTCATAAAATTATTTATGGGAAAAATTAAGAAATTGTCCCACTGTCATGTTTAAATACACTAGGCAACAGCCATTTTGTTATTTGGTTCTAGCATACTTTTTCTCATGGATTTGGACCTACTGAACACGAAAATGAATTTTAAAAATTTTTCTGTCGATTGGTTTGCGAGATACAAATTTTTTAATTTTTTTTTTTTAATTTTTGGAGGTACACTTACTATTTTGAGCATATCTTTAGTCTTCTTTGACCTATTTTATCCTACTACTACTCAAATTAAAGACAATTGAGCCGTCTACAACTTATTTTCAGAAAATTTTCAAATCGGGTTAGTAGTTTTGATGTTGGCGGCTTAAAAAGGTTAAAAAACTGGGTTTTTTTAGTAAAAATGTGGCTGAAAAATTCATATAAAAATTCATATAAAATATAAAACGCGATGTTAACAGCGATTTTAATTTTTTTACGTATAGCTGACACTTTTCCAAAGAAAATAAGCCCTTACTTAACAAAATCTGATGACAAATGGCCGACTTATTATTTTTTTGGTAAACGACCGAAATTCCTCTATTTCACGATTTTTTGATTTTCATTATTTGCACAGCTTACCTACCCAACGCAAACGAATAAATACATTTGAACTTAATTTAAAATAAACAAATTAGTCTTCGTATATTATTTTTTAATTTATTTACAGCACTACATGCTCAATGTATCGCACAATTAGCTAAACTAACGAAATTAAACTAACTAATTAAATTAAGCAAATCAACGCACAAAAAAAATTAGTAAAAACAAAGATATAAGTGTACATTTTATGCCATGTGGAAAAACTGCTGACTTCTTCTTTGTTTTTTGTATTCGCTGCAATCGGTCTCACGTATTAGGGTCCAAATATAGTCACCCATCATAGCCGTGTCATACATGCCCTGATAGCGTCGTTCCATAGCCTTCAATTCCTGATGAAAGCGCTCGCCGTGTTCGTCGCTCACGTCTCCTAAATTCTCAGGGAAAAAATCCAAATGAGAATGCAGAAAGTGTATTTTAAGTGACATGTGCACTCCCATGGCTTCATAGTTCTTTACCAGATCCTCAACTATGTCCTTATAATTCGGGCTTTTGTTGTTTCCTAAAAAGTTTTCCACAACAAGCCTGAAGGAATTCCATGCTGCGGCTTCGATGGGTGATAACAGCTTTGGGAATTTTTCATCTTTCAAAATTTTTTTTATCTCGGGTCCTGCGAAGACTCCTTCTTTAATTTTTGCCAGCGAAAGGTAAGGGAAAATTGACCGTAAATAGGCAAAAGCTTCACCTTCTTTGTCTAATTTTTTGGCAAAATTTTTAATCAAACCCAATTTTATGTGCAGCGGCGGAAGTATTATATTTTCACGGTTCTCTATTAGTGGTTTGCGCTGAACATTCGCTTCTCCAACTACAGGTTTCGTTCGTACCGACCATTTTTTTTTTATATAATGCTGATCATCAGCGCGGCTATTCCAAAGGCACAGAAAACAGCAATGTCGCGTATAGCCTCCTTGGAGTCCACACAGAATGGCCACAACTTTAAGGTCGGCGCATATTTTCCAATTGTATTTCCTATACTCTATGCATTTCAGCAAAATGTCCATAGTTTCATAGTTCTCCTTTGAATGAACCGCATGAGCAATAGGAACAGATGGCTTTTCATTCCCATTATGTAAGAGAACTGCCTTCAAGCTCTCTTTGTTGCTGTCAATAAACAACCTCCATTCGTTGGGGTTGTGAATTTGGTGAAGCTCTTGGAACAAGCCTGAAATGTCGCTGCAAAAACATATTTGGTCTTTCTTTGTATAAAATTTTGCATACTCCTTGTGACGGTTTCTGTACGTTGGTACTTTCACTTCTGAAGCCGCAAATCCACACTCTATCATCCGAGACGCAAAAAGTTCGGATTTCTCCTTAGTGAGACCAAAATCGCGCACCCAATCGTTTAGTTCGGCCTGTGACAGTAATTTTCGCTTTGCACCCGGCTCAAATTCGCTTGCATTTGACTCGGACTCTTCTTCTGACGATTCTGCTTTTTGAAGAGATGCACCAGGGCACACTGGATATGGCACATCATGCGAATGTGGTACTGGAAGCGCAAACGATCCCACTTGAGCGTAGTTCCATTTAAAAAATCTTCCTACCCCACTGTTTGTGGTGAGGCAAAAATAACAGTCTGTGGAATGGCATAGCGGCTTTTTCCACATCATTGGTGTATCGAATTTCATATGGCGGCTAAAATTAAAATAAATTACTATATTCGCTATGTATAATGTGTTTAAATAAAAATTCTTACCTTCCGCCAGCTGCCCAGTTGGTTAAGATTATATAGCAAAGATCACACAGCGACTTAGGTGTCCATGGTTCTGTGATATTTGGTGAAATACCAAAATAATTCAAATAGTGCAATTGTACTGCTGGAGTAAACTTGTGTGCGTGATTTTTTTTTATAAACTGGCCACAAACATTGCAGAAATTGTCTGGATCGTTCAAACACTCGAACACACGTAGTCTTTTACTCATTGTCTTCCTTGCGTTTTCTAAATATTAACTTCTTTACACTTTCACAGACAGTTTTGAAATGCAATTGATAACCGTGTCTCCTTATGTTTAAATATGTATGAGCATGTAGTGCTGTAAATAAATTAAAAAATAATATACGAAGACTAATTTGTTTATTTTAAATTAAGTTCAAATGTATTTATTCGTTTGCGTTGGGTAGGTAAGCTGTGCAAATAATGAAAATCAAAAAATCGTGAAATAGAGGAATTTCGGTCGTTTACCAAAAAAATAATAAGTCGGCCATTTGTCATCAGATTTTGTTAAGTAAGGGCTTATTTTCTTTGGAAAAGTGTCAGCTATACGTAAAAAAATTAAAATCGCTGTTAACATCGCGTTTTATATTTTATATGAATTTTTATATGAATTTTTCAGCCACATTTTTACTAAAAAAACCCAGTTTTTTAACCTTTTTAAGCCGCCAACATCAAAACTACTAACCCGATTTGAAAATTTTCTGAAAATAAGTTGTAGACGGCTCAATTGTCTTTAATTTGAGTAGTAGTAGGATAAAATAGGTCAAAGAAGACTAAAGATATGCTCAAAATAGTAAGTGTACCTCCAAAAATTAAAAAAAAAAAATTAAAAAATTTGTATCTCGCAAACCAATCGACAGAAAAATTTTTAAAATTCATTTTCGTGTTCAGTAGGTCCAAATCCATGAGAAAAAGTATGCTAGAAACAAATAACAGACAAAAGTTTGTTATTTGTGACCTAGTGATATCAGACTGTTTCGTGACGTCATTTGACCCACCTGCGCAGAACATTAAATTTTTGAGTTCGTGTTGTCGTAATCTTTCATTCTTGAGACTAACTTATTCTACAATCAATCTTAATATTAAATACAAAAAATTCATTTATACTAAAAATGCATATCTTTTACTATTTCCCAATAGTTGTTCTATTTATTATTAGTTTTCGTTATTCTTCTAAGAATTTATTAATAAGTAAGTGATTGAAGTGCAATTTTGTGTGACCACCAGAGTACGAAAAAAAACTGTAAAATACACAATTAAGAGTACCATACCGTATCCCAGCGGGAAAACTCAGAAGACCTTCTTACTTCAGGCCTTTTTAAAGGCCTGCTTAAAAGATTTTTTGATTCAATTTCTATTCTTATCTAACTGCTAAAGAAGCACTCATAGAAGGCCTCGGCTTTTTCGTATAAATGATAAGATACACCTTCCACACTCGCTTCTATGAGAACGGAGTAGAGAAGGAGTAACATTTTTTGTATTGTTTTTTTGCACAAGCAAAAGCAAAATCAATTTTTTTTTTTGGTCCAGTTACCCTTCTTATGTACCTGCTGAAGAAGCGAGAGCGGAAGGCCTTCTCCGCAATGACAACGTGTGTAAAAAAGATATGAGTATGGAATGGAGCAAGAGGGCCTTGTACATCCAAAAGAAGGGGTACAGAGGCCTTCTAGAGGGCCTTCCTACTCCTTCTTTTTCCCGCTGGGATTTTGCCATGAACAATACACATACACATTCGTTACAAGAATACAAAATAAAAAAAAAAACATTTTTCTGTTTGTGAATGTGTGCAGAAACAACCCAGCGGGAAAACTCAGAAGACCTTCTTACTTCAGGCCTTTTTAAAGGCCTGCTTAAAAGATTTTTTGATTCAATTACTATTCTTATCTAACTGCTAAAGAAGGCCTCATAGAAGGCCTCGGCTCTTTCGTATAAAAGATAAGATACACCTTCCACACTCGCTTTTTTGAGAAGGAGTAGAGAAGGAGTAACATTTTTTGTATTGTTTTTTTGCACAAGCAAAAGCAAAATCAATTTTTTTTTGGTCCCGTTACCCTTCTTATGTACCTGCTGAAGAAGGGAGAGCGGAAGGCCTTCTCCGCAATGACAACGTGTGTAAAAAAGATATGAGTATGGAATGGAGCAAGAAGGCCTTGTACATCCAAAAGAAGGGGTACAGAGGCCTTCTAGAAGGCCTTCCTACTCCTTCTTTTTACCGCTGGGAATATACGGTACACAGCGAGAGTGAGCTGACGCACACAAACACTACGATAACGTACATAACTTCTTTTAAGGTACATGTACAGTATTTTAAGCGTACTTATCTGTACTTTTTATTGAACACGTAGTGTATATTATAACGTGCGTGTACGGTACGTATTTTTTTAAAGCAAAGAAATTTTATAAAATCAAAAGAGCCAAAAAAATAAGATTTGAAGGTGAGTTGTATAACAGGAGTGCAGAAATATAAGAAACATGCAAAAGTGTACTAATGTTTTATGGAGCAGAGTATTGGTGTCTATTTCAGCAAACAATTGTTTTTGTTTTTTACGCGAAGAATGCACATGTGCGTGTTTGTGCACATTTTTAAGTGGTAAACAGGGTTGCCGAACTTGGTATTTTCGTTTGGTAGGATGGTAGGCTAATCCTAATTTTGGTCGGTTTGCGAAAATTTACTTTTTCATTTTATAAATTGACTTGTTAAATGTGGTAGAACATAGTCTGTTGAAGTAACTGACTATATCGCAAAGCAGGCAATAGAAAATGGAATATCTATTAAAAAAAAAACGAAGATTTTCTTGATTGTTGGTTGCCAATAAAGAAATGAAAATAAACAATTTTTTGCAACAAACAATATTCCTTTAAAAAAAATGATTGAATTGGCAACAGACGGCTCTAACGCCATGGCGGGTAAAGTAACTGGACTAAAAAACTTACTTAGCAATGAATTTGTTTAATTTACATTAAGTGCGCTCTCTCCACCTTTGTTCAAGTTACGCATGTAAAATGCTGGGGGAAAATATATAGCTTCTTTGTTGTAATATTAAGAGTTTTTTTCCCATAGCCCTTAAATAATTACTGAACTAAAAGAATTTCAGGAATAATGTTCGGTACCATCTCATAAGATATAAGCTGCTTCTTATACAAAACGCCTATTTTTGGAGGTTGTTATTGCAAGAATTATTGAACAGTGGGATGCTTTAGTACTATATTTTGTATCCTGTTTTTACGAAGTCAATGGTATAAGAGCTGTATAAGTCTCCGAAAATATGTCTTAAAAAGTCAAATGCCATTTTTTATTTATGTCATATACAAGTATATTTTTGATTCTGACTTGAAATCGAATTGTAGGTGTTCTCAAAATCGCAATCGCAAGAAGTTAGCCATCTTCAAAAAC
The DNA here is from genome assembly GCA_963931875.1 of Pollenia griseotomentosa. Classification (NCBI taxonomy): domain Eukaryota; kingdom Metazoa; phylum Arthropoda; class Insecta; order Diptera; family Polleniidae; genus Pollenia; species Pollenia griseotomentosa. Next base: position 165,348,459 of record OZ007560.1, read on the forward strand.
CATTAAAGATCGGAGGCAAAACGCATGAGTTTTCGAACACCATGAAATAAATCTAGGGTCTTACGACTTCAAATCGTGCGATTGGTAGAAAATGGCCGACATGCTAATCATAATTAATAATCTTAATAAAGAATATCAACCAGAAGTATATCGTTTGTCATATTTATAATCATGGTTAAGGTCCAATTTTTTTAAACATTTAAATTAATTTTATAAAAAAGGCGACACTAGCATATGTAAGTCGATTTCGATAAAAAAAAATAATCATATTGATGTCTTAAATATTTTTATTGACACAGAAGCTAAAAAAGAAATATGTACTTAAATTTAAAATTGGGCTTCTATATAAAATAAAATCTACAGGGGTGTGCCGGAAATCGAAAACGTAAAACGCAAAAATTTTAACAGTCGTTTTTTACTTAGATTTCTGTAATAATATACAAATATTTGTCTATTAAACAGAATTTTATAACAAACATTATAAAAATTGGATTTAAAGTGTATTAAAAAGAACTGCCAAATTCTTGTGTTTTAAGAAATTAAAATATTACAAATAAATACTCTTTAAGTTATTGTATAATCAAGATTTGCCTATTTATATAGTCACACATTCTAAAATTTTCCAATCTTGTAGATTGTTAGCTTAACAGAAATTAGCCTTCAGTAGACTTAGGCAATGATATATTTTCGAATTAAGTGAATTCTATTAAAAACGGATTCAAATAAAAATATTTTACGATCATGCCAACTTTGTCTCTTATTGCATATTGCAAAAAATTAATAGCTTTATCCAATAAAAATTGTTCTTTACATCAAAAAAATACATTCATATACATATGTAAATTTTTAAATATTTGAAAAAATGTTTCAAAGGATTTTGGTAGGTTTTATAGACAATTTTGGTGGGATAAAAACTTTTAAACGGCAACCCTGGTGGTAAATTGAACGTCAAAAATTGTTGTTGTGCTATGTTTTATTCGTTTTTATTTGAAGAAAACAAAATATTTTAACACTCATAAAATTATTACAGTAATTGATTGTGGGTTATAAAATTCGTTTTTTGTACTATTAAAATTGAATATATATATATATAGTTAGTTTTCAAATAACTTTGTTGTTAACATTTATGTTTTTTATTCAAAAAACAAATTAGCAAAAAAATAAAGTTTTTCCGTACATATAATGTTATGTAGTTTGATTTTTTGTCGTTTAAAATATATATATTTTAAAAGCAACAACTATTAAATTTTACGGAATATGCTGTTAAATAAATTAAACTTTTAAAATTAATGTAAAATTCATTTACAGTGGGGAGCAGAGGTGAGTACATGTTTGTATATCTTGCACTTCTAAGGGAATAAGAAAAACAATAATTAAGCTATTTAAAAATTTTTTTTTGTATTTTATTTCTTTTTTAATTCTTAGCAAAATTCAATTTAAAACAAAATAAGAAAGCAACAAGTTCATAGGTAAACATAAGCAAAACTTTAATAACTCTTATGTACTCAATTTTGCACCTTCCTACTACAATTAATATTGATTACATTTTTAGTATTTAGTACATAGTCCTTTATTATTTAAAACACTTATTATGCGTTTAGGCATACTTTCTACCAAGTTCTGAATAATTTCATCAGGAATGCGCTGCCACTCCAGCTGCACACGGGGCCATAGCTCGTTTAAGTTCGATGAAGCTGATTGATACTGTCCCAACCGTCTTTTCACGATTGACCACAAATTTTCAATTGGATTGAAGTCGGGACTTTGCGGTGGCCACTGCATTAACTGAAAATTTTGCCCAGTCAACCATTCCTTAACGATTTTGGAGGTGTGCTTTGGGTCGCCGTCCTGTTGAAATATGACTTCTTCCTCAGGATATGCGCTCATATCCACAAAACCGGGAAGATGGGTCTCTAAAATTTTCAAATAATCCTCTTTTCACATGATACCATCAATTTTTTGCAGTGGTCCAATATGCCACCAAGTAAAGCAGCCCCATACCATAACGCTTCCTCCACCATGTGTAACAGTTTGTTTAACATGGTGTCTTTGTATGGTCTTCCCAGGGCGGCGCCAGCAATACTGCTTACCATCTGACTGAAATCGGTTGAAATTGGATTCATCTGACCAGAATACTCGTTTCCAATCATCGGCAGTCCTATTCTTGTGTTCCAATGCGAACTTTAATCGTGCTGCAACATTTTTCTTTCATAATGCAGGTTTAGATTTCTTAAAAGCTGATATGTAGCCAATGTTGTGCAGCGCTCTTCTTGCTGTCCATCGGCTTACAATTTTATTTATTGCTAGGGAAGCTTCCTTTGGCGTTAAAGATTGAATTGCCTTCATCTTTCTCATCATTAAACGTGCGTCGCCATCCGTTAAAAGTCTTCGGCGACCCAGAACTTGCGCTTGGGAAGTAATATTTCGCCTTTTCCGGACTCTTATCACCACTGACTGACTCACTTGAATTTCTTTGGCTATTACTCTCGATGAGAAGCCATTTTCTGTCATGGTTAAAATACTATTTTCCACGGTTCGCGATAGCTTTCTCATAATTTTAAATATTTTGGAATTTGTATTTTATATTTGAAATGCACCTTTTATTTACATTACGCAGTTTATCAAACACGACGTTAAACTAAAATTTATATTAACAGAAACATTAATAACACCAATCAAATCATAAACCAAATCAAAATTAACGGTAAATTTTGAATGTTTCTAAGAATATGGTTGAAAACACGCGGGTGCATAATTGAGTACATGAGAGTTATTTAAGTTTTGTTTATGTTTACCTATGAACTTGTTGTTTTCTTATTTTGTTTTAAATTTAATTTTGCTAAGAATTAAAAAACAAATAAAATACAAAAAAAAATTTTTAAATAGCTTGATTATTGTTTTTCTTATTCCCTTAGAAGTGCAAGATATACAAACATGTACTCACCTTTGCTCCCCACTGTATTTTAAAGTAAAAATTTATTTTAAATTATATGTAAAAATTCATTTTGAATTAAATATAAAAATTTATTTTAAATTAAATTAATTTTCAGTTCTTTAAATGAATTTTCTTTTTGAATATAGCAACATAATATTTTGATTGTATGAATATTATACTTTGGGATGAGTGATCTTGTTTCTTTTTTATAAACATTTTTTTTTTTTAAGTAAAAGAGTTTGTGTTTTTTTATATATTTTAGGTAAATCCTTTTTTTTACCTATTTATTTTTGTATGCACTTGCATGGACATTGGTTTATTAAGCAATACTTATGGCGCCAACATTAACGCTGTAAAATAATTGTATACACCATTTGAGACAATTGATGTAGATATGTACGCCTACCTAAGTACATATGTGAAGATCCTTTTTATGGGAATTTTTAACTTGTGCCTTGTATATTTGCAGAAAGAAAAAAAAAAACATTTTTATGACTGCTCTTGTTTTTTATAATAAAAATTTTTTCAGTTACAGAATTGTTCATACATTTAAGGTTATTTTTTTCTTAACTATTTTTATGAGCAATATTCATAAAAAACCCAAAAGCAACAAATTCGCAGAAAATTAAGGAATTTTCGCGCCCTCAAAACAATTGTTTGTGCACATTTGTAAGTGGTAAATCAACAGTCGAAAATTATTATTGTGCTTTGCGTTATTCGAGTTTATTTGAAAAAAAAATTTATGACTCCTCTTTTTTTATAATTTAAAATTTTTTCAGTTAAAGAATTGTTGCTATTCTTTATATTCACACATACCTTTTAGGTAAATCTTTTTTATTTAATTTTTTTGTATGCACATGCGTGAAGAATGGTATATTAAACAATAATTATGGCACCAACCTCTTTCGCGGAAAATTTAGGAATTTTCAGTTTACTTCAATCATTATGCATTTTAGTGATTATTTGACATTTGATTGAAAAGAAAGTAAGATGCCGCGCCATAAAAATAATTTTTTTGCACGATTATTTTAGTTTAATCGATGAAAGTGACGTATTTTGTGATAATGGAAGTTGTGAAAAAAAAAAATTAAATAATCATACCGGAAAGCTAGAAAGACATTTAAAACGGTTCCACCCTACTTTATATTCAGATTATGTTGCAATAAAATGTGCAAATAAAAATAAAGTCAATGATTTAAAAACCAAAACAGTTCCAACCTATTTCAATCAAACTAACATTGAATTGGCGATTGTAGAATTATTTACAAGGAATGGACGCTTACTCCGTATGGCGAAAGATCGTGCTTTCAAAATATGAGTTCAACCGGCTTTTGATTCTTTGGGAATAAATGTTAATTAATGAGCATAACTTAGCTGAAAGAATAAATTTTTATCATACTTATAAAACGTTAATATTGTTTTATTTTGGCTTGACATTTCTAAATTTTTAAGTTTAAAGATATTCGCAGAATAGTTATTCGTAAAATAACTATATTTTTATTAAATTAAAAACGAACTAAATAATCCTTAATCAATTATCGTAATAATTTTATGAGTGTAAAAATAATTTTTTTTCTGCAAATAAACTCGAATAACGTATAGCACAACAACAATTTTCGACGATTCATTTACCACTTACAAATGTGCACAAACAATTACCTAGCGGGAAAAGTCAGAACTGCTTCTTATTCAGGCCTTATTGAAGGCCTAATTTGACATTTTTGATTCAATTACCATTCTGATCAAGGCGAATTGACTAGAAGGTGTGGTCAAGTCAACATATGTTTATTTTTTTCCGTGGTATAGTTGTGAAAGTTTGTATATAAACTACAGTCTTTTATGTAAACAAACCTTGTTTACTAGCAATATGTTTGACAATCGGACCACAGAAGCAGTGTTGTTGTAGTGCTGACTTCACTTTCTAATGAATTCGCCTTGATTATGATGTAACTGCTAAATAAGTTTTCTTAGAAGGCTTCGGATCTTCCGTAGGTATAAAAGATAAGATCAAAATTCCACATTCCCTTCTATGAGAAGGGATAAGAGAAGGACTAAGATATTTAGTTTTTTTGCGCGTTATACAATTAAAATTACATAAAAAAACGACAAAAACAGAATACAGAACGGTTGTGTTTAATTTTGAGTTGAGTTTAATACGTTAAAAAGAAGAGTTGTATTACCTAAAAACAACTGCTAAAAAGTGTTAAAAAAAAGTTTAAGAAATAAAAAATAAAAGCACAATCAAAACTTAATTGTTTTCTGATTTTTAGTGTAAAAACCATTTTTACCTTAAAACCATCTATTAATCTATATATATAAAAAGAAGTGTACACTTTGATGCCACCACTAACTGCGAAAACAGGTCGACCGATTTAAACCAAAATTAAAGGGTACTTTGGGGATAGTCTGAAGATGGTTTGTGTGAAGTTTGCACGAAAACGGCATAGTGGTGCCGGAGATATAGAATTTAGATTTTCTTATATATTATTCCCATATAAATATCAACAAAATGGGTTTCATTATCCATATTATGATTTTTTATTGTTTCTTGAAAAGTTACCAAACCATGCCTAATGTGTACAATGACATTCAGAAGAGATCTTAATGTATATTTCATATCGCTAGAAGGCGTATCATAGGGCAAAACGGGTAAAAGCTCCCCCTTCCAATATTTTCTTAACTAATCAACCAATTGCAGGCATATAGTAAAACATCTGGAAGGAACTATATCCTATAATTTTTATTATTCAGGGCATGAAATTGGTTAAGAGGGGCAAACACTCCCCCTCCCTATATCTTCTTAACTGATCACCTTGTATTCTTTAAATTTGGCATGCAGATACTGTAGTATCTGAAGGAACTTTAAGATATGCATGTTTTTGAAATTCCAACAATTAGGGCGTAAAATAGGGCAAAAGGGGTAAAAGCTCCATCTCGCCATGTCTTCGTAATTAATTATCCGATGAAAGTTTCAAGTCTTGAAGGAACTAAGGGCTATAAATTTTAACATTTACGGCGTAAAATAAAAGTAAACGGGTAAAAGCACCCACATCTTCATAATTAATTTGAAAAGTTTATGTATTTTTTTTTAACATTTTTTTCTCCGGTTATTCTACTTCGGCTTTGCAATGGTACACGATTGGTCGTTAAAAAATTGATGAAAAACGTTATAGGAGCTACCATTTTGAATGGTCAATTCCGAGACGAAAATGTTTTGCTGCCACGAACTCCGATGATTGATACAGACGTCCCAATTGAATTCAAACACGTTTAATTTCCAATTAGATTGGAATTTGCAATAACAATCCATATGTCGCAAGGCTAAACGATGTATGTTTGCGGCTTAGATTTGGGCACACCGTGTTTTTCACACGGACAATTATACGTGGCATGTTCTCGCGTCGGCAAGCCATCGAGCTTATTTGTGTTGGCTAAAGACGGACTGACAGAAAATACCGTACACGCAATTGCTCTTCGTAATACAAATTGACTATATCTGTTTGATTTTTATACTTCAGGATAACAAATACATTACTTTTTTATGTTTAACTTTTGAATATGCAACGAAAAGAAATAAATAACTATGGTTTTTTTTCATCGCCGATCATGGTATAAGGTGCTTTATTCCTCTTTCTTTCACTAGAAATATGTTATATGGCAAAACGACGTTTGCCGGGACAGCTAGTTATGTATAAAATATAAAGGGAAATCACGATAGGTAGTGCAAAGTGTGCAAACGATGAAAATGCGTGCAAAAATACACACATTTGCACAACACAACAACAAAATGTACGTATTTGCAATTTGCTCTATTTTACTTCGTTTGCACTAAAAAAAACCATGAGCAAAATTAGTAGTGCATATTTGCTCAGTTGCAAACAAATGTAAACAATAACATTTGACATATTAAGCGCCATATTGGTTTAAAGAAAACTTATAAATTGAACATTTTCGTGGGTCTTAACATAAAATAGAGAATTTAATTTAAATAATTTAAAAAGAAATAATTTATTTTAATATGTTTGTGTATAATTGTAAAATAAAGCAGATTTTTTAAAGTGCCGCCAGAAGTTTTTGTGTTGCCAGAGTAAATTTTTAGAAAAATAGCATATTTGCATAAAAAATAAAAGTGGTATGATCACGATCAATCATAATATGCACTGAAAATTCACAAATTGCAAATTTGCACAATGACCATCGTGATAACACTTATAATAAATATCCATTAAAAGTGCACAATTAAATTTCTATAACAAAGGGGTTTGGCCCCTTTTCCGTAAATTTGGCTCGTTTTTTTTTTTTAATTTTGGCACAAAGTGAAAATTTCCTTATCCCATGAATGGCTTTTAGAGCCATAAAGCCCTTTTAAAATAAATTTCTAAAAGACTATTTAAGATTACCTTAATCTAAGGCCTTTTGAAACCCATTCTCATCTCATGAAAGCCTTCTAAAAGCCATTAATTTAAATGAATTTAAGAATTTCTGGCGAATGAAGCCAGAGTGGAAGGCCTACCCCGCAATGTCAACGTGTGTAAAAAAGCTATGAGTATGCAATGAAGCGAGCAGGCCTTGTACATCCAAAAGAAAGTACTGAGGCCTTCTAGAAGGCATCTGTATGCCCTCTTTTTCCCGCTTGGTATACATACATATTTACATATACGCATACTCTTAACACTTTACAACTGATCTACTTACAATGTTCTTTTCTCTACTGCATAAAGCATTAGTACACTTTTGCATGTTTCTTATATTTCTGCACTCCTGTTATACAATTCGCCTTAAATCATATTTTTTGGCTCTTTTTTGATTTTATAAAATTTTCTTTGCTTTTTAAAAAAAATACGTTACACGCACGTTAAAAGTACTACGTGTTCACTAAAAAGTACAGATAAGTACGCTAAAAATACTGTACATGTACGTTAAAATAAGTTATGTACGTTATCGTAGTGTTTGTGTGCGTCAGCTCACTCTCGCTGTGTACCGTATATGTTTGTGTATACATTCAGAAACACAAAAAAAAATTTTAAGTTTGTGTGTTAGAAAAATACGTTACGATATTGTACAGTTTTTTTTCGAACCCTGGTGACCACCCGCAAAATACACTGGTTAAATATTCTGGGAATTTGATAGTTTTTCTAGGGCAATAAAATACGTGCATTTAAGTATGTATGCTTGCACAAGTACGTATGTACAAAGAAAAGAAGCGTTTAAATTATAAGTGCAACCATAAGTGCATTTATGTTTATAAGCAAAAAAGAAAATATAAGAAAAATATTTTTAAATTTAAATGCATACGTAGTATGTATGCATGTGTGTTTTATTTGATTTTGAATGTTGGGGCGCTCGCACAGAATACTAACAAAACTGTCACGAGACGGAAGATTTTGCGTTTATTTTTTTTTTTTTTTTGTCTCTTTCTAAGAAAGCTACCATTTCTCTTTGCATCACAATACAATAAACACAAATTTATTTAGTTGAGATTTATTTGCAAAGCTTTTGCAAAAATTAACTTTTAAGTTTACCACAACACGAGTAAATAATATTTAAGTAAATAAATAACATTATAAAACAAAAAAAATATTAATAAATAAATTTTTTTTTCCACAAAACACAACGTTTGTTGAACTAATGCATTTGTTTAGCGTGGTTTGTGTTTTGTTATTTTTGTTTTGATCACGCCATTTGTGTTGATTGTTGCTGCCTGTTTTTACACATTGCAACTTCACTACCAAAAAAAGCTGTCTTTTTCTTCAAAAGCTGCCCTCGCAACTGATTTGGGCCTTTTTCACACGTCACTTTTTACAGTTCTGTTAGTATTCTGTGGCGCTAGTGCTTGTATCAAATAACCAAAAGTATTTAGTTTAAAAAAATTATATGTAAAACTTGTTTGAATTATTTTATATAAGTATTTTATTATGGCGTACTGTAACTCCCCCATTGTTAGAGTGAAGCTCCGGTGAACTAGTAATATAAATTATTTTATTAGTTTTAATATAAATTATAATAATGATAGAAATCAATATGACTGATTCCAACATTACTGCCAGTACTTATCATAGAGGTTGTATTTTATGGTTTACACTTTTTATTGTGTTATTAAAGTGTATTTCTTCTCTATTTAAATTAGGAAATATTATATTATTTTCTTTGACTCTTAACCCTTTCAGCCCCGTTGTTGCCTATAGGCAACATTGCAATCAAACACTTATAACTCCCGAAAATTTCATTTTTTCTTATAACGGTTTTCTGTTCTTAGTAAATATGCATCTTAGCAATAGGTCTGTCTGCGTACACATATTTTGCATAATTTTGTGAAAAATGTTGCAAAATATTACAAAATGTTGTCTGTGTACTCCAAATCTCTTGCAGCGAGAGAGCCAAAAAGAGAATTTTTTGACAGTTGGAAGTTAGAGAACTTACAAAATGTTACTGGAGAAATTTCCTCTTGCAAGATTTTGCAACTAGTTTGAACAGCTGTTTTTATTACGTGTGCCAAGATAGCGTCGACGAAATAGCGTCGAATTTGGGAATATAAAAACCGGGAAAACAAAATACCCAAATTATGGTCTTTTGCAGAACAACAACAAAAAGTTAGCGTCGAATTTAGGAATTAAGGGGGATTATCAAAAGTAAAAAAAAGTTTGCGTCGAATTTGGGAATTTAAAATGGGGAAGTAAAAATAACTAATATTTTTAATAAAAATACAAAAAATAGTTAGCACAAATAAAAAAAATACACATTTAGGAACAAAATAAGCAATGCGTGCAAAAAATCGTTCGGTTAGTTCCCGAGATATTTGGGTGCATCCAAAATGGTCAGTACAAAGCTTTACTGATTTATCCCTTGGAACACAAGCTTTTGCACGGTATAAAGGCTGAGTTCCAAAACGTCGGTTGCAAAGCAACTATCTTTTATCTACAATGCAACCGTGTAGGTTATTACAATTCTATTTGTCCCAATGTGCACCAAAAAAGTATTTAATGAGAACATAATACAAAAGCTGTGCATTATTAAACTTGAATATAGATTTTTGACTTGTGCTGCAAAGTATATTGATGTTTTGGAACTCAGCCAAACTGTATATATTCTGCAAAAAATCGAACCCAGAAATCTCGGGAACGGAACGAACGATTTTTTGCACGCATCGCTCATTTTGTTCCAAAAAGTTAATTTTTTTTTTAACTATTTTTTGTATTTTTGTTAAAAATATTAAATATTTATACTTCCCCTTTTAAATTCCTAAATTCGACGCTAACTTTTTGATTTCATTCGGTAAATCCCATTATTTGGGTATTTTTGTTTCCCGGTTTTTAAATTCCCAAAAGTCGCTATTTCGTCGACGCTATCTTGGCACACGTAAATAATTTTGCTTTGTCATTTCAATTGCCTACACACCGATCAGCTGTTTTCTTGCAAGATTTCACTGGATTCTGTCTGCGTACTTTTTGAGATATTTTCAGCCGACAGAGTAAAATTGGTCTTACTCTCCCAAAAAAATTTACTGAGTATTTGCTACTGGAAAAGTACGCAGACAGACCTAATGTGTGTGCAGAATTTAATACAATAAGCTTTGATGGTGTTAACTTGCGAACTGTTTGTTTAAGCGACCATGCGTATTACAAATTATTTGGAAAAATTGTGTTTTTAAAAAAACTAAAGAAATTAATATTAAAAAAAAATATTTGTGTAAAAAGTGCAATCTGCTATTTAAAACAGGTTAGTTAATGATATTAAACAACAAACACAAGAAAAAAGTTGTAGCTTTGTCCTCAGTATTTTTTTTTAAAACAATGTTGCCTATAGGCAACATTGGTCCATTATGTTCATAATTTACATAAGAATATCTTGTTCACTAAAAATGAGTGCAAGGGGTTTGACAAAGTTAAAAATTGAAAAAAATTATTAATTTTGATTAGGATGATTCTGCTGAAGAATGCGAAGATGAAGCCGTCGAAAAGTGTGCATATTTGGCAATTTAGGTTAGGTTAGTAAGGTTATAAAGTAAACTTCACACCCTCACCCAGACACCAATATGGTCCATTGTTACGCCTTAGTTAGTGAAAGAATTCTAGTATGAAAGAATAGGAGAAGTAAAGAGTGAAAGCACAGGAAAAGAGGAAGTAGTGGAAGATAAGAAATTGGACTGCACAATCCAAATACAACCCTACTAAACAGAAAACTGCCTTACATGTGCCTAGTCCTCAGTCTTCTGCCGCGCAACCAGGTCATTCCCATTACAAATCCGATTCTCGAGCTCCCCGAGACATCTCCTAATTCGCGTAGGAATCTGCTACCCAGTCACCTCAGCCTACTGATCTGTAGCCTGAGACAGTGGCACAGCAAGTGCTCAACTGTCTTCAGCTCCTCTGGGTCCTCACACAAACTACATGTATCCGACATGTCAGTTCCCATTCCTACCGCCATCCTGCCTATCATACAGTGGCTTGCGATAATACCAGGCCCTACTCTTGCCCAGCAGCGCATCTGAATTTGACCTACTAAGCACCGGTCACAGCGTGCGCGATACCCGGTAGTATGTTCGGCTCCGCCACACCCGATAGTTCCGTTCAGAGCCCATTCCCTAATTCTTCCAAAGTAGAACTGCATTGGAGGACTGACCGCCTACAAACTGTCAGGATCCCCGATTTCCGAGCCCAGTCTCGCCAACTAATCAGCTATCTCGTTGCCGGTGATGTTGCAGTGACCCGGTACCTAGCACAGTCTCACCACATAATTCCCTAAGATTTCTCCTAAAGCCCTCCTGCAATCATCCACTAGCCTGGAGTTCACATATTTGGGAATTTAATAGAGGAAACAAAACATGAAGGAAAACGAATTGGTGGCTGATTTGATTGAAGGGATTGTTGTCGATGAACATGAAAATAATAGTAGAATGGCAAATAGTTGATTGCTATAACAAAAAATATTGTCGGAGTTGATTTTGCTTCTATGTTGATTGAGCTATATAAAATTAACCACCGTTCCATATTCACCAGCTCTATCATCACCAATTTCATTACCACCCGATAGCGCAAGTTCTTGAACAAGACCTTATGTAGCAGAACCCGTAAAAAATAAAATATAAACTAGCCACTGGGTTGAATAGGGATCGAAAGGACGATGCAAGATATGTCACATAGGCTTTCCACGTCCAAAGTGCAGCAAATGCAGAGTATATTTATGCTGTAATCCACAAAAAAATTGTTTTCTATTATATCATACATAAAATATAAAAAAATTGCAATAAATAAATTATCAAATATCTTTAACATGTGTTTAAAGTTTACCCAGAACTGCCCAATGTTGCCTATAGGCAACATCTTATATATCCTTAACCAGGATAGTTAGAACTTTAAATTTTTTATTATTTCATATCTAGGCATATACGAACTTAAATATCTTAAAAAAAAATTTTTTGAACTACTCAAAAAAATTCGGGGATGAAAGGGTTAAAATTAGTTTTTCTAAAATAAACATTTCTTTTATATTTATTTTGTAGTTTTCATGTTTTTAAATTAGTTTTAACTGAGCAATTTTCATATTTTAATAAAAATGTTTTCAAATACGCAAATTTATGTGAGTGTTTACAATTTGTAATAATTTTGTCATGATAATTTCTGCATTTAGGTTCTAACACCCAATTTTCACGATGATTTAAAAGACATGTATTTTTTGTAGTTCTTTTTTAAAGAAACTTCCAAAAACTTGTTAAATTTTCACAATGTTTCTTTTTTTGTTGATTTTTTTCAGTTTTCCTTATATATGCATGTTTCTATTGAATTTATTTAAATTAAACTTTTTTATTTTTCTATTTTTTAATAAGCAATTGTCACTTTGAAATAAAAATAAAACATAAATTAAAAAACAAAATTAAGTGCAAAGAGTAATGTCAAAAAAGAAACACAGAAAATATGGTTCGTGCATTTTTTTCTACCCTGCTGACTTCTCTACCCCGCTCGCTATCAAACTAAAAAAGACATGATTTGAAAAAAGGGGAGAAAATCATCATGAAAATTTTGTGTAAGTTTTCCACGATGTTTGTTAAACAATGATCTTTTATTTTCTTTAGCTTTTTATATTCTAGGGTATTTGGTTCATAAATTTCATTTTTGTATATGAGGACTGTATTTTCATCTAGGATAACAGTTTTTTTTTATTGTTGGGGAGTGGCTCAAATGTGACATCTGCAAATGTCTCGTTTAAAAATTTTGGAATGCTTAACGGTAGGCTTACTAAGTTTTCTCTATATGCGACTGATACTTTAGTATGGAGATAGGATTCTGTTCTGTTTATGAAATTGAACTCCTCGGTCGTCAATATGTCCGATGGAATTATTCCTAGTTTAGAAGTAAAAATGACATGCCCTATTTCGTTAACGTGGTCTATCAGTAGGTTCACGTCATTATTAATTTGGAAAATATTTTCTTAAAACAAAGTTTCGTCTTCTAAGCTGAAAATTTTATTTTGTATTTCCGTTTTGATAGTAAAGGTCCAATGATTCCTCCATCCCAATTTGCATTTGCTTCTCGTGAATCACTGGAGGATTTTCCTCACCCCAAATGCGACAATTCTGCCTATTGACGAAGCCATCAAGATGGAAATGGGCCTCGTCACTGAAGATGTTTTTATCGGCAAAATCAGCATTTTCATGTTGTCTCTCCAGTACCCAATTAACGAACTCCCTTCGCTGTCCAAGGTCAGCTGGCTTCTGTTCCTGAGTCAATTGAACTTTGTATGCATGAAGATGCAAATCTTTCGTCAAAATTCGCTGCATAGTGGATTTGGAGACACCAATTTGCTGAGCTCGGTGTCGAATTGAGGTGGATGGAGTTTGAGCGACATCATCACGTACAGCTGCGACATTTTCGGTCGATCGACCTGGTCGAAGGCGCGTTGTTGTCTTTACATCACTAACAGACCCAGTTTCGGCAAATTTATCCATTAATCTCTTTACAGTTGACTCTTTTGGAGCATTATTGTGACCCCAAATTGATCGCAATTTGCGAACTGTAGCCGAAAAACTTTCACCATTTTGGTAAAACAATTTCACAGTAAGAATGCGTTGTTCATTCGTGTAGCGCTCCATTTTTTCTAACCTCGTACCTTCTACTAGCAAACAATAACAATTGTTCAAATGTCAAACAATGACACTTCGAATGGCGCCAAATTGAAAAATTGCGTTCTAGTTGGGACACCCTTTATTTACGTATCCTTGAATAATTTTGTGTTGTTTGTTAATGTGATCTGTAATATTTAATATTTTATCCGATATGGAATTTCCTAGGTAAGTTATTTCATTGAGAGTGGTCATTGTTTCCTTATTACTTTTCTCTAAGTTTTGAATTTTGTCGTTGCTGTCCATTATCCCCGCGATATATTTTAGTCCTTTTCCTACTGCATTTATTTATCCTCGCTTTTGTCTAAAGTTAGATGTTAAGTTTTTTATTTTTGTTTTACATATATACATGCTTCTGTTAATACTGTCCAACAATGGAGTAACGTTCGTTAAGTGTCTGATAATGTAAGTATATTATTTTGTAAGATGTTTACTGTTTTTAGATATTGAGTTGTGTTGATAGTATATATAATTTTTATGTAATTTTCAATAATCTCTATGTCCTTCAGTTTGATTGGTAAGTATCCGTGATTTGTTGTCAGGTCCTCTACTTCCAAATATTGTTCTCCTGTGTCACCTAGTATTAACACATTAAGTAATATGAAGGGAATCATCTGAAAATAAAATTAATAGTAAGGTTTATGTATTTTCCGAAGTGTTTCTGTTTTGATATTTCTTTTTCCTTTTTGTGTGGGACTTGTGATATTTATGACCTCGTTCCGTTATGACGTGGTCGTTATCTAACTCAGTGACTGTTATTTTCCGAAATTTTGAATGGTTTTTGCCTCCGCGTTCGTCTTTTAGGCAAACAGGTCCTGTCTTAATACTCACATTCTCGCGTGATCTGTTGAGTTTATTAATAATGTTTTCTTTATTTTTTATCATATGATCTCTAATTGAAGGGAAGTCGCTTAACTTATAATACCATTTCTGAAGTCAATATGTTTTTCCGGTTGTGGAATGAATTGTATTATTGTAAAACATTATGATTTTATAAATTTTCTCCTCCACATTTTCTATATCTCTGTTTGGGTCGTGCTGTAATTTTTCCACATCTGCATTGGATGTATGGTTATTGTTCGACGATTCGATTTCCTGTTCTCTAAGGAATTCTAGGAGAGGTAGGGCTTTAAATCCTAATTCATTTTCTATTATTATTTAATTAAGCTTGGGGTCTTTTTTTATATAAAATAAATTTATTAAACCAATATTTCGGCACTCCGTTGTGTGCCTTCTTCAGGGTTTTTCTTGAATTTTTGAAAAAATTAACAAAAATTCAAGAAAACCCCTGAAGAAGGCACACAACGGAGTGCCGAAAAATTGGTTTAATAAATTAAACCAATTAATTAAATAATAATAATAAATTTTGAAAAGGTCGAATAAAAGTCTATTTATCTAATTCATTTTCCATTGCTAATTTTCTTATATTTCCAGTACAGGATAAGTACTGTGTTAAATCTAATTTAAATTATATCCATGATCTGTTCTTGATTTTTATGGCCTGGGCATATTTACTGAATTTATCTATAAACTTTAAGAAAGAGTTTTTCCTAGGCTATAAAAAACGTCTGCGTGAACTGTGACTCCCGGGTTTTCTGGCGTTTCGGTTATTTTATATTACTGCTTGACTTGGTTTTTATCGTATTTTTCCTTACTGCAAATATCGCAATTATTAATGAATCTAGTTATTCGTGTTTTTTCTGTTTTCAGTTCAGCAAAATTCTCATTTATTCCTCTGTTATTATTTCTTTTGTGTTCTCTTTCTATACTTTCTGTTAACTCGTTTTCGTCCATTACATCTTTCAAGACCTTTTTACATCTTTCGATTCTGAATTCGTTCTCAATAAAATATTTTTCTACTACTTCCTTAAATGTATTAAATATTGATTAATCTTGGCAAAAGATAGCATTAATTGTTGTTGCATCAAAATGGGTTTTTATTATAGTAGTAAGTGTTGATTCGTTAAATGTTTTAGCTGTAAAAGTTTTTCTTTTATATCTAAAAATATTTTCATTTCTTAGTTTCAATGAACCAGATGTGGTTTTATTAAAGATTATCTGTTGTCGATAGAAATTCAAAGGGTATCAGTTTCTAAAATGTTATTCCTCGTTAGTTCTCTTGGTAGCTTAAGTTTTCTGTGGTTAGAAGATTTTAATTAATGTTTATTTCGACTCTTGATAAAGCATTTATTTGCATTCACATTTAGAATACCCTTTTTGTACTTTATTTCATAATCGAACTCTTGTAATCGGAGTCTCCATCTGATTAATTTAGAGTTAGGTTCTTTTATGGAAAAGAGCCATGTGAGAGGTCTATGGTCGGTTTCGATAATAAATCTTCTACCAAAGAGATATGGTCGTAAATGTTGCCCACACAACCGCTAGTAATTCTTTTTCTATTGTACTGTAGTTTTGTTCATGGTCATTTAATGTTCGGCTCGCATAACAAATAGGGTGTCCGTCTTGAGAAAGTACTGCTCCAATGGCATAATTACTTGCATCGGTTTGCAATACAAAGGTTTTATTAAAATCTGGATACGCTAGTATAGGGGAGTTTGTTAACAATTTATTCAGTAAATCGAAACTTTCTTTATATTCTTAATCGTTAATATTAATTTTAGCGTCATTCTTTAAATATTTTACCATGGGTCTTGCCATTTTGGAGTAATCTTTTATAAACTTCCTGTAGTATCCAGCGATGCCTAAAAACTGTTTGATTTATTTCTGTGAAGTTGGTAAAGGAAATTTCTGAACACAAGTAATTTTAGCTGGGTTTGGTTTTACACCTGAATCAGTCACTACATGTTCCAAAAAGTTAGTTTCTCGTTTCAAGAATTCGCTTTTATCTAATTGAACTTTTAGATTTACTTCTTTTAGGCGGTTAAATATTTTTGTAAGGGATTTCAAATGCTCCTGAAGTGAGGTTGAAAACATTATGACATCATCAAGATAAACAAGACAGATTTTATTAATAAATTCTCCTAAAACGTTGTTCATCAGCCTTTGAAAAGTGGCTGGTGCTGTTTTAAGTCCGAACTGCATACGAAGGAACTCGGAATGACCGCCTTCTACGCTAAATGCGGTTTTCAGAATGTCTTTTTCGTTTATTTCTATCTGGTGAAAGCCCTTCGCGAGGTTGAGTTGTGAAATATTGACAGCGTCCTAATTTCTCTAAGATCTCGTTAATATTTGGAGTCGGGTATTTATCGTCGATAGTGACCTCGTTTAATTTGCGATAATCTATAACCATTCTCCATTTTTTTTGTGCCGCTTGCATCTAGTTTTTTCGGTACGATCCAGAGTGGTGCTGAATATGGTGAATGACTTGGTCTGATTATTCCATCGTTTTCAACATTTCCTTTATATGCTTACTCACTTCTGCCTTATGGATGTAAGGATATCTATAAGTTGTTGCAGCAATTGGAATATTATTTATTATCCTAATATCATGCTTGATTGCATTTGTAAGCGTTAGATTAGAATTCTCTGAATAGAATATTTTTTTTAAATCTATTTATTATTTGTAAGAGTTTAAAATTTTTCTGCGTATTTACCCCCATAGGTTCGGGGTATTGTTGATTATTTGGGTTATTACAATATTGTCTTTGATTGTGTTAATTAGAATTCTTTCGATCAGAATGTACTGGATTAGAAGTCTGTCCGTTAATAATTTGTCTTAGATTTTGTTGATTTTGGTTACCAAAATTCTGTCGATCAGAATATCCTGAACTGAAGTTTTGTCCGTTATTAAATTGTCTTTGGTTATATCGATTATCATAGTTTCCCGACTTATTTCCCTGACTATGAGATTGTCCTTGAATCTTATTCTGTTGGTTATAATATTGTCTTTGATTTTGGTTTAGTCGGTTTGAGAAGTTTGTTTGGTTGTTAGATTGATTATAGTTCCGTGAGTTGTCCCGTTATTTTGTTGTTTGCCATTTCTTTTTGGTTTTTGAGTCTTTATAATATGTCCGTCTCTACCCTTTCTATCATATCCGCACTCAAATAATATGTCCATGGCAGACTTTAATGTAGAAGGATTGCTACATGCCAATATAGTGCGCATTTGTTCTGGCATTTTACCTTTAAATATGTGAAGGGCAGACCTTTGGTTATTTAGAGCGACTTGGTTTAGTCCCTCTCCTTCTCCTACAACAATTGCGGCTTTATTATTTAATAGTTTAAGGCTATATTTTATTTCGTTAAAGAATTCTATAGTATTACTATTGAAGGTTACCGATCTGAGGTCATCAAACAATTCCTCACAAGTTTTCTTCTCTCCGAAATTGTTTTCTAGCACTGTTTTAATATTCTGCCAAGAACGTACATGTGCATTGATTTCCAATTCTTCCTTTGCTTTTCCTACAGAACGACTTTTAATTATGTCAGAAAAGACTAATTGGGAAAGTTCGTCATATGTGGTGAGTATAGGGTGGATCCTATCTATTAATTTTATAAAAGTATTTACGTCACTTTTATTTCCATTAAATTAAGTCAAAGCGTTTAGGTATATTATAGGGTCTAATTGAATTCGCTGAGCCGTCATATTCTCTCTTTTCTTTTGCAATAATTGAACTTATATAAAAACTTAAGTGTGCTTTTTCTTCTTTTTGCTTAGTTTATTTGTATTTGTAAAAATCGTTTACAGTTATAAAAAATCATTCACAGTTTTAAGATATTAATTATATATTTTCCTTTTACTTATTTGATTCACAAAATATTTTTTTTTTTTCAAATACGTCTGTATTTGTAAAAATCATTTAGTTATATATTTATTTTTTTCCACTATTATTTCTATTGACTTAATCAAAGGGGTATGACTTATCTTTATCCTATAACCGCACAAAGGATAAAAAAATCCACGCACTACCGTTCACATTTAATACTCTTTGGTTTGTTGTGTAGGACTTGCGGTATCCCATCCTCGTCGCCAGTTTTGATATGATCGGTTACACCGTAAAAAAAAACAATTGTTTTTTGTTATGAACCGTTTTTATTGAATCTCTAGTTAAAAAATTCGTTTATACTAAAAATGCTTATCTTATACTATTTCCCAATAGTTGTTTTATTTATTATTGGTTTTCGTTATTCTTCTAAGAATTTATTAATAAGTAAAATGCACTGGTTAAATATACTGGGAATTTGATAGTTTTTCTAAATCAAATAAAATATCAAATAACCAAAAGTATTTAGTTTGAAAAAATTATGTACCATAATTTTGTAAACAAATTGTTTTTGGTTTTCATATGAAATGTAACAAGGCAATGCATAAAATTTTTGAAGTGGTTTTATTATTTAATTGTATAGAAAACAAAAACAAATTCTTGTTGTGTTTGTTTTGCATGAAAAATATCACTTGTCGTCGTCGAGTCTCTTCGCAATCATGTGCCAATCAGGGCCTTTAGTGCTCTTTCACTAATTTCAACAAAATCGAGGTCCAAATTGTCAAAAGATACAATAAATAACTTGCTTTTAGTTAAACTAAATAAAAATCTAATTCAACAAATAACAATTACTCATGAAACTAGTGAGGATTTGTAACAAACCTAACCTAACTCAGTTTTCAAACCAAATTTATAATGTATCTTTTGAAATTCTATTAAAATGCCGTACACTTATATTTTTACATAAACTTATTTTTAATAGACAACCTACTTATCACTACAAAAGAATAACATCTTCAAGATCGAATCGGGGTAGAATAAACTCCATAAGATACCGTAAGAAAATATCTGAAACACTTTCTTGTTAATGCCATTCGTCTCTGGAATGAACTTCCTCCTAATATACAGATAATAAGCAATGCAAAGCACTTTACATGCTAAAGGCGACCGTACTCGACATGTTTTTGTCATCTGCCATGTCAAATTTTCCACTGCAAAACACATACATGTCGTGTGTTACCTTTTTAACTTTGCTTCTGTAAAAGTCAGACGCAAAGTCATCTGACAAAATTTCAATTAGAGCGTGCTCTATTTTCTTCTGACAAACCATCTGACATCAGAAAGCTATGCCGGCAAGAAACCGGCAGCGGCGTCCACTATTGACGGAATCATTAGCCGGCTGAAGTTAATTTTTTACAATACCGAGATATGTTTGATCATCTTACCATTGAATAGAATTTATGTGAATATATATATAAAAACCGTTTTATTATAAAATCCTAAATTGGTATCTTTGAATTAAAAGAAAAAAATGTTAAGATGGCTGAACTATTTTACGGCGCAAATAAAACTTTTCATGGCGGCAGCAAGTTATTTTGAAACCGAGCACTACTTTGGTTTCTGCAATAACAATGCGAAAAAAACAGAGACAATGTCAGAAGCAAATTACATGTACGTTTGTGACCGAATATTATAAAGCTTATGTAAAACAGCGATTTTGACAGACATGCACAATTACATGTGACTTGAAAATTTGACATGTCAGATGACAAAAACATGTCGTCTATATGCTCCTTAAATATTTACCCTATTGGGTTAACGAAAAATCACATACATAACTAAAAATTTTTTATTGTTATAATTACAACTTTTTTTTTTTATAAAAATCTGTAACTCTTAACTAAATAATTTCTTTTCAAATTGTTCTTAGTTTTAAGATAAACCTTTGTAAATGTTATAATCTAATGTGCCTTTATCTCCCCAGTACTATTAAATAAGATTAAGTCTTGTTGTACTGTTTATTTTTCAAATAAATAAATAAATAAAAATAAAAAAAAAACTTTTAATTTAAATTATTCCTAATTTCCTCATTTTTAAAATACATTTTTTAATGTAAGCTTTTTCAGTATATTCATTTATATTTACTGTTTAACTCTTTAAAACAGGGTTTCTCTATTAAATAGTACTTAAATTATTTGTATACTCCTTTTAGTTTTGTTGTTATGGAGTCTTAAAAAATTTAAATTTTTTTATTTTCAAAACGTATAACATGATTGCATTCTTTTACAAAAATCCTTT
This sequence comes from Pollenia griseotomentosa, assembly GCA_963931875.1. Lineage (NCBI taxonomy): Eukaryota > Metazoa > Arthropoda > Insecta > Diptera > Polleniidae > Pollenia > Pollenia griseotomentosa. The sequence continues at coordinate 165,369,472 of OZ007560.1, forward strand.
CCTTTGCTATTTCTACTTCATGATAAGTTATTCTTGTCGCAATAAGTTATTCGACTCGCAACATCATTTTTGTTATATCAATAAAAACATTTTCCTTCTTTTTTTATCCATATGCTATTGTTGTTGTGTGGCTTCGATGATACATTTATTCATACATAGTACGCACGCACATGTATCTACACATACAAGCAAAAAAACCAGAAAAAAATTTTAATTTAAAAAAAATTTACAACCACAAATAAAACTCGCGTGCAATTCTTTTCAGCTCGACTTACGAATTGAGTTTTATTTTGGACTCTTAAAAATTTTTTTCGCGAGTTTTATTTTTTTTACTCGCGAGCAGAAAAGAAAAATTCTTTTAAATTTGGAGAATAAAAGTCGCTCGCGAGCGAGTTAAATTCGAGCACTCTCCGTACTCTGGTTTTTAATTTTATAGTATATCAAGCAACCGATCGCTATTTAACAAGGTTTCGTTTAAATGTGCTTAATTCCCAGTTCATACTATTTTGAAACTGAAATTTATGTATTTATTTATTTATTGATGATCTGCTTAGGCCAGATCAACAGAAAACTTCATTGAAGGATTTTAGAAAAACCAAAGATATTATACAAATAAAATAATTACGCGAATGAGAATTACAAACACCAGTTTTACTTGTAACAATATCAAAGCTTAAACAAAAACAACCACAATAAACAGTGAGTTTCTTTTCTTACAGTCCCGACTTACAATTGGTTGATTTTTTGTCAACTCTAAATGTATTTGTAAGTGGTTAAAGAACACATAAAAAAGAAATTACTTTATTTTATTTTGCAAGTTCAGTTTACACTGCCACTTACATATTAGTTTTCAAAGTTTTTTTTGGGAGTCAAAAATTAATTAACAAGGTTTCATTTAGATTTGCTAAATTCCCATTTCATACTATTGAAAAACTGAAATTTATTGGTGATGGGATTGGTTATTCCCATGCGAATTTCACTGGTGGCTTGTTATTTAATTTTTCAAGATCTCGTTTCTATGACTATATATTACCCTACAATGATCGGTCCATAATTTAACCCATAAAAACCCCATTCTCGGAAATACTTTAGTGTACCTAAGTACCGAATAACTCTATTAAAGTAAAATTTGGTCTGTCAATCCGGAATGAATTTTTATGTGATCTTTGAGAAATGATGGACGGTTCCTTGCTATTTTCAATAACAATAAATAATTAGAACAATTGTACCAAATTTCATCAAATAATTGCGACCTGTAGTTTGCGCACAAGGTTTACATGGGCAGCCAGCCAGCCGGATGGTTTGTGTAACAAGTTCTATACACTTTTAATGTAATTTTTATGTGGTATAAAATTCTGTTTAATAAAAAAAATATTTGTATAATATTTGTCATAAAATTCTTTTATTACAGAAATCTTATTAAAAAAACGACGATTTAAATTCTTGCGTTTTCGATTTCCAGAACGCCCCTGTATGGCGGTGTGGGTATAAAAATAAACCATAAAACATTCTGCTGGTCGGCTCATAGATTACCAACAAATTATAAAACTGTTAGGTTTAATTGATAATTTATAAATCCCGTATAAATTTCACTTTTAAGTATTCTAACACACTGTCTATTTGGCTTTTTTGTAATTTGTAATTGTAGTGTAGGGTACCTAAAGGCCCAACCAGAATGTGAATAACGTGACTTAACCCTTTTACATGTAGAGGGAATAATTTTCCCACCAACTTTTCTTCATTGGTAAGGTAACTGATCAGTCGCAGTTGTTTTTTTTGATTTGGCAACATTAATTGAAAGAAATAAAGTATGTTTTCTTAACATTGTATGTGACAGATTATAAATATTTTTTTCGAGACGGGTCTTCTGTAAATTGAAAACAGGTGTTTTTGCAACTGCGAACGAAATCGGTATATATCTTCGAAATCTCGTGGTGATATATGGTAAGTTCTTCTACGTTTTATAGATTTATATTTAATATCTTAGAAAAGAGACATATCTTTTACTTTTCTTCTACATTGCTTTCCTTGTGGGATTTTTTTTGGTGGGAAGAATATTCCCTCTAACCATGTTTGTTTTTTTTTATACTAAAGGTTGTCTGAAAATGAGCAAGAAAGTACTAAAAGAATATGAAATAGAGTTGGTGCTAAATGAGTTATACGGTTTACCATCAGATCCAGAGCAGTCCGAAGACGATAAGGAATCGGACGAGGAAGAAATTGAACAATATATAAAAAGTGGACATGGTATTACTTTACCCGGCGGAGGCAGAGGGAATATATTTACCACCAATCAAAAACTAAAAAAAAAATAATTTTTTTTTATTTTATATTTTTAGTCATCAATAGTAACCCTAAATCAAAACCAGATTTTATTTATCCTATTCCGATCGCTATGACCGTAAAAGGGTTAAGCAACTGAGCAAATGCATGTGTAAATATGTGTACAACCATATTGAACTTAAGGAAACTTTATGTTAAGTTTTATAAAACTGTCATTTGCTAAAGCAAGGTGACAAACTAATCCCTCATTCCGTACGGAATCAATGTTTTTTTATTTTCTTTTTATTATTTTAAATGCATTTGAGAGGCTTTTTGTTTTCTTTCTGAGAGTAGCTTAAGTTTGTTTATGCACATTCTGGATGGGCCTTAAATCAGCAAATTCATTTCAAAAACTTATAGTGAATGCACACAAAACTAAAGCTTGGACATTTTTCTTTTATTTCCTTAAAAGTGAAGAAAATCGTGGTGTTTGACAAAGTTATGAAGAAAACTCAAAAAAAAACCGGCAAACCCGATTTTTGGCAAAAATTCGACTTGAGCGACCTCTAAACCAATTCCAAAAAAATCTGGACATTCTAATGTACATATCAACATACGTGATTCATAAAGTATGCTAACTTATATGTTGAAATATCATTTGCTGGCTTGTTGAATTTCAAAAATTTGGTATTTTCAGCATATCGTGTAGACATCTAACATATTGAATATGCTGATAGAGACATTTGTTATCTTTTAAGCATATTAGTGTAAGCATACAATTGCTGATTCAACATAACGTCAAGACTAAGATTTACACAAGTAAACTATGCTTTTTTCTTTTAACACTTTGTGAAAGACTGAACGAAAGAAACAACTTCCTAAAAAGACCATAGGCCCAACTATAATATGCTTAAGTTGACTTACAGGGGTGTGCTGGAAATCGAAAAAAGTAATCGAATGAAGTAAAGAAAAATGAATATTTTTGTACTTTTTTTTAGGCTCATTTTGAAAATTTGTGTGATTTTAAATCCACTACTTCGATTTATAGAACATGCCTGATATTTTCTTCTTATTTTTCTGCATAGACGGGCTTCGGCCGGCCGCAACAATTTTCTGCTCCATGGTATAACAAAGACCGTCTTCGTTAACTAAAGCCCCTCTGCATAATTTTGGCTTTTTTTTATTCTGAATCGGGCGACATATTTTTTATTTATTTTTCGTACGCCCCGTAAACTGCACTTCAACCAAATTGTATTTTAAGAAAAAAAATTTGGACTAAAAAGCCTAAAAACACATTTCAAAGTTAATTTATTTTTTATGAATACAAATTATATACAAATGTTTCATATCTAAAACTATTCCTTCTTGAATTGAACATAAATACATCGGCGATTATAAAATAAAAACATAAACAAAATATTTTTACAACTTACAAATAGTTTTAAACAAAAGTTAGAATTTAAAAAACAAAATTACCACAAGCATGAAGGACCAGGGCTGCCAGAAGTTTTTGATAAGAAATCGGCATATTTTCGAAAAAAAAAATCGGCAGCTCAACTTGCAACCAGTGCTACCGTCGGTATTTTTAATAAGACCAAAAAAAGGGAATATCTACAAAAAAAAGAGTGTATTTTAAAAAAAAAAAAAGGTGCAAATCATTTAAAATTAAAATAAGTACACCACATTATGTATTTTTTAAGGCTTTTTTTCTATTTATTATAATTTTATATAACATTTTATAAATGGTAGAAAAACATAACAAAAAACCTTACATATTAATTATATACACTAAAAACAATTGATCGTATTACAAGTGTAAGATCTGACCACCGTCTGTACGGAGCTTTACTTACAAATGGCTCATTTGTTGTGAAAATAAAATAAATATTTTGTAAATATATCTCTCGAGAAGTAATTTTTATAAAATATTAACTTTTGTAATGGTACTTTACTTTTATTTAATAGTTTATTGTACAAGTTTCCTTAACTCTATTTTAGTCTGAGTTCATACGGCTCTTTTCTTATTGAAAAGATTCTCCCTTTTTCTTCTTTGAACATGAATTGGCGTTCAAATTATTCATGTCATGTTTACGCCATGTTTTTAATTTTGTATAGTCGTGCGTTTGCATGTGTGCTTTTTTGATATTGAAAACAATAACAAAATTAAACAACGAATGAAAAAGCAAAACGTAAAGACAGTACCAAGGTATATTTATAGAAGGTAGCCGCGAGATTACAACAATTGTACAATAAGACAAACAACAATACTTTTTATTGTTGTTATGTGGTACGAACTATCAAAAGGCAAAGGGGTTGATAAGAGACAAAAAAGACAAAAGATAGAGACAAAAAACTTGTTTACATGTTTACTATACAACATTTGACAGTTCGTACCACAAAACAAGCAAATAAAAAATAAACAGCTGGCTTTCCGAAACTACCTGCTATAAATATACCTTGGACAGTACAGGCATTTGTGTACTCGTTTCTTTTCCCCTCGCCCCTCTCGCCTATAAAGTAGCAATCTTTTCAATAAGAAAAGAGCCGTATGAACACAGACTTATAAAAAATTTTTTTCGTTGTTCACTGCCCGTCTATACCAGAGATAATTATTGCAACATATATTGCAGTTAATGTCAAAATTATGTTATCTTTAATGTAGACAGCAATATTTTGCACATATTTATTGCCGGCAATTTATGTTGCAATAATTGTTAGTCCATTTTCGTTGACAATTATTGCTAACATAAAACATTAAATTTGGTTGTCAATTGAGAAAAAACAAGCAAAAAAGAAAGAAATAGAAGCAAATTGTTTGAGAAAGAAATTAAATTTGTGAAATGGTAGCAAATTATAATTGTAGTAAAAGAATTAAATTAAAATAAAATTACAAATAATATTTTTTTATGATTATTTTTTTTTTTCTTATTCGAACTTTATTATAAAAAAATTATATTAATTTGTTTAAGTTTGAGTTCTTTTTTATATAAAAATATAAATTTTATGTTAACAAAAACAATAAATTTAATAAAAATTAATAATTTTATATAAAAAAAGATCTCAAGCTTAAAGAAATTAATATACATTTAAAAAATAAGTCGAATAAAGCGGCCCATACACTAGCAATATTATTGTATATGATATTCGCCATATTATTTCCATTTTGTCCTATATTATGCAATAAGCCGCACAATGGTTTCATTCATTCAATAAAAAGGTGAACATAACCTATACGAATAATATAAACAGCATTGTACAATGTTGCCAACACACTTCACTTTTTTTTGTTGAGCAATAAAAATCAAAAGTATTTGGATTGTTGCCAATATATTGTGCCACCTTCGAATATCGCATACACATTTGCGATAAAATTGTACAATACGTAAAATTGAGCAATTTTATTGCAAGTGTATGAGCTTTACGCTGGGTCTCCACGTTGCAATATTTATTGCTAAGTACAAGCAAAAACGTCGGCAGAACAATGACAGAATAATGGAGCAATAATTGCTGAATTTATTGCTGGAGAACACTTGAAATTGCTTTGCCATAAATTTACAATTTTCACCGCGAGTAGTCGTATAAAGTTTTGTGGCTGTACATATTTATAACAAATATTTTATGTTGTGTTTTGAAGTGGTTGTGAAATTTTCTTTTTTAAATTAATAAAATAATTAATTGTAATTGTCGTAGCTGTGTTTTGTATTACTTTTTTGTTTATTTGCGTTAAAAAAAAGTTGAATTGTTATATTGAAAAAATAAAAATTTACAAAAAAATAAATTCGTGGTTTGCTTTTGTTGATCTTGACGTTTATTAAAAAATATAATATGTAATAATATATTTATTGATTGCTTTTTTAATAAATAAACACACAAACAAAAAACAACCGTACAGAGAAATGAAATGTCAGATAAATTACAACTGATTTGACAGCATATTGCTAAGCAATAATTGCTCAAGCAATAAGAAGAGCAATCATTGCGCAATGGATTGCCACTCATGGCAATAAGCGGTCTATACGTCGCAAATTTTATGGAGCAATGAAATTTGACGTTTGCCGCAATAAATATTGCTACGTGAAGACCCGGGGTTAGATAGAATTTATATTAATAAATATAATTTTTGCAAGATGGCGTAATTTTTATACTGCACCTTCTTCCTTGATTTCCTTAAAATTATGAGTTAACATAAATACGTTTTCCCATACCTTTAACATAAGCTGAGCAATAAGAAATATTGCTCTATTATTCTGCCGACGTTATTGCCAACTTGCTGAGATATTTATTTTTAGTGTAGACCGGAAATGGCTCGTCTGACAGAAACCCTACTGACATAGCGTCTTTACCTGACAATTTTTTGTCATACCAAACGTCAAACTTCATATTAAAAAAACGCTGACAAAAATTTTCGAGTTTTTTTTATATAGACTTTGACGTTTGGTATGACAAAAAATTGTCAGTTGAAGACGCTATGTGACCAAGGTATATATACCTTGCTACTGACAGCCAAAATGTCATTGCCACATTTCAGTGCTGCCAAGTTGCATACCACTACAATCTCGGCCGATCAGACAATTCTCAACACTACAAAATCTCCCACCTGAAACTGTTCAGCTGGTTTATGATGTTCATCGAAATACTGCTGGGTACTGCTGTATCGTCTTGATGTGGTCATTACTCGGGCTTATAACCCTCTCGCTCACTTTGTATCCTAAGAAGTCCAGTTCGCGATAAGCAAATTTACATTTACCCAAATTCAACTTAAGATTCGCGTCCCTCAAGGGGCGTAACACCTAACCTTAAATCTCCAAATGTTCTTCAAATGACCCGGTAGCAATGCTTATATCATCCAAATATACTACTATCTTCCTACGATCGATAAGGTCCCTTAATACCATGTTAATAAATCTCTGAAAAACGGCGCCGGCATTTTTAAGCCCAAACGGCATGTAGCGATGTTCGAATTTACCGAGCGGAGTTACGGAAGCAGTGTATTGAATTGAATCATCGTGCATAGGCACCTAATGAAAGCTATTTTCCAAGTCCAAAGTGGAAAAGTACCTCTTGTTACCCTAATAATCAAGACAATCTTCAAGAAGTGGGAGTGGATAATTATTCTTGAACGTAATATTATTCAACGACCTATAATCGATACACATTCTTTTATCCCCATTTTTCCTCCTGATTAACACAATTGGAGAAGCGTAAAGTGACTCGCTCGGCTGCATTACTACTTTAGCTAAAAGTTCCTCAAGCTTCGATTTAACCTCGGTTTGTTCCCGATAGGAAAGTCTTCGCGGACTTATATACACCGGTACGTCATTTGTCAACCTAATTCTCATACAGTAGTCCATAGGCCCAGAAATAGTTCGGGCACCCGAAAAATAATTCACAAATATAACCGATCTCAACCTCCACCTCAATCTCGCATACCGCCTGAATTATTTCTTCACACTCACTATTTTCTTCAATAGTATCTAGCTCACTCGTAGATAAAACCTCGGTCCCCTTTTCATCAAAAGCGTTTGGGTTAATAGCGTTAAATTTCCTCGTCCTAATCTGATCATTGCCAACCTTTACAATATTATAATCATCAACTACATTAAATGGCAATTCTCCCCATAACTCAATATCTCCTAACTTTACTCATCCCATCCCTTTGATCTCTGCACAAGTTGAACGACATAATCGCACTGATGATTTTTAAATCAGGTTTGTTTTCTTTTAAATTCATTTTCATCATTTCATTTTTATTATACATTATTTTTGTTCTATACAAGTAAATATTGAATTTTTGTAAAATATCTCGTCCCATCAGCATCGGTATCATTGCCTCTTCATCCGGCAATACTCAAAAATTATGTATTATACGTTTGTTCTTAAAAAAAATTTCCCTTGCACGTAACCTATTGCAATAAGTTTGCTGTTTCCGATAACCCGATACGGCAACGCATTTTTGATACCATCCGGTTCAAATGGGATTAAGGATTTCTTGATATAACTAATGGGACTACCCGAATCGAGTAAAGAAAAACAATCCGTTAACTCAGTGCGTTTATCTCGCTTAACGAAGGCAACACTTACCATTTGGAATACATCTTAGGGCTCCTTCTCTCCAACCATGGCAGCAGTCATTGTCTTATTCCTGGGGAAATATTGATGATAATGGCTGACCTCGCCTCAAACAAAGCATAAATTGGCTGGACTTTCTTTCTTTTATTATTACTTTTTTTATAAATTATATTTATTATTGTTGAGAACAAAATCATATATGTACTAAGAAAAAGTTGTAAGGGAAAAATTTCTAATTTGCCGACAGACATTCCAATTAATGAGATAGAGAAAGAGAGGTGCAGTTTTTCAAAAATGCGATAAAAGTAACGCACAAAACTTATATAAATTGATCTCGTTTGCTAGTCATGTCAACTTGCAATACTTTTTGTGCAAGGACTTTAGGTTTTTCCGATAATCTTTACTCACAAGAATCCATTCATGTGACAAAATAACGGCTACAATTTTAATAAGACTAAATTTTGATGAAAGTTGCAAAATGTTCCAAACATTTTTGCTAACAACTAAAGTGTAAGAGTTATTAAATTCTTAAAATAACAATACAAAAAAAATATATATGTGGCTAAACAAAAAGTTGTAAGCCATGTTCCGGAAATCGTATTCGAGTGAAATCAAAATCAAACAAACTTTAAAAACGGTCCAGTGTTTAAAGTTCTTTCAATAATTTTGTTTTATATACTTCATACTATAAGTACAGCTTATTGTCATTAGAACTTATTTTAAAATAAGAAAAAGACGGTAATTTAAACAAAAATTTAACTGGAAATCTCCATTGATTTCAATTTCACTCGATCCATAACATGGCTTTTTATGTACTTTTTTAATATATACCAAGTTGAATTTATATATACGGTGGCAGCAATACTACGAAATATCAATTATTTATTAATAAAATAGTATAAAACCAAAACAAACTGGTTCGAACTGTCAAAGTCAGCAGGCTTTTCGTTGCCACTTGTAGTGAATTCGCCCTGATTATAATTTTGTAATATGATATAAGACTGAATTTTAAGTGTTACGTTTCCTTGCTTTTTAAAATTTTTTTATTGCAAAATGTAATTTGAAGTAAATTGTTTTTTTTTTATTAGTTATTTTTTCAAAATCCAGATGAATTTTTTTTATTGTCCAGTTATTTGACTTTTGGTATCTGTCAACCCTAGCTGCAATAGACTGCATTGAAATTACATAGCCCAGGTAAGATTCACCAGGCTTCAAGGTACGTGAGCGGAGCTGATGATAAACGTCTTGACGGGATACGATGCGTTTAAACACTTTTAAAAATTTTCCTTTGAGGTCTCTGTAACTCAACAGTCCCAAATTATCTGCAAGTTTTTTTGCAGTGCCTTCTAGGCGACGGCGTATGCCCACACATTTTTCTTTATCAGTATAGCCGCACAATTCAACATAGTCCTCAAATTGTATAAACCATTTGGAAATGTCATAGTGGTTGTCTACACTAAAAGTTGGTACTGCGGCGTCCAGTTCTGCAAGATCTATATGTTGGCTGCTGTGTTGTTCTCCAACCGGTTTATTTGTGCTTGTAGTTGGATGCTTTCCATTTTTATTTTTAAATTTTTTATTTCTTCTTCTAGTGTTTTATTTTCCGTACGCAGAGCCAGGTTTACTCTGTCAGCGGCTGGTGGGCACACAAGCGATTTAGCAATGATTGACGCGTCATTTGCGTACTCATTCAGCCTCGGGACATCAGAAACAGCATAAAAGTCTAATACAGCCTGGGCGGCAGGAACAGCAGGCACCTCATGAACAGCAGTGGCAGGAGGAATAACATCTTCTTCAGCGTCGGCAGAGAAATCACTTAGTCTGAGTTTATACGGTTCATTCTTTACTGAAAAGATTGCTACTTTATAGGCGAGAGGGGCGAGTGGAAAAGAAACGAGTACATACCCCTCGCCTCTCTCGCCTATAAAGTAGCAATCTTTTCAGTAAAGAATGAACCGTATAAACTCAGACTTACGGCAGTAAAATGTCTAAACACTTGTTAATATTCTTTGGGCTAATTACCACGTTGTCGGCGTTAGCTATTTCTTCAGCGGCCGGACCGCCGACAAAATTAGCGGCATGGTGATATGATGATTTATCGTCACCAAGGCGAATTCATACAAGGTGGTCTTATTTTGAAAACGAATACAACACTGTAAACTTCTTTAACGTTGTGTCAAAATAAAACAACACTGTGTTAAACAAATTAGCTGTGCACTAACATACAAACATGTAAATATAAATGTCAACAAAAGTAACACCATAACATAAAGTAGTTAACAAAGTAATTCTTGTTTCACTCAAAAGAAAGAGAGCAACAAAATATGTCTCTCTTCTCCTCATTAAAATAGAGAAATTTCTGGCTGAGCAGAACTAAACTTAGGTGCGGCCAAATTAAAAAGCCAAATATTGTGAATAGATTTGGCAACTTTAGCCATTTTATAGAGAATAATATCTTCTTCTTGTTTTCGGTGTATGGGAGAGTATTTCGGCTTTTAACAAGATAACAAAGTAAAACCGGAAATGATATTTATAAAATAATAAATAACTAAAATATTGCGACAAACTATTAGAAAACTAATATATTTAAATTAGTTTACAAATGTTTGTGTTGGATTCCTTAAAAATATATATTTTAAGTTTAAAAAAAAATAAATTTCTATTAAACTTCACTCATAAATTTCTATTGAACTTCACTCATTTTTTTCTCTTGGCTAAGGGACCAAAATAAGAATATCCTCCGAAGGTTGGCTATATGTGGCGTATAGCTAAGTACTTAAACTTCATTTTGGTATACAATTTATTTCAAACTTAAGTTTTTTTAAGAACAAAGTTTGAAAAATTAATTTTTATTGAACTTCACTCATTTTTTTCTTTTGGCTTAGGGGCCAAAAAAAGGACATCCTCCGAAGGTTGGCTAAATGTGGCGTATAGCTAAGTACTTAAGCTTCATTTTGGTATACAATTTATTTCAAACTTAAGTTTTTTTTAGAACAAAGTTTGAAAAATTAAATTTTTATTGAACTTCACTGATTTTTTTCTTTTGGCTAGCGGCTAGGTTGTCTTACATTTATGTCACATATAGTCCACCATTTCTTGCTATTGAAATTCAGCCAGATCGGTCCAACAATGGCTGAGATATGACCAAAAAACCACGACTGCCTCTAATTTTTCCAAAAAAATCACTTGTGGTTGTTGTATTTTTATTACTTTTTTCTGTATATCTGGAGAACGGCAAGAGACAAAGTTTTTAAATTAGGTACAAACATTTAGGTTATAAATACACACCATCCCACAAAATGTGGGCGGGATTGGAGAAGTGGGCGTGGTACCTCTCATACAAAAAGTATTAAAAATTGTATAAAAACCTGAATTTTGACTGTAATATGACCTATGGTTACGCCTTATATATCAAAAGATCGGAAATTTTTAATAGAAAATGTTTTCTGAAAAACTCGGGAAAATCGGTTCAGATACGAACAAGTTATGACCAAAATATTATTTATTTTTCAAAAATACCCATTTTCGGGAACCATAGATCTTCCCGAGTCCAAGTTTTATAACCAAAATAACTGATAAATTTCTTCTTTAACACGTCGGTATATAAATCTTTCAAATCGGTTAAGAAATAGCAGAGTTATGACCAAAATACTGAAATCCCAAAAATTACTCATTTTTATAATTAGGTTTGTTTTTTATACCCTTCACCGAAGGTCCTACACCCTATAAAGTATATATATTCTGGGTCCTTATGAAAAGCGAAGTTCCAATCCGGTTGTCGTCTGTGTTGAGTTGTAAACAGTAAACGGTCCATATTTCATTTTAATGATTTTTAAACAGCGTTACTTAATGATTCAGTTGTCTAGGGGGTGTGTTAAGTTAGAAACTGTGAGTTCCCTGGTTCGAATCTTGGTTTTTTAAAAAGAAATTTTTTTTAATATTTTTATGTTCTAAAAATGATTTAAAAAAAATATTTACCAGTTTTCGCTTTTTAAATTTCATTTATAATGAAGTTTTAAGTATTGTAAATATGTATGTATATGTAAAAATTATTTGGTTGCTCTGTATTCTGCTCGCACAGTGAAGGGTATATAAGATTCGGCACAGCCGAATATAGCACTCTTACTTGTTTTTTTAGAACAACGTTTAAAAAATAAGTTGGGAACGAATTTTTTAATTTGACCAGGTTTTCCAATAAGTTTGTTGAACGCCGAAAATCATCGCCCATGTAATAAAAAAGAAGTAGAACATGAGTGAGTGCATGTTAGTTCTCTCATATTCGGTTATATGATATTGCCATATAAATTTACATGCACTTAGTTTCAGGGATGGAAAGTAGATTTATTTTTATATATTATCAAAGACGTTTTAACAATTTTTTATATTTATATTATTATTACAGTTAGAACGTATGAACGCGCTATTTTTAACGTGCTAATTTGAATTTAAATTAAAGTCGATGCATATCTTAGAAAAAATATAATATTTATTGAAAAACTAAATAACTACATATATATTTTTAAATTTCAGTCGGGTTTAAAAAGTAAATACTTACAACTATTAAAAAAATTTAAGAAGCTTAAAATAATTATAAAACTTAATACCTAAAATTTTTCGCTATTTTTGCATTCATTATTTTCTTTGTTATTTTCCGAAACTTTGTTTTTTTAGCCGATTTCAAATCAATTTAAGGGTTTGTTTCCAAGTTTGCAATTTTCGCTTTTTTCCTATAAGTTTTCTGATTATTTACAGCTTTAACGATTTTTATAAATATTAGACTTTGCTATCATGTCGCTGTTAGCAATTTTTGCGAATTTCCGCAAATTTTGCAATTTTTAATGATTTTTTGCCATTCCTTATAGTTTTAGGGACTTTTAATCAATTTTATCGCTTTTTCGCAAATTTTTTTTAAATTTGCCCATAAGTTCTTTCAAATTTTAATTTTTTATTTGAAACATATTCAATAAATATGTTTACATTTCATTTAAAATTTTTTACACTTTCATTTGAGTTGTCGCAAAATTTCCTGTCGACTAAAACAGGGACAATTCTGCTCGACGTCGACTTTAAAGCGCCTTAGAGAATATCAATTGAATGTCAATAATAATCGATTATTGTCAATAACGACTCAGAAGATACCATTACTGTTTAGGCCGTCGACTTTCATAATAGGGGTGAATATTTATTGAAACAAACTAAGTAACTACATATATATTTTTAAATAACATTCGGGTTCAAAAAGTTGATACTTACAACTATTAAAAAATTTAAGTAGCTTAAATTGATTATAAAACTTAATACATATCGTTACCTAAAATGCAAAAGGCTGTGTTGAATATTTTTCAGGAGAAACAAGACTATTTAAAATGATAAATTGAATTAAACTGTTTAAACATTTTTTCTTCTATTTTTCTTGTTTGTGTTGAGTGACATTTAATTTCTTATTTTTGTTTTAAAATAAATTATCACATTGAAAGATTCCTTAACTTCTGCATTTGGTGATTTATATTTTATTGACTTTTTAATAACAAAAATTCTTCTAATTTTTACAAGTATAAGTGTTATATTTGGCTTTGCCAAATCTTATTTAAACTTCACTATAGTTGGTTAAGAACGGAAGTTTATAAATACTAGTTATTAAAACCCATCTCTGCCCAGGGTCATACCATTACGGACTTTAATATTTTTCGTCCCACTATATACAAAATATTCTTATTAGTTAAGCCGCCTTATTTACTTTAGAAAAATATCAGTAGGGCCCAGACTTTTATGCAGGTAAAATCTCGTTTAATGCGCATAAAATATGCACTTAAAATAGAAAAATATGCGTTAAAAATTTAAAAATATGCACTTGGATTTTTTTTAACACATGTATAAAAAACGTAAAAATTCAGTATCATAAACGTAAGGCACAATAACCACAAAAGTAGAAGTTAAAATAAATTATTTATCTCTTCTGCAACATGGTACATGTGGACTTAAGGGCTCAATTACATAAATACGTAATTCCTATATGTTTTCATTATTTTCTTCGACTTCAATGTGAGGAATTGAGTCGTGCTTTTTCAATTTGTTTCGCTCTTTTTTTCTTTCCGATATTGCTAGCTTGTTTACCTGTTTTAGAAACAACATCATTTTCGCAGCCGAATGTCGGAAAAAAATTAGTTTATAATTTTTGCATGGTTTTGTAACATTTAAATATAATTACATTTAATTTTTCATATATTGCTGATATGGCATATTTTGAAACACAAACTTGTTTTAATTGTTTTTTTTTTTTAAATATATACTTGAATTTTTTAACACGTTTATAAAGAACGTAAAAATTCAGTACAGTAATTTTGACTTAGCTGCACAATCTCCTTTGCACGATTTTTTGTGCAGGTACATCAAAAATGCAGCTATCTTAAATGCATTTAGCTGCCTTAATGTCCAGGTACGCAATTGTGGTTACCTGAATAAAAGTGCAGCTAAATTAAAGTGTTTGAAAGAGGAGTAACAACATTTTTATTAATAAATTTTTAATAACAATGACGTTCAAACAACCTGTAGTCATTTGTTATTAGGGTAATCATTCGTATAACCGTTAATCGGTTAACCGATTAATTACTACCCGATCAACTGATCGGTTAATTTAAAATTGGCCTTTTTCGATCAACGATTAAGCGGTTAATTTCAGTTGATTAACCGATGTAACAAACTTTTTGTTTTTTGTAGTATTAAACCATATTTTTTGTGTTTTTAATTATGGGTGAGTTCCAAAACGGCAGTTGCAATCCAACTCGCTTTTTTAAATGCATTCTAAATGCAATCATGTAGAATTTTACAATGTTATCTGTACCAAAGTTCACCAAAAAAGTTGTGTTTAGAAATATTTGTTCATACAATATGTTTCCTTCAAGAAATTCATTCTTAAAATATTGTACAAAAACAGAAATTCGGAAAAAAATTTTTTTAAATGCTCGGTGCTTAGTTTTGCCAGGATAAGTTAGATGATGACCTGCCAACAGAAGAAACTCTCGATAGTAACACAACAACAAAATTAACCGAAACAATTAGATGTGTTAAAAATTTTAAAAAATTAAAACAGGTCTCTAAAAGCATTATTAAAGATTTTATGTATTTAGAGAAATCCAGTAAAAGGACTGAGAATTGAAATTTTGTATCATGGGTTGCTATCGATTTCTCCAACATCTGCGATAATTGAAAGATTTTTTTCGATGTCAAATTTTATCAAAACTAAAGAAAACTGCCAAATTAACCAATTGTTTTTCTAAAAGATTATTTTATTAGATCTCCTTAAACCATTGAAATAAAATGATCACGCAGTTTATTTTTTAATAAATACATAAGTATGTTTTAGTTAAAAAATATGTAAGTTAAATTCTTCCTTTTACTTTATATAAAAAAATTATTTTATAGTGGACCGCCACTGTCCACTTGATTAAATGAAACAACTCAAAAATTATGTTATAAGGTTTATTAAGTGTTTTCCAGTTCGCTACCCAAATAAGACTAACGTAATAATTAAAAATACAATTCTTTATAACTAATTTGATTATTAAGCCATTCGCATTCCATTCCCACGTTGCACTTATCCAGACGAAATACGATCCTATGTTTTATTTCATTCAGACGGCGCGTGTGCAGCGTCAGCATTATTTCTTGAGAATTTACTGTGCTCGTGTGAAATATATTGTGTTAACTCCTCCCTTGCAAAAAATCTGCATCCCGCAGATTGCGTTTTTGATTCAGCGTTGGCCATGTTTTGTATTGGGGGTAGACGCACATGAGAGTAAAGAGCTTTCCAACATAGGTATCCTAAAATAACTATAAGGAGGAAAATTGTGCCATCTGTTGCTACGGACTAACGGTATTTCTGGCCCAGACTTTCTAATTCTTTTATGTTTTGCAGGCTGATGTTATGAAGATAACCCATGTCAAGATGCCTTTTCCCTTTTAGGATAGTTGCAGCGATTTGAGGTTGGATCTGTATGGACGTTTCGCTTCTGCTCGTGTAAGTTATGTTGTTTATTCGAACCTCCTCGTTATTAAGACGAACTGCGTACGTTCCTGACAGGAATTTAGTGACATTACCGCTCTGCAGGTTGCCTTTAAAGTTAGTGACGAAGATGGTATATTCCATGACAAGTTCGACAACCTCCTCTTCACAGGATCGGTAAGAGCATTTCGCTTCGCCTCCCTTGATTAAGGTTGGAACACAATCATCTTCGGGGAGTTTTTTCAAATTCTTCCCTTCGCATACCGTATTGTTATTGATCCACATACATGGTTCGATGATGCCATAAGTTTCTTTCTCATTAACCAAAAACGTACCATATTGTAGGTCTATAACCTTCCCTTCTTGTACGGATGGTTTGGCGATTAAGTAATTATATTCGGCTTTTCTTACTTTAGGTAGTGACAGGAAATAAAGGATCGTAGATCCATTTGTGTATACTTTTGGGGCAGCATACTCGATGGCCTCTAATTCGTTGGAGTAAGGAAGCGTTGCAATTTCGTCAATTATTCGATGAACTTCTTCTCTGTCGAGTACATTAGAGTTTACTATGCCACCTTTTGCCATCTGGCAAGCTCTCATGATCTCGTTCACTTCGTCCTTAATGACCATTATTTGACGTAAGACTTGACTAATAAATTTTTCGACGCTCGTCGCATTGACTTCATTGTGGAATCGTGCCACCATCGCATTAACCTTAGATATTGCCTCTTGCGATGCTTTAAATAGCCGATCATTAATTACGTACTGCTGGTTATTATTTTCAATGATGTTTTGCTCGGACTTTAACACGCTGTCCCAATCAGCAGCATCTGGGTTGCCAGCCAGCCATTTCCAGGCCGAACCAATCCAATTACCCATAAGCGTATCTAGTTGGGAAGAAATTGCATTAACATGGAAATCAATTACCATTATTTCTTTCTCGTCCACAGTGATTTTGCTTAACATTGATATCGACTGGTGCAGCAAGCGTTCGTATTCCCCCAGGTTGATGATATGAACGAGGTTGAATCTCCCATAAACCAGCCAACCCTTGCCATATTTGAATGTAACCAACGGCGAGTGGTATTCCAAGATTTGTAGGCTGGTCACAGCAGTGAACCACGTGAGACTGGAATGATAAATGTCGTTTGTTCTAATTCTACTGTTAGTAAGTTTAATAGCTACTTAATTCTACTTTGTAGGTTAGCGTAAATAGTTTTAGTTAGAGAGATTCCTTATTCTAAGTTAGTGCTTTTTTCTACATGGTTCTTTGTATTTCTACAGATTTAATCTTCATTTATTTTAACCATTTTAACTTTTCTTTTTTTTTCATTTTGATTATTTTAGTAAGGAATCTTATTCTAAGTTATTCCTGACCAGGTTTTATGCTACTTTACTTTATTATTCTTATGTTAGGTACCTAATTTTCCATTTTTTTTTTTTTTTTTTTTTTTTTTGATTTTTCTTTATGCGTAATTTTGTGGCTGAAGGCCATATTTTCCCCTTTTTCTTATAAAAAAAGAAATTTAATAAATTGTCTATTATTATTTTTTTCATTTGAGTAAGGTGTGATTGTCTGCCATCTGCTAAATGACAAACGATGGTCTCTTAAGCCATGGACTTCTTTTGCAATTTACAACCGACATGGATCTCCCTTGCTCTGAAATGAATTGAATTCATTGCAATGCTTTTTTCTAGGAGTAATTCAATTATTTTTATAGATGTATTTATGCTTAAGCTTTTTCAATTTTATACTTTTGTTTTTTCTTTTTTTATATTGAAGGCGTATTTTCTCTTATATTTTTAATATTTTCAATTTTATCGTTTTATGCCTTTTTATAAGTACGTACGTACATTAAATTATTTTTCCAATGGTTTTTTTTTTTAATTTTGCAGTTAATATTTTTATTTCAAGGCATATTTATACCTTATATTTAATAGTTTTTCGTTTATGCCCCTTTTTTATATTTTGAGGCTTTTCCACCAATACGATTTCTTTACTCTCATGGTACCCATGGGGAGTTGAACCCCTCCGCAAATATGCGGTTTCCACTGAAATTCTGGGCCCATTTGTTAAATCTTTGTATGGACTGTAGTTTCCGTATTGATCCCTTTTAGTCTCAATCGTTGATGGTTTAATTGAAAGAAACCTACTCATGGTACGAAGATCTACTACGACCCGTAACAGTGAGGACATCACTGGAACAGACCGTTGTCCCAAAGAGGAGAAATCGTACTAGGGAAGTTATTAATTTTTAATGTGGGTCTTGGGAACCTTTTTCCCAGTGCTCATTTGCACTGTGACCCTATTGTTCTTATTAACGACCGCTTTTTCATAAAGTGGTCGATGTTTTGCTTTAATCTGCTTGTTCCTAACATGTACGATGTCACCTGACTTATATTCTTTTGGCGTCACCCGGAGTCTGGCATTGTGCCGCTCCAAGGTGGCCTTTTGTTTTTCCCTTATATATTTTTTGATCTCCTTGCTTAACTTCCTACGAAAACTCTGTGCGTTTTGGTAATTAATTCTTTGGGACCTGTTAAAGAAAATGTCGACCGGTTTTCTGTTAGTGACAGAGTGTATGGTATTATTATATCGATCGGTAGCAATTACTATCAATTCCCGAAGCCCTAAGTCCTTATACTCAGCCTTTAAACATCGATAAATTTCTAACAAGGTTGAGTGGAATCGTTCCACTTGCCCATTTACCTCACTACGGCCTACTGGAGTTAAATATACCTTGACACCGAATTGCCGAATTACATTCCTTACGATTGGACTTATGAAACCACGTTCGTTGTCAGAAGAACGCGTGGTGTTAAAAAATAACTAAGAACTTCGACTATTTTTTCCCTTACTTGCAAGGCCGAGCGGTTCCTAAGAGGGAAAAGTTTCCCGAATTTTGAAAATTTGTCTAGAACGCTTATAAAATACTCATTTTGGAGTACAAAAATGTCCATATGCAATATTTCACAAGGATAAGAAGAGATTGGTGTTGCCTGAAGCTTAGGCATTGGGGGGTGTCGATCGTACTTGTTAGCTTTACAAATGTCACAATTTCTTTCCAACAAGGTTGTAACTTATTTTCATTTTTATTTCTATGTGCCCTTTTATGCTCCACCTCTATCAAGTAACATACTCTATTTGGGCAGGTAACATCCTCCACGAGTGTTTGAGTGACTCGTAGATTATAACGCGAAAAATGTTCTAGATAAACCTGCTGTAGTAACCATAAATATTCCTCAGGAATTTGAACTCCATTAAGAATATCAGGCCTGAGTTTTTCTTTAAGAATTCGAGTGAGATTTTCTCTGTTGATCACTTGCAATGATACCACGTGAAGTTCATAGCCAGGATGAGGATTGAGATGTGTCACCATATCCGATTTAAATGGTCGAATTATAATTTGGTTACGGAAAACATTAATGGGGGCTTCAACATGTGGAATTAAGTCTGTGCTATCCTGTTCGGCACTGTGCACGGTGCCTTCGCTAGCCGTTACTGTATTTGAGTCCCCGGTTTCTATTCTACCTTCACTAGCTATTATTGTATCCGAATCTTCATTTTCTATCCTACCCTCACTTGCTGTGTCCGTAGAGGATTCATCTGCAATGTGGGCACAAAAATCAATAGATGTAGCTCTTGAACCCTGCTCAGCTTCCACTGAGTCAGTTGAGTCTACCTTTAGACGTGATAAGGCGTCCGCTACTATGTTAGATTTTCCCGGTTTGTATACCAGTTCGAAGTTATATTCTTCAGTTCTGGCCTTCCACCTTTTCAGTTTTGTATTATAATTCCTGTTACTGAGGGCGAAGGTCAGAGGTTGGTGATCAGTGAAAATGCGTATTTTCTTAGCGCCGTATAGGTAGGAACGTAGGTTGTCTAGTGCCCAGACTATCGCCAACATTTCCTTCTCGTTGGTGGCATACGACTCTTCTGTTTTGTTGAGAGATCGGGAAATAAAGGTTATGGGTTTGTCTTTTCCCATCTCCCCTTGGGAAAGTACGGCACCTAGTGCACTATTAGATGCATCTGTCGTTAAATTAAACGGCCTGTCGAAGTCTGGAAAAGCTAATACCTCCGATGATGTTAGTAATTCATTGAGGTCACTGAATGCTTGTAATTCATCTTCTCCGAGAATAATTTTAACTTTTTTTGACTGATTGGCCTTCACTTGTGCCATTTCGCCGCGAGTAAGGTTGGTTAATGGTTTAGCTACTTTCGCAAAATCCCTAATAAACCTCCTGTAATATGAGGTTAACCCGAGGAAACTTTTAAGCTCTTTTAGAGTTGTGGGGGGTTTAATATCAAGGATTACTTTTACCTTTTCCTATCGGGCAAGATCCCTTCTTCTGTTACTACAAATCCAAGAAATTCGACCTTGGTCCTCATAAACGCCGTTTTTTCTATATTCACCCTGAGGTGAGATTCTTGTAGGCACTGAAATACCCTTTTTAGATTATCCAAGTGCTCTTCGGGAGTGCTTCCATAGACGATTATGTCATCTTTGTATACAGATTCTTCCTATACAACCTCGCAGAACGTTATCGACCATACGTTAAAATATGGCAGGTGCATTACGTAGGCCGAACGGCAACCTTAGAAATTCATACTTGCCGTTCATTGTCGAGAAGGCTGTCTTTGGAACGTCTTTGGGGTTCATGGGAATTTGGTGGAATCCCGAAGTGAGGTCGAGGGTTGTGAAATATTTTGCCTTTCCGAGGCTCGCTAGTGTTGAATTGATGTCGGGGATAGGATAAGTATCAGGTATGGTGACAGCATTTAGCCTTTTGAAGTCTACCACCATCCTATATTGTTTTTCCCCATTGGGTTTTGGTTTTTTTGGAACCACCCAGATGGGGGAATTGTAAGGACTCCTGGATGGTTGGATTATATGATTTTTTAAAAGTTCTTCTATCTGTCTATCTACCTCTAAACGCATGCAAGCTGGGTAAAGATATTGTTTTGCGTATATCGGCTCATCGGTGGTGCACCGAATCTCAGCCCTAATTGAGGTTTTTATTGCCTGTTCGTGGTCTATTGGGCCAAATATGTCCCTAAATTCGGTGATTAGTTTACTTAAAGAATTTTTGGCTAAGGAACCTTTATTCAATCCATCTACTTCCTGAATTTTGAAGGAAATGCTGACTCCCGGACTGATAATACATAGAAAGTAACTGTGGTATTATTGCCAAATGGTGCAAAAAATTTATTTTTTCATTAATTGGTATACTTCCTGCCGCAGTGCGGACAGAAAATGGTTTCTCTAACTTAGTTGAAATGGGGCATAGGGCTGGCTCGACGAAGTTTTTTGTGGCCCTGGTATCTATGAGAAATTTTAAGGTCGAGCCATCTTGTTTTTATTGAACTTCACTGATTTTTTTCTTTTGGCTTAGGGGCCAAAATAAGGACATCCTCCGAAGGTTGGCTATATGTGGCGTATAGCTAAGTACTTAAGCTTAAACTTAAGTTTTTTTTAGAACAAAGTTTGAAAAATTAAATTTTTATTGAACTTCACTCATTTTTTTCTTTTGGCTTAGGGGCCAAAATAAGGACATCCTCCGCAGGTTGGCTATATGTGGCGTATAGCTAAGTACTTAAACTTCATTTTGGTATACAATTTATTTCAAACTTAAGTTTTTTTTAGAACAAAGTTTGAAAAATTAAATTTTTATTGAACTTCACTCATTTTTTTCTTTTGGCTTAGGGGCCAAAATAAGGAAATCCTCCGAAGGTTGGCTATATGTGGCGTATAGCTAAGTACTTAAGCTTCATTTTGGTATACAATTGATTTTAAACTTAAGTTTTTTTTAGAACAAAGTTTGAAAAAAAAATTTTATTGAACTTCACTCATTTTTTTCTTTTGGCTTAGGGGCCAAAATAAGGACATCCTCCGAAGGTTGACTATATGTGGCGTATAGCTAAGTACTTAAGCTTCATTTTGGTATACAATTTATTTCAAACTTAAGCTTTTTTTAGAACAAAGTTTGAAAAATTAAGTTTGTATTGAACTTCACTGATTTTTTTCTTTTGGCTTAGGGGCCAAAATAAGGACATCCTCCGAAGGTTGGCTATATGTGGCGTATAGCTAAGTACTTAAGCTTCATTTTGGTATACAATTTATTTCAAACTTAATTTTTTTTTAGAACAAAGTTTGAAAAATTAAATTTTTATTGAACTGCACTCATTTTTTTCTATTGGCTTAGGGGCCAAAATAAGGACAGCCTCCGAAGGTTGACTATATGTGGCGTATAGCTAAGTACTTTAGCTTCATTTTGTTATACAATATATATTTAACTTGAGTTAAATATATAAGTTTGTCATTCCGTGTGTAATTTCTATAATATTGATCTTAGACCCTATAAAGTATATATATTCTGGGTCCTTATGAGGAGAGATGTTGATTTAACGATGTCCGTTTGTCCGTCCGTACGTCTGTCCGTCTTACGATTGGTACGTGTTTTCCGGATACTCCAGACATGATAGCGACTAGGTTGTTTTACATTTATGTCACATATAGTCTACCATTTCTTGCTATTGAAATTCAGCAAGATCGGTCCACAAATGGCTGAGATATGACCAAAAAACCACGACTGCCTCTAATTTTTCCAAAAAAATTCCCTTGTGGTTGTTGTTTTTTTTTTTATTCGAACGAGTTAAAGGTTAGGCATATCAAACACACACATGTTTGTACATGGTTGGTCGCTTAAATTGAAAAATACATACCTACATATTAAACAAACAAAGTGACGGAATATATTCTACTTTAATTCTTTCTCGCCGCAAGGAGAAATTATAAAGGAATTAGAGTTTAGAATAATTTGGGGTTAGAAGATATAAAAATTTGAGTTAGATTGTGTACAAGTGAATAAGTTTATTCAAGATGCTAACCGTTGGCTGGTTGTCCGACAAGTGACCATTTTTCTTTTTTACAAAAATTAGGTATTTCATATTCAAGTATACAATAATAGCAAATATTGGAAAGTTAACGTTATAATTCACAATAATTATTAATCCTTACGTTATTATATAATTCATTCAAAATTAGATAAATATATTTAGTTGGCAACCTACGTTATATGTTAATTTTTTTTTAAATAGAAATTCAAAATGAAATGTAAATTGTGTTTAAAATAATTGTATTTTAAACATGCCGGGCCCCTTGCACTAGTGCAACTTTAGAATTTGGTTGGCTGCAAAGCACTTGAGCCAGGGAACGAATGGCTTCCGATATGATTTGATGATCAGGAGCCATTGGACTGGTTGCATTGGCTATAGGTTGTAAGTCGTTGCTTGTTGAAGTGGGTGTGCTGTTAGTTGTACCGTGGGTTCTTCTGGTAGTTCTAGGCCTGCCGCCTTCTTGTCGGTTATGTTGTCTTGAAATTCTGGAACGTAAATCACGATGTCTTCCCCGAGTTGGGTGAAGAAGTGTGTGGTGGTAGCTTCCACATTTACGGCACGTTTCTAACGACGCACAGGCCCTCAGGTCATGGCTCCTGGCTAGACAATTTTCACAGTAGTGATATCGGCGAACCACACGGTCTCTATTTTTGACACTCATGTTGAGAAAACGACGACAAAATCGTAAGGCGTGAAACTTTTTGCACACCATGCATTGGTGAATTGACGGGTCACGATTTCGTGGGTGCTGTCTGCTGGATGGGAGTAAATAACATAAGGAAAAAAGAAACAAAATAAAAATAAAGAAAAGTGTTAGTTTTTGTACGAGCAAGGTTTTTATGGGTTATTTGGTGAACATGTTATATGTGGCTAATTTTTATGAACAATACTAAATTTTAGAGATTAGGAATCATTTTCATTAAGCAAAGGTAAGTAACAGAGTTTTACTATAGGTCGTGTTATGACGCCAGTAGAAATTCGAACATCGGCTACTCTAACATTATGATCAGAACCTAAATATGTTTTGATTATTCGTCCCAACCGCCATTCGGAAGGGGGCAGCAAGTCGTCTATAACTACGACCAGGTCATCTGTCTTAATATTAGGCGCAGCATTTTTCCATTTATACCTCTAATGGAGGGTTTTTAAATAATCTTGCTTCCATCTTTTAGAAAATTGAAAATGAAGAGCTTTAAGTTTTTCCCATCTAATAATGAGAGAAATATTTTCGGCTGTTGGAGTTGGAAAAGCCATTATAGGTTTCCCAGTAAGAAAGTGTCCTGGTGTTAGGGCAGTAAGGTCAGAAGGATCATCTGACATTGCAGAAATGGGACGTGAGTTTAAAACTCCTTCTATGCTAATGAGAATCGTTGAAAATTCTTCGAAATTAAACTTGTGGGTCCCAGCGATGCGTTTTAAGTGATACTTAAAACTTTTAACTGCAGCCTCCCATAAGCCGCCCATATGAGGAGCATGAGGTGGGATAAAACTCCATTCGAAACCCTGAGTTAAATATTTTTGAGTTATATCTTCGGACGCTGAATTTATAAAAGAAGTGAATTCTCTGTTCAATTCTCTACTGGCACCGAGCAAATTGCGTCCATTGTCTGATACTATCCTGTGAGGGAGGCCGCACGAAAAGCTGCAGTAGATAGATCAGAACAAGCTTCGAGGTGGATGGCTTTTGTGCTGAAGCAAATAAAAACGGAAACATATCCTTTTGTGAAGGAAGAGTTTCGTAAAGAGGACGTTTTAAGAGCAAACGGACCGGCAAAATCAACACCGGTAGTTTGAAAGGGTATAGAGAGATTACATCTATCTGGAGGTAATGGAGCCATTATCTGCGAGAAGCTTCTATGTTTGTAGATAATGCATGTCTTACATTGCCGAATGATTTTCTTAATGCGAGGCTTTAAGCGGGAAATGTAGAATTCCGTTTGAACCATTCTACACATTTGATTGCAATCAGCGTGTTTTAAAGTCATATGTAAATAAGCTAGATATAGTTGGCAGAGTCAGGAGTTGCCTGGTAATACACAGAAAAAATTATTTTTCCAATTCAAACAAAAAATTTGTAGAATCAAAACATTTTTTGTCTGAAATCGGTCCTACAAACAAATTCGCATATTCAAACAATTTATTTGCATTTCGTTTATTGAAAAAAAACACTGATTTTTTCAAACAAATAATTTAACTGAATCAAACAAATAGTTTACTGAAAATCATATAAATTTCAAACAAATAATTTTGCTGAATCAAACAAAAAAGTTTTTGCACAAGCAATGACGCGCACACAAGCAATCACTGTAGAAGTAGATGAAGGCAGAGCAGAGCGGCGCCGGCTGGCTTTGAGACACATTTTTTTGTTGGAATAATTTTTGCACCAAGTCTTGTTTGTTCCCACAATGTTTTTCTTCTTCACTCACTGTTCTGTATCCTTTCCTTGGCAGCAGACCGACTCGACATGTTTTTCGTCATCATTTTATTTCTTTTATTTGATGTAGGTATTTAACTAAACATTTTTGAAAAATTGAATACGGGATTTTGTTTTTCATTCTTTTTTACCAACTTTGAAACCAACAAAAAATTTATTTTGTTTCTTCTAATGTTGTTGTTGTTTAAAAAGAGTGAAACGTTTATTACCTATTATTGTTTTTGTTGTTTTTTACTACAAACCTCGCCACAATATTTTATCATCTTTCTTATAGTTGTACCTTTTCAAAGCGTCCAAAAATAGACTGTGTTTTTTTTTTGTTGTTCTTATATGTCACATAAAGAAGTGTTGCTTACGGTCAAATAAAAAAATGCAAAAACACGACAACAATAAAGAGCGTTAAATATTTCATAAATATTATGAAAACTAGAAGCCAATAACGCGTTTATTATATTTTTGAATAGTTGTCAACATTTCTGTTGGCTAAAATAAAAATCAAACAAAAATATTAATTGAATCAGTAAAAAAATTTGTAGAAATTAAAAAAAATTTCAAACAAGCGTTTGTTTGAAAATAATTCAGCAATAATTTTTTCTGTGTATGACTGGGTAGCGTTCGCTGTAGGGAAGCGATGATTCTGATAAACGACCATTTACTCACATAACTTTGTTAGAGTCGAGGAATGGATTTAATGTTTTCAGTGAGCTATTGTTAGGGATTGATTTAGAACTAGATAACAATGCATATTCCGATTCATAAAAACTTTTTTGAGCAAGTAAAATCAACCTATTTTTTACAAAGTTAATTTCGCTTTGACCTAGATTTACGGATAAATGACCATGATATGGTATATTAATAGACTGACGATTGTTAACAAACCGAAACATGTAGCATAATATTCGCAAAGCTTTATGATAGGCGGAAAAGTTTTCTAAAATATCTCGATTTGGATTATCATTTAATGATGTTGCTAGTGAATGCTGTAAAGGTGGAATATCTATTTTAGCTGGCCATTCGGATGGGGGATTGACCAGCCACGAAGGTCCGTGCCACCATAGGGGATTTACTGTGAGATCTTGTGGTCTGCAGCCACGTGTACCGATATCCGCAGGGTTATCATGAGTTGGAACATGCCGCCATGTTGCTTTAGGTACCGATCTGTGGATCTGTGCTATACGGTTAGCAACATAAGTTTCCTAAGTTGCTGGAGGCTTTGACAGCCAGCTTAGCACAATCGTAGAGTCAGTCCACAATATGACTTTTGAATTGTTTAAACTGATCTTTAGTACGTGATTAACCAAATTGGCTAACAGAACAGCGCCGTTGAGCTCTAGTCGAGGCAAACAAACAGTTTGTAAGGGTGCTACTTTGCTTTTTGCTACGAATAGATTAGTGTATACGTTCTTTTCGGCTTGACATCTAACATAAATGGCTGCACAATATGCTTGCTTAGAGGCATCAGAAAAGCCGTGTATTTGGATTACATCAGAAGGTATGTATTGAATCCATCTGGGAATTACAACTTTCTCTACGTGAGAGAAATCGGAAAGGAGATCTCTGGCTCTGATAATTACAGGATTTATCCATCCTGCCGGATCGAATAATTTTGCAACTGAAGAAAGAATAGAGCGCTTAGTTGCTTGAGGGGTTTGAGGAACTGGGTTGAACGAGTAAGAAAAGGAGTCCGTTAGTGCATTCCATTTGATGCCTAATGTTTTAGTTGTACTCGTTTCATCAAATTGCAGAAACTCTGAATCATATAAATCCTCGGGTGGGATATTGGAAAATAGCTTAGGATCGTTTGCAGTTAGTTCGTTAGGGTTTGAATGAGTTCTGATTGAGCCTTTAATGCTTCTTCTAAAGAGTGGCCACCAGACAGTATGTCATCAACGTAGGTTTCGTTGCGCAATATTGAAGCTGCTCTCGGAAATTTTGTTTCGGAATCTTTTGCCAATTGCAGGAGTGTGCGTATGGCTAAAAACGGGGCACAGTTTACTCCGAAAGTAACTGTTTTGAGTTGGTAATCAGAAAAGGGGCCATTGCACTCTTTCTGAAACAAAATCCTTTTGAAATGGTCTGTCTTCCGGGTGTATAAGGATCTGCCGGTACATTTTTTGAATGTCCCCGCTAAATACATATTTAAACTTTCGCCAATTGAGAATTACGTTCATAAGATCTTGCTGTAGAGTTGGGCCTGTGTGCAGAATATCGTTGAGGGAGAAACCAGATTTGCTTTTTCGTGAGGCATTAAAGACTACTCTGACCTTCGTTGTTTTATGCTCCGGGCGAACTACAGCGTGATGTGGCAAATAGAATGAGAAAAACTTTTCATTGCAACACAATTCACGGCATGTGGTTTTTTCCACATGATCGAGTGATACATATTCGTTTAAAACTTCATTGTATTGAGTTTGAAGTTCTGGGTTTTTTGCGAGTGATTGCTTCATCCGGGAATACTGACCAAGAGCCAGTATTCGGGAAGCACCAAGAAATATAGAACTTGGAAATTCTTTTTTGAAAGGTAATCGTACCATGTATCTGCCATCTGCGTCGCAAGTAGTTGTTTCTACATAAAAATCTTCGCAATTTCGATCTTCGTTTGACATGTGCTTAGTTGAGGGCAATTCTTCCTGTTCCCAGAATTTTCTTAAAAGATCAGTTAGAATAGAGTTTCCCGAGGGAACTATAGAAGTTGTAAAGGACTGCACAGGGCGGCCATTTATTGGACCGCTAAGAACCCAACCAAATATGGTATTGTAAGCAGATGCAAGATCACAAACATTCTTTTTTATTCCATCGAGATTAATAAATCGCTATGAATCGTTACCAAGAATAAGGTCGATTTGAGAGGTCTGGTTAAAGGTTGGGTCAGCTAGATCGAGATTTTTAAAATTTGAATCAGAAATTTGAAATGAGGCTGATGGGATGAGCTTCGTAACTTTCGGCAAAATGATGGCACTTATTGAGAATTTAATATTCGACTTCTTTGCAAAAACAATTAGATCGCATTCTTTTGTTGCGGTTTGTATTTGGCCGCCAATGCCAACTACGTCCACGTGAGATTTTCGAGTGGGTAACTGAAATCTCTTTTGAATTCTCTCAGATACAAACGTTCTTTGAGATCCGGGATCGATTAATGCTCTAACTGTGAAAAGTTCTCCCATGTGTTCAATTTGAACTAAAGCAGTTCTGAGCAAGATATGTTCATTATTAGATGAAACGTTAGATTGAACTGGGGACTTATTGGAAGTTGAAGGTAGCTCATTATCTTGATTTAATCTTTCTTGGGAATTGATTTGAGTTTTAGGTAAGTTAGTGGGTCGCCATTCCAAAGGGTTAGATAAATGAGACTTATTTTGAGAACTAACAGGTTTAATGATGTGTAGGGAAGTATGGTGATTCATTTTGCATATAAAACAAGTATTTTTGCTGGGGCAATTTGCTTTTAAATGGTTGGAAGATAGGCAATTGTTGCAGATTTTGTTTGCTGATACAAAATCAATTCTTTGCTGAACCGTCAATCTTTTAAACTTTTGACAAGCTCTTAGGTTATGATTTTCGTCGCAAACTTTGCACGCAGTGTTGAGTTTTTATTGTGAAGAATAGGATTGGATTCTATTTTGAGACATGTTTGGTAGACTAAAACGATCCCTTGTAATTTTCATGTTAGAGATTCTTTCCACGGCCTCGTATCTGTCAATAAGAAATTCCTCCAACTGAGACCATTTGAGTAACTCTCGATGGGATTTAAGTGATTGCTCCCAAAGAGCTAGGGTCGTGTTAGGAAGTTTGGAGCATACAAGTTATACTTTAAAAAAATCACAATTTTCCGTGTTTACGTTTAAAGTCTTAAGGGTCTGTAAAACATCATTGACAGTGGAATGAGTTTTCTGCAGTGTTTTGCTATCTTCTGATGTGGCTACTGGAATATTAAAGAGAATTTGAAGTTGATGATCCACTAAGACCCTTTTATTTTCGTAACGAGACTTTAGTGCGTTCCACGCGAGACTAAAACTTTCATCGCACAATGGGTAGCGTTTCATAATCGCTCCAGCCTCGTTTATAGTTTTATTTCGTAAGTGAAATAATTTTACTACCGGAGGACAATTTGTACCATTTATGTACACGGCCGTGAACATATCACGAAAGGATGGCCATTGCTCGTAGCTGCCTTCAAAAATCTCAGTATCGCAAGGAGGTAGCTTGATTTGCATTTGAGAGTTCTGAATTGGGTAGTTTTGAAGAGGTAAACTTATACGGGAAGAAGTATTTTGAGAACTGTGTGTTATGCGAGTAATTTTTAGGAGATCCATCACATTTGCTCTGCAGGTATGGAATGTTTCAGCACATGCCTGAAAGTTCTCTCTGGATTTATCTTTTAATTCTTTGCTAACTGTGGAAACTGGCGAAAGCATGAGATTTTCATACGAAATTTCCAGCTTTTTCCACCTATTTTCTAGATCATTTAACTTAGTTTCAAGCATTGAATCAGTTTGATCTTGAAAATCCATATCGCCTAAGCGAGAGCAGAATGTGAGAAGGTGCTCTGAATCAAATAAAAATTTATCATGGACAAAGGACTGGTACTGACTTTCAGATTCTTCAATAGGGTGAGACATTTTTTCTCTTTTTTTTCAAACTGCTCAAATTTGTTGAGGGGAATTGATAGTTGGGAGTAAAAATTTTCTTGAAATTTGAATTTTAGCTGACTATTATGAATCTTTCTTTTTTTTTTTTTTAATGAACACGATCTAATTTCCGCTTAATTGCAGAAAATTAGGTGATTAGTTTAAAAAAATTTTTCGAGTTAAGGAAATTATATTTTTAAATAGAAATTTGATAGAAAAACTTTATATACCTATATATATATGAGAACTTTTAGGGTATTTACGTAAATTCCTTCACTTCGCGTTCAGGAAATTTCCAGTTACGATTTTTCTCTTATTCCGAAATTCTTAAAATAATTTTATGATGAGGAGAATTGTTTTATAACACAAGAGTAAGTTTTCTAGTTTAAACACAAAATTTGGCTTATTTCTTCAAAATGATTGATTTTTATAAAAGAACAAAATAACTTAAGCGCGTGTATATGTATATTTGCCAAATAAATATGCTGATCGTAAAAAATTATTCTTCAATATTTAAATTTAATTTCCCGATGATTATTTAGTTTTATAAAATAATTTATATTTTACAATCAATTATTATAAGTTATTTATAAATGCATGTAGGTATACCGGAATTTGTATTTTTTTTTTCCTTAACGGATTTTTTTTTTCTCTACTTTTGAACGGTTTTGTATTTTTAGTTCACTTTTAAGATTTTAATAATATTTTCTATTGTATTTGTTGGTGGTTTTAACGGATTTTTTTCAACTTTTTCGTTTTGGTAATATTTGTTTGTAGTTATACCTAACTGTATTTTTTTTACGAATTTATATAAAATTCCATGTATGTATGTTTTCTATATGTAATTTTCTTTTAAGACAAATGAAATTTTGGCAAATTTTAAACTAAATTTTAAGAACAAAACCTTTCACACTTTTACTTCACTTTATGAAAATTATTTTTTGTTCTGCCCGATTTTTAATCTTATGAACTTTTTTCCGTTTTTTTTTTGAGTATTAACTCGAACACACACACGTTTGTTTGACAATTTTCGCTTTTTAATTTTGTATAAAAATACTTGAGGTTTTTTTTTTATTAAATTTTCACATTTAGAAACTGATTTTAACGATTTTCGTTTTTTGTTTTCTTTTTTGCTCAATTCACTTTTAATTTTGTTTTATGTGCCGCTTATATGTATTTATTTTCCCTTTGACTGACCGGTTAAAACTGAGTGCAAAGTAATATGTATGGTATAAATGTAAAAATGAGAATTTTACCTTACCTCATATTGTATAGTGAAGCTTCTTTTGATTTCAGGGATGGTATTAAGATCTGCTAAGCTTAATATGTATGTTAATGTTTGTTGTAAATTTGAGAATATAACTTTGTTGTTTGAATTTGTTGACTTTAACTGGCAGAAGTAGGCTTTAACGTTTTCTATTGCTGGTAAGTTTTTGGCTGATGATTAAAGCTAGACACTTTGTGCTTATCGACCAAGATTAGAATGTTAGATGTTGATTGGATGAGTTTCCAAAGGCTCGTTAATTTCTGACAGTAGAAGGACCATGTACAAGATTAGAATATGTTGCTTTGGCTTAGATGGGCAGATTAGTAGGCTAAGTTAGGAGTGAGAGGTAGAAATTACATACACAGGATGTATGATACGCTTAGTTTGCTAATGCCCAGTTAGTTTGCTGTTGGATTCTAATCTGCTTTACGTGGCTTTATAATTTCTCGCCGCAAGGAGAAATTATAAAGGAATTAGAGTATAGAATAATTTGGGGTTAGAAGATATAAAAATTTGAGTTAGATTGTGTACAAGTGAATAAGTTTATTCAAGATGCTCACCGTTGGCTGGTTGTCCGACAAGTGACCATTTTTCTTTGTTACAAAAATTAGGTATTTCATATTCAAGTATACAATAATAGCAAATATTGGAAAGTTAACGTTATAATTCACAATAATTATTAATCGTTACGTTATTATACAATTCATTCAAAATTAGATAAATATATTTAGTTGGCAACCTACGTTATATGTAAATTTTTTTTTTTTAAATAGAAATTCAAAATGAAATATAAATTGTGTTTAAAATAATTGTATTTTAAGCACAATTTTTACAATAATTCTAAAAAAAGCTAGAAACATTTTATAAAAATGATTAAAAAATGCCAAGCGCTTAATGAAAATTTTGCAGCTAAATTCAAATTTTTAATGCTAAATTAAGCTGCACAATTATTAAAATGGTCACACTGCTAAAAATTCTTTATAAAAAATTGCACAAACATGCAGGGTTATCACCCTGCAAAAAAATAGAATATTCATAGAATATTAGAAATGCCCTCATCATGTAATTTTACGACTATTTTTTTTTTTTTTTTAACAAAAAACCGGTAATTTGTATAACGAACAACATCTGTGGTCAAAATATTTAAAGCAATCATTGTCTTTTTATGCAAAAATAAATTCAAATACATTTGATATTTTTGCACAAAAGTGATTTAAAAGCACACACAATTTAAGCAATTCTTTGGTTTGCTTATGTTGCATTATTGATAAATAAAAATCATTAAAATAAGTTTGCGAATTTTATTAACCAAAATGGCCGTTTTTGCGACTTTACGTTTAAAAATTACTAATGGTAGCCCTGTAAAATAATTGTGTGTTGGCATTTCAATGTTTTTTTGTTTGTGTTTTTTTTTTTTCATTTAAAATATTTGTGGTGAACTTCTTTTCTTTAATATTACATGCCTCCTGTATTATACACAAACAACAAACACATACTTCAAGTTACTATGAATTATAATTGATAACATGTACTCATATCAACAACAAATGTATAGTGCTTCGGTGGTCGAATGGTCTAGACGGTCTGTCCGTAACAACTTTCTTTTGGTTTACCGGTTCGAGTGTCACTCATTACATTTTTTATACCCTTTTTTTATAATCAGTTTTTGACTTTTTTATATATTCCTATTAATAAATTTTATATACATATGTATGTATTTTTTATACATATTCACGCCTTTAAAAAAAAAAGCGAATTTTTTATTTTATTTTTTTTATTTTTATACCCTTTTTTATAATTAAGTTTGTTTTTCCTAGGTGTTTTTCTTTTCTTATTTATTATTTTTAAATATTATATTGTGTTTAATTTGACCTTTAAAATGTATAAATAAAAGAACTTTTTTTTGACCTCCAGCTCAAAAGGAAAAAAAGTTCTTTTATTTATTTATTATTTTTATACCCTTCACCACAGGAAGGGTATATATAAGTTTGTCATTCCGTTTGTAATTTCTACAATATTGATCTAAGACCCTATAAAGTATATATATTCTGGGTCCTTATGAGGAGAGAAGTTGATTTAACGATATCCGTCTGTCTGTCCGTCCGTCCGTCTTACGTTTGATATGTGTTTTCCGGAGACTCCAGACATGATAGCGGCTAGGTTGTCTTACATTTATGTCACATATAGTTCACCATTTCTTGCTATTGAAATTCAGCCAGATCGGTCCAACAATGGCTGAAATATGACCAAAACACCACGACTGCCAAAGACAAAGTTTTCAAATTAGGTACAAACATTAAGGTTATGAATTAACACCATCCCACAAAATGTGGGCGGGATTGGAGAAGTGGGCGTGGTACCTCCCATACAAAAAGTATTAAAAATTGTATAAAAACCTGAATTTTTACTGTAATATGACCTATGGTTACGCCTTATATATCAAAAGATCGGAAATTTTTAATAAAAAATATTTTCTGAAAAACTCGGGAAAATCGGTTCAGATACGAACAAGTTATGACCAAAATATTAATTTTTTTTTTTTAAATACCCATTTTCGGGAACCATAGATCTTCCCGAGTCCAAGTTTTATAACCAAAATAACTGATAAATTTCTTCTTTAGCACGTCGGTATATAAATCTTTGAAATCGGTTAAGAAATAGCAGAGTTATGACCAAAATACTGAAATCCCAAAAATAACTCATTTTTATAATTAGGTTTGTTTTTTATACCCTTCACCGAAGGTCCGACACCCTATAAAGTATATATATTCTGGGTCCTTATGAAAAGCGAAGTTCCAATCCGGTTGTCGTCTGTGTTGAGTTGTAAACAGTAAACGGTCCATATTTCATTTTAATGATTTTTAAACAGCGTTACTTCATGATTCAGTTGTCTAGGGGGTGTGTTAAGGTGGAAACTGTGAGTTCCCTGGTTCGAATCTTGGTTTTTTAAAAAGAAATTTTTTTTAATATTTTTATGTTCTAAAAATGATTTAAAAAAAATATTTACCAGTTTTCGCTTTTTAAATTTCATTTATAATGAAGTTTTAAGTATTGTAAATATGTATGTATATGTAAAAATTATTTGGTTGCTCTGTATTCTGCTCGCACAATGGTGAAGGGTATATAAGATTCGGCACAGCCGAATATAGCAATCTTACTTGTTTTTTTAGAACAACGTTTAAAAAATAAGTTGGGAACGAATTTTTTAATTTGACCAGGTTTTCCAATAAGTTTGTTGAAAGCCGAAAATCATCGCCCATGTAATAAAAAAGAAGTAGAACATGAGTGAGTGCATGTTAGTTCTCTCATATTCGGTTATATGATATTGCCATATAAATTTACATGCACTTAGTTTCAGGGATGGAAAGTAGATTTATTTTTATATATTATCAAAGACGTTTTAACAATTTTTTATATTTATATTATTATTACAGTTAGAACGTATGAACGCGCTATTTTTAACGTGCTAATTTGAATTTAAATTAAAGTCGATGCATATCTTAGAAAAAATATAATATTTATTGAAAAACTAAATAACTACATATATATTTTTAAATTTCAGTCGGGTTTAAAAAGTAAATACTTACAACTATTAAAAAAATTTAAGAAGCTTAAAATAATTATAAAACTTAATACCTAAAATTTTTCGCTATTTTTGCATTCATTATTTTTTTTGTTATTTTCCGAAATTTTGTTTTTTTAGCCGATTTCAAATCAATTTAAGGGTTTGTTTCCAAGTTTGCAATTTTCGCTTTTTTCCTATAAGTTTTCTGATTATTT
The DNA here is from genome assembly GCA_963931875.1 of Pollenia griseotomentosa. Taxonomy (NCBI): domain Eukaryota; kingdom Metazoa; phylum Arthropoda; class Insecta; order Diptera; family Polleniidae; genus Pollenia; species Pollenia griseotomentosa. Next base: position 165,404,815 of record OZ007560.1, read on the forward strand.
ACAGCTTTAACGATTTTTATAAATATTAGACTTTGCTATCATGTCGCTGTTAGCAATTTTTGCGAATTTCCGCAAATTTTGCAATTTTTAATGAATTTTTGCCATTCCTTATAGTTTTAGGGACATTTAATCAATTTTATCGCTTTTTCGCAAATTTTTTTTAAATTTGCCCATAAGTTCTTTCAAATTTTAATTTTTTATTTGAAACATATTCAATAAATATGTTTACATTTCATTTAAAATTTTTTACACTTTCATTTGAGTTGTCGCAAAATTTCCTGTCGACTAAAACAGGGACAATTCTGCTCGACGTCGACTTTAAAGCGCCTTAGAGAATATCAATTGACTGTCAATAATAATCGATTATTGTCAATAACGACTCAGAAGATACCATTACTGTTTAGGCCGTCGATTTTCATAATAGGGGTGAATATTTATTGAAACAAACTAAGTAACTACATATATATTTTTAAATAACATTCGGGTTCAAAAAGTTGATACTTACAACTATTAAAAAATTTAAGTAGCTTAAATTGATTATAAAACTCGTGCTTTTTCAATTTGTTTCGCTCTTTTTTTCTTTCTGATATTGCTAGCTTGTTTACCTGTTTTAGAAACAACATCATTTTCGCAGCCGAATGTCGGAAAAAATTAGTTTATAATTTTTGCATGGTTTTGTAACATTTAAATATAATTATGTACATTTAATTTTTCATATATTGCTGATATGGCATATTTTGAAACACAAACTTGTTTTAATTGTTTTTTTTTTTAAATATATACTTAAATTTTTTAACACATTTATAAAGAACGTAAAAATTCAGTACAGTAATTTTGACTTAGCTGCACAATCTCCTTTGCCCGATTTTTTGTGCAGGTACATCAAAAATGCAGCTATCTTAAATGCATTTAGCTGCCTTAATGTCCAGGTACGCAATTGTGGTTACCTGAATAAAAGTGCAGCTAAATTAAAGTGTTTGAAAGAGGAGTAACAACATTTTTATTAATAAATTTTTAATAACAATGACGTTCAAACAACCTGTAGTCATTTGTTATTAGGGTAATCATTCGTATAACCGTTAATCGGTTAACCGATTAACTACTACCCGATCAACTGATCAGTTAATTTAAAATTGGCCTTTTTCGATCAACGATTAAGCGGTTAATTTCAGTTGATTAACCGATGTAACAAACTTTTTGATTTTTGTAGTATTAAACCACATTTTTTGTGTTTTTAATTATGGGTGAGTTCCAAAACGGCAGTTGCAGTCCAACTCGCTTTTTTAAATGCATTCTAAATGCAATCATGTAGAATTTTACAATGTTATCTGTACCAAAGTTCACCAAAAAAGTTGTGTTTAGAAATATTTGTTCATACAATATGTTTCCTTCAAGAAATTCATTCTTAAAATATTGTACAAAAACAGAAATTCGGAAAAAAATTTTTTTAAATGCTCGGTGCTTAGCTTTGCCAGGATAAGTTAGATGATGACCTGCCAACAGAAGAAACTCTCGATAGTAACACAACAACAAAATTAACCGAAACAATTAGATGTGTTAAAAATTTTAAAAAATTAAAACAGGGGCCAGATGCTGGCAGTCGAGATCGAGTAATTTCTCGATGCGAAAGCAATTCAATATCTAATTATTTCTGTCAATACTGAACGAATTGGAATCATTTTTCGTTATTGTAAAGCATTTATTTCAGTTTCCCAATACTGAAAAAATAATTTCGATTCGTTCAGTATTGACTGAAATAAAATTGCTTTCGAATCGAGAAAATACTCGATCACGAATGCCAGAATTATGCCCCAGGTCTCTAAAAGCATTATTAAAGATTTTATGTATTTAGAGAAATCCAGTAAAAGGACTGAGAATTAGAAATTTTGTATCATGGGTTGCTATCGATTTCTCCAACATCTGCGATAATTGAAAGATTTTTTTCGTTGTCAAATTTTATCAAAACTACAGAAAACTGCCAAATTAACCAATTGTTTTTCTAAAAGATTATTTTATTAGATCTCCTTAAACCACTGAAATAAAATGATCACGCAGTTTATTTTTTAATAAATACATAAGTATGTTTTAGTTAAAAAATATGTAAGTTAAATTCTTCCTTTTACTTTATATAAAAAAATTATTTTATAGTGGACCGCCACTGTCCACTTGATTAAATGAAACAACTCAAAAATTATGTTATAAGGTTTATTAAGTGTTTTCCAGTTCGCTACCCAAATAAGACGTTGTTCTAAAAAAAAAAAACTCAAGTTTAATATATATTGTATAACAAAATGAAGCTAAAGTGCTTAGCTATACGCCACATATAGCCACATAAGCCAAAAGAAAAAAATGAGTGAAGTTCAATAAAAATTTAATTTTTCAAACTTTGTTCTAAAAAAAAACTTAAGTTTAAAATAAATTGTATACCAAAATGAAGCTTAAGTACTTAGCTATACGCCACATATAGTCAAAGTTCGGAGGATGTTTTTATTTTGGCCCCTTAGCCAAAAGAAAAAAATGAGTGAAGTTCAATAAAAACGTAATTTTTCAAACTTTGTTCTAAAAAAAAATTAAGTTTAAAATAAATTGTATACCAAAATGAAGCTTAAGTACTTAGCTATACGCGACATATAGTCAAAGTTCGGAGGATGTCCTTATCTTGGCCCCTTAGCCAAAAGAAAAAAATGAGTGAAGTTCAATAGAAATTTAATTTTTCAAACTTTGTTCTAAAAAAAACTTAAGTTTGAAATAAATTGTACACCAAAATGAAGCTTAAGTACTTAGCTATACGCCGCATATAGCCAACCTTCGGAGGATGTCCTTATTTTGGCCCCTAAGCCAAAAGAAAAAAATGAGTGAAGTTCAATAAAAATTTAATTTTTCAAACTTTGTTCTAAAAAAAACTTAAGTTTGAAATAAATTGTATACCAAAATGAAGCTTAAGTACTTTGCTATACGCCACATATAGCCAACCTTCGAAGGATGTCCTTATTTTGGCCTCTTGGCCAAAAGAAAAAAATGAGTGAAGTTCAATAGAAATTTAATTTTTCAAACTTTGTTCTAAAAAAAAACTTAAGTTTAAAATAAATTGTATACCAAAATGAAGCTTAAGTACTTAGCTATACGCCACATATAGTCAAAGTTCGGAGGATGTTCTTATTTTGGCCCCTTAGCCAAAAGAAAAAAATGAGTGAAGTTCAATAAAAATGTAATTTTTCAAACTTTGTTCTAAAAAAAAATTAAGTTTAAAATAAATTGTATACCAAAATGAAGCTTAAGTACTTAGCTATACGCGACATATAGTCAAAGTTCGGAGGATGTCCTTATCTTGGCCCCTTAGCCAAAAGAAAAAAATGAGTGAAGTTCAATAGAAATTTAATTTTTCAAACTTTGTTCTAAAAAAAACTTAAGTTTGAAATAAATTGTACACCAAAATGAAGCTTAAGTACTTAGCTATACGCCGCATATAGCCAACCTTCGGAGGATGTCCTTATTTTGGCCCCTAAGCCAAAAGAAAAAAAAATGAGTGAAGTTCAATAAAAATTTAATTTTTCAAACTTTGTTCTAAAAAAAACTTAAGTTTGAAATAAATTGTATACCAAAATGAAGCTTAAGTACTTAGCTATACGCCACATATAGCCAACCTTCGGAGGATGTCCTTATTTTGGCCCCTAATTCAAAAGAAAAAAATGAGTGAAGTTCAATAAAAATTTAATTTTTTAAACTTTGTTCTAAAAAAACTTAAGTTTGAAATAAATTGTATACCAAAATGAAGCTTAAGTACTTAGCTATACGCCACATATAGCCAACCTTCGGAGGATGTCCTTATTTTGGCCCCTAAGCCAAAAGAAAAAAATGAGTAAAGTTCAATAAAAATTTTATTTTTCAAACTTTGTTCTAAAAAAAACTTAAGTTTGCAATAAATTGTATACCAAAATTAAGCTTAAGTACTTAGCTATACGCCACATATAGCCAACCTTCGGAGGATGTCCTAATTTTGGCCCCTAAGCCAAAAGAAAAAAATAAGTGAAGTTCAATAAAAATTTAATTTTTCAAACTTTGTTCTAAAAAAAACTTAAGTTTGAAATAAATTGTATACCAAAATGAAGCTTAAGTACTTAGCTATACGCTACATATAGCCAACCTTCGGAGGATGTCCTTATTTTGGCCCCTAAGCCAAAAGAAAAAAGTGAGTGAAGTTCAATAAAAATTTAATTTTTCAAACTTTGTTCTAAAAAAAAACTTAAGTTTAAAATAAATTGTATACCAAAATGAAGCTTAAGTACTTAGCTATACGCCACATATAGTCAAAGTTCGGAGGATGTTTTTATTTTGGCCCCTTAGCCAAAAGAAAAAAATGAGTGAAGTTCAATAAAAACGTAATTTTTCAAACTTTGTTCTAAAAAAAAATTAAGTTTAAAATAAATTGTATACCAAAATGAAGCTTAAGTACTTAGCTATACGCGACATATAGTCAAAGTTCGGAGGATGTCCTTATCTTGGCCCCTTAGCCAAAAGAAAAAAATGAGTGAAGTTCAATAGAAATTTAATTTTTCAAACTTTGTTCTAAAAAAAACTTAAGTTTGAAATAAATTGTACACCAAAATGAAGCTTAAGTACTTAGCTATACGCCGCATATAGCCAACCTTCGGAGGATGTCCTTATTTTGGCCCCTAAGCCAAAAGAAAAAAATGAGTGAAGTTCAATAAAAATTTAATTTTTCAAACTTTGTTCTAAAAAAAACTTAAGTTTGAAATAAATTGTATACCAAAATGAAGCTTAAGTACTTTGCTATACGCCACATATAGCCAACCTTCGAAGGATGTCCTTATTTTGGCCTCTTGGCCAAAAGAAAAAAATGAGTGAAGTTCAATAGAAATTTAATTTTTCAAACTTTGTTCTAAGTTTTCTCTATATGCGACTGATACTTTAGTATGGAGATAGGATTCTGTTCTGTTTATGAAATTGAACTCCTCGGTCGTCAATATGTCCGATGGAATTATTCCTAGTTTAGAAGTAAAAATGACATGCCCTATTTCGTTAACGTGGTCTATCAGTAGGTTCACGTCATTATTAATTTGGAAAATATTTTCTTAAAACAAAGTTTCGTCTTCTAAGCTGAAAATTTTATTTTGTATTTCCGTTTTGATAGTAAAGGTCCAATGATTCCTCCATCCCAATTTGCATTTGCTTCTCGTGAATCACTGGAGGATTTTCCTCACCCCAAATGCGACAATTCTGCCTATTGACGAAGCCATCAAGATGGAAATGGGCCTCGTCACTGAAGATGTTTTTATCGGCAAAATCAGCATTTTCATGTTGTCTCTCCAGTACCCAATTAACGAACTCCCTTCGCTGTCCAAGGTCAGCTGGCTTCTGTTCCTGAGTCAATTGAACTTTGTATGCATGAAGATGCAAATCTTTCGTCAAAATTCGCTGCATAGTGGATTTGGAGACACCAATTTGCTGAGCTCGGTGTCGAATTGAGGTGGATGGAGTTTGAGCGACATCATCACGTACAGCTGCGACATTTTCGGTCGATCGACCTGGTCGAAGGCGCGTTGTTGTCTTTACATCACTAACAGACCCAGTTTCGGCAAATTTATCCATTAATCTCTTTACAGTTGACTCTTTTGGAGCATGATTGTGGCCCCAAATTGATCGCAATTTGCGAACTGTAGCCGAAAAACTTTCACCATTTTGGTAAAACAATTTCACAGTAAGAATGCGTTGTTCATTCGTGTAGCGCTCCATTTTTTCTAACCTCGTACCTTCTACTAGCAAACAATAACAATTGTTCAAATGTCAAACAATGACACTTCGAATGGCGCCAAATTGAAAAATTGCGTTCTAGTTGGGACACCCTTTATTTACGTATCCTTGAATAATTTTGTGTTGTTTGTTAATGTGATCTGTAATATTTAATATTTTATCCGATATGGAATTTCCTAGGTAAGTTATTTCATTGAGAGTGGTCATTGTTTCCTTATTACTTTTCTCTAAGTTTTGAATTTTGTCGTTGCTGTCCATTGTCCCCGCGATATATTTTAGTCCTTTTCCTACTGCATTTATTTATCCTCGCTTTTGTCTAAAGTTAGATGTTAAGTTTTTTATTTTTGTTTTACATATATACATGCTTCTGTTAATACTGTCCAACAATGGAGTAACGTTCGTTAAGTGTCTGATAATGTAAGTATATTATTTTGTAAGATGTTTACTGTTTTTAGATATTGAGTTGTGTTGATAGTATATATAATTTTTATGTAATTTTCAATAATCTCTATGTCCTTCAGTTTGATTGGTAAGTATCCGTGATTTGTTGTCAGGTCCTCTACTTCCAAATATTGTTCTCCTGTGTCACCTAGTATTAACACATTAAGTAATATGAAGGGAATCATCTGAAAATAAAATTAATAGTAAGGTTTATGTATTTTCCGAAGTGTTTCTGTTTTGATATTTCTTTTTCCTTTTTGTGTGGGACTTGTGATATTTATGACCTCGTTCCGTTATGACGTGGTCGTTATCTAACTCAGTGACTGTTATTTTCCGAAATTTTGAATGGTTTTTGCCTCCGCGTTCGTCTTTTAGGCAAACAGGTCCTGTCTTAATACTCACATTCTCGCGTGATCTGTTGAGTTTATTAATAATGTTTTCTTTATTTTTTATCATATGATCTCTAATTGAAGGGAAGTCGCTTAACTTATAATACCATTTCTGAAGTCAATATGTTTTTCCGGTTGTGGAATGAATTGTATTATTGTAAAACATTATGATTTTATAAATTTTCTCCTCCACATTTTCTATATCTCTGTTTGGGTCGTGCTGTAATTTTTCCACATCTGCATTGGATGTATGGTTATTGTTCGACGATTCGATTTCCTGTTCTCTAAGGAATTCTAGGAGAGGTAGGGCTTTAAATCCTAATTCATTTTCTATTATTATTTAATTAAGCTTGGGGTCTTTTTTTATATAAAATAAATTTATTAAACCAATATTTCGGCACTCCGTTGTGTGCCTTCTTCAGGGTTTTTCTTGAATTTTTGAAAAAATTAACAAAAATTCAAGAAAACCCCTGAAGAAGGCACACAACGGAGTGCCGAAAAATTGGTTTAATAAATTAAACCAATTAATTAAATAATAATAATAAATTTTGAAAAGGTCGAATAAAAGTCTATTTATCTAATTCATTTTCCATTGCTAATTTTCTTATATTTCCAGTACAGGATAAGTACTGTGTTAAATCTAATTTAAATTATATCCATGATCTGTTCTTGATTTTTATGGCCTGGGCATATTTACTGAATTTATCTATAAACTTTAAGAAAGAGTTTTTCCTAGGCTATAAAAAACGTCTGCGTGAACTGTGACTCCCGGGTTTTCTGGCGTTTCGGTTATTTTATATTACTGCTTGACTTGGTTTTTATCGTATTTTTCCTTACTGCAAATATCGCAATTATTAATGAATCTAGTTATTCGTGTTTTTTCTGTTTTCAGTTCAGCAAAATTCTCATTTATTCCTCTGTTATTATTTCTTTTGTGTTCTCTTTCTATACTTTCTGTTAACTCGTTTTCGTCCATTACATCTTTCAAGACCTTTTTACATCTTTCGATTCTGAATTCGTTCTCAATAAAATATTTTTCTACTACTTCCTTAAATGTATTAAATATTGATTAATCTTGGCAAAAGATAGCATTAATTGTTGTTGCATCAAAATGGGTTTTTATTATAGTAGTAAGTGTTGATTCGTTAAATGTTTTAGCTGTAAAAGTTTTTCTTTTATATCTAAAAATATTTTCATTTCTTAGTTTCAATGAACCAGATGTGGTTTTATTAAAGATTATCTGTTGTCGATAGAAATTCAAAGGGTATCAGTTTCTAAAATGTTATTCCTCGTTAGTTCTCTTGGTAGCTTAAGTTTTCTGTGGTTAGAAGATTTTAATTAATGTTTATTTCGACTCTTGATAAAGCATTTATTTGCATTCACATTTAGAATACCCTTTTTGTACTTTATTTCATAATCGAACTCTTGTAATCGGAGTCTCCATCTGATTAATTTAGAGTTAGGTTCTTTTATGGAAAAGAGCCATGTGAGAGGTCTATGGTCGGTTTCGATAATAAATCTTCTACCAAAGAGATATGGTCGTAAATGTTGCCCACACAACCGCTAGTAATTCTTTTTCTATTGTACTGTAGTTTTGTTCATGGTCATTTAATGTTCGGCTCGCATAACAAATAGGGTGTCCGTCTTGAGAAAGTACTGCTCCAATGGCATAATTACTTGCATCGGTTTGCAATACAAAGGTTTTATTAAAATCTGGATACGCTAGTATAGGGGAGTTTGTTAACAATTTATTCAGTAAATCGAAACTTTCTTTATATTCTTAATCGTTAATATTAATTTTAGCGTCATTCTTTAAATATTTTACCATGGGTCTTGCCATTTTGGAGTAATCTTTTATAAACTTCCTGTAGTATCCAGCGATGCCTAAAAACTGTTTGATTTATTTCTGTGAAGTTGGTAAAGGAAATTTCTGAACACAAGTAATTTTAGCTGGGTTTGGTTTTACACCTGAATCAGTCACTACATGTTCCAAAAAGTTAGTTTCTCGTTTCAAGAATTCGCTTTTATCTAATTGAACTTTTAGATTTACTTCTTTTAGGCGGTTAAATATTTTTGTAAGGGATTTCAAATGCTCCTGAAGTGAGGTTGAAAACATTATGACATCATCAAGATAAACAAGACAGATTTTATTAATAAATTCTCCTAAAACGTTGTTCATCCGCCTTTGAAAAGTGGCTGGTGCTGTTTTAAGTCCGAACTGCATACGAAGGAACTCGGAATGACCGCCTTCTACGCTAAATGCGGTTTTCAGAATGTCTTTTTCGTTTATTTCTATCTGGTGAAAGCCCTTCGCGAGGTTGAGTTGTGAAATATTGACAGCGTCCTAATTTCTCTAAGATCTCGTTAATATTTGGAGTCGGGTATTTATCGTCGATAGTGACCTCGTTTAATTTGCGATAATCTATAACCATTCTCCATTTTTTTTGTGCCGCTTGCATCTAGTTTTTTCGGTACGATCCAGAGTGGTGCTGAATATGGTGAATGACTTGGTCTGATTATTCCATCGTTTTCAACATTTCCTTTATATGCTTACTCACTTCTGCCTTATGGATGTAAGGATATCTATAAGTTGTTGCAGCAATTGGAATATTATTTATTATCCTAATATCATGCTTGATTGCATTTGTAAGCGTTAGATTAGAATTCTCTGAATAGAATATTTTTTTTAAATCTATTTATTATTTGTAAGAGTTTAAAATTTTTCTGCGTATTTACCCCCATAGGTTCGGGGTATTGTTGATTATTTGGGTTATTACAATATTGTCTTTGATTGTGTTAATTAGAATTCTTTCGATCAGAATGTACTGGATTAGAAGTCTGTCCGTTAATAATTTGTCTTAGATTTTGTTGATTTTGGTTACCAAAATTCTGTCGATCAGAATATCCTGAACTGAAGTTTTGTCCGTTATTAAATTGTCTTTGGTTATATCGATTATCATAGTTTCCCGACTTATTTCCCTGACTATGAGATTGTCCTTGAATCTTATTCTGTTGGTTATAATATTGTCTTTGATTTTGGTTTAGTCGGTTTGAGAAGTTTGTTTGGTTGTTAGATTGATTATAGTTCCGTGAGTTGTCCCGTTATTTTGTTGTTTGCCATTTCTTTTTGGTTTTTGAGTCTTTATAATATGTCCGTCTCTACCCTTTCTATCATATCCGCACTCAAATAATATGTCCATGGCAGACTTTAATGTAGAAGGATTGCTACATGCCAATATAGTGCGCATTTGTTCTGGCATTTTACCTTTAAATATGTGAAGGGCAGACCTTTGGTTATTTAGAGCGACTTGGTTTAGTCCCTCTCCTTCTCCTACAACAATTGCGGCTTTATTATTTAATAGTTTAAGGCTATATTTTATTTCGTTAAAGAATTCTATAGTATTACTATTGAAGGTTACCGATCTGAGGTCATCAAACAATTCCTCACAAGTTTTCTTCTCTCCGAAATTGTTTTCTAGCACTGTTTTAATATTCTGCCAAGAACGTACATGTGCATTGATTTCCAATTCTTCCTTTGCTTTTCCTACAGAACGACTTTTAATTATGTCAGAAAAGACTAATTGGGAAAGTTCGTCATATGTGGTGAGTATAGGGTGGATCCTATCTATTAATTTTATAAAAGTATTTACGTCACTTTTATTTCCATTAAATTAAGTCAAAGCGTTTAGGTATATTATAGGGTCTAATTGAATTCGCTGAGCCGTCATATTCTCTCTTTTCTTTTGCAATAATTGAACTTATATAAAAACTTAAGTGTGCTTTTTCTTCTTTTTGCTTAGTTTATTTGTATTTGTAAAAATCGTTTACAGTTATAAAAAATCATTCACAGTTTTAAGATATTAATTATATATTTTCCTTTTACTTATTTGATTCACAAAATATTTTTTTTTTTTCAAATACGTCTGTATTTGTAAAAATCATTTAGTTATATATTTATTTTTTTCCACTATTATTTCTATTGACTTAATCAAAGGGGTATGACTTATCTTTATCCTATAACCGCACAAAGGATAAAAAAATCCACGCACTACCGTTCACATTTAATACTCTTTGGTTTGTTGTGTAGGACTTGCGGTATCCCATCCTCGTCGCCAGTTTTGATATGATCGGTTACACCGTAAAAAAAAACAATTGTTTTTTGTTATGAACCGTTTTTATTGAATCTCTAGTTAAAAAATTCGTTTATACTAAAAATGCTTATCTTATACTATTTCCCAATAGTTGTTTTATTTATTATTGGTTTTCGTTATTCTTCTAAGAATTTATTAATAAGTAAAATGCACTGGTTAAATATACTGGGAATTTGATAGTTTTTCTAAATCAAATAAAATATCAAATAACCAAAAGTATTTAGTTTGAAAAAATTATGTACCATAATTTTGTAAACAAATTGTTTTTGGTTTTCATATGAAATGTAACAAGGCAATGCATAAAATTTTTGAAGTGGTTTTATTATTTAATTGTATAGAAAACAAAAACAAATTCTTGTTGTGTTTGTTTTGCATGAAAAATATCACTTGTCGTCGTCGAGTCTCTTCGCAATCATGTGCCAATCAGGGCCTTTAGTGCTCTTTCACTAATTTCAACAAAATCGAGGTCCAAATTGTCAAAAGATACAATAAATAACTTGCTTTTAGTTAAACTAAATAAAAATCTAATTCAACAAATAACAATTACTCATGAAACTAGTGAGGATTTGTAACAAACCTAACCTAACTCAGTTTTCAAACCAAATTTATAATGTATCTTTTGAAATTCTATTAAAATGCCGTACACTTATATTTTTACATAAACTTATTTTTAATAGACAACCTACTTATCACTACAAAAGAATAACATCTTCAAGATCGAATCGGGGTAGAATAAACTCCATAAGATACCGTAAGAAAATATCTGAAACACTTTCTTGTTAATGCCATTCGTCTCTGGAATGAACTTCCTCCTAATATACAGATAATAAGCAATGCAAAGCACTTTACATGCTAAAGGCGACCGTACACGACATGTTTTTGTCATCTGCCATGTCAAATTTTCCACTGCAAAACACATACATGTCGTGTGTTACCTTTTTAACTTTGCTTCTGTAAAAGTCAGACGCAAAGTCATCTGACAAAATTTCAATTAGAGCGTGCTCTATTTTCTTCTGACAAACCATCTGACATCAGAAAGCTATGCCGGCAAGAAACCGGCAGCGGCGTCCACTATTGACGGAATCATTAGCCGGCTGAAGTTAATTTTTTACAATACCGAGATATGTTTGATCATCTTACCATTGAATAGAATTTATGTGAATATATATATAAAAACCGTTTTATTATAAAATCCTAAATTGGTATCTTTGAATTAAAAGAAAAAAATGTTAAGATGGCTGAACTATTTTACGGCGCAAATAAAACTTTTCATGGCGGCAGCAAGTTATTTTGAAACCGAGCACTATTTTGGTTTCTGCAATAACAATGCGAAAAAAACAGAGACAATGTCAGAAGCAAATTACATGTACGTTTGTGACCGAATATTATAAAGCTTATGTAAAACAGCGATTTTGACAGACATGCACAATTACATGTGACTTGAAAATTTGACATGTCAGATGACAAAAACATGTCGTCTATATGCTCCTTAAATATTTACCCTATTGGGTTAACGAAAAATCACATACATAACTAAAAATTTTTTATTGTTATAATTACAACTTTTTTTTTTTATAAAAATCTGTAACTCTTAACTAAATAATTTCTTTTCAAATTGTTCTTAGTTTTAAGATAAACCTTTGTAAATGTTATAATCTAATGTGCCTTTATCTCCCCAGTACTATTAAATAAGATTAAGTCTTGTTGTACTGTTTATTTTTCAAATAAATAAATAAATAAAAATAAAAAATAAACTTTTAATTTAAATTATTCCTAATTTCCTCATTTTTAAAATACATTTTTTAATGTAAGCTTTTTCAGTATATTCATTTATATTTACTGTTTAACTCTTTAAAACAGGGTTTCTCTATTAAATAGTACTTAAATTATTTGTATACTCCTTTTAGTTTTGTTGTTATGGAGTCTTAAAAAATTTAAATTTTTTTATTTTCAAAACGTATAACATGATTGCATTCTTTTACAAAAATCCTTTCCTTTGCTATTTCTACTTCATGATAAGTTATTCTTGTCGCAATAAGTTATTCGACTCGCAACATCATTTTTGTTATATCAATAAAAACATTTTCCTTCTTTTTTTATCCATATGCTATTGTTGTTGTGTGGCTTCGATGATACATTTATTCATACATAGTACGCACGCACATGTATCTACACATACAAGCAAAAAAACCAGAAAAAAATTTTAATTTAAAAAAAATTTACAACCACAAATAAAACTCGCGTGCAATTCTTTTCAGCTCGACTTACGAATTGAGTTTTATTTTGGACTCTTAAAAATTTTTTTCGCGAGTTTTATTTTTTTTACTCGCGAGCAGAAAAGAAAAATTCTTTTAAATTTGGAGAATAAAAGTCGCTCGCGAGCGAGTTAAATTCGAGCACTCTCCGTACTCTGGTTTTTAATTTTATAGTATATCAAGCAACCGATCGCTATTTAACAAGGTTTCGTTTAAATGTGCTTAATTCCCAGTTCATACTATTTTGAAACTGAAATTTATGTATTTATTTATTTATTGATGATCTGCTTAGGCCAGATCAACAGAAAACTTCATTGAAGGATTTTAGAAAAACCAAAGATATTATACAAATAAAATAATTACGCGAATGAGAATTACAAACACCAGTTTTACTTGTAACAATATCAAAGCTTAAACAAAAACAACCACAATAAACAGTGAGTTTCTTTTCTTACAGTCCCGACTTACAATTGGTTGATTTTTTGTCAACTCTAAATGTATTTGTAAGTGGTTAAAGAACACATAAAAAAGAAATTACTTTATTTTATTTTGCAAGTTCAGTTTACACTGCCACTTACATATTAGTTTTCAAAGTTTTTTTTGGGAGTCAAAAATTAATTAACAAGGTTTCATTTAGATTTGCTAAATTCCCATTTCATACTATTGAAAAACTGAAATTTATTGGTGATGGGATTGGTTATTCCCATGCGAATTTCACTGGTGGCTTGTTATTTAATTTTTCAAGATCTCGTTTCTATGACTATATATTACCCTACAATGATCGGTCCATAATTTAACCCATAAAAACCCCATTCTCGGAAATACTTTAGTGTACCTAAGTACCGAATAACTCTATTAAAGTAAAATTTGGTTTGTCAATCCGGAATGAATTTTTATGTGATCTTTGAGAAATGATGGACGGTTCCTTGCTATTTTCAATAACAATAAATAATTAGAACAATTGTACCAAATTTCATCAAATAATTGCGACCTGTAGTTTGCGCACAAGGTTTACATGGGCAGCCAGCCAGCCGGATGGTTTGTGTAACAAGTTCTATACACTTTTAATGTAATTTTTATGTGGTATAAAATTCTGTTTAATAAAAAAAATATTTGTATAATATTTGTCATAAAATTCTTTTATTACAGAAATCTTATTAAAAAAACGACGATTTAAATTCTTGCGTTTTCGATTTCCAGAACGCCCCTGTATGGCGGTGTGGGTATAAAAATAAACCATAAAACATTCTGCTGGTCGGCTCATAGATTACCAACAAATTATAAAACTGTTAGGTTTAATTGATAATTTATAAATCCCGTATAAATTTCACTTCTTAAGTATTCTAACACACTGTCTATTTGGCTTTTTTGTAATTTGTAATTGTAGTGTAGCATACCTAAAGGCCCAACCAGAATGTGAATAACGTGACTTAACCCTTTTACATGTAGAGGGAATAATTTTCCCACCAACTTTTCTTCATTGGTAAGGTAACTGATCAGTCGCAGTTGTTTTTTTTGATTTGGCAACATTAATTGAAAGAAATAAAGTATGTTTTCTTAACATTGTATGTGACAGATTATAAATATTTTTTTCGAGACGGGTCTTCTGTAAATTGAAAACAGGTGTTTTTGCAACTGCGAACGAAATCGGTATATATCTTCGAAATCTCGTGGTGATATATGGTAAGTTCTTCTACGTTTTATAGATTTATATTTAATATCTTAGAAAAGAGACATATCTTTTACTTTTCTTCTACATTGCTTTCCTTGTGGGATTTTTTTTGGTGGGAAGAATATTCCCTCTAACCATGTTTGTTTTTTTTTATACTAAAGGTTGTCTGAAAATGAGCAAGAAAGTACTAAAAGAATATGAAATAGAGTTGGTGCTAAATGAGTTATACGGTTTACCATCAGATCCAGAGCAGTCCGAAGACGATAAAGAATCGGACGAGGAAGAAATTGAACAATATATAAAAAGTGGACATGGTATTACTTTACCCGGCGGAGGCAGAGGGAATATATTTACCACCAATCAAAAACTAAAAAAAAAATAATTTTTTTTTATTTTATATTTTTAGTCATCAATAGTAACCCTAAATCAAAACCAGATTTTATTTATCCTATTCCGATCGCTATGACCGTAAAAGGGTTAAGCAACTGAGCAAATGCATGTGTAAATATGTGTACAACCATATTGAACTTAAGGAAACTTTATGTTAAGTTTTATAAAACTGTCATTTGCTAAAGCAAGGTGACAAACTAATCCCTCATTCCGTACGGAATCAATGTTTTTTTATTTTCTTTTTATTATTTTAAATGCATTTGAGAGGCTTTTTGTTTTCTTTCTGAGAGTAGCTTAAGTTTGTTTATGCACATTCTGTATGGGCCTTAAATCAGCAAATTCATTTCAAAAACTTATAGTGAATGCACACAAAACTAAAGCTTGGACATTTTTCTTTTATTTCCTTAAAAGTGAAGAAAATCGTGGTGTTTGACAAAGTTATGAAGAAAACTCAAAAAAAAACCGGCAAACCCGATTTTTGGCAAAAATTCGACTTGAGCGACCTCTAAACCAATTCCAAAAAAATCTGGACATTCTAATGTACATATCAACATACGTGATTCATAAAGTATGCTAACTTATATGTTGAAATATCATTTGCTGGCTTGTTGAATTTCAAAAATTTGGTATTTTCAGCATATCGTGTAGACACCTAACATATTGAATATGCTGATAGAGACATTTGTTATCTTTTAAGCATATTAGTGTAAGCATACAATTGCTGATTCAACATAACGTCAAGACTAAGATTTACACAAGTAAACTATGCTTTTTTCTTTTAACACTTTGTGAAAGACTGAACGAAAGAAACAACTTCCTAAAAAGACCATAGGCCCAACTATAATATGCTTAAGTTGACTTACAGGGGTGTGCTGGAAATCGAAAAAAGTAATCGAATGAAGTAAAGAAAAATGAATATTTTTGTACTTTTTTTTAGGCTCATTTTGAAAATTTGTGTGATTTTAAATCCACTACTTCGATTTATAGAACATGCCTGATATTTTCTTCTTATTTTTCTGCATAGACGGCCTTCGGCCGGCCGCAACAATTTTCTGCTCCATGGTATAACAAAGACCGTCTTCGTTAACTAAAGCCCCTCTGCATAATTTTGGCTTTTTTTTATTCTGAATCGGGCGACATATTTTTTATTTATTTTTCGTACGCCCCGTAAACTGCACTTCAACCAAATTGTATTTTAAGAAAAAAAATTTGGACTAAAAAGCCTAAAAACACATTTCAAAGTTAATTTATTTTTTATGAATACAAATTATATACAAATGTTTCATATCTAAAACTATTCCTTCTTGAATTGAACATAAATACATCGGCGATTATAAAATAAAAACATAAACAAAATATTTTTACAACTTACAAATAGTTTTAAACAAAAGTTAGAATTTAAAAAACAAAATTACCACAAGCATGAAGGACCAGGGCTGCCAGAAGTTTTTGATAAGAAATCGGCATATTTTCGAAAAAAAAAATCGGCAGCTCAACTTGCAACCAGTGCTACCGTCGGTATTTTTAATAAGACCAAAAAAAGGGAATATCTACAAAAAAAAGAGTGTATTTTTTTAAAAAAAAAAGGTGCAAATCATTTAAAATTAAAATAAGTACACCACATTATGTATTTTTTAAGGCTTTTTTTCTATTTATTATAATTTTATATAACATTTTATAAATGGTAGAAAAACATAACAAAAAACCTTACATATTAATTATATACACTAAAAACAATTGATCGTATTACAAGTGTAAGATCTGACCACCGTCTGTACGGAGCTTTACTTACAAATGGCTCATTTGTTGTGAAAATAAAATAAATATTTTGTAAATATATCTCTCGAGAAGTAATTTTTATAAAATATTAACTTTTGTAATGGTACTTTACTTTTATTTAATAGTTTATTGTACAAGTTTCCTTAACTCTATTTTAGTCTGAGTTCATACGGCTCTTTTCTTATTGAAAAGATTCTCCCTTTTTCTTCTTTGAACATGAATTGGCGTTCAAATTATTCATGTCATGTTTACGCCATGTTTTTAATTTTGTATAGTCGTGCGTTTGCATGTGTGCTTTTTTGATATTGAAAACAATAACAAAATTAAACAACGAATGAAAAAGCAAAACGTAAAGACAGTACCAAGGTATATTTATAGAAGGTAGCCGCGAGATTACAACAATTGTACAATAAGACAAACAACAATACTTTTTATTGTTGTTATGTGGTACGAACTATCAAAAGGCAAAGGGGTTGATAAGAGACAAAAAAGACAAAAGATAGAGACAAAAAACTTGTTTACATGTTTACTATACAACATTTGACAGTTCGTACCACAAAACAAGCAAATAAAAAATAAACAGCTGGCTTTCCGAAACTACCTGCTATAAATATACCTTGGACAGTACAGGCATTTGTGTACTCGTTTCTTTTCCCCTCGCCCCTCTCGCCTATAAAGTAGCAATCTTTTCAATAAGAAAAGAGCGGTATGAACACAGACTTATAAAAAATTTTTTTCGTTGTTCACTGCCCGTCTATACCAGAGATAATTATTGCAACATATATTGCAGTTAATGTCAAAATTATGTTATCTTTAATGTAGACAGCAATATTTTGCACATATTTATTGCCGGCAATTTATGTTGCAATAATTGTTAGTCCATTTTCGTTGACAATTATTGCTAACATAAAACATTAAATTTGGTTGTCAATTGAGAAAAAACAAGCAAAAAAGAAAGAAATAGAAGCAAATTGTTTGAGAAAGAAATTAAATTTGTGAAATGGTAGCAAATTATAATTGTAGTAAAAGAATTAAATTAAAATAAAATTACAAATAATATTTTTTTATGATTATTTTTTTTTTTCTTATTCGAACTTTATTATAAAAAAATTATATTAATTTGTTTAAGTTTGAGTTCTTTTTTATATAAAAATATAAATTTTATGTTAACAAAAACAATAAATTTAATAAAAATTAATAATTTTATATAAAAAAAGATCTCAAGCTTAAAGAAATTAATATACATTTAAAAAATAAGTCGAATAAAGCGGCCCATACACTAGCAATATTATTGTATATGATATTCGCCATATTATTTCCATTTTGTCCTATATTATGCAATAAGCCGCACAATGGTTTCATTCATTCAATAAAAAGGTGAACATAACCTATACGAATAATATAAACAGCATTGTACAATGTTGCCAACACACTTCACTTTTTTTTGTTGAGCAATAAAAATCAAAAGTATTTGGATTGTTGCCAATATATTGTGCCACCTTCGAATATCGCATACACATTTGCGATAAAATTGTACAATACGTAAAATTGAGCAATTTTATTGCAAGTGTATGAGCTTTACGCTGGGTCTCCACGTTGCAATATTTATTGCTAAGTACAAGCAAAAACGTCGGCAGAACAATGACAGAATAATGGAGCAATAATTGCTGAATTTATTGCTGGAGAACACTTGAAATTGCTTTGCCATAAATTTACAATTTTCACCGCGAGTAGTCGTATAAAGTTTTGTGGCTGTACATATTTATAACAAATATTTTATGTTGTGTTTTGAAGTGGTTGTGAAATTTTCTTTTTTAAATTAATAAAATAATTAATTGTAATTGTCGTAGCTGTGTTTTGTATTACTTTTTTGTTTATTTGCGTTAAAAAAAAGTTGAATTGTTATATTGAAAAAATAAAAATTTACAAAAAAATAAATTCGTGGTTTGCTTTTGTTGATCTTGACGTTTATTAAAAAATATAATATGTAATAATATATTTATTGATTGCTTTTTTAATAAATAAACACACAAACAAAAAACAACCGTACAGAGAAATGAAATGTCAGATAAATTACAACTGATTTGACAGCATATTGCTAAGCAATAATTGCTCAAGCAATAAGAAGAGCAATCATTGCGCAATGGATTGCCACTCATGGCAATAAGCGGTCTATACGTCGCAAATTTTATGGAGCAATGAAATTTGACGTTTGCCGCAATAAATATTGCTACGTGAAGACCCGGGGTTAGATAGAATTTATATTAATAAATATAATTTTTGCAAGATGGCGTAATTTTTATACTGCACCTTCTTCCTTGATTTCCTTAAAATTATGAGTTAACATAAATACGTTTTCCCATACCTTTAACATAAGCTGAGCAATAAGAAATATTGCTCTATTATTCTGCCGACGTTATTGCCAACTTGCTGAGATATTTATTTTTAGTGTAGACCGGAAATGGCTCGTCTGACAGAAACCCTATTGACATAGCGTCTTTACCTGACAATTTTTTGTCATACCAAACGTCAAACTTCATATTAAAAAAACGCTGACAAAAATTTTCGAGTTTTTTTTATATAGACTTTGACGTTTGGTATGACAAAAAATTGTCAGTTGAAGACGCTATGTGACCAAGGTATATATACCTTGCTACTGACAGCCAAAATGTCATTGCCACATTTCAGTGCTGCCAAGTTGCATACCACTACAATCTCGGCCGATCAGACAATTCTCAACACTACAAAATCTCCCACCTGAAACTGTTCAGCTGGTTTATGATGTTCATCGAAATACTGCTGGGTACTGCTGTATCGTCTTGATGTGGTCATTACTCGGGCTTATAACCCTCTCGCTCACTTTGTATCCTAAGAAGTCCAGTTCGCGATAAGCAAATTTACATTTACCCAAATTCAACTTAAGATTCGCGTCCCTCAAGGGGCGTAACACCTAACCTTAAATCTCCAAATGTTCTTCAAATGACCCGGTAGCAATGCTTATATCATCCAAATATACTACTATCTTCCTACGATCGATAAGGTCCCTTAATACCATGTTAATAAATCTCTGAAAAACGGCGCCGGCATTTTTAAGCCCAAACGGCATGTAGCGATGTTCGAATTTACCGAGCGGAGTTACGGAAGCAGTGTATTGAATTGAATCATCGTGCATAGGCACCTAATGAAAGCTATTTTCCAAGTCCAAAGTGGAAAAGTACCTCTTGTTACCCTAATAATCAAGACAATCTTCAAGAAGTGGGAGTGGATAATTATTCTTGAACGTAATATTATTCAACGACCTATAATCGATACACATTCTTTTATCCCCATTTTTCCTCTTGATTAACACAATTGGAGAAGCGTAAAGTGACTCGCTCGGCTGTATTACTACTTTAGCTAAAAGTTCCTCAAGCTTCGATTTAACCTCGGTTTGTTCCCGATAGGAAAGTCTTCGCGGACTTATATACACCGGTACGTCATTTGTCAACCTAATTCTCATACAGTAGTCCATAGGCCCAGAAATAGTTCGGGCACCCGAAAAATAATTCACAAATATAACCGATCTCAACCTCCACCTCAATCTCGCATACCGCCTGAATTATTTCTTCACACTCACTATTTTCTTCAATAGTATCTAGCTCACTCGTAGATAAAACCTCGGTCCCCTTTTCATCAAAAGCGTTTGGGTTAATAGCGTTAAATTTCCTCGTCCTAATCTGATCATTGCCAACCTTTACAATATTATAATCATCAACTACATTAAATGGCAATTCTCCCCATAACTCAATATCTCCTAACTTTACTCATCCCATCCCTTTGATCTCTGCACAAGTTGAACGACATAATCGCACTGATGATTTTTAAATCAGGTTTGTTTTCTTTTAAATTCATTTTCATCATTTCATTTTTATTATACATTATTTTTGTTCTATACAAGTAAATATTGAATTTTTGTAAAATATCTCGTCCCATCAGCATCGGTATCATTGCCTCTTCATCCGGCAATACTCAAAAATTATGTATTATACGTTTGTTCTTAAAAAAAATTTCCCTTGCACGTAACCTATTGCAATAAGTTTGCTGTTTCCGATAACCCGATACGGCAACGCATTTTTGATACCATCCGGTTCAAATGGGATTAAGGATTTCTTGATATAACTAATGGGACTACCCGAATCGAGTAAAGAAAAACAATCCGTTAACTCAGTGCGTTTATCTCGCTTAACGAAGGCAACACTTACCATTTGGAATACATCTTAGGGCTCCTTCTCTCCAACCATGGCAGCAGTCATTGTCTTATTCCTGGGGAAATATTGATGATAATGGCTGACCTCGCCTCAAACAAAGCATAAATTGGCTGGACTTTCTTTCTTTTATTATTACTTTTTTTATAAATTATATTTATTATTGTTGAGAACAAAATCATATATGTACTAAGAAAAAGTTGTAAGGGAAAAATTTCTAATTTGCCGACAGACATTCCAATTAATGAGATAGAGAAAGAGAGGTGCAGTTTTTCAAAAATGCGATAAAAGTAACGCACAAAACTTATATAAATTGATCTCGTTTGCTAGTCATGTCAACTTGCAATACTTTTTGTGCAAGGACTTTAGGTTTTTCCGATAATCTTTACTCACAAGAATCCATTCATGTGACAAAATAACGGCTACAATTTTAATAAGACTAAATTTTGATGAAAGTTGCAAAATGTTCCAAACATTTTTGCTAACAACTAAAGTGTAAGAGTTATTAAATTCTTAAAATAACAATACAAAAAAAATATATATGTGGCTAAACAAAAAGTTGTAAGCCATGTTCCGGAAATCGTATTCGAGTGAAATCAAAATCAAACAAACTTTAAAAACGGTCCAGTGTTTAAAGTTCTTTCAATAATTTTGTTTTATATACTTCATACTATAAGTACAGCTTATTGTCATTAGAACTTATTTTAAAATAAGAAAAAGACGGTAATTTAAACAAAAATTTAACTGGAAATCTCCATTGATTTCAATTTCACTCGATCCATAACATGGCTTTTTATGTACTTTTTTAATATATACCAAGTTGAATTTATATATACGGTGGCAGCAATACTACGAAATATCAATTATTTATTAATAAAATAGTATAAAACCAAAACAAACTGGTTCGAACTGTCAAAGTCAGCAGGCTTTTCGTTGCCACTTGTAGTGAATTCGCCCTGATTATAATTTTGTAATATGATATAAGACTGAATTTTAAGTGTTACGTTTCCTTGCTTTTTAAAATTTTTTTATTGCAAAATGTAATTTGAAGTAAATTGTTTTTTTTTTATTAGTTATTTTTTCAAAATCCAGATGAATTTTTTTTATTGTCCAGTTATTTGACTTTTGGTATCTGTCAACCCTAGCTGCAATAGACTGCATTGAAATTACATAGCCCAGGTAAGATTCACCAGTCTTCAAGGTACGTGAGCGGAGCTGATGATAAACGTCTTGACGGGATACGATGCGTTTAAACACTTTTAAAAATTTTCCTTTGAGGTCTCTGTAACTCAACAGTCCCAAATTATCTGCAAGTTTTTTTGCAGTGCCTTCTAGGCGACGGCGTATGCCCACACATTTTTCTTTATCAGTATAGCCGCACAATTCAACATAGTCCTCAAATTGTATAAACCATTTGGAAATGTCATAGTGGTTGTCTACACTAAAAGTTGGTACTGCGGCGTCCAGTTCTGCAAGATCTATATGTTGGCTGCTGTGTTGTTCTCCAACCGGTTTATTTGTGCTTGTAGTTGGATGCTTTCCATTTTTATTTTTAAATTTTTTATTTCTTCTTCTAGTGTTTTATTTTCCGTACGCAGAGCCAGGTTTACTCTGTCAGCGGCTGGTGGGCACACAAGCGATTTAGCAATGATTGACGCGTCATTTGCGTACTCATTCAGCCTCGGGACATCAGAAACAGCATAAAAGTCTAATACAGCCTGGGCGGCAGGAACAGCAGGCACCTCATGAACAGCAGTGGCAGGAGGAATAACATCTTCTTCAGCGTCGGCAGAGAAATCACTTAGTCTGAGTTTATACGGTTCATTCTTTACTGAAAAGATTGCTACTTTATAGGCGAGAGGGGCGAGTGGAAAAGAAACGAGTACATACCCCTCGCCTCTCTCGCCTATAAAGTAGCAATCTTTTCAGTAAAGAATGAACCGTATAAACTCAGACTTACGGCAGTAAAATGTCTAAACACTTGTTAATATTCTTTGGGCTAATTACCACGTTGTCGGCGTTAGCTATTTCTTCAGCGGCCGGACCGCCGACAAAATTAGCGGCATGGTGATATGATGATTTATCGTCACCAAGGCGAATTCATACAAGGTGGTCTTATTTTGAAAACGAATACAACACTGTAAACTTCTTTAACGTTGTGTCAAAATAAAACAACACTGTAGTAAACAAATTAGCTGTGCACTAACATACAAACATGTAAATATAAATGTCAACAAAAGTAACACCATAACATAAAGTAGTTAACAAAGTAATTCTTGTTTCACTCAAAAGAAAGAGAGCAACAAAATATGTCTCTCTTCTCCTCATTAAAATAGAGAAATTTCTGGCTGAGCAGAACTAAACTTAGGTGCGGCCAAATTAAAAAGCCAAATATTGTGAATAGATTTGGCAACTTTAGCCATTTTATAGAGAATAATATCTTCTTCTTGTTTTCGGTGTATGGGAGAGTATTTCGGCTTTTAACAAGATAACAAAGTAAAACCGGAAATGATATTTATAAAATAATAAATAACTAAAATATTGCGACAAACTATTAGAAAACTAATATATTTAAATTAGTTTACAAATGTTTGTGTTGGATTCCTTAAAAATATATATTTTAAGTTTAAAAAAAAATAAATTTCTATTAAACTTCACTCATAAATTTCTATTGAACTTCACTCATTTTTTTCTCTTGGCTAAGGGACCAAAATAAGAATATCCTCCGAAGGTTGGCTATATGTGGCGTATAGCTAAGTACTTAAACTTCATTTTGGTATACAATTTATTTCAAACTTAAGTTTTTTTAAGAACAAAGTTTGAAAAATTAATTTTTATTGAACTTCACTCATTTTTTTCTTTTGGCTTAGGGGCCAAAAAAAGGACATCCTCCGAAGGTTGGCTAAATGTGGCGTATAGCTAAGTACTTAAGCTTCATTTTGGTATACAATTTATTTCAAACTTAAGTTTTTTTTAGAACAAAGTTTGAAAAATTAAATTTTTATTGAACTTCACTGATTTTTTTCTTTTGGCTAGCGGCTAGGTTGTCTTACATTTATGTCACATATAGTCCACCATTTCTTGCTATTGAAATTCAGCCAGATCGGTCCAACAATGGCTGAGATATGACCAAAAAACCACGACTGCCTCTAATTTTTCCAAAAAAATCACTTGTGGTTGTTGTATTTTTATTACTTTTTTCTGTATATCTGGAGAACGGCAAGAGACAAAGTTTTTAAATTAGGTACAAACATTTAGGTTATAAATACACACCATCCCACAAAATGTGGGCGGGATTGGAGAAGTGGGCGTGGTACCTCCCATACAAAAAGTATTAAAAATTGTATAAAAACCTGAATTTTGACTGTAATATGACCTATGGTTACGCCTTATATATCAAAAGATCGGAAATTTTTAATAGAAAATGTTTTCTGAAAAACTCGGGAAAATCGGTTCAGATACGAACAAGTTATGACCAAAATATTATTTATTTTTCAAAAATACCCATTTTCGGGAACCATAGATCTTCCCGAGTCCAAGTTTTATAACCAAAATAACTGATAAATTTCTTCTTTAACACGTCGGTATATAAATCTTTCAAATCGGTTAAGAAATAGCAGAGTTATGACCAAAATACTGAATCCCAAAAATTACTCATTTTTATAATTAGGTTTGTTTTTTATACCCTTCACCGAAGGTCCTACACCCTATAAAGTATATATATTCTGGGTCCTTATGAAAAGCGAAGTTCCAATCCGGTTGTCGTCTGTGTTGAGTTGTAAACAGTAAACGGTCCATATTTCATTTTAATGATTTTTAAACAGCGTTACTTAATGATTCAGTTGTCTAGGGGGTGTGTTAAGTTAGAAACTGTGAGTTCCCTGGTTCGAATCTTGGTTTTTTAAAAAGAAATTTTTTTTAATATTTTTATGTTCTAAAAATGATTTAAAAAAAATATTTACCAGTTTTCGCTTTTTAAATTTCATTTATAATGAAGTTTTAAGTATTGTAAATATGTATGTATATGTAAAAATTATTTGGTTGCTCTGTATTCTGCTCGCACAATGGTGAAGGGTATATAAGATTCGGCACAGCCGAATATAGCACTCTTACTTGTTTTTTTAGAACAACGTTTAAAAAATAAGTTGGGAACGAATTTTTTAATTTGACCAGGTTTTCCAATAAGTTTGTTGAACGCCGAAAATCATCGCCCATGTAATAAAAAAGAAGTAGAACATGAGTGAGTGCATGTTAGTTCTCTCATATTCGGTTATATGATATTGCCATATAAATTTACATGCACTTAGTTTCAGGGATGGAAAGTAGATTTATTTTTATATATTATCAAAGACGTTTTAACAATTTTTTATATTTATATTATTATTACAGTTAGAACGTATGAACGCGCTATTTTTAACGTGCTAATTTGAATTTAAATTAAAGTCGATGCATATCTTAGAAAAAATATAATATTTATTGAAAAACTAAATAACTACATATATATTTTTAAATTTCAGTCGGGTTTAAAAAGTAAATACTTACAACTATTAAAAAAATTTAAGAAGCTTAAAATAATTATAAAACTTAATACCTAAAATTTTTCGCTATTTTTGCATTCATTATTTTCTTTGTTATTTTCCGAAATTTTTTTTTTTTTAGCCGATTTCAAATCAATTTAAGGGTTTGTTTCCAAGTTTGCAATTTTCGCTTTTTTCCTATAAGTTTTCTGATTATTTACAGCTTTAACGATTTTTATAAATATTAGACTTTGCTATCATGTCGCTGTTAGCAATTTTTGCGAATTTCCGCAAATTTTGCAATTTTTAATGATTTTTTGCCATTCCTTATAGTTTTAGGGACTTTTAATCAATTTTATCGCTTTTTCGCAAATTTTTTTTAAATTTGCCCATAAGTTCTTTCAAATTTTAATTTTTTATTTGAAACATATTCAATAAATATGTTTACATTTCATTTAAAATTTTTTACACTTTCATTTGAGTTGTCGCAAAATTTCCTGTCGACTAAAACAGGGACAATTCTGCTCGACGTCGACTTTAAAGCGCCTTAGAGAATATCAATTGACTGTCAATAATAATCGATTATTGTCAATAACGACTCAGAAGATACCATTACTGTTTAGGCCGTCGACTTTCATAATAGGGGTGAATATTTATTGAAACAAACTAAGTAACTACATATATATTTTTAAATAACATTCGGGTTCAAAAAGTTGATACTTACAACTATTAAAAAATTTAAGTAGCTTAACGCCCGCTTTCACGATCTATGATTAAATGTTTGTTAAAAAAAAATTAACTAATTGCTGGTTTGGCTAACGTGTACTTTTTAATCAACGGTTACTGATTTTCGTTTCATCATCTTTCGGTTATTTAACGAAAGAATTTAATAAAAATGTGGCAATGCTATCGGTTTGTTTACATAAAAAATAAATATTAAAAGGAGCTTTT
This sequence comes from Pollenia griseotomentosa, assembly GCA_963931875.1. Lineage (NCBI taxonomy): Eukaryota > Metazoa > Arthropoda > Insecta > Diptera > Polleniidae > Pollenia > Pollenia griseotomentosa. Next base: position 165,431,376 of record OZ007560.1, read on the forward strand.
AAAAGTGAACAAAATTTTGTGTGTGTTTTAATTTAAATAAAATTTAATAAATAAAATAAAAATTTATAAATATAATAATTTAAAAATCAAGGTAAATATAAATGTACATGTAAAATATATTAATGTGAATTAAAAATTGTTTTTTTTATGTATTCAGCATGTTCTCAGACGATGAAATATTTTGCAGCGAAAATAAGGATTCTTGTTTGGATGTTAACAAAGGAAAGCGACAAAGGTAAGATCTCATTGCAAAAAAGAATATCAAGTATTAAACCATTTTGTAGGTCTTCAAACTTTACATCCCAAGAGGAAGATGTGTTAATGTCGCTGGTTGAGCAACACTCACGCATCGTGGAGAATAAACCCACAAACGCTGTTAGTTGTCAGCAAAAAAATGATGTTTGGGAAACAATCGCATCACAATTTGGATCGCAGTGCAACAATATCCGATCGGTTAAAAACCTTAAAGATAAATACGATAATATGAAATTCATTACACCTGCTAAAAACTATCGTTTTTCATCACTTACCTGAATAAGACTGAATTATTTGTAACTTTTTCATTCTACCGCAATTTTTGTAATAATACTGAAGGCCGTTTCACACTATAATGCAAGTCTTAAATATTTTGACGGAAATGCTTTCTTGATCTACTTATTGTTTGAAAACTTTTAAAAACAATGACAACTTATCGTGTAAGGGTTGAATTTTGCTCAAAATACTTAAGACTTGTATTAAAGTGTGTAACTGCCTTAAATATGACTGAATATTTTTTTAAGTTTATCAATAATATACATACGTATGTATGAAATATTTAATATATTAAAAAATAAAAAACAAATTTATGTATGTTTATAAAATATGCGGCATTTCATTTTATTTGTATCAATCAGGGACAGAAAATACTAATTCTTTTGGATTTTTATTATTTCGAGTAAATATAAATTTTACTACACGTTTAATTACTTGTGTTCTGAAAACAGCACATAACTGTTATTTTTGTTGGAAAAAAAATCAAAAAATAACTTTCATTCTGGCTGGAAAAAATAAAAATCAAATAATGACTGTTATCATCCGACTTTTATAAAAAAAAGAATAATTATTGTGGTCTCAGACATCAATATATATGTATGTACCATTGCTGTAAATGAATCATTAATTTTTTTAATTAATTCGCGAATCATTCATGCGTTGAATTAGCAAATTTTGAATTAATTCTTTTAACACACAAAATGAATTGAATGAAATTTGAGTCAATTCAAATGAATTTGTTTCTAATTCAAATGAATTTGTAGAAGTGGAGTAAATTTTTAGCAACTTTGAAACTCAACAACATTTTTTGCTGTCAAAGCTGTGCTGGTTTACTCGAAATTCTTACTACTTTTACTACAATTGGAAAATTTGTTTACTTTTTGAATTAAAAACTTCCTTCCAACTGCAATAAAAATAGTAAATTTTAGTAATTCCCCCTAGATATGCTTTTGAATTTGATTGATTGCAACTCATTTTTGATTTCATTCATTTGAATTGCTAATTCTTTTTTCTAATTTATTTGAATGAATTTAAAATCAATTCAAATGAATTGAATTGAAAACGAATTGCAACTGATTCTACAAATTCATTTGAAATGTAAAACGAATTGAAATTAATTCTTCCTAATTCTGTGAAAAGAATTTATTCAAAATTTAGCTAATTCGTAACAAATTAAAATAAAAAAAGAATGTTTCTGCCGAAGGCCCTTCTGCATCAAATTCCTCTTCATCATTTGAAGAAACAGGGTCATCAAAATCTCTTTCGTCTTTTAGCTGTCTGCATAAGTTGTGTAGAACCGTACACGATACTATTACTGCCATTGTTGTGTCAAGTGATATTCTCATTCCTAAGGACAGTACGGGAAAACGACGTTTCATGACTCCAAAACAACGCTCTATAACATTTCGTGTCCTGATTTGTGACTCGTTATACAGTTTTTCAGCTTCAGTCTTTGGATTAGCTAGTGGTGTCATCAAATATGATTTCACCCCATAGCCACCATCCCCCAAAAGAAAGTATGACCCAAATTCGCCGTTTTCAAATCTGGATCTAATGCGGCTATTGCTAAAGATATAGCTGTCATGTGCCGATCCAGGCCATCTTGTTACTGGATCTGTTATTTCCAGATTTGAATTGCAGATAGCCTTAGCCATAAAAAAAACAATTGTTAAAGAAATTAAATGAAATCTTTCAAAATAACTCACGTGAACATTAAATGAAAAATAACCCTTGCGACACCGAAAAATTTCTGCATCTAATCCACCTGGAGATTGTATTTTTATGTGAGTACAATCTATAGCTCCTATTACTTTAGGAAATGTCGCAATTTTATGAAAATAAGTAGCGGTATTTTTCATGTCCTCTGAAGAATGCGGCATTTTTATAAATTTTAATGATTGAAGTGCGATAGCCCTAGAGACTTTCTTTACAACGCGGCTTGCTGTTGCGATTGATACGCCGCAATAATCCCCAATAACCATCATAAAGCTACCGGTGGCGTAAAACCTTAAGGTCAATAGTACCATTTGTATTGGCGATAAGGCATTATTTCTAAATTCAATTTTAATTAATAATTTTAAATATTTTTCGAAATATCTTACCTATCTGTTGCAGACTTTATATTGTTGTGAACAAAACTGCAAATAAAACGTATTGCAGACTTTGATAATCTATATCTCTGTCTGAATTCTTCATCAGATAATTTGAAGTGATTCCGGTGGTCAGGAACATTTCTATTTTTGCGATATGAACTTTTAAAATAAAAAATATTACAAAAATGTAAATGTTGGTTCATATTTCTATCCATTTTATTTGTTTTATTTTCCGATTAGTGTGCTAACCGCCAAATTTTCTTCGGTTAAATTTAACACACACTTTTTGGTTAAATTATGTCAGTTAAGAGTTAATCATATATTGTGTAATACAATTTGGCCAAACTTTCGGTTAAAATTATGATTATTTTTTAATCAAAGATGGTGAAAACGGGCGTAAATTGATTATAAAACTTAATACATATCGTTACCTAAAATGCAAAAGGCTGTGTTGAATATTTTTCAGGAGAAACAAAAGACTATTTAAAATGATAAATTGAATTAAACTGTTTAAACATTTTTTCTTCTATTTTTCTTGTTTGTGTTGAGTGACATTTAATTTCTTATTTTTGTTTTAAAATAAATTATCACATTGAAAGATTCCTCAACTTCTGCATTTGGTGATTTATATTTTATTGACTTTTTAATAACAAAAATTCTTCTAATTTTTACAAGTATAAGTGTTATATTTGGCTTTGCCAAATCTTATTTAAACTTCACTATAGTTGGTTAAGAACGGAAGTTTATAAATACTAGTTATTAAAACCCATCTCTGCCCAGGGTCATACCATTACGGACTTTAATATTTTTCGTCCCACTATATACAAAATATTCTTATTAGTTAAGCCGCCTTATTTACTTTAGAAAAATATCAGTAGGGCCCAGACTTTTATGCAGGTAAAATCTCGTTTAATGCGCATAAAATATGCACTTAAAATAGAAAAATATGCGTTAAAAATTTAAAAATATGCACTTGGATTTTTTTTAACACATGTATAAAAAACGTAAAAATTCAGTATCATAAACGTAAGGCACAATAACCACAAAAGTAGAAGTTAAAATAAATTATTTATCTCTTCTGCAACATGGTACATGTGGACTTAAGGGCTCAATTACATAAATACGTAATTCCTATATGTTTTCATTATTTTCTTCGACTTCAATGTGAGGAATTGAGTCGTGCTTTTTCAATTTGTTTCGCTCTTTTTTTCTTTCCGATATTGCTAGCTTGTTTACCTGTTTTAGAAACAACATCATTTTCGCAGCCGAATGTCGGAAAAAAATTAGTTTATAATTTTTGCATGGTTTTGTAACATTTAAATATAATTACATTTAATTTTTCATATATTGCTGATATGGCATATTTTGAAACACAAACTTGTTTTAATTGTTTTTTTTTTTTAAATATATACTTGAATTTTTTAACACGTTTATAAAGAACGTAAAAATTCAGTACAGTAATTTTGACTTAGCTGCACAATCTCCTTTGCACGATTTTTTGTGCAGGTACATCAAAAATGCAGCTATCTTAAATGCATTTAGCTGCCTTAATGTCCAGGTACGCAATTGTGGTTACCTGAATAAAAGTGCAGCTAAATTAAAGTGTTTGAAAGAGGAGTAACAACATTTTTATTAATAAATTTTTAATAACAATGACGTTCAAACAACCTGTAGTCATTTGTTATTAGGGTAATCATTCGTATAACCGTTAATCGGTTAACCGATTAATTACTACCCGATCAACTGATCGGTTAATTTAAAATTGGCCTTTTTCGATCAACGATTAAGCGGTTAATTTCAGTTGATTAACCGATGTAACAAACTTTTTGTTTTTTGTAGTATTAAACCATATTTTTTGTGTTTTTAATTATGGGTGAGTTCCAAAACGGCAGTTGCAATCCAACTCGCTTTTTTAAATGCATTCTAAATGCAATCATGTAGAATTTTACAATGTTATCTGTACCAAAGTTCACCAAAAAAGTTGTGTTTAGAAATATTTGTTCATACAATATGTTTCCTTCAAGAAATTCATTCTTAAAATATTGTACAAAAACAGAAATTCGGAAAAAAATTTTTTTAAATGCTCGGTGCTTAGCTTTGCCAGGATAAGTTAGATGATGACCTGCCAACAGAAGAAACTCTCGATAGTAACACAACAACAAAATTAACCGAAACAATTAGATGTGTTAAAAATTTTAAAAAATTAAAACAGGTCTCTAAAAGCATTATTAAAGATTTTATGTATTTAGAGAAATCCAGTAAAAGGACTGAGAATTGAAATTTTGTATCATGGGTTGCTATCGATTTCTCCAACATCTGCGATAATTGAAAGATTTTTTTCGATGTCAAATTTTATCAAAACTAAAGAAAACTGCCAAATTAACCAATTGTTTTTCTAAAAGATTATTTTATTAGATCTCCTTAAACCATTGAAATAAAATGATCACGCAGTTTATTTTTTAATAAATACATAAGTATGTTTTAGTTAAAAAATATGTAAGTTAAATTCTTCCTTTTACTTTATATAAAAAAATTATTTTATAGTGGACCGCCACTGTCCACTTGATTAAATGAAACAACTCAAAAATTATGTTATAAGGTTTATTAAGTGTTTTCCAGTTCGCTACCCAAATAAGACTAACGTAATAATTAAAAATACAATTCTTTATAACTAATTTGATTATTAAGCCATTCGCATTCCATTCCCACGTTGCACTTATCCAGACGAAATACGATCCTATGTTTTATTTCATTCAGACGGCGCGTGTGCAGCGTCAGCATTATTTCTTGAGAATTTACTGTGCTCGTGTGAAATATATTGTGTTAACTCCTCCCTTGCAAAAAATCTGCATCCCGCAGATTGCGTTTTTGATTCAGCGTTGGCCATGTTTTGTATTGGGGGTAGACGCACATGAGAGTAAAGAGCTTTCCAACATAGGTATCCTAAAATAACTATAAGGAGGAAAATTGTGCCATCTGTTGCTACGGACTAACGGTATTTCTGGCCCAGACTTTCTAATTCTTTTATGTTTTGCAGGCTGATGTTATGAAGATAACCCATGTCAAGATGCCTTTTCCCTTTTAGGATAGTTGCAGCGATTTGAGGTTGGATCTGTATGGACGTTTCGCTTCTGCTCGTGTAAGTTATGTTGTTTATTCGAACCTCCTCGTTATTAAGACGAACTGCGTACGTTCCTGACAGGAATTTAGTGACATTACCGCTCTGCAGGTTGCCTTTAAAGTTAGTGACGAAGATGGTATATTCCATGACAAGTTCGACAACCTCCTCTTCACAGGATCGGTAAGAGCATTTCGCTTCGCCTCCCTTGATTAAGGTTGGAACACAATCATCTTCGGGGAGTTTTTTCAAATTCTTCCCTTCGCATACCGTATTGTTATTGATCCACATACATGGTTCGATGATGCCATAAGTTTCTTTCTCATTAACCAAAAACGTACCATATTGTAGGTCTATAACCTTCCCTTCTTGTACGGATGGTTTGGCGATTAAGTAATTATATTCGGCTTTTCTTACTTTAGGTAGTGACAGGAAATAAAGGATCGTAGATCCATTTGTGTATACTTTTGGGGCAGCATACTCGATGGCCTCTAATTCGTTGGAGTAAGGAAGCGTTGCAATTTCGTCAATTATTCGATGAACTTCTTCTCTGTCGAGTACATTAGAGTTTACTATGCCACCTTTTGCCATCTGGCAAGCTCTCATGATCTCGTTCACTTCGTCCTTAATGACCATTATTTGACGTAAGACTTGACTAATAAATTTTTCGACGCTCGTCGCATTGACTTCATTGTGGAATCGTGCCACCATCGCATTAACCTTAGATATTGCCTCTTGCGATGCTTTAAATAGCCGATCATTAATTACGTACTGCTGGTTATTATTTTCAATGATGTTTTGCTCGGACTTTAACACGCTGTCCCAATCAGCAGCATCTGGGTTGCCAGCCAGCCATTTCCAGGCCGAACCAATCCAATTACCCATAAGCGTATCTAGTTGGGAAGAAATTGCATTAACATGGAAATCAATTACCATTATTTCTTTCTCGTCCACAGTGATTTTGCTTAACATTGATATCGACTGGTGCAGCAAGCGTTCGTATTCCCCCAGGTTGATGATATGAACGAGGTTGAATCTCCCATAAACCAGCCAACCCTTGCCATATTTGAATGTAACCAACGGCGAGTGGTATTCCAAGATTTGTAGGCTGGTCACAGCAGTGAACCACGTGAGACTGGAATGATAAATGTCGTTTGTTCTAATTCTACTGTTAGTAAGTTTAATAGCTACTTAATTCTACTTTGTAGGTTAGCGTAAATAGTTTTAGTTAGAGAGATTCCTTATTCTAAGTTAGTGCTTTTTTCTACATGGTTCTTTGTATTTCTACAGATTTAATCTTCATTTATTTTAACCATTTTAACTTTTCTTTTTTTTTCATTTTGATTATTTTAGTAAGGAATCTTATTCTAAGTTATTCCTGACCAGGTTTTATGCTACTTTACTTTATTATTCTTATGTTAGGTACCTAATTTTCCATTTTTTTTTTTTTTTTTTTTTTTTTGATTTTTCTTTATGCGTAATTTTGTGGCTGAAGGCCATATTTTCCCCTTTTTCTTATAAAAAAAGAAATTTAATAAATTGTCTATTATTATTTTTTTCATTTGAGTAAGGTGTGATTGTCTGCCATCTGCTAAATGACAAACGATGGTCTCTTAAGCCATGGACTTCTTTTGCAATTTACAACCGACATGGATCTCCCTTGCTCTGAAATGAATTGAATTCATTGCAATGCTTTTTTCTAGGAGTAATTCAATTATTTTTATAGATGTATTTATGCTTAAGCTTTTTCAATTTTATACTTTTGTTTTTTCTTTTTTTATATTGAAGGCGTATTTTCTCTTATATTTTTAATATTTTCAATTTTATCGTTTTATGCCTTTTTATAAGTACGTACGTACATTAAATTATTTTTCCAATGGTTTTTTTTTTAAATTTTGCAGTTAATATTTTTATTTCAAGGCATATTTATACCTTATATTTAATAGTTTTTCGTTTATGCCCCTTTTTTATATTTTGAGGCTTTTCCACCAATACGATTTCTTTACTCTCATGGTACCCATGGGGAGTTGAACCCCTCCGCAAATATGCGGTTTCCACTGAAATTCTGGGCCCATTTGTTAAATCTTTGTATGGACTGTAGTTTCCGTATTGATCCCTTTTAGTCTCAATCGTTGATGGTTTAATTGAAAGAAACCTACTCATGGTACGAAGATCTACTACGACCCGTAACAGTGAGGACATCACTGGAACAGACCGTTGTCCCAAAGAGGAGAAATCGTACTAGGGAAGTTATTAATTTTTAATGTGGGTCTTGGGAACCTTTTTCCCAGTGCTCATTTGCACTGTGACCCTATTGTTCTTATTAACGACCGCTTTTTCATAAAGTGGTCGATGTTTTGCTTTAATCTGCTTGTTCCTAACATGTACGATGTCACCTGACTTATATTCTTTTGGCGTCACCCGGAGTCTGGCATTGTGCCGCTCCAAGGTGGCCTTTTGTTTTTCCCTTATATATTTTTTGATCTCCTTGCTTAACTTCCTACGAAAACTCTGTGCGTTTTGGTAATTAATTCTTTGGGACCTGTTAAAGAAAATGTCGACCGGTTTTCTGTTAGTGACAGAGTGTATGGTATTATTATATCGATCGGTAGCAATTACTATCAATTCCCGAAGCCCTAAGTCCTTATACTCAGCCTTTAAACATCGATAAATTTCTAACAAGGTTGAGTGGAATCGTTCCACTTGCCCATTTACCTCACTACGGCCTACTGGAGTTAAATATACCTTGACACCGAATTGCCGAATTACATTCCTTACGATTGGACTTATGAAACCACGTTCGTTGTCAGAAGAACGCGTGGTGTTAAAAAATAACTAAGAACTTCGACTATTTTTTCCCTTACTTGCAAGGCCGAGCGGTTCCTAAGAGGGAAAAGTTTCCCGAATTTTGAAAATTTGTCTAGAACGCTTATAAAATACTCATTTTGGAGTACAAAAATGTCCATATGCAATATTTCACAAGGATAAGAAGAGATTGGTGTTGCCTGAAGCTTAGGCATTGGGGGGTGTCGATCGTACTTGTTAGCTTTACAAATGTCACAATTTCTTTCCAACAAGGTTGTAACTTATTTTCATTTTTATTTCTATGTGCCCTTTTATGCTCCACCTCTATCAAGTAACATACTCTATTTGGGCAGGTAACATCCTCCACGAGTGTTTGAGTGACTCGTAGATTATAACGCGAAAAATGTTCTAGATAAACCTGCTGTAGTAACCATAAATATTCCTCAGGAATTTGAACTCCATTAAGAATATCAGGCCTGAGTTTTTCTTTAAGAATTCGAGTGAGATTTTCTCTGTTGATCACTTGCAATGATACCACGTGAAGTTCATAGCCAGGATGAGGATTGAGATGTGTCACCATATCCGATTTAAATGGTCGAATTATAATTTGGTTACGGAAAACATTAATGGGGGCTTCAACATGTGGAATTAAGTCTGTGCTATCCTGTTCGGCACTGTGCACGGTGCCTTCGCTAGCCGTTACTGTATTTGAGTCCCCGGTTTCTATTCTACCTTCACTAGCTATTATTGTATCCGAATCTTCATTTTCTATCCTACCCTCACTTGCTGTGTCCGTAGAAGATTCATCTGCAATGTGGGCACAAAAATCAATAGATGTAGCTCTTGAACCCTGCTCAGCTTCCACTGAGTCAGTTGAGTCTACCTTTAGACGTGATAAGGCGTCCGCTACTATGTTAGATTTTCCCGGTTTGTATACCAGTTCGAAGTTATATTCTTCAGTTCTGGCCTTCCACCTTTTCAGTTTTGTATTATAATTCCTGTTACTGAGGGCGAAGGTCAGAGGTTGGCGATCAGTGAAAATGCGTATTTTCTTAGCGCCGTATAGGTAGGAACGTAGGTTGTCTAGTGCCCAGACTATCGCCAACATTTCCTTCTCGTTGGTGGCATACGACTCTTCTGTTTTGTTGAGAGATCGGGAAATAAAGGTTATGGGTTTGTCTTTTCCCATCTCCCCTTGGGAAAGTACGGCACCTAGTGCACTATTAGATGCATCTGTCGTTAAATTAAACGGCCTGTCGAAGTCTGGAAAAGCTAATACCTCCGATGATGTTAGTAATTCATTGAGGTCACTGAATGCTTGTAATTCATCTTCTCCGAGAATAATTTTAACTTTTTTTGACTGATTGGCCTTCACTTGTGCCATTTCGCCGCGAGTAAGGTTGGTTAATGGTTTAGCTACTTTCGCAAAATCCCTAATAAACCTCCTGTAATATGAGGTTAACCCGAGGAAACTTTTAAGCTCTTTTAGAGTTGTGGGGGGTTTAATATCAAGGATTACTTTTACCTTTTCCTATCGGGCAAGATCCCTTCTTCTGTTACTACAAATCCAAGAAATTCGACCTTGGTCCTCATAAACGCCGTTTTTTCTATATTCACCCTGAGGTGAGATTCTTGTAGGCACTGAAATACCCTTTTTAGATTATCCAAGTGCTCTTCGGGAGTGCTTCCATAGACGATTATGTCATCTTTGTATACAGATTCTTCCTATACAACCTCGCAGAACGTTATCGACCATACGTTAAAATATGGCAGGTGCATTACGTAGGCCGAACGGCAACCTTAGAAATTCATACTTGCCGTTCATTGTCGAGAAGGCTGTCTTTGGAACGTCTTTGGGGTTCATGGGAATTTGGTGGAATCCCGAAGTGAGGTCGAGGGTTGTGAAATATTTTGCCTTTCCGAGGCTCGCTAGTGTTGAATTGATGTCGGGGATAGGATAAGTATCAGGTATGGTGACAGCATTTAGCCTTTTGAAGTCTACCACCATCCTATATTGTTTTTCCCCATTGGGTTTTGGTTTTTTTGGAACCACCCAGATGGGGGAATTGTAAGGACTCCTGGATGGTTGGATTATATGATTTTTTAAAAGTTCTTCTATCTGTCTATCTACCTCTAAACGCATGCAAGCTGGGTAAAGATATTGTTTTGCGTATATCGGCTCATCGGTGGTGCACCGAATCTCAGCCCTAATTGAGGTTTTTATTGCCTGTTCGTGGTCTATTGGGCCAAATATGTCCCTAAATTCGGTGATTAGTTTACTTAAAGAATTTTTGGCTAAGGAACCTTTATTCAATCCATCTACTTCCTGAATTTTGAAGGAAATGCTGACTCCCGGACTGATAATACATAGAAAGTAACTGTGGTATTATTGCCAAATGGTGCAAAAAATTTATTTTTTCATTAATTGGTATACTTCCTGCCGCAGTGCGGACAGAAAATGGTTTCTCTAACTTAGTTGAAATGGGGCATAGGGCTGGCTCGACGAAGTTTTTTGTGGCCCTGGTATCTATGAGAAATTTTAAGGTCGAGCCATCTTGTTTTTATTGAACTTCACTGATTTTTTTCTTTTGGCTTAGGGGCCAAAATAAGGACATCCTCCGAAGGTTGGCTATATGTGGCGTATAGCTAAGTACTTAAGCTTAAACTTAAGTTTTTTTTAGAACAAAGTTTGAAAAATTAAATTTTTATTGAACTTCACTCATTTTTTTCTTTTGGCTTAGGGGCCAAAATAAGGACATCCTCCGCAGGTTGGCTATATGTGGCGTATAGCTAAGTACTTAAACTTCATTTTGGTATACAATTTATTTCAAACTTAAGTTTTTTTTAGAACAAAGTTTGAAAAATTAAATTTTTATTGAACTTCACTCATTTTTTTCTTTTGGCTTAGGGGCCAAAATAAGGAAATCCTCCGAAGGTTGGCTATATGTGGCGTATAGCTAAGTACTTAAGCTTCATTTTGGTATACAATTGATTTTAAACTTAAGTTTTTTTTAGAACAAAGTTTGAAAAAAAAATTTTATTGAACTTCACTCATTTTTTTCTTTTGGCTTAGGGGCCAAAATAAGGACATCCTCCGAAGGTTGACTATATGTGGCGTATAGCTAAGTACTTAAGCTTCATTTTGGTATACAATTTATTTCAAACTTAAGTTTTTTTTAGAACAAAGTTTGAAAAATTAAGTTTGTATTGAACTTCACTGATTTTTTTCTTTTGGCTTAGGGGCCAAAATAAGGACATCCTCCGAAGGTTGGCTATATGTGGCGTATAGCTAAGTACTTAAGCTTCATTTTGGTATACAATTTATTTCAAACTTAATTTTTTTTTAGAACAAAGTTTGAAAAATTAAATTTTTATTGAACTGCACTCATTTTTTTCTATTGGCTTAGGGGCCAAAATAAGGACAGCCTCCGAAGGTTGACTATATGTGGCGTATAGCTAAGTACTTTAGCTTCATTTTGTTATACAATATATATTTAACTTGAGTTAAATATATAAGTTTGTCATTCCGTGTGTAATTTCTATAATATTGATCTTAGACCCTATAAAGTATATATATTCTGGGTCCTTATGAGGAGAGATGTTGATTTAACGATGTCCGTTTGTCCGTCCGTACGTCTGTCCGTCTTACGATTGGTACGTGTTTTCCGGATACTCCAGACATGATAGCGACTAGGTTGTTTTACATTTATGTCACATATAGTCTACCATTTCTTGCTATTGAAATTCAGCAAGATCGGTCCACAAATGGCTGAGATATGACCAAAAAACCACGACTGCCTCTAATTTTTCCAAAAAAATTCCCTTGTGGTTGTTGTTTTTTTTTTTATTCGAACGAGTTAAAGGTTAGGCATATCAAACACACACATGTTTGTACATGGTTGGTCGCTTAAATTGAAAAATACATACCTACATATTAAACAAACAAAGTGACGGAATATATTCTACTTTAATTCTTTCTCGCCGCAAGGAGAAATTATAAAGGAATTAGAGTTTAGAATAATTTGGGGTTAGAAGATATAAAAATTTGAGTTAGATTGTGTACAAGTGAATAAGTTTATTCAAGATGCTAACCGTTGGCTGGTTGTCCGACAAGTGACCATTTTTCTTTTTTACAAAAATTAGGTATTTCATATTCAAGTATACAATAATAGCAAATATTGGAAAGTTAACGTTATAATTCACAATAATTATTAATCCTTACGTTATTATATAATTCATTCAAAATTAGATAAATATATTTAGTTGGCAACCTACGTTATATGTTAATTTTTTTTTAAATAGAAATTCAAAATGAAATGTAAATTGTGTTTAAAATAATTGTATTTTAAACATGCCGGGCCCCTTGCACTAGTGCAACTTTAGAATTTGGTTGGCTGCAAAGCACTTGAGCCAGGGAACGAATGGCTTCCGATATGATTTGATGATCAGGAGCCATTGGACTGGTTGCATTGGCTATAGGTTGTAAGTCGTTGCTTGTTGAAGTGGGTGTGCTGTTAGTTGTACCGTGGGTTCTTCTGGTAGTTCTAGGCCTGCCGCCTTCTTGTCGGTTATGTTGTCTTGAAATTCTGGAACGTAAATCACGATGTCTTCCCCGAGTTGGGTGAAGAAGTGTGTGGTGGTAGCTTCCACATTTACGGCACGTTTCTAACGACGCACAGGCCCTCAGGTCATGGCTCCTGGCTAGACAATTTTCACAGTAGTGATATCGGCGAACCACACGGTCTCTATTTTTGACACTCATGTTGAGAAAACGACGACAAAATCGTAAGGCGTGAAACTTTTTGCACACCATGCATTGGTGAATTGACGGGTCACGATTTCGTGGGTGCTGTCTGCTGGATGGGAGTAAATAACATAAGGAAAAAAGAAACAAAATAAAAATAAAGAAAAGTGTTAGTTTTTGTACGAGCAAGGTTTTTATGGGTTATTTGGTGAACATGTTATATGTGGCTAATTTTTATGAACAATACTAAATTTTAGAGATTAGGAATCATTTTCATTAAGCAAAGGTAAGTAACAGAGTTTTACTATAGGTCGTGTTATGACGCCAGTAGAAATTCGAACATCGGCTACTCTAACATTATGATCAGAACCTAAATATGTTTTGATTATTCGTCCCAACCGCCATTCGGAAGGGGGCAGCAAGTCGTCTATAACTACGACCAGGTCATCTGTCTTAATATTAGGCGCAGCATTTTTCCATTTATACCTCTAATGGAGGGTTTTTAAATAATCTTGCTTCCATCTTTTAGAAAATTGAAAATGAAGAGCTTTAAGTTTTTCCCATCTAATAATGAGAGAAATATTTTCGGCTGTTGGAGTTGGAAAAGCCATTATAGGTTTCCCAGTAAGAAAGTGTCCTGGTGTTAGGGCAGTAAGGTCAGAAGGATCATCTGACATTGCAGAAATGGGACGTGAGTTTAAAACTCCTTCTATGCTAATGAGAATCGTTGAAAATTCTTCGAAATTAAACTTGTGGGTCCCAGCGATGCGTTTTAAGTGATACTTAAAACTTTTAACTGCAGCCTCCCATAAGCCGCCCATATGAGGAGCATGAGGTGGGATAAAACTCCATTCGAAACCCTGAGTTAAATATTTTTGAGTTATATCTTCGGACGCTGAATTTATAAAAGAAGTGAATTCTCTGTTCAATTCTCTACTGGCACCGAGCAAATTGCGTCCATTGTCTGATACTATCCTGTGAGGGAGGCCGCACGAAAAGCTGCAGTAGATAGATCAGAACAAGCTTCGAGGTGGATGGCTTTTGTGCTGAAGCAAATAAAAACGGAAACATATCCTTTTGTGAAGGAAGAGTTTCGTAAAGAGGACGTTTTAAGAGCAAACGGACCGGCAAAATCAACACCGGTAGTTTGAAAGGGTATAGAGAGATTACATCTATCTGGAGGTAATGGAGCCATTATCTGCGAGAAGCTTCTATGTTTGTAGATAATGCATGTCTTACATTGCCGAATGATTTTCTTAATGCGAGGCTTTAAGCGGGAAATGTAGAATTCCGTTTGAACCATTCTACACATTTGATTGCAATCAGCGTGTTTTAAAGTCATATGTAAATAAGCTAGATATAGTTGGCAGAGTCAGGAGTTGCCTGGTAATACACAGAAAAAATTATTTTTCCAATTCAAACAAAAAATTTGTAGAATCAAAACATTTTTTGTCTGAAATCGGTCCTACAAACAAATTCGCATATTCAAACAATTTATTTGCATTTCGTTTATTGAAAAAAAACACTGATTTTTTCAAACAAATAATTTAACTGAATCAAACAAATAGTTTACTGAAAATCATATAAATTTCAAACAAATAATTTTGCTGAATCAAACAAAAAAGTTTTTGCACAAGCAATGACGCGCACACAAGCAATCACTGTAGAAGTAGATGAAGGCAGAGCAGAGCGGCGCCGGCTGGCTTTGAGACACATTTTTTTGTTGGAATAATTTTTGCACCAAGTCTTGTTTGTTCCCACAATGTTTTTCTTCTTCACTCACTGTTCTGTATCCTTTCCTTGGCAGCAGACCGACTCGACATGTTTTTCGTCATCATTTTATTTCTTTTATTTGATGTAGGTATTTAACTAAACATTTTTGAAAAATTGAATACGGGATTTTGTTTTTCATTCTTTTTTACCAACTTTGAAACCAACAAAAAATTTATTTTGTTTCTTCTAATGTTGTTGTTGTTTAAAAAGAGTGAAACGTTTATTACCTATTATTGTTTTTGTTGTTTTTTACTACAAACCTCGCCACAATATTTTATCATCTTTCTTATAGTTGTACCTTTTCAAAGCGTCCAAAAATAGACTGTGTTTTTTTTTTGTTGTTCTTATATGTCACATAAAGAAGTGTTGCTTACGGTCAAATAAAAAAAATGCAAAAACACGACAACAATAAAGAGCGTTAAATATTTCATAAATATTATGAAAACTAGAAGCCAATAACGCGTTTATTATATTTTTGAATAGTTGTCAACATTTCTGTTGGCTAAAATAAAAATCAAACAAAAATATTAATTGAATCAGTAAAAAAATTTGTAGAAATTAAAAAAAATTTCAAACAAGCGTTTGTTTGAAAATAATTCAGCAATAATTTTTTCTGTGTATGACTGGGTAGCGTTCGCTGTAGGGAAGCGATGATTCTGATAAACGACCATTTACTCACATAACTTTGTTAGAGTCGAGGAATGGATTTAATGTTTTCAGTGAGCTATTGTTAGGGATTGATTTAGAACTAGATAACAATGCATATTCCGATTCATAAAAACTTTTTTGAGCAAGTAAAATCAACCTATTTTTTACAAAGTTAATTTCGCTTTGACCTAGATTTACGGATAAATGACCATGATATGGTATATTAATAGACTGACGATTGTTAACAAACCGAAACATGTAGCATAATATTCGCAAAGCTTTATGATAGGCGGAAAAGTTTTCTAAAATATCTCGATTTGGATTATCATTTAATGATGTTGCTAGTGAATGCTGTAAAGGTGGAATATCTATTTTAGCTGGCCATTCGGATGGGGGATTGACCAGCCACGAAGGTCCGTGCCACCATAGGGGATTTACTGTGAGATCTTGTGGTCTGCAGCCACGTGTACCGATATCCGCAGGGTTATCATGAGTTGGAACATGCCGCCATGTTGCTTTAGGTACCGATCTGTGGATCTGTGCTATACGGTTAGCAACATAAGTTTCCTAAGTTGCTGGAGGCTTTGACAGCCAGCTTAGCACAATCGTAGAGTCAGTCCACAATATGACTTTTGAATTGTTTAAACTGATCTTTAGTACGTGATTAACCAAATTGGCTAACAGAACAGCGCCGTTGAGCTCTAGTCGAGGCAAACAAACAGTTTGTAAGGGTGCTACTTTGCTTTTTGCTACGAATAGATTAGTGTATACGTTCTTTTCGGCTTGACATCTAACATAAATGGCTGCACAATATGCTTGCTTAGAGGCATCAGAAAAGCCGTGTATTTGGATTACATCAGAAGGTATGTATTGAATCCATCTGGGAATTACAACTTTCTCTACGTGAGAGAAATCGGAAAGGAGATCTCTGGCTCTGATAATTACAGGATTTATCCATCCTGCCGGATCGAATAATTTTGCAACTGAAGAAAGAATAGAGCGCTTAGTTGCTTGAGGGGTTTGAGGAACTGGGTTGAACGAGTAAGAAAAGGAGTCCGTTAGTGCATTCCATTTGATGCCTAATGTTTTAGTTGTACTCGTTTCATCAAATTGCAGAAACTCTGAATCATATAAATCCTCGGGTGGGATATTGGAAAATAGCTTAGGATCGTTTGCAGTTAGTTCGTTAGGGTTTGAATGAGTTCTGATTGAGCCTTTAATGCTTCTTCTAAAGAGTGGCCACCAGACAGTATGTCATCAACGTAGGTTTCGTTGCGCAATATTGAAGCTGCTCTCGGAAATTTTGTTTCGGAATCTTTTGCCAATTGCAGGAGTGTGCGTATGGCTAAAAACGGGGCACAGTTTACTCCGAAAGTAACTGTTTTGAGTTGGTAATCAGAAAAGGGGCCATTGCACTCTTTCTGAAACAAAATCCTTTTGAAATGGTCTGTCTTCCGGGTGTATAAGGATCTGCCGGTACATTTTTTGAATGTCCCCGCTAAATACATATTTAAACTTTCGCCAATTGAGAATTACGTTCATAAGATCTTGCTGTAGAGTTGGGCCTGTGTGCAGAATATCGTTGAGGGAGAAACCAGATTTGCTTTTTCGTGAGGCATTAAAGACTACTCTGACCTTCGTTGTTTTATGCTCCGGGCGAACTACAGCGTGATGTGGCAAATAGAATGAGAAAAACTTTTCATTGCAACACAATTCACGGCATGTGGTTTTTTCCACATGATCGAGTGATACATATTCGTTTAAAACTTCATTGTATTGAGTTTGAAGTTCTGGGTTTTTTGCGAGTGATTGCTTCATCCGGGAATACTGACCAAGAGCCAGTATTCGGGAAGCACCAAGAAATATAGAACTTGGAAATTCTTTTTTGAAAGGTAATCGTACCATGTATCTGCCATCTGCGTCGCAAGTAGTTGTTTCTACATAAAAATCTTCGCAATTTCGATCTTCGTTTGACATGTGCTTAGTTGAGGGCAATTCTTCCTGTTCCCAGAATTTTCTTAAAAGATCAGTTAGAATAGAGTTTCCCGAGGGAACTATAGAAGTTGTAAAGGACTGCACAGGGCGGCCATTTATTTGACCGCTAAGAACCCAACCAAATATGGTATTGTAAGCAGATGCAAGATCACAAACATTCTTTTTTATTCCATCGAGATTAATAAATCGCTATGAATCGTTACCAAGAATAAGGTCGATTTGAGAGGTCTGGTTAAAGGTTGGGTCAGCTAGATCGAGATTTTTAAAATTTGAATCAGAAATTTGAAATGAGGCTGATGGGATGAGCTTCGTAACTTTCGGCAAAATGATGGCACTTATTGAGAATTTAATATTCGACTTCTTTGCAAAAACAATTAGATCGCATTCTTTTGTTGCGGTTTGTATTTGGCCGCCAATGCCAACTACGTCCACGTGAGATTTTCGAGTGGGTAACTGAAATCTCTTTTGAATTCTCTCAGATACAAACGTTCTTTGAGATCCGGGATCGATTAATGCTCTAACTGTGAAAAGTTCTCCCATGTGTTCAATTTGAACTAAAGCAGTTCTGAGCAAGATATGTTCATTATTAGATGAAACGTTAGATTGAACTGGGGACTTATTGGAAGTTGAAGGTAGCTCATTATCTTGATTTAATCTTTCTTGGGAATTGATTTGAGTTTTAGGTAAGTTAGTGGGTCGCCATTCCAAAGGGTTAGATAAATGAGACTTATTTTGAGAACTAACAGGTTTAATGATGTGTAGGGAAGTATGGTGATTCATTTTGCATATAAAACAAGTATTTTTGCTGGGGCAATTTGCTTTTAAATGGTTGGAAGATAGGCAATTGTTGCAGATTTTGTTTGCTGATACAAAATCAATTCTTTGCTGAACCGTCAATCTTTTAAACTTTTGACAAGCTCTTAGGTTATGATTTTCGTCGCAAACTTTGCACGCAGTGTTGAGTTTTTATTGTGAAGAATAGGATTGGATTCTATTTTGAGACATGTTTGGTAGACTAAAACGATCCCTTGTAATTTTCATGTTAGAGATTCTTTCCACGGCCTCGTATCTGTCAATAAGAAATTCCTCCAACTGAGACCATTTGAGTAACTCTCGATGGGATTTAAGTGATTGCTCCCAAAGAGCTAGGGTCGTGTTAGGAAGTTTGGAGCATACAAGTTATACTTTAAAAAAATCACAATTTTCCGTGTTTACGTTTAAAGTCTTAAGGGTCTGTAAAACATCATTGACAGTGGAATGAGTTTTCTGCAGTGTTTTGCTATCTTCTGATGTGGCTACTGGAATATTAAAGAGAATTTGAAGTTGATGATCCACTAAGACCCTTTTATTTTCGTAACGAGACTTTAGTGCGTTCCACGCGAGACTAAAACTTTCATCGCACAATGGGTAGCGTTTCATAATCGCTCCAGCCTCGTTTATAGTTTTATTTCGTAAGTGAAATAATTTTACTACCGGAGGACAATTTGTACCATTTATGTACACGGCCGTGAACATATCACGAAAGGATGGCCATTGCTCGTAGCTGCCTTCAAAAATCTCAGTATCGCAAGGAGGTAGCTTGATTTGCATTTGAGAGTTCTGAATTGGGTAGTTTTGAAGAGGTAAACTTATACGGGAAGAAGTATTTTGAGAACTGTGTGTTATGCGAGTAATTTTTAGGAGATCCATCACATTTGCTCTGCAGGTATGGAATGTTTCAGCACATGCCTGAAAGTTCTCTCTGGATTTATCTTTTAATTCTTTGCTAACTGTGGAAACTGGCGAAAGCATGAGATTTTCATACGAAATTTCCAGCTTTTTCCACCTATTTTCTAGATCATTTAACTTAGTTTCAAGCATTGAATCAGTTTGATCTTGAAAATCCATATCGCCTAAGCGAGAGCAGAATGTGAGAAGGTGCTCTGAATCAAATAAAAATTTATCATGGACAAAGGACTGGTACTGACTTTCAGATTCTTCAATAGGGTGAGACATTTTTTCTCTTTTTTTTCAAACTGCTCAAATTTGTTGAGGGGAATTGATAGTTGGGAGTAAAAATTTTCTTGAAATTTGAATTTTAGCTGACTATTATGAATCTTTCTTTTTTTTTTTTTTAATGAACACGATCTAATTTCCGCTTAATTGCAGAAAATTAGGTGATTAGTTTAAAAAAATTTTTCGAGTTAAGGAAATTATATTTTTAAATAGAAATTTGATAGAAAAACTTTATATACCTATATATATATGAGAACTTTTAGGGTATTTACGTAAATTCCTTCACTTCGCGTTCAGGAAATTTCCAGTTACGATTTTTCTCTTATTCCGAAATTCTTAAAATAATTTTATGATGAGGAGAATTGTTTTATAACACAAGAGTAAGTTTTCTAGTTTAAACACAAAATTTGGCTTATTTCTTCAAAATGATTGATTTTTATAAAAGAACAAAATAACTTAAGCGCGTGTATATGTATATTTGCCAAATAAATATGCTGATCGTAAAAAATTATTCTTCAATATTTAAATTTAATTTCCCGATGATTATTTAGTTTTATAAAATAATTTATATTTTACAATCAATTATTATAAGTTATTTATAAATGCATGTAGGTATACCGGAATTTGTATTTTTTTTTTCCTTAACGGATTTTTTTTTTCTCTACTTTTGAACGGTTTTGTATTTTTAGTTCACTTTTAAGATTTTAATAATATTTTCTATTGTATTTGTTGGTGGTTTTAACGGATTTTTTTCAACTTTTTCGTTTTGGTAATATTTGTTTGTAGTTATACCTAACTGTATTTTTTTTACGAATTTATATAAAATTCCATGTATGTATGTTTTCTATATGTAATTTTCTTTTAAGACAAATGAAATTTTGGCAAATTTTAAACTAAATTTTAAGAACAAAACCTTTCACACTTTTACTTCACTTTATGAAAATTATTTTTTGTTCTGCCCGATTTTTAATCTTATGAACTTTTTTCCGTTTTTTTTTTGAGTATTAACTCGAACACACACACGTTTGTTTGACAATTTTCGCTTTTTAATTTTGTATAAAAATACTTGAGG
Organism: Pollenia griseotomentosa; assembly: GCA_963931875.1. Lineage (NCBI taxonomy): Eukaryota > Metazoa > Arthropoda > Insecta > Diptera > Polleniidae > Pollenia > Pollenia griseotomentosa. The sequence continues at coordinate 165,452,150 of OZ007560.1, forward strand.
TTTTTTTTTTATTAAATTTTCACATTTAGAAACTGATTTTAACGATTTTCGTTTTTTGTTTTCTTTTTTGCTCAATTCACTTTTAATTTTGTTTTATGTGCCGCTTATATGTATTTATTTTCCCTTTGACTGACCGGTTAAAACTGAGTGCAAAGTAATATGTATGGTATAAATGTAAAAATGAGAATTTTACCTTACCTCATATTGTATAGTGAAGCTTCTTTTGATTTCAGGGATGGTATTAAGATCTGCTAAGCTTAATATGTATGTTAATGTTTGTTGTAAATTTGAGAATATAACTTTGTTGTTTGAATTTGTTGACTTTAACTGGCAGAAGTAGGCTTTAACGTTTTCTATTGCTGGTAAGTTTTTGGCTGATGATTAAAGCTAGACACTTTGTGCTTATCGACCAAGATTAGAATGTTAGATGTTGATTGGATGAGTTTCCAAAGGCTCGTTAATTTCTGACAGTAGAAGGACCATGTACAAGATTAGAATATGTTGCTTTGGCTTAGATGGGCAGATTAGTAGGCTAAGTTAGGAGTGAGAGGTAGAAATTACATACACAGGATGTATGATACGCTTAGTTTGCTAATGCCCAGTTAGTTTGCTGTTGGATTCTAATCTGCTTTACGTGGCTTTATAATTTCTCGCCGCAAGGAGAAATTATAAAGGAATTAGAGTATAGAATAATTTGGGGTTAGAAGATATAAAAATTTGAGTTAGATTGTGTACAAGTGAATAAGTTTATTCAAGATGCTCACCGTTGGCTGGTTGTCCGACAAGTGACCATTTTTCTTTGTTACAAAAATTAGGTATTTCATATTCAAGTATACAATAATAGCAAATATTGGAAAGTTAACGTTATAATTCACAATAATTATTAATCGTTACGTTATTATACAATTCATTCAAAATTAGATAAATATATTTAGTTGGCAACCTACGTTATATGTAAATTTTTTTTTTTTAAATAGAAATTCAAAATGAAATATAAATTGTGTTTAAAATAATTGTATTTTAAGCACAATTTTTACAATAATTCTAAAAAAAGCTAGAAACATTTTATAAAAATGATTAAAAAATGCCAAGCGCTTAATGAAAATTTTGCAGCTAAATTCAAATTTTTAATGCTAAATTAAGCTGCACAATTATTAAAATGGTCACACTGCTAAAAATTCTTTATAAAAAATTGCACAAACATGCAGGGTTATCACCCTGCAAAAAAATAGAATATTCATAGAATATTAGAAATGCCCTCATCATGTAATTTTACGACTATTTTTTTTTTTTTTTTAACAAAAAACCGGTAATTTGTATAACGAACAACATCTGTGGTCAAAATATTTAAAGCAATCATTGTCTTTTTATGCAAAAATAAATTCAAATACATTTGATATTTTTGCACAAAAGTGATTTAAAAGCACACACAATTTAAGCAATTCTTTGGTTTGCTTATGTTGCATTATTGATAAATAAAAATCATTAAAATAAGTTTGCGAATTTTATTAACCAAAATGGCCGTTTTTGCGACTTTACGTTTAAAAATTACTAATGGTAGCCCTGTAAAATAATTGTGTGTTGGCATTTCAATGTTTTTTTGTTTGTGTTTTTTTTTTTTCATTTAAAATATTTGTGGTGAACTTCTTTTCTTTAATATTACATGCCTCCTGTATTATACACAAACAACAAACACATACTTCAAGTTACTATGAATTATAATTGATAACATGTACTCATATCAACAACAAATGTATAGTGCTTCGGTGGTCGAATGGTCTAGACGGTCTGTCCGTAACAACTTTCTTTTGGTTTACCGGTTCGAGTGTCACTCATTACATTTTTTATACCCTTTTTTTATAATCAGTTTTTGACTTTTTTATATATTCCTATTAATAAATTTTATATACATATGTATGTATTTTTTATACATATTCACGCCTTTAAAAAAAAAAGCGAATTTTTTATTTTATTTTTTTTATTTTTATACCCTTTTTTATAATTAAGTTTGTTTTTCCTAGGTGTTTTTCTTTTCTTATTTATTATTTTTAAATATTATATTGTGTTTAATTTGACCTTTAAAATGTATAAATAAAAGAACTTTTTTTTGACCTCCAGCTCAAAAGGAAAAAAAGTTCTTTTATTTATTTATTATTTTTATACCCTTCACCACAGGAAGGGTATATATAAGTTTGTCATTCCGTTTGTAATTTCTACAATATTGATCTAAGACCCTATAAAGTATATATATTCTGGGTCCTTATGAGGAGAGAAGTTGATTTAACGATATCCGTCTGTCTGTCCGTCCGTCCGTCTTACGTTTGATATGTGTTTTCCGGAGACTCCAGACATGATAGCGGCTAGGTTGTCTTACATTTATGTCACATATAGTTCACCATTTCTTGCTATTGAAATTCAGCCAGATCGGTCCAACAATGGCTGAAATATGACCAAAACACCACGACTGCCAAAGACAAAGTTTTCAAATTAGGTACAAACATTAAGGTTATGAATTAACACCATCCCACAAAATGTGGGCGGGATTGGAGAAGTGGGCGTGGTACCTCCCATACAAAAAGTATTAAAAATTGTATAAAAACCTGAATTTTTACTGTAATATGACCTATGGTTACGCCTTATATATCAAAAGATCGGAAATTTTTAATAAAAAATATTTTCTGAAAAACTCGGGAAAATCGGTTCAGATACGAACAAGTTATGACCAAAATATTAATTTTTTTTTTTAAATACCCATTTTCGGGAACCATAGATCTTCCCGAGTCCAAGTTTTATAACCAAAATAACTGATAAATTTCTTCTTTAACACGTCGGTATATAAATCTTTGAAATCGGTTAAGAAATAGCAGAGTTATGACCAAAATACTGAAATCCCAAAAATAACTCATTTTTATAATTAGGTTTGTTTTTTATACCCTTCACCGAAGGTCCGACACCCTATAAAGTATATATATTCTGGGTCCTTATGAAAAGCGAAGTTCCAATCCGGTTGTCGTCTGTGTTGAGTTGTAAACAGTAAACGGTCCATATTTCATTTTAATGATTTTTAAACAGCGTTACTTCATGATTCAGTTGTCTAGGGGGTGTGTTAAGGTGGAAACTGTGAGTTCCCTGGTTCGAATCTTGGTTTTTTAAAAAGAAATTTTTTTTAATATTTTTATGTTCTAAAAATGATTTAAAAAAAATATTTACCAGTTTTCGCTTTTTAAATTTCATTTATAATGAAGTTTTAAGTATTGTAAATATGTATGTATATGTAAAAATTATTTGGTTGCTCTGTATTGTGCTCGCACAATGGTGAAGGGTATATAAGATTCGGCACAGCCGAATATAGCAATCTTACTTGTTTTTTTAGAACAACGTTTAAAAAATAAGTTGGGAACGAATTTTTTAATTTGACCAGGTTTTCCAATAAGTTTGTTGAAAGCCGAAAATCATCGCCCATGTAATAAAAAAGAAGTAGAACATGAGTGAGTGCATGTTAGTTCTCTCATATTCGGTTATATGATATTGCCATATAAATTTACATGCACTTAGTTTCAGGGATGGAAAGTAGATTTATTTTTATATATTATCAAAGACGTTTTAACAATTTTTTATATTTATATTATTATTACAGTTAGAACGTCTGAACGCGCTATTTTTAACGTGCTAATTTGAATTTAAATTAAAGTCGATGCATATCTTAGAAAAAATATAATATTTATTGAAAAACTAAATAACTACATATATATTTTTAAATTTCAGTCGGGTTTAAAAAGTAAATACTTACAACTATTAAAAAAATTTAAGAAGCTTAAAATAATTATAAAACTTAATACCTAAAATTTTTCGCTATTTTTGCATTCATTATTTTTTTTGTTATTTTCCGAAATTTTGTTTTTTTAGCCGATTTCAAATCAATTTAAGGGTTTGTTTCCAAGTTTGCAATTTTCGCTTTTTTCCTATAAGTTTTCTGATTATTTACAGCTTTAACGATTTTTATAAATATTAGACTTTGCTATCATGTCGCTGTTAGCAATTTTTGCGAATTTCCGCAAATTTTGCAATTTTTAATGAATTTTTGCCATTCCTTATAGTTTTAGGGACTTTTAATCAATTTTATCGCTTTTTCGCAAATTTTTTTTAAATTTGCCCATAAGTTCTTTCAAATTTTAATTTTTTATTTGAAACATATTCAATAAATATGTTTACATTTCATTTAAAATTTTTTACACTTTCATTTGAGTTGTCGCAAAATTTCCTGTCGACTAAAACAGGGACAATTCTGCTCGACGTCGACTTTAAAGCGCCTTAGAGAATATCAATTGACTGTCAATAATAATCGATTATTGTCAATAACGACTCAGAAGATACCATTACTGTTTAGGCCGTCGATTTTCATAATAGGGGTGAATATTTATTGAAACAAACTAAGTAACTACATATATATTTTTAAATAACATTCGGGTTCAAAAAGTTGATACTTACAACTATTAAAAAATTTAAGTAGCTTAAATTGATTATAAAACTTAATACATATCGTTACCTAAAACGCAAAAGGCTGTGTTGAATATTTTTCAGGAGAAACAAAAGACTATTTAAAATGATAAATTGAATTAAACTGTTTAAACATTTTTTTCTTCTATTTTTCTTGTTTGTGTTGAGTGACATTTAATTTCTTATTTTTGTTTTAAAATAAATTATCACATTGAAAGATTCCTCAACTTCTGCATTTGGTGATTTATATTTTATTGACTTTTTAATAACAAAAATTCTTCTAATTTTTACAAGTATAAGTGTTACATTTGGCTTTGCCAAATATAACACTTATATAAGAACGGAAGTTTATAAATACTAGTTATTAAAACCCATCTCTGCCCAGGGTCATACCATTACGGACTTTAATATTTTTCGTCCCACTATATACAAAATATTCTTATTAGTTAAGCCGCCTTATTTACTTTAGAAAAACATCAGTAGGGCCCAGACTTTTATGCAGGTAAAATCTCGTTTAATGCGCATAAAATATGCACTTAAAATACAATAACCACAAAAGTAGAAGTTAAAATAAATTATTTATCTCTTCTGCAACATGGTACATGTTGACTTAAGGGCTCAATTACATAAATACGTAATTCCTATATGTTTTCATTATTTTCTTCCACTTCAATGTGAGGAATTGAGTCGTGCTTTTTCAATTTGTTTCGCTCTTTTTTTCTTTCTGATATTGCTAGCTTGTTTACCTGTTTTAGAAACAACATCATTTTCGCAGCCGAATGTCGGAAAAAATTAGTTTATAATTTTTGCATGGTTTTGTAACATTTAAATATAATTATGTACATTTAATTTTTCATATATTGCTGATATGGCATATTTTGAAACACAAACTTGTTTTAATTGTTTTTTTTTTTAAATATATACTTAAATTTTTTAACACATTTATAAAGAACGTAAAAATTCAGTACAGTAATTTTGACTTAGCTGCACAATCTCCTTTGCCCGATTTTTTGTGCAGGTACATCAAAAATGCAGCTATCTTAAATGCATTTAGCTGCCTTAATGTCCAGGTACGCAATTGTGGTTACCTGAATAAAAGTGCAGCTAAATTAAAGTGTTTGAAAGAGGAGTAACAACATTTTTATTAATAAATTTTTAATAACAATGACGTTCAAACAACCTGTAGTCATTTGTTATTAGGGTAATCATTCGTATAACCGTTAATCGGTTAACCGATTAACTACTACCCGATCAACTGATCAGTTAATTTAAAATTGGCCTTTTTCGATCAACGATTAAGCGGTTAATTTCAGTTGATTAACCGATGTAACAAACTTTTTGATTTTTGTAGTATTAAACCACATTTTTTGTGTTTTTAATTATGGGTGAGTTCCAAAACGGCAGTTGCAGTCCAACTCGCTTTTTTAAATGCATTCTAAATGCAATCATGTAGAATTTTACAATGTTATCTGTACCAAAGTTCACCAAAAAAGTTGTGTTTAGAAATATTTGTTCATACAATATGTTTCCTTCAAGAAATTCATTCTTAAAATATTGTACAAAAACAGAAATTCGGAAAAAAATTTTTTTAAATGCTCGGTGCTTAGCTTTGCCAGGATAAGTTAGATGATGACCTGCCAACAGAAGAAACTCTCGATAGTAACACAACAACAAAATTAACCGAAACAATTAGATGTGTTAAAAATTTTAAAAAATTAAAACAGGGGCCAGATGCTGGCAGTCGAGATCGAGTAATTTCTCGATGCGAAAGCAATTCAATATCTAATTATTTCTGTCAATACTGAACGAATTGGAATCATTTTTCGTTATTGTAAAGCATTTATTTCAGTTTCCCAATACTGAAAAAATAATTTCGATTCGTTCAGTATTGACTGAAATAAAATTGCTTTCGAATCGAGAAAATACTCGATCACGAATGCCAGAATTATGCCCCAGGTCTCTAAAAGCATTATTAAAGATTTTATGTATTTAGAGAAATCCAGTAAAAGGACTGAGAATTAGAAATTTTGTATCATGGGTTGCTATCGATTTCTCCAACATCTGCGATAATTGAAAGATTTTTTTCGTTGTCAAATTTTATCAAAACTACAGAAAACTGCCAAATTAACCAATTGTTTTTCTAAAAGATTATTTTATTAGATCTCCTTAAACCACTGAAATAAAATGATCACGCAGTTTATTTTTTAATAAATACATAAGTATGTTTTAGTTAAAAAATATGTAAGTTAAATTCTTCCTTTTACTTTATATAAAAAAATTATTTTATAGTGGACCGCCACTGTCCACTTGATTAAATGAAACAACTCAAAAATTATGTTATAAGGTTTATTAAGTGTTTTCCAGTTCGCTACCCAAATAAGACGTTGTTCTAAAAAAAAAAACTCAAGTTTAATATATATTGTATAACAAAATGAAGCTAAAGTGCTTAGCTATACGCCACATATAGCCACATAAGCCAAAAGAAAAAAATGAGTGAAGTTCAATAAAAATTTAATTTTTCAAACTTTGTTCTAAAAAAAAACTTAAGTTTAAAATAAATTGTATACCAAAATGAAGCTTAAGTACTTAGCTATACGCCACATATAGTCAAAGTTCGGAGGATGTTTTTATTTTGGCCCCTTAGCCAAAAGAAAAAAATGAGTGAAGTTCAATAAAAACGTAATTTTTCAAACTTTGTTCTAAAAAAAAATTAAGTTTAAAATAAATTGTATACCAAAATGAAGCTTAAGTACTTAGCTATACGCGACATATAGTCAAAGTTCGGAGGATGTCCTTATCTTGGCCCCTTAGCCAAAAGAAAAAAATGAGTGAAGTTCAATAGAAATTTAATTTTTCAAACTTTGTTCTAAAAAAAACTTAAGTTTGAAATAAATTGTACACCAAAATGAAGCTTAAGTACTTAGCTATACGCCGCATATAGCCAACCTTCGGAGGATGTCCTTATTTTGGCCCCTAAGCCAAAAGAAAAAAATGAGTGAAGTTCAATAAAAATTTAATTTTTCAAACTTTGTTCTAAAAAAAACTTAAGTTTGAAATAAATTGTATACCAAAATGAAGCTTAAGTACTTTGCTATACGCCACATATAGCCAACCTTCGAAGGATGTCCTTATTTTGGCCTCTTGGCCAAAAGAAAAAAATGAGTGAAGTTCAATAGAAATTTAATTTTTCAAACTTTGTTCTAAAAAAAAACTTAAGTTTAAAATAAATTGTATACCAAAATGAAGCTTAAGTACTTAGCTATACGCCACATATAGTCAAAGTTCGGAGGATGTTCTTATTTTGGCCCCTTAGCCAAAAGAAAAAAATGAGTGAAGTTCAATAAAAATGTAATTTTTCAAACTTTGTTCTAAAAAAAAATTAAGTTTAAAATAAATTGTATACCAAAATGAAGCTTAAGTACTTAGCTATACGCGACATATAGTCAAAGTTCGGAGGATGTCCTTATCTTGGCCCCTTAGCCAAAAGAAAAAAATGAGTGAAGTTCAATAGAAATTTAATTTTTCAAACTTTGTTCTAAAAAAAACTTAAGTTTGAAATAAATTGTACACCAAAATGAAGCTTAAGTACTTAGCTATACGCCGCATATAGCCAACCTTCGGAGGATGTCCTTATTTTGGCCCCTAAGCCAAAAGAAAAAAAAATGAGTGAAGTTCAATAAAAATTTAATTTTTCAAACTTTGTTCTAAAAAAAACTTAAGTTTGAAATAAATTGTATACCAAAATGAAGCTTAAGTACTTAGCTATACGCCACATATAGCCAACCTTCGGAGGATGTCCTTATTTTGGCCCCTAATTCAAAAGAAAAAAATGAGTGAAGTTCAATAAAAATTTAATTTTTTAAACTTTGTTCTAAAAAAACTTAAGTTTGAAATAAATTGTATACCAAAATGAAGCTTAAGTACTTAGCTATACGCCACATATAGCCAACCTTCGGAGGATGTCCTTATTTTGGCCCCTAAGCCAAAAGAAAAAAATGAGTAAAGTTCAATAAAAATTTTATTTTTCAAACTTTGTTCTAAAAAAAACTTAAGTTTGCAATAAATTGTATACCAAAATTAAGCTTAAGTACTTAGCTATACGCCACATATAGCCAACCTTCGGAGGATGTCCTAATTTTGGCCCCTAAGCCAAAAGAAAAAAATAAGTGAAGTTCAATAAAAATTTAATTTTTCAAACTTTGTTCTAAAAAAAACTTAAGTTTGAAATAAATTGTATACCAAAATGAAGCTTAAGTACTTAGCTATACGCTACATATAGCCAACCTTCGGAGGATGTCCTTATTTTGGCCCCTAAGCCAAAAGAAAAAAGTGAGTGAAGTTCAATAAAAATTTAATTTTTCAAACTTTGTTCTAAAAAAAAACTTAAGTTTAAAATAAATTGTATAACAAAATGAAGCTTAAGTACTTAGCTATACGCCACATATAGTCAAAGTTCGGAGGATGTTTTTATTTTGGCCCCTTAGCCAAAAGAAAAAAATGAGTGAAGTTCAATAAAAACGTAATTTTTCAAACTTTGTTCTAAAAAAAAATTAAGTTTAAAATAAATTGTATACCAAAATGAAGCTTAAGTACTTAGCTATACGCGACATATAGTCAAAGTTCGGAGGATGTCCTTATCTTGGCCCCTTAGCCAAAAGAAAAAAATGAGTGAAGTTCAATAGAAATTTAATTTTTCAAACTTTGTTCTAAAAAAAACTTAAGTTTGAAATAAATTGTACACCAAAATGAAGCTTAAGTACTTAGCTATACGCCGCATATAGCCAACCTTCGGAGGATGTCCTTAATTTGGCCCCTAAGCCAAAAGAAAAAAATGAGTGAAGTTCAATAAAAATTTAATTTTTCAAACTTTGTTCTAAAAAAAACTTAAGTTTGAAATAAATTGTATACCAAAATGAAGCTTAAGTACTTTGCTATACGCCACATATAGCCAACCTTCGAAGGATGTCCTTATTTTGGCCTCTTGGCCAAAAGAAAAAAATGAGTGAAGTTCAATAGAAATTTAATTTTTCAAACTTTGTTCTAAGTTTTCTCTATATGCGACTGATACTTTAGTATGGAGATAGGATTCTGTTCTGTTTATGAAATTGAACTCCTCGGTCGTCAATATGTCCGATGGAATTATTCCTAGTTTAGAAGTAAAAATGACATGCCCTATTTCGTTAACGTGGTCTATCAGTAGGTTCACGTCATTATTAATTTGGAAAATATTTTCTTAAAACAAAGTTTCGTCTTCTAAGCTGAAAATTTTATTTTGTATTTCCGTTTTGATAGTAAAGGTCCAATGATTCCTCCATCCCAATTTGCATTTGCTTCTCGTGAATCACTGGAGGATTTTCCTCACCCCAAATGCGACAATTCTGCCTATTGACGAAGCCATCAAGATGGAAATGGGCCTCGTCACTGAAGATGTTTTTATCGGCAAAATCAGCATTTTCATGTTGTCTCTCCAGTACCCAATTAACGAACTCCCTTCGCTGTCCAAGGTCAGCTGGCTTCTGTTCCTGAGTCAATTGAACTTTGTATGCATGAAGATGCAAATCTTTCGTCAAAATTCGCTGCATAGTGGATTTGGAGACACCAATTTGCTGAGCTCGGTGTCGAATTGAGGTGGATGGAGTTTGAGCGACATCATCACGTACAGCTGCGACATTTTCGGTCGATCGACCTGGTCGAAGGCGCGTTGTTGTCTTTACATCACTAACAGACCCAGTTTCGGCAAATTTATCCATTAATCTCTTTACAGTTGACTCTTTTGGAGCATTATTGTGGCCCCAAATTGATCGCAATTTGCGAACTGTAGCCGAAAAACTTTCACCATTTTGGTAAAACAATTTCACAGTAAGAATGCGTTGTTCATTCGTGTAGCGCTCCATTTTTTCTAACCTCGTACCTTCTACTAGCAAACAATAACAATTGTTCAAATGTCAAACAATGACACTTCGAATGGCGCCAAATTGAAAAATTGCGTTCTAGTTGGGACACCCTTTATTTACGTATCCTTGAATAATTTTGTGTTGTTTGTTAATGTGATCTGTAATATTTAATATTTTATCCGATATGGAATTTCCTAGGTAAGTTATTTCATTGAGAGTGGTCATTGTTTCCTTATTACTTTTCTCTAAGTTTTGAATTTTGTCGTTGCTGTCCATTGTCCCCGCGATATATTTTAGTCCTTTTCCTACTGCATTTATTTATCCTCGCTTTTGTCTAAAGTTAGATGTTAAGTTTTTTATTTTTGTTTTACATATATACATGCTTCTGTTAATACTGTCCAACAATGGAGTAACGTTCGTTAAGTGTCTGATAATGTAAGTATATTATTTTGTAAGATGTTTACTGTTTTTAGATATTGAGTTGTGTTGATAGTATATATAATTTTTATGTAATTTTCAATAATCTCTATGTCCTTCAGTTTGATTGGTAAGTATCCGTGATTTGTTGTCAGGTCCTCTACTTCCAAATATTGTTCTCCTGTGTCACCTAGTATTAACACATTAAGTAATATGAAGGGAATCATCTGAAAATAAAATTAATAGTAAGGTTTATGTATTTTCCGAAGTGTTTCTGTTTTGATATTTCTTTTTCCTTTTTGTGTGGGACTTGTGATATTTATGACCTCGTTCCGTTATGACGTGGTCGTTATCTAACTCAGTGACTGTTATTTTCCGAAATTTTGAATGGTTTTTGCCTCCGCGTTCGTCTTTTAGGCAAACAGGTCCTGTCTTAATACTCACATTCTCGCGTGATCTGTTGAGTTTATTAATAATGTTTTCTTTATTTTTTATCATATGATCTCTAATTGAAGGGAAGTCGCTTAACTTATAATACCATTTCTGAAGTCAATATGTTTTTCCGGTTGTGGAATGAATTGTATTATTGTAAAACATTATGATTTTATAAATTTTCTCCTCCACATTTTCTATATCTCTGTTTGGGTCGTGCTGTAATTTTTCCACATCTGCATTGGATGTATGGTTATTGTTCGACGATTCGATTTCCTGTTCTCTAAGGAATTCTAGGAGAGGTAGGGCTTTAAATCCTAATTCATTTTCTATTATTATTTAATTAAGCTTGGGGTCTTTTTTTATATAAAATAAATTTATTAAACCAATATTTCGGCACTCCGTTGTGTGCCTTCTTCAGGGTTTTTCTTGAATTTTTGAAAAAATTAACAAAAATTCAAGAAAACCCCTGAAGAAGGCACACAACGGAGTGCCGAAAAATTGGTTTAATAAATTAAACCAATTAATTAAATAATAATAATAAATTTTGAAAAGGTCGAATAAAAGTCTATTTATCTAATTCATTTTCCATTGCTAATTTTCTTATATTTCCAGTACAGGATAAGTACTGTGTTAAATCTAATTTAAATTATATCCATGATCTGTTCTTGATTTTTATGGCCTGGGCATATTTACTGAATTTATCTATAAACTTTAAGAAAGAGTTTTTCCTAGGCTATAAAAAACGTCTGCGTGAACTGTGACTCCCGGGTTTTCTGGCGTTTCGGTTATTTTATATTACTGCTTGACTTGGTTTTTATCGTATTTTTCCTTACTGCAAATATCGCAATTATTAATGAATCTAGTTATTCGTGTTTTTTCTGTTTTCAGTTCAGCAAAATTCTCATTTATTCCTCTGTTATTATTTCTTTTGTGTTCTCTTTCTATACTTTCTGTTAACTCGTTTTCGTCCATTACATCTTTCAAGACCTTTTTACATCTTTCGATTCTGAATTCGTTCTCAATAAAATATTATTCTACTACTTCCTTAAATGTATTAAATATTGATTAATCTTGGCAAAAGATAGCATTAATTGTTGTTGCATCAAAATGGGTTTTTATTATAGTAGTAAGTGTTGATTCGTTAAATGTTTTAGCTGTAAAAGTTTTTCTTTTATATCTAAAAATATTTTCATTTCTTAGTTTCAATGAACCAGATGTGGTTTTATTAAAGATTATCTGTTGTCGATAGAAATTCAAAGGGTATCAGTTTCTAAAATGTTATTCCTCGTTAGTTCTCTTGGTAGCTTAAGTTTTCTGTGGTTAGAAGATTTTAATTAATGTTTATTTCGACTCTTGATAAAGCATTTATTTGCATTCACATTTAGAATACCCTTTTTGTACTTTATTTCATAATCGAACTCTTGTAATCGGAGTCTCCATCTGATTAATTTAGAGTTAGGTTCTTTTATGGAAAAGAGCCATGTGAGAGGTCTATGGTCGGTTTCGATAATAAATCTTCTACCAAAGAGATATGGTCGTAAATGTTGCCCACACAACCGCTAGTAATTCTTTTTCTATTGTACTGTAGTTTTGTTCATGGTCATTTAATGTTCGGCTCGCATAACAAATAGGGTGTCCGTCTTGAGAAAGTACTGCTCCAATGGCATAATTACTTGCATCGGTTTGCAATACAAAGGTTTTATTAAAATCTGGATACGCTAGTATAGGGGAGTTTGTTAACAATTTATTCAGTAAATCGAAACTTTCTTTATATTCTTAATCGTTAATATTAATTTTAGCGTCATTCTTTAAATATTTTACCATGGGTCTTGCCATTTTGGAGTAATCTTTTATAAACTTCCTGTAGTATCCAGCGATGCCTAAAAACTGTTTGATTTATTTCTGTGAAGTTGGTAAAGGAAATTTCTGAACACAAGTAATTTTAGCTGGGTTTGGTTTTACACCTGAATCAGTCACTACATGTTCCAAAAAGTTAGTTTCTCGTTTCAAGAATTCGCTTTTATCTAATTGAACTTTTAGATTTACTTCTTTTAGGCGGTTAAATATTTTTGTAAGGGATTTCAAATGCTCCTGAAGTGAGGTTGAAAACATTATGACATCATCAAGATAAACAAGACAGATTTTATTAATAAATTCTCCTAAAACGTTGTTCATCAGCCTTTGAAAAGTGGCTGGTGCTGTTTTAAGTCCGAACTGCATACGAAGGAACTCGGAATGACCGCCTTCTACGCTAAATGCGGTTTTCAGAATGTCTTTTTCGTTTATTTCTATCTGGTGAAAGCCCTTCGCGAGGTTGAGTTGTGAAATATTGACAGCGTCCTAATTTCTCTAAGATCTCGTTAATATTTGGAGTCGGGTATTTATCGTCGATAGTGACCTCGTTTAATTTGCGATAATCTATAACCATTCTCCATTTTTTTTGTGCCGCTTGCATCTAGTTTTTTCGGTACGATCCAGAGTGGTGCTGAATATGGTGAATGACTTGGTCTGATTATTCCATCGTTTTCAACATTTCCTTTATATGCTTACTCACTTCTGCCTTATGGATGTAAGGATATCTATAAGTTGTTGCAGCAATTGGAATATTATTTATTATCCTAATATCATGCTTGATTGCATTTGTAAGCGTTAGATTAGAATTCTCTGAATAGAATATTTTTTTTAAATCTATTTATTATTTGTAAGAGTTTAAAATTTTTCTGCGTATTTACCCCCATAGGTTCGGGGTATTGTTGATTATTTGGGTTATTACAATATTGTCTTTGATTGTGTTAATTAGAATTCTTTCGATCAGAATGTACTGGATTAGAAGTCTGTCCGTTAATAATTTGTCTTAGATTTTGTCGATTTTGGTTACCAAAATTCTGTCGATCAGAATATCCTGAACTGAAGTTTTGTCCGTTATTAAATTGTCTTTGGTTATATCGATTATCATAGTTTCCCGACTTATTTCCCTGACTATGAGATTGTCCTTGAATCTTATTCTGTTGGTTATAATATTGTCTTTGATTTTGGTTTAGTCGGTTTGAGAAGTTTGTTTGGTTGTTAGATTGATTATAGTTCCGTGAGTTGTCCCGTTATTTTGTTGTTTGCCATTTCTTTTTGGTTTTTGAGTCTTTATAATATGTCCGTCTCTACCCTTTCTATCATATCCGCACTCAAATAATATGTCCATGGCAGACTTTAATGTAGAAGGATTGCTACATGCCAATATAGTGCGCATTTGTTCTGGCATTTTACCTTTAAATATGTGAAGGGCAGACCTTTGGTTATTTAGAGCGACTTGGTTTAGTCCCTCTCCTTCTCCTACAACAATTGCGGCTTTATTATTTAATAGTTTAAGGCTATATTTTATTTCGTTAAAGAATTCTATAGTATTACTATTGAAGGTTACCGATCTGAGGTCATCAAACAATTCCTCACAAGTTTTCTTCTCTCCGAAATTGTTTTCTAGCACTGTTTTAATATTCTGCCAAGAACGTACATGTGCATTGATTTCCAATTCTTCCTTTGCTTTTCCTACAGAACGACTTTTAATTATGTCAGAAAAGACTAATTGGGAAAGTTCGTCATATGTGGTGAGTATAGGGTGGATCCTATCTATTAATTTTATAAAAGTATTTACGTCACTTTTATTTCCATTAAATTAAGTCAAAGCGTTTAGGTATATTATAGGGTCTAATTGAATTCGCTGAGCCGTCATATTCTCTCTTTTCTTTTGCAATAATTGAACTTATATAAAAACTTAAGTGTGCTTTTTCTTCTTTTTGCTTAGTTTATTTGTATTTGTAAAAATCGTTTACAGTTATAAAAAATCATTCACAGTTTTAAGATATTAATTATATATTTTCCTTTTACTTATTTGATTCACAAAATATTTTTTTTTTTTCAAATACGTCTGTATTTGTAAAAATCATTTAGTTATATATTTATTTTTTTCCACTATTATTTCTATTGACTTAATCAAAGG
Organism: Pollenia griseotomentosa; assembly: GCA_963931875.1. Lineage (NCBI taxonomy): Eukaryota > Metazoa > Arthropoda > Insecta > Diptera > Polleniidae > Pollenia > Pollenia griseotomentosa. Next base: position 165,467,384 of record OZ007560.1, read on the forward strand.
GGTATGACTTATCTTTATCCTATAACCGCACAAAGGATAAAAAAATCCACGCACTACCGTTCACATTTAATACTCTTTGGTTTGTTGTGTAGGACTTGCGGTATCCCATCCTCGTCGCCAGTTTTGATATGATCGGTTACACCGTAAAAAAAAACAATTGTTTTTTGTTATGAACCGTTTTTATTGAATCTCTAGTTAAAAAATTCGTTTATACTAAAAATGCTTATCTTATACTATTTCCCAATAGTTGTTTTATTTATTATTGGTTTTCGTTATTCTTCTAAGAATTTATTAATAAGTAAAATGCACTGGTTAAATATACTGGGAATTTGATAGTTTTTCTAAATCAAATAAAATATCAAATAACCAAAAGTATTTAGTTTGAAAAAATTATGTACCATAATTTTGTAAACAAATTGTTTTTGGTTTTCATATGAAATGTAACAAGGCAATGCATAAAATTTTTGAAGTGGTTTTATTATTTAATTGTATAGAAAACAAAAACAAATTCTTGTTGTGTTTGTTTTGCATGAAAAATATCACTTGTCGTCGTCGAGTCTCTTCGCAATCATGTGCCAATCAGGGCCTTTAGTGCTCTTTCACTAATTTCAACAAAATCGAGGTCCAAATTGTCAAAAGATACAATAAATAACTTGCTTTTAGTTAAACTAAATAAAAATCTAATTCAACAAATAACAATTACTCATGAAACTAGTGAGGATTTGTAACAAACCTAACCTAACTCAGTTTTCAAACCAAATTTATAATGTATCTTTTGAAATTCTATTAAAATGCCGTACACTTATATTTTTACATAAACTTATTTTTAATAGACAACCTACTTATCACTACAAAAGAATAACATCTTCAAGATCGAATCGGGGTAGAATAAACTCCATAAGATACCGTAAGAAAATATCTGAAACACTTTCTTGTTAATGCCATTCGTCTCTGGAATGAACTTCCTCCTAATATACAGATAATAAGCAATGCAAAGCACTTTACATGCTAAAGGCGACCGTACTCGACATGTTTTTGTCATCTGCCATGTCAAATTTTCCACTGCAAAACACATACATGTCGTGTGTTACCTTTTTAACTTTGCTTCTGTAAAAGTCAGACGCAAAGTCATCTGACAAAATTTCAATTAGAGCGTGCTCTATTTTCTTCTGACAAACCATCTGACATCAGAAAGCTATGCCGGCAAGAAACCGGCAGCGGCGTCCACTATTGACGGAATCATTAGCCGGCTGAAGTTAATTTTTTACAATACCGAGATATGTTTGATCATCTTACCATTGAATAGAATTTATGTGAATATATATATAAAAACCGTTTTATTATAAAATCCTAAATTGGTATCTTTGAATTAAAAGAAAAAAATGTTAAGATGGCTGAACTATTTTACGGCGCAAATAAAACTTTTCATGGCGGCAGCAAGTTATTTTGAAACCGAGCACTACTTTGGTTTCTGCAATAACAATGCGAAAAAAACAGAGACAATGTCAGAAGCAAATTACATGTACGTTTGTGACCGAATATTATAAAGCTTATGTAAAACAGCGATTTTGACAGACATGCACAATTACATGTGACTTGAAAATTTGACATGTCAGATGACAAAAACATGTCGTCTATATGCTCCTTAAATATTTACCCTATTGGGTTAACGAAAAATCACATACATAACTAAAAATTTTTTATTGTTATAATTACAACTTTTTTTTTTTATAAAAATCTGTAACTCTTAACTAAATAATTTCTTTTCAAATTGTTCTTAGTTTTAAGATAAACCTTTGTAAATGTTATAATCTAATGTGCCTTTATCTCCCCAGTACTATTAAATAAGATTAAGTCTTGTTGTACTGTTTATTTTTCAAATAAATAAATAAATAAAAATAAAAAAAAAACTTTTAATTTAAATTATTCCTAATTTCCTCATTTTTAAAATACATTTTTTAATGTAAGCTTTTTCAGTATATTCATTTATATTTACTGTTTAACTCTTTAAAACAGGGTTTCTCTATTAAATAGTACTTAAATTATTTGTATACTCCTTTTAGTTTTGTTGTTATGGAGTCTTAAAAAATTTAAATTTTTTTATTTTCAAAACGTATAACATGATTGCATTCTTTTACAAAAATCCTTTCCTTTGCTATTTCTACTTCATGATAAGTTATTCTTGTCGCAATAAGTAATTCGACTCGCAACATCATTTTTGTTATATCAATAAAAACATTTTCCTTCTTTTTTTATCCATATGCTATTGTTGTTGTGTGGCTTCGATGATACATTTATTCATACATAGTACGCACGCACATGTATCTACACATACAAGCAAAAAAACCAGAAAAAAATTTTAATTTAAAAAAAATTTACAACCACAAATAAAACTCGCGTGCAATTCTTTTCAGCTCGACTTACGAATTGAGTTTTATTTTGGACTCTTAAAAATTTTTTTCGCGAGTTTTATTTTTTTTACTCGCGAGCAGAAAAGAAAAATTCTTTTAAATTTGGAGAATAAAAGTCGCTCGCGAGCGAGTTAAATTCGAGCACTCTCCGTACTCTGGTTTTTAATTTTATAGTATATCAAGCAACCGATCGCTATTTAACAAGGTTTCGTTTAAATGTGCTTAATTCCCAGTTCATACTATTTTGAAACTGAAATTTATGTATTTATTTATTTATTGATGATCTGCTTAGGCCAGATCAACAGAAAACTTCATTGAAGGATTTTAGAAAAACCAAAGATATTATACAAATAAAATAATTACGCGAATGAGAATTACAAACACCAGTTTTACTTGTAACAATATCAAAGCTTAAACAAAAACAACCACAATAAACAGTGAGTTTCTTTTCTTACAGTCCCGACTTACAATTGGTTGATTTTTTGTCAACTCTAAATGTATTTGTAAGTGGTTAAAGAACACATAAAAAAGAAATTACTTTATTTTATTTTGCAAGTTCAGTTTACACTGCCACTTACATATTAGTTTTCAAAGTTTTTTTTGGGAGTCAAAAATTAATTAACAAGGTTTCATTTAGATTTGCTAAATTCCCATTTCATACTATTGAAAAACTGAAATTTATTGGTGATGGGATTGGTTATTCCCATGCGAATTTCACTGGTGGCTTGTTATTTAATTTTTCAAGATCTCGTTTCTATGACTATATATTACCCTACAATGATCGGTCCATAATTTAACCCATAAAAACCCCATTCTCGGAAATACTTTAGTGTACCTAAGTACCGAATAACTCTATTAAAGTAAAATTTGGTCTGTCAATCCGGAATGAATTTTTATGTGATCTTTGAGAAATGATGGACGGTTCCTTGCTATTTTCAATAACAATAAATAATTAGAACAATTGTACCAAATTTCATCAAATAATTGCGACCTGTAGTTTGCGCACAAGGTTTACATGGGCAGCCAGCCAGCCGGATGGTTTGTGTAACAAGTTCTATACACTTTTAATGTAATTTTTATGTGGTATAAAATTCTGTTTAATAAAAAAAATATTTGTATAATATTTGTCATAAAATTCTTTTATTACAGAAATCTTATTAAAAAAACGACGATTTAAATTCTTGCGTTTTCGATTTCCAGAACGCCCCTGTATGGCGGTGTGGGTATAAAAATAAACCATAAAACATTCTGCTGGTCGGCTCATAGATTACCAACAAATTATAAAACTGTTAGGTTTAATTGATAATTTATAAATCCCGTATAAATTTCACTTTTAAGTATTCTAACACACTGTCTATTTGGCTTTTTTGTAATTTGTAATTGTAGTGTAGGGTACCTAAAGGCCCAACCAGAATGTGAATAACGTGACTTAACCCTTTTACATGTAGAGGGAATAATTTTCCCACCAACTTTTCTTCATTGGTAAGGTAACTGATCAGTCGCAGTTGTTTTTTTTGATTTGGCAACATTAATTGAAAGAAATAAAGTATGTTTTCTTAACATTGTATGTGACAGATTATAAATATTTTTTTCGAGACGGGTCTTCTGTAAATTGAAAACAGGTGTTTTTGCAACTGCGAACGAAATCGGTATATATCTTCGAAATCTCGTGGTGATATATGGTAAGTTCTTCTACGTTTTATAGATTTATATTTAATATCTTAGAAAAGAGACATATCTTTTACTTTTCTTCTACATTGCTTTCCTTGTGGGATTTTTTTTGGTGGGAAGAATATTCCCTCTAACCATGTTTGTTTTTTTTTATACTAAAGGTTGTCTGAAAATGAGCAAGAAAGTACTAAAAGAATATGAAATAGAGTTGGTGCTAAATGAGTTATACGGTTTACCATCAGATCCAGAGCAGTCCGAAGACGATAAGGAATCGGACGAGGAAGAAATTGAACAATATATAAAAAGTGGACATGGTATTACTTTACCCGGCGGAGGCAGAGGGAATATATTTACCACCAATCAAAAACTAAAAAAAAAATAATTTTTTTTTATTTTATATTTTTAGTCATCAATAGTAACCCTAAATCAAAACCAGATTTTATTTATCCTATTCCGATCGCTATGACCGTAAAAGGGTTAAGCAACTGAGCAAATGCATGTGTAAATATGTGTACAACCATATTGAACTTAAGGAAACTTTATGTTAAGTTTTATAAAACTGTCATTTGCTAAAGCAAGGTGACAAACTAATCCCTCATTCCGTACGGAATCAATGTTTTTTTATTTTCTTTTTATTATTTTAAATGCATTTGAGAGGCTTTTTGTTTTCTTTCTGAGAGTAGCTTAAGTTTGTTTATGCACATTCTGGATGGGCCTTAAATCAGCAAATTCATTTCAAAAACTTATAGTGAATGCACACAAAACTAAAGCTTGGACATTTTTCTTTTATTTCCTTAAAAGTGAAGAAAATCGTGGTGTTTGACAAAGTTATGAAGAAAACTCAAAAAAAAACCGGCAAACCCGATTTTTGGCAAAAATTCGACTTGAGCGACCTCTAAACCAATTCCAAAAAAATCTGGACATTCTAATGTACATATCAACATACGTGATTCATAAAGTATGCTAACTTATATGTTGAAATATCATTTGCTGGCTTGTTGAATTTCAAAAATTTGGTATTTTCAGCATATCGTGTAGACATCTAACATATTGAATATGCTGATAGAGACATTTGTTATCTTTTAAGCATATTAGTGTAAGCATACAATTGCTGATTCAACATAACGTCAAGACTAAGATTTACACAAGTAAACTATGCTTTTTTCTTTTAACACTTTGTGAAAGACTGAACGAAAGAAACAACTTCCTAAAAAGACCATAGGCCCAACTATAATATGCTTAAGTTGACTTACAGGGGTGTGCTGGAAATCGAAAAAAGTAATCGAATGAAGTAAAGAAAAATGAATATTTTTGTACTTTTTTTTAGGCTCATTTTGAAAATTTGTGTGATTTTAAATCCACTACTTCGATTTATAGAACATGCCTGATATTTTCTTCTTATTTTTCTGCATAGACGGCCTTCGGCCGGCCGCAACAATTTTCTGCTCCATGGTATAACAAAGACCGTCTTCGTTAACTAAAGCCCCTCTGCATAATTTTGGCTTTTTTTTATTCTGAATCGGGCGACATATTTTTTATTTATTTTTCGTACGCCCCGTAAACTGCACTTCAACCAAATTGTATTTTAAGAAAAAAAATTTGGACTAAAAAGCCTAAAAACACATTTCAAAGTTAATTTATTTTTTATGAATACAAATTATATACAAATGTTTCATATCTAAAACTATTCCTTCTTGAATTGAACATAAATACATCGGCGATTATAAAATAAAAACATAAACAAAATATTTTTACAACTTACAAATAGTTTTAAACAAAAGTTACCCTGCCTTTACACATGCAAGTAGTGGCATGCCACTGTTGTATACATATTATCATAGAAAAATTGTTCGAAATTGTCAAATCTCATGCCATTTGCTTTTGTGTTTACATATGCCACTGCGAGTTCATTTTCAAAATGTCGTCGAAGCGTAAACTTGAAAAAATTTGTTTACTTCTCAAATTAAGAAAAATTATTTCAGATAATGAAAAATTAAAGAAAAAACGTGTTAAGAGGAGGTGTTGGGTAAAACCTCTTTTAATTAAAAGGTGCGATGTAGAAATCGAAGAACACTTGTTAAAAGATTTGCTTTGGGAAGACGATGTCAAAGATTTTAACAATTTCTGCCGGTTGAACATTAACCAATTTGAGCAAATTCTTAGTCTGGTAAGTAAGAGCATATGAGCTTATTTTTCATTAAAACCATTAATTACGCGTGTATATACATAATTACAATTAGGTTGAATCACAAATTAAAAAAAATGACACACAGATGCGGGCAGCGATTTCTGCCAGAACAAAGTTGGCAATAACTTTAAGGTACCTGGCTACTGGTGATTCCTTTAGTTCTTTGGAATTCCTGACTAGAGTGTCAAGAAGTACAATTTCAATTTTTATCCCCAAAGTGACTCGCGCCATATGCGATGCCTTAAAAGGTGATTACTTAAAGGTAACTATCCACAAGAGTTTTAGCATTTTAAGTAGAGTAGCTGTTTCTGTGATCTAACTATGTCCGCCCGCCTTGCTTGCTGGTTGTCTGTCCATGTAACTTTGTCTGCAAAGTATAGGTCGCAATTTGCAGATAATTTTATAAAAATTGCGTCATACGTTTTAATTGATAAAAGAACGACGCCTATTAAAAATGGTGAGAATCGGTCCATAATTTAAAATAGCCCCCATACAAACTTCTTTGCGTAATAGTCTTTGTGCCCATATACTATCTTAATGTATTGATATTTATGTAAGAATATTAAATTGAGCTCAAAAATATTTTATTACAAAATGAATTGTCAAACAAAATGTTTTTAAAAATGCTCCATATTTGACTATAGCTCCCAAAAAGTAATACTCGCGACTCGAAAATTTGTCACAAGATACGGTGGTGTAGGGTATTATATGGTCGGGCTTGATCGAGTATACTTTCTTAGTTGATTATTATTCAACCAAACTCCACGAAGTATATATACAGCCCAACTATGAATAAAAATTTCCCGGGAGTTTTTTCCTTTTTCCCATTTTTACAATTCGATTTTAATAGGAAAAATTGGAGAACGGAAAAGACGTATAATTCATAATTTGGCTTATAATTTGTACTCGTGAATAATTTTAAGTCAATTTAGCCACTTCCGTCTGTTTAAAACACTCACTTCGAATAACTAAATAGAAAATAACAATAATGAACCGTACAACAATTGATGCAATGAGAAAGCACTTTTACAGAAGAAATCAAAACGTTTTGCCAATGATATTTAATAACGTTCTATTTTATTTATTTGTTTTCATTTTTATTTATTTAAATATAAATAGCATACATAAGTAAATATATTGAAATATTTATGTAAAAGACTTATCGTAACTGTTCGGTTTAAAAATTTGATAAGAACACACCAAACCATATGTTAACCTATTTCAACTTCTTTGTGGTCTAAATCTCTAACGACATAAATTCCTATGTTCGTGGATGACAATAGATACCCAAAAAAATCAAGCATTTTGTTTTCCTTTTAAGTAAATATTATTTCATTTGTATATAGAACATTTCTAGCCATTTTTCAACCGATTTGGCTGATACATAAATATATATTGGCGTTGTGTAAAAGCTTAACAAACTTGATTTCAACCGACTGATAGACGGTCAACCGGATATGAACGTATGTATCTGTATGTATCAGAAAATATCAATGACTAAATATAAAATAGGTTTAACTCAATAATTTTCAAAAAACCATTTTTTTAATTAATTATTTAATTAATTATTTTAATTAATAATTTTTTAACGTTTTGTATGCTATTTTCAGAAAAAAATTTTTTTTTATCGATTAAGCGATCTTAAATTAGTTTTTGGGTTTGTAAGCTTGCAATTTTTGCGAATTTAAACCATGCTCGCGATAGAAGCGATTTTTTCCTTTGATTCTTTACAGATTTCACGATTTTTAATAAATATTAGACTTTGCTATCATGCTGCGGTTAGCAAATTAGCGATCTTTAGTTCAACTTAAGTTTTTTAAAAAAAAAAACTTCGAATGCACAAAAACATGCGGATTTGAGGACACCAATTTATGCATTATGCGGATTCAAAAAATTTTTCGTTTTCAATTCAAGTCGAAACCTAGAACATACCTGATAAATATATATACATAAATATTTAAAAAACCTTTTGTAAATAAAAATAAGTTTTAAAAAACAAAAATTAAAGACATTTTATTCAAATATGACTAGAATAACATAGATAAAAAACATAACATAAGAAATGGTCTAATACAATTCAAGGACCAAGGCGAATTTACAGCAGGTAACCTTATCTGGCTACGTAAGCAACAGCTTATAACTTACCTTGTGTAAAAATGGTATACCGTTCTGGTGGTTTTGGGGAATCTTTACTTAATTCTATAATATTCGTTAAAAATTATGAAATTTACAATTGTTTAAAGTTATTACATTTCAAAACATCTGTTTGAGTTTTTGACACACATTAAAATATTCTTCAGTGTTGTAAACGTTTTCAAAATATGGCTACCTTGTATGAATTCGCCTTGTCAAGGACCAATTCAAACAGATATTTCATTTTGTTTTTAATTTTAAATTGTGTGTTTTGAAATGTAATAACTTTAAAAAATTTTAAATTTCATAATTTTTAACGAATATTATAGAATTAAGTAAAGATTCCCCAAAACCACTAGAACGGTATACCATTTTGACACAAGGTAAGTTATTAGCTGTTGCTTACGTGGCAATATAAGGTCACCTGGTGTAAATTCGCCTTATCAAGGACTTTAAAATAAATTATTTTCACAGTGTTGTTAAATTGGTGAAGATTCGTAATCCGTTTCAAACTCTATTTCGGCATCTGTGCAAGCTAAAGTTAAAATGTCAGAAGACGGAGTAGAATTATTATTTCTGCTGTTGGAGGATTCTGAGTTGGCAGTTAGTGGACGGAAGCAATTTTTGCGTAACTCTTTAATTTTTTTCTGGCATATAAGGTTCTGGATTTCACTCATTAATTCATATGCAGGCTCTTTGGGCATATTTTCTAACTGCTGGGCAATGCTTGTGCCAAATGTGGCGAATTCGCTTTCATTTTCATTAATGAGTTTTTCCAAAACTTTATCAATTTTATCCGTCGCTGCTGCTGTCGCATTTCTAGGCGGTTTTTTTTTTGAAAATTCGTCATATCCAGTTTTTCTAGGGCTATTATTAAAATATTCTTCAAAATCAGAATCAAACGTTTCCTCAATAATTTCTGAAGTAAAAACATCCTGCAAAGGAAGAGTAATTTATAAAAATTTTATTTTACAGGTTCCCGATACCGAAGAAGAGTGGTTGGACATTGCTAGAGATTTTAGTGATATATGGCAATTTCCACATACTCTAGGAGCATTAGACGGAAAGCATATTCGGATTAAGGCCCCGTCAAACAGTGGATCGCAATTTTACAATTTTAAGGGATTCTTTAGTATTGTTTTATTTGCTGCGGTAGATGCTCATTGCCGATTCACCTTTGTGGATATTGGGTCAAACGGAAAGGCATCCGACAGTACAATTTATCGCGACTCTTATTTATACAATTCACTTGAAAATGGAAACCTTAATATCCCAAGAAATAAAGAGTTAATTTCTGGCAAAGGAGGCAAAATACCATATTTTTTTATCGGCGACGATGCGTTTTCCCTAGACAAACATCTCATGAAACCATTCAGTCGGTCTTTAAAATTAAATATCCATCAGGAAGTATTTAATTACCGATTGTGCCGAGCACGGATGGTTGTAGAGTGCGCATTCGGAAGGTTGGCCAGGCGGTTTGGTATATTTAATAGACCAATTGAAGTTAACACTTCAACAGCCGACTTAATTGTGATGACCACTTGCGTTTTGCACAATTACTTGACAAAAAAAACAAACCAGCCAATAACACAAGATACCACAACAGACAATGAAGGCATTCTAACTACATTTACTCCCATGGGTCAACAGAGTAATCAAACTTATAAATATGCCTCTAGAATAAGGGATGAAGTCTCCAGGTATTTAATAACTGACGGGAATGTTGATTTCCAATGGAAGAAGCTGAACATCAATCATTAAATCATTTGTATTACCTCTTATTGTTGTTTTCAATATCTTTAATATTTTTATGTAAATAAAAGGAATTAATCTTATATATTCATTTCGGACGGACAAAGTGTTTCTTTTAAATAGAGTAATATGTTCATACGATATGCTTTAACTTTATGGGTTGCAAAACAACATTCGTTTTGAGAACCAGCCATATTTTCAAAAGTAATCAGGGGTGTTCTGGAAATCGAAAAAGCAAAACGCGAAAATTAGAGAAATATTTTTATAATAATCGTCATAAAATTATTTTATTACAGAAATCTTATTAAAAAACGACATTTAAAATTCTTGCGTTTTGTGTTTTCGGCTTGCAGAATACCCCTGAATATTATTGGAACAAATCCAGTTTACCAATGCACCTTAAAATAAAGAGAAATTATAACATGTATATACACAAATACCCCGGTATGCGTCGTTTCGCTTTGCGTCTAGTTTTTGTGGTCCCAATTAGCGACGCAAGCCGGGGTATTGGTGAAGATACATAGACCAAAAAGGTTTCCTATAGAGTCTTATCCACTTAGGACATGGTATGTTGAATTTTATGTTTCTAGGCCCGATATATACGATAACTAAAAACAGTACTAGTTGTTAAACCAAAAGCTAAAGGAGGGAATTTAATTTCCCCTAGCTTCTTTTTTGGTACTTTTTTCTCCCCATTGAGGTGTCAAAAATTTCAATATTGTATTGGGAGACCTAATAACCTACATATCTGCAAAAATTTCAAAATTGAGTTGTTATTGGATTTTTATTCCTTATAACTTAAGCTGTGTTAAATGTGCGGTTCCGTACGTAATCAAATGTTTGTTGATTTTATTTTTGTTTTTTAAATACATTTGAGAGACTTTGTGTTAATTTCTGACAGTAGGTTAAGCAAGGCTATGCATATTATGGTTGGGCCTTTAGGCTTTTACTTACTTTCAAACATATCAAAATATGAAATTTTCTTTGGGTCACATATCTATATTTGTTACTAATAGCTTAGTTATACATATATGCACTTTACAAAAAATGGGAGGGATTGGAAAAGTGAGCGTAGCACAAAAATATTTTTATTTATACCTGGAGAACGGTAACAATAAAACTGTCAAAATTTACTACAAATTGCTTAGTGATAAATGTAGTTACATATAATAAAAAACAATGAAAAGCAGGCTGGACGTGCATAGCCGGCCCTCGGTTTGCCGGATGGATTTTCTCCCATAAACATAAATATATATATGTACATATGTATCCTTGTGTATATGAAAATTCAAACTTATTATTTGGAGGTGCGTTGGTAAACTTGAGTTAAGACAAATTATTTCTTACCTCAGCTGAATTGTCCATTGTTTTTCGGATAACTATGGAATTATCCAGAAAGTTCATTTCGGTGTACCATGGTAATGATGATACGTACTGTTCTTCCGCTCCAGAACCAGACTTCTTTGTATTCATTTTTCGTTTCTCGTTGGTATATGTGGTACGTAAATTACGAATTTTTTTCTTTACAACTTCCACCATCATACCCATTTCTTTTGAAATGGATTCGTAGGCCTTGTTTTTTAAATCGTTACGCCTATACGATTTGCTACTCATATCCCACAATAGTGGGTGAGAACGGTATAAATTTATTAGTTTTAAAATATTTTCTTGGCTCAATTTAACTTCCATTTTTGCCACAAATTATAATTTTTACTTTTATTTCTGTTTGGTTTTGTTTTGTTTACAAAATAGAGTTACCGAGTTCATAATATAAGCCCATTTTTGGGGAAATGGTTTACATTTAGTTATATTAATACTATTTTAATAATATATATGTTCTATAATTAACAAAGTTGCTTTTATTAATGCACATTTCAAAAAATTAATCATAATAATACATTTATCAAGTAAAAACTTTAATTGCAATTCGATAATAATCCAGTAAATTTGCATTTAATTTTTAACAGGGTAACTTTGTTCATCGTTTTGTCATTTAGTGGCATGCAAGTGTCAAATTTCCACTCGCATGCAATTTTTGCTGCCACTGGAGCTGCCATTGCGAAAAATGTGAGTGTATTAGTAAAAAAGTGTGAGTGTATTGAGTTTTTCGAACTGGCAGTGGCATGTGTAAATGCTAGGTTAATAATACATACTTTAAATAAAGTGTGGGCTCATATTAAAGAAGAATGTCTTTTTAACCAAATAGTAACTTAAAAACTGTGGTAATTCTTTAAAAAAATTTTTAATAATTTTTTTCCTAGTACATGAATTAAGTTTAATTTTTCTTGTAAAATTTTATTAAAAATTAGGACAAGTTTAGCGACCTCTAGCAGCGGAAAACGCATTTAACATAAAAAAGGTTCTTCCTACAAGTAGTTTATTTTTCTTTAAAAACACTTTTCTTAAGTAAGTAAAAATATTTGAAAAAAAAAAAATTAAAAAGGTCTTGTTTTGCTACAATTTATGTGTAAGTAACCAATATACATAAAAGCAAATGTGACAGTAGGTGGAATTTTTGCGAAAGAAGATGTGTTGCATTATTTTCTAAACACTTTTTATTAGTTTAGTTGAAACTATGCGTTACGTAGATATGTACATACATATTATATGCTTTAAATTTTTAACACATAATATATTTTTTATTGTAAAGGACCATTTGCTCAAAACATATGAAGCCAGGAAAAAAATTGCAAATAATATAAATGATCAGGAAGTTTTAACCAATTCAAATTTGATGAACTGCAGTTTCCAGGACGACGCTACCGCAACGGGGAATGCTTACGATAAGCTAGATCTTCATATCCAAATCAGCTCAAACAACCTATCTGCACAAAACCATACTTCAACCATTAAGCAGAAGCTAAACAGACTATGCGATGGAGAGAGGGTGCATTTAGGCACCAATGTTCTTGATTATTGGCGCTTATCTTGTGGCCCGGATAAGGAGGTGGCACAACTTGTGGAGACTGTACTAGCTGTTCCAGCCACTCAAGTATCAGTAGAGCGTTGCTTTAGTGCCTTATCTACTATATTAACAAAACTAAGGTCTAAACTTTCGAAAAAGTCTCTTTCCAATTTACTCATAACAAAGCTAAATTATAACCTCTTAAATTTTTCGAATTTCGATGTTGATAATATCATAGCAAATGACCTTGCTTCTAGAATAAATTTATAAGATATACATTCATGTATGTAGACATTCATAGATATGTACTTATATATATTTAGTCCCTATTAAAACAATTTATAAGAAATACGTGAAGTTCCCTTTTGCTTTTTCTAATGAAATAAAAATACAAATAAACTTATTATAACATAAATACCTAGGGTTTTAATTTTGGGATTACTAGCTGAACAAAACTTTATCTATAAAAGCGTTTGTACTCGTACGTGTTACTAAAATTCAAGAACCGCTGGACCGATTGACACCAAATAAATAAGTTTAGTCTGGAACCAGGTTTACATACAGAGCAACGACTTAACAGCTAGTTTAAACATAGAGGTTATTATTATTTTTAAGTTAAAAATTAAAAATTCATTTCAGTAGAGTATCCAATAATTTGTCTTTTGGTTTTGTTCGAGTAAGGAATTAATCGATTTTTGAATTTTGCTCGATTAATTTTTTTTTTTTTCTCATTATTTTTTTATTGAATCTTTATATTTTAAATATGAACTAACAATAATTAATCAAATCTTAACCTAATACGTTATTTTACGTCCTGCCAGTGCCAGACAAAAATTTTCTTCATCACGGGTTCTGTTCACTTATATAGGTGTTTATCGCTCATCTAATTGGGTAAGTGCTGCAGTGTCTCTTCTTCTTAAGCGAGTGTGGCCGCCATGGCTTAAAATATTTCGAGCTAGTGGATTTGGGTGTTGTTCAAGCCTTTTTAAATATTTTACTGCATATTTTGTAATCATAGTTTTTACTAAAGGAACATTGAGATCCTTGTGAATATTTGAGTTTTTAACATACCAAGGGGCAGCTGTGATTATTCGAAGAAGTTTATTTTGGCGCCTTTGAATTTTTTCGATATTAGAGGCCGAGGCAGTGCCCCATAGTTGAATACGGTAGCACCAGATTGGCTTTAAGATGGAGTTGTAAAGTAAAAGTTTGCAGTCGAGACTTAGGACAGAGTTTCTTCCAATAAGCCAATGAATTTTAATGGCTTTTAGTTTCATTTGAGATAATTTTGCCTCTATATGGCTTTTCCACGTTAAACGGCGATCTAGATGAATACCGAGGTATTTTACATGCGAATTTTGAGGCACTAAATGATTATTGATTTTAATAGGGGGGCATGTTTCCCGACGCAAGGTAAATGTTACATGTACGCATTTTTGCTCATTGACCTTTATCCTCCATTGCTTCAGCCACAGTTCGAGTTGAAATATATGATCCTGTAGGTATCGAGATGCTTCTTGACTGTTTTCGTGCACGCTTAGAAAAGCTGTGTCATCAGCAAATGTTGAAGTTTGGGTGTAGTTGTTTATTGGCATATCCGAAGTATATGTTAAGTATAAAAGTGGGCCTAGGATGCTTCCCTGAGGGACTCCAGCTTCAATTGGTTGAGGAGAGCTTAAATAATCACCTTCTTTAATAATAAACTTTCGACCGACTAAGTAGCTTTCTAACAGCTTGTGTGTGTTTACTGGTAAGTTTAGCTTCAATTTATGTAATAAGCCTTCATGCCAGACTTTGTCAAAAGCTTGAGAAACATCGATGAAGAGAGCGGAACAATATTTTCTTTCTTCAAAGGCTTTTCTTATTGCGTTTACTATACGATGGGTTTGCTCAATTGTGCTGTGTTCTCTTCTAAAGCCGAATTGGTGGTTAGGAATACATCTGTTTTCATTTAGAATTGGGGTTAATTTTGACGCTAACAGCTTCTCAAACAGCTTTGATATATTTGAAAGTAAACTTATAGGCCTATATGACTCAACTTTTGTGTGATCCTTTCCTGGTTTAGGTATCATGATGACTAAGGAAACCTTCCACTTTTGAGGATAGTATTCCAGGCGTAAAATAGCATTAAAAATTAAAAGAATAATTCTCCTTGCTATGCTGGGTAGCTCCAAAAGCATTTTGTTGCTGATCTTATCAAAACCAGGAGCCTTCTTGGGGTTTAAATCACAAATAGCCTTTTCGATTTCTCTTATCTCAAATCTTAGGGGAACAGCTGCTCTAGCAGCAACAGGTGGTAACTCGACCGCCATATCGTGAGATATGTTAGGGGTAAATACGTGTTTTAAATGATTAACAAACAGATTTCCTTTTTCAACATCATTTCTTGCCCAACTTCCATTCAAGTTTCTTAATGGCGGATTAGCGACAACTGGCCTTTTGAGGTTTCTAGCTGCACGCCATAATGAGTAGTCTGATTGTGGAGTTCCATCAAGTTCCTTAAGATATTTTTCCAGAGAAGCCGTTTTCTGACTCTGCAGTAACTTTCTCAGCCTTTTTGTACAGTCTTTTAGTAAGTTCTTAAGTTGAGGGGATCTGTGCAATTGCCACTCTCTACGAGCTCTCCTTTTTTCAGACAAGAGACGCTCGACATCTGAGGAATATATTTTATTATTTTTGGTTTTTTTGGGGGCAATGCTGGAATGTTGAACAGCTAGTTTTAGAAAACTGTCAAAATTGACAATAGAGCGATCTATATACTCAGGTGTGCTAAGCGGAATATTTTCTGTGCAATGGGTACTGAGATATTTTTTATATTTTATCCAATTTATATGTGTAGCTGACGTCGCTATGTGACCAGAGGGAGATTCAATTCTATTGGTGTTTTTTATAGTAACAATTGTAGGTGTGTGATCAGAGGATAATTCTATGGAAGCTTCAACGTAAATCGTTTCTGTGGGGATGTTTTTAACCACGCCAAAATCGATGACATCTGGAATTTTTTGCGGATCAACAGGCCAATATGTTGGTTGGCCGCTCGCGACAACATTTAAATTCATTTTAGAGATTGTATTAAACAAAACACGACCCTTTGGTGTTATAAGTCGTGACCCCCAGAAGGTATGTTTTGCGTTGTAATCGCCAGCAGCCAGGAAACAGGGCCCCAGTGACTTATAATATTTGTAATATTCGCTTTCTGATATTGCAAATCTAGGTGGTGAATATAGAGATGAAATAACTATGCTTCGATTTAGCTCTTCGACACAAATGTTCGTAGCTTGGAGATAATCTTCACGATGATCACACATTGGGTAGTGTTTAATTCGGTTTTTTATTAATATAGCAGAACCTCCACAAGCTCTATCTCGAGGGTCCTTGGTATCATATAGAGTATAACCATTAATTTTAAACGTATTTCTTGAGGTCAAATGAGTTTCAGAAACCATCATGACATCAATTTGTTTATTTTTAAGAAAGTATTCTAATTCATTTTTATGTTGGCGGATGCCGTTTGCGTTCCAAAAACAAATTTTTAAACAGTTCATGGCTTGTTAAGAATAGCTTGCAATAACATCGATTGCATTCGAAGAATTTCCTGCATCATATTACCCATTGTGTTTGTAAAATTATTTACTGTTTGCACTAATGTTTCCATGGTTTTTTCTAGACGACTTAGATTAGAAACTGGAGTTTCGTCATTACTTGACGAAGCGCCTTGCATTGGTACATTGTTTGATTTTAAAACGTTAGCATAAGAGGTTCTGTTACTACTAGGCTGCGGAGCCTGAAGATCATTACTGTTTACTTGATTCGTTACCTGCATTTGAGGGGGATTAGTTTTCGGTCCAACCAACTGCTTGACGATAGTATATACAGGGCATCCTCTATAATTGGCAGTGTGATTACCACCACAGTTGCTGCATTTTTTTACGTTGGGGTCGGTTTTAGACTTATCGCAAAGAACTGTACCGTGTAGCTCACCACATACTACGCAAACAGGGGGTAAATAGCAGTATGCCTTAGTATGGCCAAATTCTTGGCAGTTCAAACATTGAACGGGACCACCTCTTTTGTGCGGCTCCTCTATAGTTACCTTTCTGTACAGAATGTATTTTAAATCATAGATGGGATGCGTTTCATTTTTTTTAAGCTTAACGTCGCCGGGTTCAAACTCTACTCGAAAAAGTGGTTGGGGAATTTTTTCTCTATTTTTAATGTTTACTACGTGTTTTACCTTGAAGCCTTTTTCTTCTAGGAATGTTTTTACCTCTTCTGGGTCCACACATGAGTCAATACCCTTAATCACTACCTGAAGACCTTTACTGCTTTTCAGTTGGTATGTATAAAAGTTTTTTTTTAGTGCTTCAAAGTTGTTTATTACTTTGCGAAAGTCATTCTCATGATTGACTTGTATTTTAGTCTCGTTTATACTACCACGCTTGATAGCCGCTATTTTCGAATTTTCACCTATCACTGATATCAAACTCTTTATGAGCTCATTTGAATTTTTTTTCCCTAAGATATATCGGGGGAGGCTTTGACGATTTTATGACGTTTGGTGCTTCAGAGGATTCATCCTCCAGAATTGCAAAACGATTTTGAGTATTTATTTTATCAAAAGTTGGTACTTTTGAGGCCGAAGCAACTGCTGCAGAGGTAGGGCTGCGTCCCCGTTTGAGCACTGTTATGTACCTGTCCATACCAACTTGTACTGTAGGCTTTTGAGAAATTTTTCCTTGAGTTACTGAGTTGTCCATAGCGGCTGTTTTGGGGTTACCGTATCATCACTTATTAAAGTTTTTTTTGGCTCTGCGGCAGCGCCTGCAGTTAACAAACTTGTTATTGTAATACGATCGAGCGTATTTGTAAACAAAGAAGGTGAGAGGGAACGCGTTCGAGTAATAGGTTTAGCCGTTAGGTAATTGCTATCATCGATTCTTTTTTTTGTTTCTACTTTTGTTTCGTCAACACTCACTGTAACATATGCATTTCTTTCATTATGTTTAATTGTTTTTGCATTGTACGCATTCATAAGTTTTTTTTTTTATTTTACAGTTTGTTTAATTGTGCTCTTCTTGTTATTTGTTGTTAAAAACCCCGATAATAAAAAAGAAGAATAAACAAAAACAAGAAATGTTTTTGCTTAAAATGTATGTTTGTATGTTTATGTATGTATGTTCATACATACATTTTTTTATTAAATTATAACTTTTATTATTTTAATTATTGACGTTTATGTTCACAAATTAAAAATTATTTTTAAGCGTCCAATTCGCTGATATTATATTATTTATTTAATAAATAATATTATGATTTTATAACAACTTATTTAAGTATGTTAAAAGAAAACAAAAACCGTATGCCGAGTTAAAAAAAACACGTCTGCATTCAACGAGCACTGTGATGCAAAAACGATTAATCGAGTAAGGGTTTTAAATTGTTTGAATTACTCAAATAAGTCAAATAATTTTATTCAATGGGAAAAACATAAATCTCTACATGAATTGATACTTTATTTTATTAAAAAAAAAAACAATAAAACAAACATGAAGTTTAACAATAAACAATAAAGTAATTCATATGCTATGTAGATAGTTCTTAAACTTTTAAATTAAGTTAATAATTAAAAAAATCATAAAACCCGGCTGCAAAAAATACAGTTTTTATAGGTACATTAAAAAAACCGAAACAAGATTAAGGAAAACTAAATTAAAACAAACTTGTATAAACAATGTTTACACTACTTCGGTTTAACAGACTACATATAAAATGATTTGAAAGCCAATGTTTAGTAAAGTTATGCTTAGTAGCAGGCGGGAACCATTAATTTTTTTCGGTTTATAATTTGCAATTGTGTCCCGCCTGTTTAACTTAATGCGGGTATTTAATATAGACTTTAGCTTATATTTTTAAAATAATTTTTTATTTTTTTATTATATTTTTGTCATTTTAGTCCCCGAACTTTTTGTGAGAGGTGTCAGCCAGTTATGAGAAACTATTAAAACCAATTTAATATTCCTAGAAATCGAGTGAAATTTAAGTCGTTGAATATTCTAAAAAACAAATATATTTAAATTAAAAAAGTAGAATTTTTAAAGATATTAATTTTGATCGATTAATTGACATAAATTGTTCAAGTTATTCGTTAATCGATAATGGCTATTTAAATTCGATCAAATAATGGTGGAAAAAATCCTGGATACTCTAGTTGCCAATGCAAAATGTTTTACAGTTATTGCCTGTCACAATGATAAAAAGGTAGCCACAATACTTAGAAAAATGTACAATAAGAAAAGGCAACAGGACAATTCATTCAAACATCTGTGCATACATTTTAATTCTACCTAATGGTATATCATAACTTTTTACAAAATACCAAATGCGCACCTGTGTTTGCCTGCAAAAATGTATAAAGTCATTATAACAGGTCAAATTTACGTTAAATAAATTACCATGAAATGGTAAGGTTAACTCTTTGGGCTCGGTTATATAATTGTAGCATAAAAAAAGTAAGCAATAAATTTAGTGCGAAACAATAGTTTCATTAATACATCAATACTGTCACATTTGCTTTTATGTATATTGGTAACTCACATAAATTGTAGCAAAACAAGACCTTTTTAATTTTTTTTTTTTCAAATATTTTTACTTACTTAAGAAAAGTGTTTTTAAAGAAAAAGAAACCAAAATATTTTTACAAGCACAAAATACCAACAAATTCTTGTGGCTATTTTTTTTTTCTTAATAATTGCTGCCTTTAGGTCAAAGATGCCCAGTTGTGGCTGATATCAGCAAATTAAACTCACACGTATACTTACGCTCTTTTGTTTGATCGTCAATCAACCAATAGGAAATCAGCATGTTGAGTGTGAGAAACAAACTACACTGGCAGAACTTCTGTGTCTTATTTTATATTTTAATCGTCATCGAGACTGCTGTCAGTGAACATATAAATTGAAATTATTGCGATATATTAATGATGTCAGCCGAAAAGTATTTTATGTTACAAAATGCAATGTCTTATTTGTCATAAGACATTTAGATGTCCGCATATATAAATTATATATGTATGTATGATAGATATATATATATATCTCAATACATTCATCAAGAGTATTACTAAAATAAATACATTCATCAAGAGTATTACTAAAATATGTACATTCATTAATTTTACATTTCCCTTTTGTTAAACAAAGGAACAGAAAAAAATGACAACACCCGCCACACATATGCTTTCGTCGCAATCTCGTTGACGACTAAATAAAATGAATAGCAAATTGTTTTCTTCCAGTGGAATTTCGTCACTCTCACCAATACTACTACCTTGGGCATCTTTGCTTTAGGTACGTCTTTTTGACGAAAGAAACTGGGACCTTTTAAAGGCATCAACGAATTTTTTTTTACAAACAAAACACATATCGTTAGCATAAATGCAAAACAATGTAGATATTATTGGAACATTTGAAGTTGACTTTTTTGTTGATTACGATTCATGTTACATATTTTTATAAAATTTGAAACTTCTATCTTAAAAAATAACCAAGTTATTTACAAAATAAAAAATTACGTATAATTTTTTTAACAACATAATGTATAGTCACACTCAAGAAAAAAATTAGCAGAGTTTTTAATTCTTTTTATAAGAGCACATTAATATTTTTAAACATCAAAACTGGGTAATCTGTTTTATAACTGTCATTACGGTGTTAGTGAAATTAGTGAACAGATAATGATTTATAATAATAATTTTCAGTATTGCATAAGAAAAAATAGAAAAGTGCTTTTAAAAGAACCGAACCGTTAGTAATTTTGAAATTTTGCAGCCTACCTCATAGCACTCCCAAACGCTAAGAATTTCGAAGAATAAATGGCAACATCTACAGGTCCTTAGATTTTTGAGTTAATATATGTATGTATATCCTTTTTAATAAATTTAAATACAGTCGAACTTCCCTATAATGAATCTGTATGGGACTACAAAATTTCTTCATCATATAAAAAGTTTATAATACAAAAGAAATATTTTTTATTAGTTTATTTAAAATAATCTGTTTTTTTTGTAAGGATTGCATTCTTCCAAGTGGATCTTTGTAAGTATGCGATGCAGAGTTCATTTGAAATAATTCGTTATATGGAGACAAATAGGTATGTATGAATATGAGTCAAATATTTATTTGCAAAATTTGTTCGTTGCAAAAAAAATTTCATTTTAAGGAGATCAAAATACTTTTAAATTAGAATGAAAAAGATAGCTTTTTAAATTAATTCATAGCTAAATTTAATGAAGTACAATTTTTAGTTTAAACCACTACTTATTAGTTATTAAAATCAATAAAAAATTATACATAATAGGTATATCATAATGTCTATAATAATATAAATATTCGTGTGGTTATCATATATATATTCTATTTTTCCGGTAATTTAACAAAAAATATTTAATTATTTTAAATGTTTGTTTCACTTAATACTTATATACATTTTTTGATGATACGTCTTTTTATTTCTGAAAATTACAAATTAATTTAACGTAACACACACAACTTCAAAAATAACAATAAATATAATATTTTTTCCTCAAAAAAATATCGTTTATCGCATTTTGAGCTGAAGTATTTAAAATTCTTTTAAATTTCAAATAATTAACATATTACAAAGTTTTATGCCTTGCATGTTAACTTATTAATGTGATGTTACATTATTCTGCATTTAAGATGACGATATGTGCAGTTCTTTTAATTTTTTTTTCAATAATTGTTTCCTTCAAAAAATCCAACAGACACTTTGGCTGGTTGCCTTAACCAAAAATATTTTACACAAACAAATACACACACATGCTATCGTGTTGTCAAGCGGGAAAAATTGCCAGCGCTTTAATTTTTTAGGCCTTAAAGAAGGTTTACAGCTGTATTTTTAATGAACTTTTACTTATTCCACTCTGCCTTATTTTAAAAGTTCTTTTAGAAGGGTTTTTATAAAATATTTTGCAAATTTAAATTTTCTATTCTAAGATAAGGGCTATCAAAATCGTTTTATTAGTAGTTATGTTTGAATGTGTACCAAGTTTAATTATTAATTTATTCACTTCGCATTATTAGCAAATACAATTACACTGGAATAAAGTTTTATTCTTAATTATTTTAAGAAGGCCTTTAAAGTAGATACAAGAAGCCAGGGTTTTGGTCTCCAATAACACACTGTATAAATTAGAAAACTTTATATCGGCAAAAAGGCCTTCTATAAGGCCTCTTTACTACTTCATTTTCCCGCTGTTAATGGTTGCGTTTTTTTCATTATGAGGAATTTGATTGGGAATTTTTTTAAATTTTTCATATCTGACAAATTCACTTATGAATTTTTTTGTTTGCTCATTTTTCATGAATGAGGAAATTCAAATTAGTTTTTTTCCTCACCCTCATGAGGATGAAAAAGCAGTAAAATTT
Organism: Pollenia griseotomentosa; assembly: GCA_963931875.1. NCBI lineage: Eukaryota > Metazoa > Arthropoda > Insecta > Diptera > Polleniidae > Pollenia > Pollenia griseotomentosa. The sequence continues at coordinate 165,489,890 of OZ007560.1, forward strand.
TTAATTTTTCCCGCTCGCTCATGACTGAAAAATGAGTGAACGTTTCGGTACTCTGGTTTTGTGCATTGTATAAAAAATCTGTATAACGAGTGTCAAGTGTAGTAGTTTGTGTTCATGTCGCATATATTTGTATATTTACACTTAATCCTCTTTTGCCGGTATTAATTTATTTATAATTACAAATTTAAAATTAAATAAAAAAATTCAATTTAAAAAAAGGTTGCATGTCTCAGAGAGCTCATTTAGATATAGGAAGATAAGCAAATTTAAAATTTATAATAAAAAGAGAAAAAAATGTAGGTAAAAGAAAAATAAATTTTAAGAATTAAAATATGTAGATATAAATAAATTTATTAGTTCAGGGCAAATGAAAAAGACATTAAGAAGGAAAAAGAGGGAAAAAGTATATATGTATAATGTCTTATTTTTGTGTTTTTCTGTTTTATTTTATATTAGTATAAATATTATTATTTTTAATTATTAAGTTTTTGTATAATAAATAATGTAAATTTTAATTTAAATATTTAGAATTTTTACTTAGCAAGGTACAGGTAATGATGGATTGGTAAGTGGAGAGAGGGGCCAAGTGGGTTGTGGGTCATGTGACTGAATTTGTGCGGATGCATCCATGACATGGTTGGCAGGGCGAAATGAGACAAACATCAGTCTCAAAATTCTTTATGTGGTGGTAGATTGTTGTGTAGATGTCAGTTTTGTTTGTTTTCATATTTTTGTGCTCGAATACGTGGCTGGTGAGGAGGGTTGGAACCCCCCGAGAAAAAATGCACAAGAGCTAGTGGGAAACCTCGCCAGACCAAACGGTTCGTAACAGAATGGCGCCCAATTAAATGTAGAAAAAAAAGCATGTGCAGACATCTAGACATGCTGTAATAGCCTAATAGTTGGTTTTTGTAATAGCCCTGGTCTAATCGTGAATCATGTTGTGCAAGTTATTTATGTAACAGTTGTAGGAAGTAATAGAATGTGTACGTAAATGTAGCTTGATGATGTGGTGATCGGTGAAATGTGTGCATAGTGAAATGTGATACAGTAACTTGCGAGTGCCCTGGTGCGTCCCCAAATGTATTGGGTTCGTTTCCATTTGTATATTGTTAAAATTTTAGAGTTCATTTGTGTAGTCATTGTTTAGTATTGAATGTTTTATAATCTCTAATAGCCTGTCGTGATATGTTTCGTGAAGTGTGTAGCATTAGAGTTATTCATACGTCCTGAAAATGATTGTTTTGATTTTGTTTTAGTGTTGAATGTGTAATAATGTCTGATATCCTGTCATGATCGTGATATAGGTAGTAGCGGCGTTATTAACGTTTGTCTCTAGAATGAATTTTTTTTTTTTTGAAATCTTGAAAGTAAATTGCATAAAAATTTAATGCAGCCTACGTTCAAGACCTACGTTCAAGAACAACTTGATCGTGTGGCCGCAGAGTTACATATACTGCGAAGGCTGCATTCAATTTGTATGCAATTTACTTTCAAGATTTCATCAAGACAACAATTTATAACTTGACGGTTACACGATCAAGTTTTGCCTATCAAGTTTTAATACTCTTACACTTTTCTACCAATACACTCATACTTTTAAAAATTGAAACGAACTTGCCTTTAAAATTCTCTTTCCAGAGAGTGCTTCAATTTACGTTCAAGAAAACAGCTGATTTCAAGGTTAGTGAGCAAATTTTTAGTTTGCCTTTATAAATTGTTTTCTTGATGACATCTTGAATGTAAATTGCTCAAAACTTTAATGCAGCCTACGTCACAACTTTCAATTTTTGTTAATTTTGACAATTAATATATGTAAAAGACTATCAAGAAAATCTTGATCGTGTGGCTGCACTGTAAAGACAAACATGTAATCAGCTGTTATATTGAAAGTTAAATTGCCAAACAAATGAAAAGGTGAAATTGAAAGCCATATACGTGGTCAATTTAAAAAATGTGAGTGGGTTAGTAAAAAAGTGAGAGTGTATTGCAAATTGAATGGAATTGAAAGGCAAAACTTGATCGTGTGGCCACCAAGTAAGCTAACCCCGGGTCTCCACGTAGCAATATTGATTGCGGCAAACGTTAACCCCGGGTCTTCACTTAACAATATTAATTGCGGCAAACGTCAAATTTCAGTGCTCCATAAAATTTGCGAATTATAAACAGCATATTGCCATGAGTGGCAATCCATTGCGCAATGATTGCTCTTCTTATTGCTTGAGCAATTATTGCTTAGCAATATGCTGTCAAATCAGTTGTAATTTATCTGACTTTTCATTTCTCTGTACGGTTGTTTTTTGTTTGTGTGTTTATTTATTAAAAAAGCAATCAATAAATATATTATTATATATTATATTTTTTAATAAACGTCAAGATCAACAAAAGCAAACGACGAATTTATTTTTTTGTATATTTTTATTTTTTCAATAGAACAATTCAACTTTTTTTTAACGCAAATAAACAAAAAAGTAATACAATACACAGCTACGACAAATACAATTAATTATTTTATTAATTAAAAAAAGAAAATTTCACAACCACTTCAAAACACAACATAAAACATTTGTTATAAGCCCGGGTCTTCACGTAGCAATATTTATTGCGGCAAACGTCAAATTTCATTGCTCCATAAAATTTGCGACGTATAGACCGCATATTGCCATGAGTGGCAATCCATTGCGCAATGATTGCTCTTCTAATATGCTGTCAAATCAGTTGTAATTTATCCGACATTTCATTTCTCTGTACGGATGTTTTTTGTTTGTGTGTTTATTTATTAAAAAAGCAATCAATAAATATATTATTATATATTATATTTTTTAATAAACGTCAAGATCAACAAAAGCAAACGACGAATTTATTTTTTTGTATATTTTTATTTTTTCAATAGAACAATTCAACTTTTTTTAACGCAAATAAACAAAAAAGTAATACAAAACACAGCTACGACAAATACAATTAATTATTTTATTAATTTAAAAAAGAAAAATTCACAACCACTTCAAAACACAACATTAAACATTTGTTATAAATATGTACAGCCACAAAACTTTATACGACTACTCGCGGTGAAAATTGCAAATTTATGGCAAAGCAATTTCAAGTGTTCTCCAGCAATAAATTCAGCAATTATTGCTCCATTGTTCTGCCGACGTTTTTGCTTGTACTTAGCAATAAATATTGCAACGTGGAGACCCAGCGTAAATATGTACAGCCACAAAACTTTATACGACTACTCGCGGTGAAAATTGCAAATTTGTGGCAAAGCAATTTCAAGTGTTCTCCAGCAATAAATTCAGCAATTATTGCTCCATTGTTCTGTCATTGTTCTGCCGACGTTTTTGCTTGTACTTTTTTTTCTCATTATTTATTTATTGAATCTTCATATATTAAATATGAACTAACAACAATTAATCAAATCTTATCCTAATTCTTTATTTTATGTCCTGCCAGTGCAAGACAAAAATTTTCTTCATCACGGGTTCTGTATCACATTTATATATGTGTTTATCGCTCATCTTAATGGGTAAGTGCAGCAGTGTCTCTTCTCCTTAAGCGAGTGTGGCCGCTATCATTTAAAATATTTCGAGCTAGTGGATTTGGGTGCAACTCTAGCCTTTTTAAATATTTTACCGCATACTTCGTAATAATAGTCCTTACCAGTGGCACATTGAGATCCTTGTGAATATTTGAGTTTTTAACATACCAAGGGGCAGCTGTGATTATTGGAAGAAGTTTATTTTGGCGCCTTTGAATTTTTTCCATATTTGAGGCCGAGGCAGTGCCCCATAGTTGAATACCGTAGCACCAGATTGGCTTTAAAATAGAGTTGTAAAGTAGTAGTTTGCAATCGAGACTAAGAACAGAATTTCTTCCAATAAGCCAGTTAATTTGAATTGCTTTTAGTTTCATTTGGGTTAATTTTGCTTCTATATGGCATTTCCATGTTAAACGCCGATCTAGATGAATACCGAGATATTTGACATGCGATTGTTGAGGCACTAGTTGATTATTGATTTTAATAGGGGGGCATGTTTCCCGACGCAAGGTAAATGTAATATGTACGCATTTTTGCTCATTGACCTTTATTCTCCATTGTTTTAACCACAGTTCTTGGTGAAATATATGATCCTGCAGGTATCGAGATGCTTCACGACAGCAAAAGTTGAGGTTAGGGTGTAATTGTTTGTCGGCATGTCCGAGGTATATATAAGATAAAAAAGTGGGCCCAGGATACTTCCCTGAGGGACTCCAGCTTCAATTGTCTGAGGAGAACTTAAAAAATCACCTTCTTTAATAATACATTTTCGACCGACCAAGTAGCTTTCTAACAGCTTGTGTGTGTTAACCGGTAGGTTCAGCTTCAATTTATGTAACAAACCTACATGCCAGGCTTTATCAAAAGCTTGAGAGACATCGATGAAGAGAGCGGAGCAATATTTTCTTTCTTCAAAGGCTTTTCTTATGGCGTTTACTATCCTATGGGTTTGTTCAATTGTGCTATGTTCTCGTCTGAAACCGAATTGATGGTTAGGTATACACCCATTGTCATTTAAAATTGGGGTTAATTTGGACGCTAAGAGCTTCTCAAACAGCTTTGATATATTAGATAATAAGCTGATAGGCCTATATGACTCAACTTTGGTGTGATCTTTTTCTGGCTTTGGTATCATCGTAACTAAGGAGACCTTCTATTCTTGAGGGTAGTATTCAAGTCGTAAAATAGCATTAAAAATTAAAAGAATAATTTTCTTTGCTATGCTGGGTAGCTCCAGAAGCATTTTGTTGCTGATCTTATCAAAAACAGGAGCCTTCTTGGGGTTTAAATCACAAATAGCTTTTTCGATTTCTCTTATCTCAAATCTTAGGGGAACAGCTGCTCTAGCAACAACAGGTGGTAACTCGGCCGCAATATCGTGAGATATGTTTGGGGTAAATACGTTTTTTAAATGATTAACAAACAGATTTCCATTTTCAACATCATTTCTTGCCCAACTACCATTCAAGTCTCTTAATGGTGGTTTAGAGACAACTGGCCTTTTGAGATTTCTAGCTGCACGCCATAATGAGTAGTCTGATTGTGGGGTTGCATCAAGTTCCTTAAGATATTTTTCCAGAGAAGCCGTTTTCTGAGTCTGCAATAACTTTCTAAGCTTTTTTGTACACTCTTTTAGTAAGTTCTTAAGTAACGGGGATCTGTGCAATTGCCACTCTCTTCGAGCCCTCCTTTTTTCAGACAAGAGACGCTCGACATCTCTGGAATATATTTTAATATTTTTTGTTTTTTTGGGGCAATACTGGAATGTTGAACAGCTTGTTTCAGAAAACTGTCAAAATTGGCAATAGAGCGATCTACATACTCCGGTGTACTAAGCGGAATATTTTCTGTGCAATGGGTGCTGAGGTATTTTCTATATTTTAACCAGTTAATTTGCGTAGCTGTCGTCGCTAAGTGACAAGTCGGAGATACAATTCTATTGGGGTTCATTATAGTAACAATTTTAGGTGTATGGTCAGAAGATAATTCTAAGGAAGCTTCAACATGAATCGTTTCTATGGGGATGTTTTTAACCACGCCGAAATCGATAACATCTGGAATTTTTTGATGATCAGTAGGCCAATATGTTGGTTGTCCGCTCGCTACCACATTTAAATCCATTTTAGAAATTGTGTTAAATAAGACACGACCCTTTGGTGTTATAAGTCGTGACCCCCAGAAGGTATGTTTAGCGTTATAATCGCCAGCAGCTAGGAAACAGGGTCCTAATGATTTAAAATATTTACAGTATTGGCTTTCTGATATTGAAAATCTAGGCGGTGAGTATAACGATGAAATTACTAGGTTTCTATTTAATTCCTCACCGCAAATGTTCGTTGCTTGGAGATAATCTTCACGGTGATCAAACATTAGGTAGTGTTTGACTCGGGTTTTAATTAAAATGGCTGAACCTCCACAAGCTCTATCTCGAGGGTCCTTGGTATCATATAGTATATAACCATTGATTTTAAACGTATTTCTTGAGGTCAAATGAGTTTCAGAAACCATCATGACATCAATTTGTTTGTTTTTAAGAAAGTATTCTAATTCATTTTTATGTTGGCGGATGCCGTTTGCGTTCCAAAAACAAATTTTTAAACAGTTCATGGCTTGTTAAGAACAGCTTGCAATAACATCGATTGCATTCTTAGAATTTCCTGTATCATATTACCCATTGTGTTTGTAAAATTATTTACTGTTTGCACTAATGTTTCCATGGTTTTTTCTAGACGACTTAAATTAGAAACTGGAGTCTCATCATTACTTGGCGAAGCGCCTTGCATTGGCACATGGTTTGATTTAAGGACGTTAGCATACGAGGTTCTGTTATTACTAGGCTGCGGAGCCTGAATGCCATTAGTGTTTACTTGATTTTGTACCTGCATTTGTGGGGGATTAGTTTTCGGTCCAGCCGACTGCTTGACGATAGTATATACAGGGCATCCTCTATAATTGGCAGTGTGATTTCCGCCACAGTTGCTATATTTTTTTACATTGGGGTCATTTTTAGACTTATCGCACTGGACTGTACAATGTAATTCTCCACATACGACGCAAACAGGGTGTAAATAGCAGTATGCCTTAGTATGGCCAAATTCTTGGCAATTAAGACATTGAACGGGACCATTTCTTTTGTGCGGCTCCTCTATAGTTATTCTTCTGTAGAGAATATATTTTAAATTATAAATAGGATGCGTTTCATTTTTTTTAAGCTTAATGTCGCCAGGTTCTAATTCTACCCGAAATAATGGTTGGGGATTTTTTTCCCTGTTTTTAATATTTGTAACGTTTTTTATGTTAAAACCCTTCTCTTCCAAAAAAGTTTTAATTTCATCTGGGTCCACGCATGAGTCTATGCCCTTGATCACTACCTGAAGACCTTTGCTGCTCTTTAGTTGATATGTGTAAAAGCCTTTTTTAAGGGCTTCTAATTTGTTAGTTAATTTACGAAAATCATTCTCCTGATTTACCTGTATTTTTGTCTCGTTTATATTTTCGCGCTTGATTGCAGCTACGTAAAACGAATTTTCACCTATTACCGAGATCACGCTCTTTTTTAACTCACTTGAGTTTTGCTCCCTTAGATATATCGGGGGTGGCTTAGAAGATTTTATAACGTTTGGTGCTTCCGAGGATTCCTCCAGAATTGCAAAACGATTTTGAGAGTTTATTTGATCAAAAGATGGTACTTTTGAAGCCGAAGCAACTGCTGCAGAGGTAGGGCTGCGACCCCTTTTAAGCACTGTTATGTACCTGTCCATACCAACTTGTACTTGAGGCTTTTGACCACTTTTTACTTGAGATGTTTGCATTGCATCTGTGTTAGAGTTCATGGTACCATTTGTTAATAAGATTGTGTTTGCCGTTGTGGCAACACTGGCAAGCGAGAGGCTTATATTTTTTTAACGTATCACCATCAACCGTCTTTGTAAAAAGAGAGGGCGAAAGGGATCGTGTTCGAAAAATTGGCTTAGCCGTTAGGTAGTTACTATTGTTTTCTTTTGTTTTATTTATTACAGCATTGTCTTCGTTAGCATGCACTGTCACATAAACATTTCTATAATTTAGTTTTTTTGTTGTTTCATTGTTTTTATTCATGCAATAAATTGTTTTTCACCGTTTAACTGTGCTTTTAATATTTTTGTTATTTATTGTATTTTACAAACAAAAAAAATAAGAACTTTAAACTAAAATGTTTTTGCTCAGAATATGTATGTATACATACACATGTATGAACATTAGTACGTATATATTTTTACTATTTTTCTTTATTTAATATTTTTTTCGTATTAATTGTTCACTTTTATGTTAAATAATTAAAATAACAAAATATATCATTTATTTTCAAGCGTCCATTCGCTGTTTATATAACAGAATCAAATGTGATTAATTAAAAATTAAAATTGTATGCGGAGTTAAGAATACACGTCTGTATCACAACAAAGCACGAACCGAACTTTTGAACTTAGCAATAAATATTGCAACGTGGAGACCCAGCGTAAATTTGATTGCTCCATTAAATTTGCGACGTATAAACCGCATATTGCCATGAGTGGCAATCCATTGCGCAATGATTGCTCTTCTGATTGCTTGAGCAATTATTGCTTAGCAATCTGCTGTCAAATCAGTTGTAATTTATCTGACATTTTATTTCTCTGTACGATTGTTTATTTATTTGTGTGTCTATTTATTAAAATATCAATTTTTATCAAATGTAAGTAAAAAAAAAGTAATACAAAGCACAGCTACGACAATTACAATTAATTATTTTATTAATTGAAAAAAGAAAATTGAACATCCAGTAAAAACAAAACATAAAACATTTGTTTAAAATACAGCCACAAAACTTTGGACAACTACTCGCGGTGAAAATTGCAAATTGATGGCAAAGCAAAAACAAGTGTTCTCCAGCAATATAATCAGCAATTATTGCTCCATTGTTCTGCCGACGTTTTTGCTTGTACTTAGTCCCCTTTTACAAAGTGACAGACAGAAGGCAGACAGACGAAGTTTGTTGGTAAGGGGGCGACGCTGTATGCGTGACACACTTTACTTTTTTCCTCTCTCGCCTACAAACTTCGTCTGTCAGCCTTCTGTCTGTCACATTTTAAAAGGGTATTAGCAATAAATATTGCTGCGTGGGGACCCGGGGAAAAGCTAGCCGCCGCCAATTGGCAAAAATGCCAGTGTTGCCACTTTCTGGGTAATTACCCGAATTTGGTATAATTTTTATAGTCGTGGGTAATTTCTCTTACAGTGCAGCCACACGATCAAAATTTTCTTGATAGTCTTTTACATATAATATTTGTCAAAATTTCCAAAAGTTGAAAGTTGTGACGTAGGCTGCATTCAATTTTTGAGCAATTTACTTTCAAGATGTCATCAAGAAAACAATTTATAAAGGCAAACGAAAAATTTGCTTACTAACCTTGAAATCAGCTGTTTTCTTGAACGTAAATTGAAACACTCACTGGAAAGAGAATTTTAAAGGCAAGTTCGTTTCAATTTTTAAAAGTATGAGTGTATTGGTAAAAAAGTGTGAGTGTATTAAAACTTGATGGGCAAAACTTGATCGTGTAACCCGCAAGTTAGGTGTAATTCAGGTGTAATTTAAAATTTGTACTTCAGATACCCAAATAAAATCAAGATTCGATATTAGTGATGACATTTATTTCTTTTTAAATACTGTTGATAAAAACTGCTCAGTCTTCTGAACCAAAGTCTCGGATTCTTTTTAAGAAAAGTCTTAATATAATTAAAAATATGTTTCCAAAAGTTTGGTAATGAATGTCGCAAGATAGACCCTTAGATTTGGATAAATATGCCTATCATAGCGACTTAGAACCTGAAGTTTATTGTAAAAAGTTATTCAAACTAAAAACTAGCCTGGGGGAAGATATGTTTCCAATATTTGAACATATAATTAATTTTATTTTTATCTTGCAACTTTTTAATGCTTTAGTTTGAAGAATATTTAACGCCCTTAACAGTTGTAAAACTGAATAACGAAAGTTATATACAACCTTGCAGTCATTTTGTTAACTAAAAAATGTACAAAGGGGAGTTTTTAAGACCATGAAGCATAAAATGGTAGACAACAAAAAAAAAAAAAAATTATTTTAATCGCAGATTAATACACGGTATTACCACGTGATACTGTTTTCAAACAAATAGGCACCACGCCTGTCCTTGACGAAACGCATTGCAGACGTCTAGTTTTGTTCCTTTTTTCGAGAATCGCTGGCTGCCCTTCACGAATAAAATGAACAATATTGACCAAGGCGAATTCATGTAAACGGTGGTGTCGATACTACAACAAGTAACAACACCAAAAACACAACAATGTATTTTTTTGTTGCTTTCGTTGATCTATATGTCAAAATCACAAGGAACTTTTGAAATTTCTCTCCCTAATTAAGAAACAAAAAGTAGCACAGCTGTGTTTTCAACGCCACCTGAAAAATGAATTCGCCTTGATATTGACCTTCAAGACGTCAATTGTTGCTGGTTTATCAGCATAAGCCAGTGACTTCACATCCCTGGAAAACAATCGCACGGCCTTGAAGTCTAATTGACCGTTTATTTTCTCTAAATCAACACTTCGCCTTCATTTGTGAAAAAATAAGTTGGTTCATTTAAATCATGAAGTCGCCTATAAGTTTCGAAAATCGATGGCTGATTTTTAAAGTAAATTTTGATAATTTGGTGGCGTTGTTCAAGTATGAATCTATTATAATGATGTGCCTGAGCAAAAAGTGAGAGCTGTCTGACAGTTCGTTTGACAGCTAACTTTTCTTAAGCTCTATCGGGCTTAAAAAACACCCATTATAAAGGAATGGCAATGAGCATGTTGAACCTTCCCTAGATATATGCAACCAAATGTGGAAGTTAAACTCATTATTTTAGGAGTTCTTTTTTAAGTTTTATTAATTGTTTTTTAAATCTTTAATGTAATTTTTGTTAATTTATTTTAAATTACCATAAGAATCTAAACAGTTTGACTAATATTGATCTGCTTTCAATAGGTTTGTTGTGTTTTCGTTTTTATTATAAATATCTTTTTATTAAATAAAACTTCAATTTTATAACAGGGGTAATTCCATTTAAATCGGGTAATTTTGATTCATCTGAAGTGTAATTTTGAATTTTGCTGCTGGTAACACTGAAAAATGCTAAAAACAAACAGCGGCGGCTGCGCTAAGCCGTTTTGGAGCCTATCGACTTGGTACTCTGGCAGACTATTTTATAGATTTTATTTAAATTTTACTATATATTTGAAAATGCTATCAAGAATTGGGGTACTGTATAAACCATTTTTGCAAAAAGTATCGGTGGCAAACAATTTTGTTGTGCAGATTAGAAATAGTCATGTGTAAGTAAAAAGTATTGCGTAATGTGCATACAATTATGCATGTCAATATATTTAAATCAATTTTTAGAGTTTCTTATCGAGTTGCTCCTCCGCCGCATTCAAAACCAACTCAAATTGGAGCTGAACTAGTTGGTGCTGCCATGTGGTGGTGGGTCCTTTGGCATTTGTGGCATGAACATGAACATATTACCGTAAGTTTTCGAAATAACATACTGTGCGTCAAATTAAAGTAAAAACCACATAAAAATTTAGGTTTTGTCGATTATCTACATAACTAAATTTTACGAAAAATTTAGCATATTACTACAAGTAATCAGTTCTTTATGTAATTTTGGTTCAAAAATGATCCGCACCAAAATTGATTTCTAAAAAAGACTGAGTTTTTTTTTTAAGTATTTTTATTTTGAAACATGTCTTGGAACAAGTCCAGTTTACCAACGCAGCTCAAAACAAAAAAAAAAAAAGTATATAGGGTAATAGAAACTTGAAAAATAAGAAGAAAAAATTAAATGACAAAATTCTCGGAAACGCTTAGTTTCCGAGTTATGGACCTCTGAAGTTTTCATTTGAATTTGCGATTTCCCACTACATTTCTGAACGTATATGGCCAATATTGGTATCATTTGAAAGCTTTTGAACAGATCTTTCTGGAAATGCAAAATTTTTTTAAAACCTTTTAACTCTTTAGCACCTAATACAGTTTTTACACAATTTTATATTAAAATATTACGGAAGTGCACTAGGTAATAAAAATTTAATCAAATAAACCCCAGCTTCGCTAAATAATGCTTCACCGCATAGCCGGCCTTCGTCCGGGCGCAAGGATTTTCTGCTCTATGGTATAACAAACACCGGCTTCGCTAACTAAAGCATCTCCGCATAGCTGGCCTTCGGCCGGGTGCAAGGATTTTCTCCTCTATAGTATAACAAACACCGGCTTCGCTTACTGAAGATTTTCTGCATAACCGGCCTTCGGCCGGTGTTTCTCCTCTACCCCCGGCTTCCGTTACAAAAACTTCCCTACAAAGTAAGTAATACGTAAGTAAACCAACAATAATTTAAATAAAATAAAGCAAAAAAGATAATCAAAAAAACCTTAACACATGTATGCACATACTCATGCATATATATAATAAATATAACAGTTAAGCATAAAATAAAGGAACAAATCTAGTTTAGGCACGCACACCCAAGTAAAAAAAAAATACCTAGGGTGATAGAAAATTGAAAAATAAGAAGAAAAAATAAATAAAATTATTGGCGCAAACGCTTAGTTTTCGAGTTATGAATGTTTTAAGTTTTCATATATATGTGCGATTTTCCATTACATTTCTAAAGCTATTGTTGGTTTATTACCGTATTTCTTGCTATTCAGAAAAGTTTTAGTTAGCGAAGCCGGTGTTTGTTATACCAATTTCAATTTTCTATCAGCCTAGGTACTTTTTTTTTATTTGGGTGTGCGTGCCTAAACTAGATTTAAGCCAAAATAAATATAACCGTTATTAATGTAAGTGATTTTAAAAATTTCGGCATCACATTTTAAAAATATAATGGAGATCAATAGATCAACAGAAATTTTTACCATTTTTAAAAGTAATTTAAAAGGGCCTATTCCTAGCGAAGCCCTCCCAATTTTAGTGGACTGGGGACTGATTCCAAAGGAAGGCGATTACGTTTGTAATAATGGTCATCCTTTGAAATTAGTCCCCAGTAATAACATTGACGGATGGACTTGGAGGTAAGTAAAAGTGAATTTATTTAGATATGGGGGATTTCATGTCAAGTGACCCAATTTTGAAATCGATGTCTTCCGATTTGGATGAAATTTGCACCAAGGTTAGTCCTATTGGATAGTAGTTTAGACACAAATTTTCAACAAGATCGGTCTAAAAGTTTCTGAGTTAGTGGGGGTCAAAATTTGACATTTTGGCCATACAGGTGTTCTTTCTTATCCATGTAACTTATTACCTATTGGTGTTAGCAAAATTTGTCCCAAGTAGCTTCGATAGCTATTTGATCCATCTTTTGAAAAAAATTTCTTTTGTTTTTTTAAAAAATTTTTTTTATTTTTTTTTTTTAAATTTAAAATTTTTTTTATTTTTTTTTTTAGCGGGTATGTTTTTTTTTTTTTTTTTTTTGTTCAAAAGAAAGCTTATGTCTTTTCCTTTAAGGTAGTTTTGGTCCCTTTTTGGGATGCGAGCGGCTTATGTATAAAAAAAAATAATTTCTAACTCTAGACAAGGGTTTTTCAATTTTTAGCATATGCAGTGTTCTTTCTCATCCATTTAACTTATTAGCTATTAGTGTTAGCAGAATTTGTCCCAAGTAGCTTCGATAGCTATTTGATCAATATTCTGAAAAATTTTTTTTTTGTTTTTTTAAAACTTTTTTTTTTAAATTTAAAATTTTTTTTTTAAATGTAAAATTTTTTTTTTATATTTTTTTTTATCCGGAATGTTTTTTTTTTTTTTTTTTTTTTGTTCAAAAGAAAGCTTATGTCTTACCCTTTAAGGTAGTTTTGGTCGCTTTTTGGGATGCGAGTGGCTTATGTATAAAAAAAATTATTTCTAACTCTAGACGAGGGTTTTTAAATTTTTAGCATATGCACTATTTTGAATTTTTTCCTATTTGTGTTTAAGTGTTTCTAAAGCCTTAAAAATAAAACGTTTGCAAAGAAACTAGACAAATTAACCTTTCCGACGGTATGTTACAAACCCAATTACTATTTTATACCTTCGATACTATAATGCCCACAATATGTTACCTAGGAATAAAATCACTTTTTTTCTGTAGAAATGTTGACAAATTAAATTCTTTTTATTAATTTGTAATAATAATTAAATTAATATATAATAATAATAATTTCTAATAATAATAATAAAAAGATAAAGATAAATAATTTAATAAAATTTATGTAGGAAAAATTAAAAAAAGAATTATTTGTCAACATTTCTACAGAAAAAAGTGATTTTATTCCTGGGATTAACATATTGTGGGCATTATAGTATCGAAGGTATAAAATAATAATTGGGTTTGTAACATACCGTCGGAAAGGTTAATTTGTCTAGTTTCTTTGCAAACGTTTTATTTTTAAGGCTTTAGAAACACTTAAACACAAATAGGAAAAAATTCAAAATAGTGCATATGCTAAAAATTTAAAAACCCTCGTCTAGAGTTAGAAATTATTTTTTTTATACATAAGCCACTCGCATCCCAAAAAGCGACCAAAACTACCTTAAAGGGTAAGACATAAGCTTTCTTTTGAACAAAAAAAAAAAAAAAAAAAAAACATTCCGGATAAAAAAAAATATAAAAAAAAAAATTTACATTTAAAAAAAAAATTTTAAGTTTAAAAAAAAAAGTTTTAAAAAAACAAAAAAAAAATGTTTCAGAATATTGATCAAATAGCTATCGAAGCTACTTGGGACAAATTCTGCTAACACTAATAGGTAATAAGTTAAATGGATGAGAAAGAACACTGCATATGCTAAAAATTGAAAAACCCTTGTCTAGAGTTAGAAATTATTTTTTTTTATACATAAGCCACTCGCATCCCAAAAAGCGACCAAAACTACCTTAAAGGAAAAGACATAAGCTTTCTTTTGAACAAAAAAAAAAAAAAAAAAAACATACCCGCTAAAAAAAAAAATAAAAAAAAGTTTTAAATTTAAAAAAAAAAAATAAAAAAAATTTAAAAAAAAAAACAAAAAAAATTTTTTTCAAAAGATGGATCAAATAGCTATCGAAGCTACTTGGGACAAATTTTGCTAACACCAATAGGTAATAAGTTACATGGATAAGAAAGAACACCTGTATGGCCAAAATGTCAAATTTTGACCCCCACTAACTCAGAAACTTTTAGACCGATCTTGTTGAAAATTTGTGTCGAAACTACTATCCAATAGGACTAACCTTGGTGCAAATTTCATCCAAATCGGAAGACATCGATTTCAAAATTGGGTCACTTGACATGAAATCCCCCATATATAAAATTAAATATTTATGTATGCATATATAGATGCTGGCACAACTCGCGGGGAAAAAAATTAAAAGGCCACAGGTGCAACGCAAATGTTTCGTTAAGAAAAAACACTTTTTTTAACAAATCGCACCTTAGTGTATGCCAAATATTAATATTCTCATATTTGTGGACAGAAATTGTATCCCTCGACTTTATAATGAGGGAAACAGGCATTGAGAGTCGGACAACTGCAGTTGATTGGAACAATTTTTGTCGGGAAGTGGTTGTGTTTGGCTCGTTCCAAACAAATTTAAAAATAGGAGGACTTGACATTATTGTTGAGATTGACGAGAGTAAAATTGGAAAGCGAAAGCACCACAGAGGCCACCATGTAGACAATGGATCTTCGGAGGAGTGGAAAGAGTAAGCGGAAAGTGTTTTATGGTGCCAGTGGAAAACAGAAGCCGGGAAACACTAATACCGCTAATACAAAAACACATTTCTCCGGAATCAATTATTGTTTCCGATTTTTGGAAGGTAAGTGATAAAGAATAAACAATATTTTAATGAATCTAAATTACAAACATACATATGTATGTATATCTTTTCAGTCATATGATACTCTAAAAAATATTGGGTACAAACACCTAAAAGTGAACCACACCGTTTCATTTGTGGATGCAGAAACTGGCCAGCACACAAACACCATCGAAGGCCTGTGGCGGCACTTAAAACAGTCAGTGCCAGAATACAACAGAAGGAAACACTTTTTTAACGGATATGTACAAAAGTTTATCTTCCTTCGTTGGTGCAAATCGCAAGATAAAAACAAATACAGGGAATTTTTAAAACTTGCAGGTAAAATGTATAACCCTGTACAGCCCAATAACAATATTGGAAATATTATTTCAATGGCAGCAGAGAGAATCAGAGAGCGATTAATTTTTTTATTTTTTTTTTTATTTTCTAAGTGTAGATAACAATAAGTACGTATGAATATAAGTTAAGTTTATTTTAGAAAAAAGTGAATTAAAAAAAAATTATACTTATTAAAAACTTTTGTTTTTTTTCGAAAACTTATCGCCGCTTCTTAATGGGTTAAGAATTTTTAAATAAAATATGTATCCAGAAAGATCTGTTCAAAAGCTTTCAAATGATACCAATATTGGCCATATACGTTCAGAAATGTAGTGGGAAATCGCAAATTCATATGAAAACGCTTAGTTTCCGAGAATTTTGTCATTTTATTTTTTCTTATTTTTCAATTTTCTATTACCCTATATACTTTTTTTTTTGTTTTGAGCTGCGTTGGTAAACTGGACATAAGCCCATGTCTTCAATTGTCATATGAAATAAGATTTATATTTAAACTATGTGATGATTTACACAATACAGTAGACGCTCGCAAATTAGAACCGCTTTGTTTTTGAGGCAATTCTAATTTCTGAATTATTCTAATTTCTGGACGTTTTTATTTCGAATAAAAAATAAAAATTACTTAAATTTTTTTTTAATCAATTTTATTTGATTGACATTAAATGTATTTTTTAAAATTAAAAATACCGTGTCGTTTCTTATATTTGGAAAACTATCCATTGCTTCCACGGAATGCATTTTCATATTTATAGGGATATTCCTCTCTAAATATTTTTTTAGCTTTCTCTTTAAACCACTCATACAGACGACTTACCATATTTGGGTATTCAGCGCTATGCAAAGATTTATTGCTTGCTTCCTGATATGTGTTGAAAACAGCATTTAATATTGCTGTTCTATGTCATTTGATATAGCTGATTGAAGATGTCGTAACATTAATATTCCATTCAAACCCTTTGTCAAGCTTTTCTAATATTTTGACCTTCGTTTCCAATGATAAAGTGTTTTTTTTTACGTTTATTTGACATTTCGAATGCTACACTTTCACTTTTTAATAGAGACTTCCAAAATATGTACACATGTTTCGAATTTCACAAATAAACTAGCCACAAATATATATAAATGCGACAAAAAACAACAAAAAAGGAAACACATCTAAAATTTGGTAATTTCCCTTTTTAGTTTTACATGGTCAAACAGAATAAAAATAAATTGCGGATTTCTTGTGTTCAAATAACAAAAAAAAAAAAAACGCTCTGAAATTAGAACTATAAATTCGAATTTTAGAGCGTTTAATGTATTGCAAACACTGATTCTAATTTCTGGACGTTCGAATTACTGAAAGCTCTAATTTGTGAGCGTCTACTGTAGCAAAATGTCTTGCACAATTTAAGGCAAAAGTGCACTTTACGGGGCGTACGAAAAAAAAAAAAGAAATTGGACCCCCTCTGGAATAAAAAAAAGAAAAAAACCAAAATTAAAATTTAAGGGGGCTGAGGCCCCTGGGACCCCATGGATCAAAAAAAGCGACCCGCCCACTTAGTGGTATGTGTGGGTACTCAAATTAAAGGTAATTGTGTAAAAAATACGAAATTAATAAAATTTAGGTCGAGCGGGACTTCTGGGTCCCTCTGGGGGGTAAAAAATTGCCCCTCCCACCCTTATAACTATGTGTGGGTACTCGAATGAAAGGTATTTTGCTTACGATTGTAAATATTTTGTTTTTATTTGGCCGGGCGCAAGGATTTTCTCCTCTATGGTAAAACAAAGACCGGCTTCGCTAACTAAAGCTTTGTCTGTATAGCAGGCCTTCGGCCGGGCGCAAGGATTTTCTCCTCTATGGTATAACAAAGACCGGCTTCGCTAACTAAAGCTTTTCTGTATAGCAGGCCTTCGGCCGGGCGCAAGGATTTTCTCCTCTATGGTATAACAAAGACCGGCTTCGCTAACTAAAGCTTCTCTGTATAGCCGGCCTTCGGCCGGACGCAAGGATTTTCTCCTCTATGGTATAACAAAGACCGGCTTCGCTTACTAAAGCTTTTCTGCATACCTATAAAAGATACATAAATTAACCTAGAGAGGAAAATATTAAACGAATACAAAAACAAAATACATATTGGCAGTCGTGAGCAAATTACCCACACAGATATACATACATATGTCAGTGTTATGGGGGGAAACTTTTTTTGCCCCAGAGGGCCCTTGAAGTGCCGGCCACCCAAAATTTTATTATTTTCGTTTTTGTTGCACAATTAGCTTTAATTTGAGTACCCACACATACCATTCAGTGGGCGGGGCGGTTTTTTGGACCCAGAGGTCCCCACGGGCCTCAGCCCCCTTAAATATTAATTTTGTTATTTTTTTTTTTAATTCTGGGTCGGGTGGCATAGTTTTTATATTTTTTTTCGTACGCCCCGTAAAGTGCACTTCAGCCCAATTTAATTTGTAAGTTTTGGTGGTTTTTGACCCACTGTCTGAGAACACTTATTTTCTTTTGTAAAGCCGGAAAATGATTTTTTTTGTGGGGATATTATTTTTATGATTTGAAAAGATTTGAACTAAGGGGATAGTTTAATCTTCTATAAATCTTCTTCTAGCTTGTGGGGGGATGAGGGTTGAACTTAAGTAATTAGCCAAGCTAGAGGGAAGATGTTGATTATAATTACACTCAGGCAATTATAATCACGGGGTAGGTTGAGATAAAAAGAAAGAACGAGTTATTAAACTTTCTTTTATTATAGAGCTGAGATGCTAGTTCTTACCTTCGGTTGTTTTTCCACACTTCGTGATTGATAACAGTAAGGGGTTATGTATTTAATTTTAAGTTTTTTTTTTTTTTTTTTTTTTTTTTTTCAATATTTATTTATAGAATCTTCATATATTTAATATGAACTAACAATAATTAATCAAATCTTATCCTAATACTTTATTTATGTCCTGCCATTGCCAGACAAAAATGTTCTTCATCACGGGTTCTGTTCACATATATAAGTGTTTATCGCTCATCTAACTGGGTAAGTGCTGCAGTGTCTCTTCTTCTTAAGCGAGTGTGGCCGCCATGATTTAAGATATTTCGAGCTAGTGGATTTGGGTGTTGTTCAAGCCTTTTTAAATATTTTACCGCATATTTTGTAATCATAATTTTTACTAATGCCACATTGAGATCCTTATGAATGTTTGAGTTTTTAACATACCAGGGAGCGGCTGTGATTATTCGAAGAAGTTTATTCTGGCGCCTTTGAATTTTTTCGATATTAGAGGCCGAGGCAGTGCCCCATAGTTGAATACCGTAGCACCAGATAGGCTTTAAGATAGAGTTGTAAAGTAGAAGCTTGCAATCGAGACTAAGGACAGAATTTCTTCCAATAAGCCTATGAATTTGAATGGCTTTCAGTTTCATTTGAGTTAATTTTGCCTCTATATGGCATTTCCACGTTAATCGCCGATCCAGATGCATACCGAGATATTTTACGTGCGAATGTTGAGGAATTATTTGTTTATTGATTGTAATAGGGGGGCAAGATTCCCGGCGCAAGGTGAATGTTATATGTACGCATTTTTGCTCATTGACCATTATCCTCCATTGTCTTAACCATATTTCTAGTTGAAATATGTGATCCTGTAAGTAACAAGATGCTTCATAACGGTTTTCGTGGACGCTTAGAAAAGCTGTATCGTCTGCAAATGTTGAAGTTTGTGTATAGTTGCTTGTTGGCATGCCCGAAGTATAAATTAAGTATAATAGGGGGCCCAGGATGCTGCCTTGTGGGACTCCAGCGCCAATGGGCTGAGGTGAACTTAAGAAATTTCCTTCTTTAATAATAAATTGACGACCGACTAAGTAGCTTTCTAGCAGCTTGTGTGTGTTTGCTGGTAAATTTTGCTTCAATTTATGTAATAAGCCTTCATGCCAGACTTTATCAAAAGCTTGCGAAACATCGATGAAGAGTGCTGAGCAATATTTATTTTCTTCAAATGCTTTTCTTATGACATTTACTATTCGATGAGTCTGTTCGATTGTGCTGTGTTTTCTTCTAAATCCGAACTGATGGTTTGGAATACATCTATTTTCACTTAAAATCGGTGTTAATTTTGAAACTAATAATTTCTCAAACAGCTTTGACATATTTGATAATAAGCTAATAGGCCTATAAGAATCAACTTTTGTATGATCTTTACCTGGCTTTGGTATCATGGTAACTAAGGAAACCTTCCATTTTTGAGGATAGTATTCGAGGCGTAAAATAGCATTAAAAATAAAAAGAATAATTTTCTTTGCTATGCGAGGTAGCTCTAAAAGCATTTTATTACTGATCTTATCAATATCAGGTGCCTTCTTAGTGTTTAAGTCACAAATAGCCTTTTCGATTTCTCTTATCTCAAATATGAAGGGTATAGCTGCTCTAGCAGCAACAGGTGAGAACTCGACCGCAATATTGTGAGATATATTTGGTGTAAATACGTTTTTTAAATGATCGACAAACAGGTTTCCTTTTTCAACATCATTTCTTGCCCAACTTCCATTTAAGTTTCTTAATGGTGGCTTAGAGACAACTGGCCTTTTGAGATTTCTAGCTGCACGCCACAATGAGTAGTCTGATTGTGGAGTTGCATCAAGTTCCTTGAGATATTTTTCCAGTGAAGCCGTTTTCTGAGTCTGCAGTAACATTCTCAGCCTTTTTGTACAGGCTTTTAGTAAGTTCTTAAGTTGAGGGGATCTGTGCAATTGCCACTCTCTACGAGCTCTCCTTTTTTCAGACAAAAGACGCTCGACATCTGAGGAATATATTTTATTATTTTTGGTTTTTTTGGGGGCAATACTGGAATGTTGAACAGCTAGTTTTAGAAAACTGTCAAAATTGACAATAGAGCGATCTATATACTCCGGTGTGCTAAGCGGAATATTTTCTGTGCAATGGGTACTGAGATATTTTTTATATTTTAACCAATTTATATGTGTAGCTGACGTCGCTATGTATCCAGAGGGAGATTCAATTCTATTGGTGTTTATTATAGTAACTATTGTAGGTGTGTGATCAGAGGATAATTCTAAGGAAGCTTCAACGTGAATCGTTTTTGTGGGGATGTTTTTAACAACGCCAAAATCGATGACATCTGGAATTTTTTGCGCATCAGCAGGCCAATATGTTGGTTGGCCACTCGCGACAACATTTAAATTCATTTTAGAGATTGTATTAAACAAAACACGACCCTTTGGTGTTATTAGTCGTGACCCCCAGAAGGTATGTTTAGCGTTATAATCGCCAGCAGCCAGGAAACAGGGCCCCAATGACTTATAATATTTATAATATTGGCTTTCTGATATTGAAAACCTAGGTGGTGAATATAAAGATGAAATTACTATGTTTCGATTTATCTCTTCAACACAAATGTTCGTTGCTTGGAGATAATCTTCACGATGATCACACATTGGGTAGTGTTTAATTCGGTTTTTTAATAAAATGGCAGAACCTCCACAAGCTCTATCTCGAGGGTCCTTGGTATCATATAGAGTATAACCATTGATTTTGAACGTATTTCTTGAGGTCAAATGAGTTTCAGAAACCATCATGACATCAATTTGTTTATTTTTAAGAAAGTATTCTAATTCATTTTTATGTTGGCGGATGCCGTTTGCGTTCCAAAAACAAATTTTTAAACAGTTCATGGCTTGTTAAGTACAGCTTGCAATAACATCGATTGCATTCTAAGAATTTCCTGCATCATATTACCCATTGTGTTTGTAAAATTATTTACTGTTTGCACTAATGTTTCCATTGTTTTTTCTAGCCGACTTAGATTAGAAACTGGAGTTTCGTCATTACTTGTCGAAGCGCCTTGCATTGGTACATTGTTTGATTTTAAGACGTTAGCATAAGAGATTCTGTTACTACTAGGCTGGGGGGCCTGAAGGTCATTACTGTTTACTTGATTTGTTACCTGAGGGGGATAAGTTTTCGGTCCAACCGACTGCTTGACGATAGTATATACAGGGCATCCTCTATAATTGGCAGTGTGATTGCCACCACAGTTGCTGCATTTTTTTACGTTGGGGTCGGTTTTAGACTTGTCGCAAAGAACTGTACCATGTAATTCGCCACATACTACGCAAACAGGGGGTAAGTAGCAGTATGCCTTAGTATGGCCAAATTCTTGGCAGTTCAGACATTGAACGGGACCACCTCTTTTGTGCGGCTCCTCTATAGTTACTTTTCTGTACAGAATGTATTTTAAGTTATAGATGGGATGCGTTTCATTTTTTTTAAGTTTAACGTCGCCGGGTTCAAACTCCACTCGAAAAAGTGGTTGGGGAATTTTTTCTCTATTTTTAATGTTTAATACATGTTTTACCTTGAAGCCTTTTTCTTCAAGGAATGTTTTTACCTCTTCTGGGTCCACACATGAGTCAATACCCTTAATCACTACCTGAAGACCTTTACTGCTTTTCAGTTGGTATGTATAAAAATTTTTTTTGAGTGCCTCAAAGTTGCTTATAATTTTGCGAAAATCATTCTCATGATTGATTTGTATTTTTGTTTCGTTTATACTACCACGCTTGATAGCAGCTACGTAAAACGAATTTTCACCTATAACCGATATAAAACTCTTTATGAGCTCATTAGAATTTTGCTCCCTCAGATATATCGGGGGAGGCTTGGACGATTTTATGACGTTTTGTGCTTCAGAGGATTCATCCTCCAGAATTGCAAAACGATTTTGAGAATTTATTTTATCAAAAGATAGTACTTTTGAGGCCGAAGCAACTGCTGCAGAGGTAGGGCTGCGTCCCCGTTTAAGCACTGTACCTGTCCATACCAACTTGTACTGTAGGCTTTTGAGAAGTTTTTACTTGAGTTACTGTGTTTTCCATAGCGGCTGTTTTGGGGTTAACCGTATCATCACTTATTAAAGTAGTTTTTGGCACTGCGGCAACACTTGCAGTTAATAAATTTGTTATTGTATTACGATCGACCGTATTTTTAAACAAAGAGGGTGAGAGGGAACGCGTTCGAGTAATATGTTTAGCCGTTAAATAATTGCTATCATCGATTCTTTTTTCTACGTTTGTTTCGTCAACACTCAATGTAACATAAGCATTTCTTTCGTTATGTTTTATTGTTTTTGCATTATATGCATTCATAAGAGTTTTTTTTATATATTACTGTTTGTTTAATTATGCTCTTCTTTTTATTTGTTGTTTAAAAAACCCCGAGAATAAAGAAAACAAGAAATGTTTTTGCTTAAATTATTTTGTTGAAGTATTTATGGTTTTTAATCCAAATTTTTTTAATATTTTTAATTAGGCTTAAGTTCATTAAATTTAATTTCCATTAAACTATTTTTATGAAGAAAGGAATTTCACCACATGCAAATTAATTAAAATTGTTATTGATAATCTTTCATTCTTGACCGTGGCCGGGATTTGAACATTTTTATTTCATATTTAAATGCATATTGTAAAGAAAATGAATTCGTATAAATTCATTTTTATATTTAAGTCATAAATATTAGGTACACATGTAATTTTTAAAAAAACAGTAAGCAAACTTAAAAATTAATTATATGTAATTATCTTTGAATGTTATCAAAACAAATTCATTTTTGTAAAAATTAATATACGAGTTAAGGTGTTTATACTAAGGCGATTTTATCAACGTTCATATAAATTTCCTGAAAATAAAAAAGATTTTCATATTTCTTCATCGATTTAGGTGGATCGTATGTTGCAACCCATTAATGTTTTCTTTAAACATTATGTTTTTTTTCGGTGGTTGACTTATCAAAATGTGTATGCAAACTAATTTTTTATGTAAACTAAAGCTTCGTACAGACGATGGTCAGATCTTAAAATGTCATTTTTCTGACAATGATGCCATTATTAGATGCACTAATTTAACACATCTGCCAAATGAAAATAGCGTACAATGTTTACACAGTTGCAAGACATTTTTAGTCAATTTTAATGACAACATTGTAAGATCTTACCAACGTCTGTAGAAAGCTTAACCTTTTTTTACTAGCAATATTTTTGACAATCTGACCACAGAAGCAGTGTTGTTGTATAGTTGACCTCACCTTTTAGTCAATGTGCCTTGGCTGCTATTGTATTAGTATTGAGTCGGTTACGATGATCAGTCTTACAGCCTGTTTGTCGATTTCGAACGTTAACGTTCGCATAGAAAATTATATTTAAAACAAAAACAAAGTTTCGAATTTTGTTTTTGTTTTAAACATAATTTTCTATGCGAACGTTAACGTTCGAAATCGACGAACAGGCTGTTAATAAGTTTTAGTTGGCTAAAAATTTTCGAATGTTTTGTTTCTGTACACTTTGCGTACAGATTCAAAAGATACGAAAAATGTCAGGATTATACATGATACCTGAAGTAGTCAAAAGATACGAAAAATGTATCTTTCGTATCCTAACGGCAACACTGAGACACGAATAGCAAGTGAACATTTTATTTTAATTCAATTTCTGTGAAACTTCGGTTAGGAGTCTAAACGAAGTTTGGATAAAATTGACATTTGCTATTTGTAGCGAGTATTACTTATTTTCAGGGATGGAAAATTCAAACTTATTAGATTGCTAATAAAAGTGTTATACGTTATAATAATAATTCAAATGTTCAATACACAATTCAGTAGTTCTAATATTAATTTACAATAATTCAACAAAAGTTAAAAAAAAGAGTTTAACGTTAAATAATTAATAAAAATCAAATTAATTATTTCAAGAAATATATATATAAAAAAAATTAGAAAAGTTTAATTTAAAAAAAAAAATGTGTACAATGTAGATTGTACATGCTCCGGCCTCGGGCTGGAACACAAAGTTATTCATCCACGCACAGAACCTGTGCTAACGATTTAATGGCCTCTTTGATCTGCCTGGTGTTTGGTGTTGTGGGCGGTGATGTAGTTAGTTGTTGTGATGGCTGCGATTCGACCTGCGACTATAAAAGTGGAAATGACAAGAAATAAACACTTAGATTAGTAACGGTATAAATTATTATGGGAAATGGAAAAGTGTGAATCTTGTATTTAGATTTAGATGTTGATTAGAGGGGATGAAGGTTATTGTGTGTATATGAGGTTAAATAAAAATGGTATAAAAATAAAAACTGGTACGAGTACGAAAATGGTATGTGTAAAATCCGGTATGAGTATTTCTATTTTTTTTTTTTTTTATTATTATTGCACGCTACCGTAATAGTGAATTATAATCTGGTAGCATCAAGTAATGGGGAACCACTCGCTGTCGATCTCTTTCTTAAAGCAACCCTTTCCTCTGTCAAATACTACCCATGGGGGTAGTTCTCCCCCGCCAAAGTAATGTGGAATTGGGAGTAAGATACAGTTTATCATTCTATTTACGGCCTTTGGTTTTTGGAAAGTTTTATTTAAATAAAATTTTAAGGTACAAGTTTTATACTTATTCGTTTTTTGCATCAAAGATGTAAATTTTTTATTAGCGTTATTTCCGTGCATTTCCGAACCGCTTATCTCAAGATCATTACCAGAGTCTTCAATATCTGGGCCTGCGGTTTGTACGATAGCGGCTTCATTATTAATTGATGGATCTTGCTTCTGATTATCTCTCCGTTTTATCACATAATCTTGATCCTGAACGAGTTGCGATATGGAGCAAATACTTAACTTGTTAACTTTATCCTCTAATTTAGATAAATGCGTTAAATTTTCTGAAAATTTCTGTTCTTGCACTGTTGGGTGGGTATTTTTGAGAATACTGTTTGATTCTTCTATTATTGTTTGGTAGGGGGCTCATCCTGAGTTAACGAGCTTTCTCCATTTACAATTAGTTTTTTGTTTCCAGCATGGGTTGCAGTATCATTCTTCGATAAACACGAATCAACTGTTTCAGCCACGGTTTGTGCAGCTAGGGGATAGCGTGCAGTTTTCTTGAACGATTGAACAGGCATACATGCATATGATCTTATTAAATCCCTAATATTGGCGCTATATTGGTAATAAACTTCGGTATATGACCTAAAGTTTAGCATAGCAGTTTCTCTGAAGTCGGGATACCTCTCCCTATCTGGGATCAGCATAACGTCCCTATATGACGTTTTCAAACCGCTCCATCTACTTTCCAATTCCTTAAGCATGACTTTTAAGAGAGACTCCGTGTAATTTTTCGGTTGGGTTCCATCAAAACGGTCACATAACTGCATTTAATCATCACAGTAAAATTTAAAAAGTACTTCCTGGGTACATGTGGGATTCATCGTGGGGCTATATGGGTTAATAGCACTCGATATGGGAATCTAGTTTTTATACTTGCGTTTATTCCAAGCAATTTACTGCTACTATAGTGGGTTAGGGGCTATATGGGGTAATAGCACTAGATATGGGCATCTAGTTTAAATCTATATGCTTATTCCAAGCAATGTACCGTCACTATAGGAGTTAAGGGGCTATATGCGGTATAGCACTAGACATGGTATCTAGTTTAAATATATTCATGCGTTTACAAGTTTTATACCGGATTGATTACTAGCTTCTGGAGCTGGTTTTAATTAAAGTATCGTTAAGGTAGATTCTTTTCGAATTTCAGACGTTTAAAATGAGAATAATGGTAATTACGGGATTATAGGTGCCTTAATAAATGCAAAAATTAGTTAATAATGGCAATTTAGGTCTAGGGGTAAATCGCCACACTATTTGAGTGAGCAGATTGTTTAAACAAGCTAAAAGTTACTGATACTCAGTGGGTTAATTGCCAAATTAAAAACAACCAAAAACCACATTTCTGTCTAATTTAGGGGGTAGGGTAACTATTGACTAGTTTAAACAAAAATAAAAAACAGAAAAGTGGATATAAAAGTTTACATTTGCATTTATTTTTTGAATGTTATGACTTGACCAAATTCTCATTTCCGTGCCGTATGGAATGATTAACTTTTACTCATTACGTAACGGCTAACTACTTTAATATTTATTTAATTGATAACTTTAACTTGGGCCAAATTAATTCCATATTTAATTTGGGGAAATAATAAAAAAATCCCTTTAATTTTAAAAAATTAATTTTTTTTATATAATTTGGGAAAATAACAAATAGTATTTAATTCCGAAAAATTTAAATTATTTAAAAAACTTTTAAATTTATTTAGTTTGGGAAGAATAGGTATTATTTATTAACTTTTGTTATTTTATTTGGGGGCAATTAAATTGTTTACTTAACTTGGGGAATTAAACTTCTTTTCTACTATTTTGGAAAACTTAAAAATTATGGGCAATTTAAATTTTCAATTTATGTAGGAAGAAACATTAAATTTTAATTGGTTTGGCATAGTTTAATTTTTAATTTTAAAAAAATTTAAAAATTTTCATTCGGTTTTGGGAAAATAAAATTTTATTGAAAATTTTAAAGTTTTATTTATTTTAATTTATTTACATTTTACTGTTAAGGATAAAAAAAATAAAATTTTGGTGAAAATTAAAATTTACTTAATTAATTCGGTGAAATTTAAATTTCCTATTTACTTTAGCATGCTATTTTCTCTTAATTTTAATTAATGCAATAATTGGGGAAACGGAATTTTTAAGATTTTTAATGTATACTCATTTTATTTTTATTAAATTTGAAATACTGATGCAATTGGGAAAAACTGATATCCTAAACTTTATTTAATTTAGAAATACCTACTTTAAATTTTATTTACTTGGAAATAATAAATGGGTAAATTATTAAAAATTGAAAATTTTAAATTCGTCCACATCCATATCTTCCAATTCGGGCCATAAAAAGTTCGTTATCATCTCACGATAGCGAACACCATTCACAGTAACTGCCTGACCGGCCTCATTTTGGAAAAAATACGGCCCGATGATGCCGCCAGCCCATAAACCTTACCAAACAGTCACTCTTTGTGGGTGCATTGGTTTTTCGACAATCACTCTTGGATTCTCATTCCACTGAGGTGCAAATGTGCCTCATCACAAAATCACGAAGTGCACGATATGCATTTTGATTTGAACGCCCATTTTCATAATAAGTCTGGATAACTTTAACACGTTGTTGGATTGTGTATCTCTCCATGGTTCAAATTGAGTAAGTCTGAAATAGAGAAATGTCAAATAAAATTCGGAAAAAAACTTGGTGTTTAGGTGTGGTTCACATTCAACATCGGACCTTACAATTTAACCACCCTTTACAATGAACACAACATCCCATCTTCGTTAACTTCGGGATTTATTAAAAGTTTCAGTCTGTCAAACAAAACACTTCCGAACATGTCGAATGCCGTTTTCTTTGTCGTTTACAACCAAGGTCTATCCACTTTTCGTTTTTTGCCTGGACTACGACTGTTTTCATTTAATGAATCAGAAGTAAAAGCAACGGTTTATTTTTGTCCAATGAAAAATCAAAAATTGGAAGAAAAAGCAATTTTTTTTATTTTGACTAGTTTTTTAAACCCTGAATTTAATAAACACTAGAATAAAATTACAAAAATTCTTTTTTTAATATAATTTTTTTCTTATTCGATCATTATTATTTTAATTTCTATTAATTTGTTTTAGTTTGAGTGCTTTTTTTATATAAAAAAAAAAATATTAATTTTACTTTTAATTGTTTGTGAAACCAAAATAAAATGTAAACAAAACAAACAATATTGCCCACTAGTTCCCACAAAAACCGGTCAAAAAAAGCTAAAAATCGCAAAAAGAAGTTAAAAACCGCTACTTTCGATCAAAAACTAAAAAAAAATGGCAACAGTGCCAACATTTAATCTGGAAATGTCAATTTTAAGTTAAAAATTTTTATATCTTTTTTGACAGTCTATGATTATTTATCGATAACACATGACATTTCAATATATCGTGTTTCTATAAAAACAAAACGGAAGTGAACGAGTCATTGCATATGCAAATGAAACGTCAAAAATGTCATTATTGAAATACGGTAAGGGGATGCCAGATTATTAATTTCTAACATTCCCCCAGACTTAAATTTACAATCGCAATTAATAAAAAAATTTCAAGAATATAAAAAGGTTGTTTCTTTAAGTGACCCAAACTTCTGGATCAAAACGCACACGTCTTCGGACTCTTGATGATCTTCTTAGTGTCGGCAGCTGATGTTCGTTGTGTGTAGAAACAGGCGTTTCCACTGGAGGTGGGTCTGTATTTAGATCAGGAACTGTTTTTGGGGGTTCCAAAGGGGTTTTCGTATCTGTCTCTAGATCTAATTCAAAAGGATCATCTGGTTTGGACTGCTCTTGATAAAGAGCACACTGGTCACCTTTGTATAAACGGATTTGATTTCGGTGTCTCCTTATGTCTCCTTTTATTGTCCCTATGATGTACATGTTTGCACCAATAATTTTTTTATTGTACCCTTGAGCCACCTTGACCCTCTTGAGAAATTTCGAGCTAACACTGGATCATTTACTGCAAATTTTGAGATATTAGGAGTATATGGTTTGGGTTTTGGGAATAACGCTTTTAAGATTACTTTTGGTTGTCGACCATGTAATAACTCAGCTGGTGATTTTCCCGTTTCGGGATTTGGTGTGCTTCTATATGTGGCCAGGTATTTGTACAAGGTCTTTTCGACGCTTTTCTCCTCCTTTAAAATTTTAGAAAAGGCTTCCTTAAACGTTCTCACAAATCTTTCAGCTGTTCCATTTGATGACGGATGGAATGGTGCAGTTGTGAGATGTTGAATATCATTTTTAACGCAAAATTGTTTGAACTCATATGACGTGAATTGTGTTCCATTGTCTGTCACAATGGTATTCGGTAAGCCCTCAATGGAAATTATACGCTGAAGACACGCTATGGTAGATGTAGATGTTGCTGAAGACAACTCAATCGTATATGGAAATTTTGAATACGCATCAACTATAATCAACCACATCCGATTATGAAATGGACCCGCGAAATCTAAATGAATTCGGTCCCATGGATGACAAGGACATGGCCAATGCACAAATTCTCTCTTTGGATGATTGGATGATTCGAGGCATATATCACATGTATCATGTTTTTTCTCTATCGCTTTATCAATAGCAGGAAACCACACATAACGTCTAGCCATCTCTTTCATACGGCTTTTGCCCCAATGACCATCATGTAACATGTTTACGATTTCTTTTTGTAAAACCTCGGGTACGACAACTCTCAAGTGCTCAGTTTGCAGAAGTAAAATTCCGCTCTGCAAAGACAACGAAAACTTCCTATTAAAAAATGGTTCAATATTACCTTGAGATTTTGGAATTGTATCTGGCCAGCCATGTTGAACGTAATCACACACTATCTTCAGAGTTTCATTTTCCTTAGTATACTTCCTAAGAACTTCGGCATTTAATGGAAAGGAATCAACAGTCAGTTGATTTATCGAATTTACACTTCCAACCATGGAATTTTCTTTCTGATCAAAACACAGGTCTTCCCCTGCTGGTAGCCGAGAAAGGGCATCTGCATTGGCATTGTCGACTGACTTCTTAAAACGGATTGTATAATCATATGCTAATAGCTCTATTGCCCATCGCTGTAGCCGGTGCAAGGTAACTACGGGCAATCTTTTTGAGGGATGAAACAGTGTTGTTAATGCTTTATGGTCAGTGACCAATTCGAACCGCCTTCCATACAGATACTGGTGATGTTTTTTAACGCCATAAATTACAGCCAAGGCTTCCTTTTCGACCTGTGAGTAGCGTTGTTGGGAGCTATTCAATGTTTTGGATGAATGCGCTATTGGCTTTTCTGTACCGTCTGGGAATTTGTGTGAAATTATAGCACCTATCCCTTTACTAGATGCGTCCACTGCCAAAATAATCGGTAGTTTGTCGTTGAAATGTACTAATTTTGTTGCTTTTACAATCCCATCTTTTAGTTTGTTAACGCACTCTGCTGCTTTTCGGTCCAATTAAAATGTACATCTTTTTTTCTTAATTCATTTAACGGTGCTGCATGTGTCGAAAAATTTTCAATGAATTTGTTGTAATAGTTTATTTTTCCGACGAATGATTCAAGTTCTTGGATATTTTGAGGTCGGGGCATGAGTTTGATCGCTTCTACTCTTCTTTCTGACGGCATGATACCGTTTCTGTCAATTATATGGCCAACATATTCTATATTCTCTTGAGCAAATTCACATTTATTTTCTTTACATTTTAGACCGTGAGATTTAAGCATCTTAAAAATTGCTTCAACGTTCCGTAAATGTTCTTCATTAGTTGAGCCAGTCACAATGATATCGTCTAAATATACTGCGCTGTGCGGTACCCCTGCAATAACTTCCTCCATCAGTCTTTGAAATAACCCAGGCGCACTAGAGACCCCAAATGGCATTCGTAAAAATTGATATAATCCAAAAGGTGTATTTATTACCAAAAATTTTTTTGCCCCTTCAGCCAACTCCACCTGAAGGTACGCCTCGCTCAAATCAATTTTTGTAAAAAATTTACCGCCTTGTAATTTATGAAATAGTTCTTCAATACGTGGAATTGGATACCTGTCTACTTCGATTTGGGGGTTTATGGTCACCTTGAAATCAGCGCATATTCTTAACCTCCCGCTTGGTCTCTTCACTACTACAATCGGAGCTGCCCACTCACTGCTTGTAACAGATTTTAAAACACCTATACATTCAAGCCTTTTCAACTCTAAGCGCACAGCTTCATATTGGGAAAATGGTAAATTGTATGGCTTGTGAAATTTTGGGGTAGCATTATCTTTCAATTTTATATCGGCTTTCAATGTTTTGCATAACCCCAACTCTGCTGAAAAAATTTCAGAAAAACTTCCGGCCATTTGTTTTAATGATGTGATCAAACTCTCACGACATGCCTGTCCAATAAACGAAGAATTACATTCATTAGCCTCATATGGCGGAAATGATAATTTAAATTTTAAGACTTTAAACCAATCAAGTCCCAGGATGTTTGTGGCCTCCTTGCAGTCTACCACCAGCAACGGGAGTCTTCTATGCATATGTTCCCATACAACATCTACCTCGATCACGCCTTTCAATTTTTAAAGATTGCCACCATACGCCTTTAACACCTTATCGGTACTCTGACATTTGGGTTGCCCCAATTTCTCATATGTATTGAGCCCTATGAGTGAGCAGGATGCGCCTGTGTCGACTTGAAATAAACTCATTTGTTTGTTTACCTGTAGTTCTACAAGAATCTTTTGTGCTTCACTGCTACTTTTCACCGGATTCACTTTACATATTTCCACTGACTTGCTGATTATTTCAATGGAACCAATAGCTTCGAATGACGATTCACTTACAGCATTAGCTTTTTCCTCGTTCACCTGCTTAAATTTTGTTGAATTCAAATTTGCGCTCTGACACACAGCAGCAATGTGACCTGTTTTTAAGCACATGCGACACTTTGTTATACCCTCCACTACAATTAGTTGTGAAGAGGGTATACTAAGTTTGTCATTCCGTGTGAAACTTTTTTATTATTCATCTCAGACCCCATAAAGTATATATATTCTGGCTGCTTGAGTAATTCTAAGTCGATTTAGCCATGTCCGTCTGTCTGTCCGTCTGTTGAAAACACGCTCACTTTCGAAAAACTCAAAAGAAATAAACAAACTAGGTGTCAAATTGCTTGTAGTTATCCTAAGCAGAGCTATGAATCAAAATGTGGAACCACCACCTTCAAAAACTTGATAATTTTGTTACAAAAACTAACATAAATGATGCAAAAATGCACGGAATGACATAAGATTTTGCACAAGTCCGTTTTATTCGACTAGAAATGACACTGTAAAATTTCGTGAAGATCGGTACATAATTTACCCTAGGCCCCATATATGCCCTACTCCCGGAAAACAGTTTAGTCTCCTAAAACCATAATTAATAACAAATCGTCACAGTTTAAGATAATAATAATAAAAAGACATCATACAGATATATATATATATGTCCTTTATTTATTTAAATATGTACAGTACTTATACCTTAATATAACAAGGAACATAGGGCGTTATCATCATACAGATATTACTCCTTAAACATTCGAACTGTCGGTGGAGGGTATCAAAGATTCGGCACAGCCGAATATAGCACTCTAACTTGTTTTATTTTTATAATGATAGCAGTCATCCCGTTGATGTTTGTAACCTCAGCCAGGGCATGATTTCCATGTACTCTCACTTTCGTCATCAAACTTACTACGATTTTCCACCCTTTTACGCTCAAGTTTTCTTCTTGAATGATTGACTGCATTAACATCCGCTTCACTTTCCTCCCCTTTTAGTTCTTAACACGTCTTGACTGTTGTTTCATACAACGACGCTATTTGCAAAACTTCTTCAAGCGACGGATTTGTTTTCTGCAATGCTGCGCTGCGTACTTTATCATGTGGCGTGTGAATTATTATCATGTACCTTATATTTGTGTCGACTAATGACTCGTGGCAGTTGTCCTTAGGACAATGAAAAACTGTTTTTCATTGATGTTACCAACACAAATCTTTTGAAGTAGCTCAAATGTCTCAGTTCCAACCCACGATAGAAAACACGCACGTTTAACTTCTCCCTTTGTGACTCCATTTGCCACAAAATGTTGCTCCATCTGCTGTATGTACGTTGACCACTTCTCCACATTTTTGTCAAATGTTCTGAATACAGGCGCGGTGTGTGTTTGTTCTCTACTTAAAACACGTTGTAGGGATAAAATATTGTTTTCAAGCGTTTGTTGAAGCAGCTGCCGATTTGCTTCTTGAAAGGAGAGTAGCACGTTTTTAACGTTTCCTCGTCCATCCTCGTCGCCAGTTGTTAAAATTAAAAACACGTCGTAAACTTCATTTTTAATTAATTAATGATCTTTTATTATAACCAATATATCGTGTTTCTATAAAAACAAAACGGAAGTGAACGAGTCATTGCATATGCAAATGAAACGTCAAAAATGTCATTGTAATACGGTAAGGGGATGCCAGATTATTCATTTCTAACAATTATATTTTTTAATAAACGTCAAGATCAACAAAAGCAAACGACGAATTTATTTTTTTGTATATTTTTAATTTTTCAATCGAACAATTCAACTTTTTTTTAACGCAAATAAACAAAAAAGTAATACAAAACACAGCTACGACAATTACAATTAATTATTTTATTAATTTAAAAAATAAAATTTCACAACCACTTCAAAACACAACATAAAACATTTGTTATAGATATGTACAGCCACAAAACTTTATACGACTACTCGCGGTGAAAATTGCAAATTTATGGCAAAGCAATTTCAAGTGTTCTCCAGCAATAAATTCAGCAATTATTGCTCCATTGTTCTGCCGACGTTTTTGCTTGTACTTAGCAATAAATATTGCAACGTAAAGCCCATAATTAAAACGTCGGCAATAACTTCAAAATCTCTCTCATTTCTTCTTTTTCTTTTGTTCTTATTTTTCTTTGTTTACAAATTGAATGAAAGTATGGTAGCATTGTTAAGAGAACAAGCGTCTTTATGTGAGAGCATTAAAAAAACGTCCTCAAAATAAAATTGATTTTATTTCTCGACCGCATTCTCTGTCATAATTTTATGTCAAACTGTATGAAAAACATCGTTCAGCCCCAGTTCTGTTTCATCATTTAAACAAATTAATATTTATTTTTCATTTATTTATTTATCCATTTGTAATACATGTAGCCATTTGGCCAATAACAATTATATTACAAGTATTTTATTATCTATGAGATCATCCTAACGACTCCTACAAACATATGATATGTTCA
Source organism: Pollenia griseotomentosa (assembly GCA_963931875.1). Classification (NCBI taxonomy): domain Eukaryota; kingdom Metazoa; phylum Arthropoda; class Insecta; order Diptera; family Polleniidae; genus Pollenia; species Pollenia griseotomentosa. Next base: position 165,524,375 of record OZ007560.1, read on the forward strand.
ATAAATAATAATAATATAAGATTTTAATAACCCTTATTAGCAGCATAAAGTAAAATATTACCAAATTAAGAAAGAAAATCAAGAAGTTTGCGCTTCTAAGTTACTACTGACATTGTAAAAGAACGCAAATTTCTTGGCAATAAATTCAACAAACGCGCAGCTTGTACACCAAATGGCTGTTCGTATATCGAGCTATGTATACAAGTTATAATAGTTTGGGGTTTTCTAAGAGATCTTGTAAATGATAGATTTTGACAATATGAAATGGTTTCTGAAATTTAAAAATTCTATAAAGATAAATTAACAACCTAAATTTAAGGTAATCATCAAAATTTAGATTCAAATAATTTTCCACATGTATGGAGACATCAGCTCTCAATCTAAGTCCATAAACAAATCTCACAATTTTATGCACAATCAATTTGATCTTCTTTTTATTCGTCATATTACAACCCGAGTAAACCTCAACACAATAATTAACTTGTGACATAAGCAAGGAATGTGCAACAGTTTGCTTAACTTGTAAAGGCAGGGACACATTCAGGTGATATAGCCTACGTAAAGTTAGAAAGACTCTAGTCCTGAATATTTTGGGCTTTTGGGGTGGCCTAAAATATTTAAAATTAGCTAGAGCTTCTCTTTTCCTTGGCGAACAGAAATAAAGAAGTCTTGCCAATGATAATTATAATTACTTGTACGAGGGGTTTTTTTTTCAATATTTATTTATTGAATCTTCATATACTAAATATGAACTAACAATAATTAATCAACAGCCTGTTCGTCGATTTCGAACGTTAACGTTCGCATAGCAAATAACATTTCAAGCAAAAACAAATTTTCGAATTTTGTTTTTTTTTTTTTTTAATATAATTTTCGATGCGAACGTTAACGTTCGAAATCGACGAACAGGCTGCAAATCTTATCCTAATACTTTGTTTTGTGTCCTGCCAGTGCCAGACAACAAATTTCGTCATCACGGTTTCTGTTCACATATGTAGGTGTTCATCGCTTTTCTGATTGGGTAAGAGCTGCAGTGATTTAAAATATTTGGAGCTAGTGAATTTGGGTGTTCAAGCCTTTTTAAATATCTTACTGCATATTTTATAATCATAGTTTTTACTAATGGCACGTTGAGATCCTTATGAATGTTTGAGTTTTTAACATAGCAGGGAGCGGCTGGGATTATTCGAAGAAGTTTATTTTGGCGCCTTTGAATTTTTTTCGATATTAGAGGCCGAGGCAGTGCCCCATAGTTGACTAACGTAGCACCAGATAGGCTTTAAGATAGAGTTGTAAAGTAGAAGCTTGCAATCGAGACTTAGCACAGAATTTCTTCCAATAAGCCAATGAATTTGAATGGCTTTTAGTTTCATTTGAGTTAATTTTGCCTCTATGTGGCATTTCCACGTTTATCGCCGATCCAGATGTATACCGAGATATTTTACATGCGAGTGTTGAGGAATTGTTTGATTATTGATTTTAATAGGGGGCATGAGTTCCGACGCAAGGTGAATGTGATATGTACTCATTTTTGCTCGTTGACCATTATCCTCCATTGTCTTAACCATATTTCTAGTTGAAATATATGACCCTGTAAGTAACGAGATGCTTCATGACGGTTTTCGTGCACGCTTAAAAACGCTGTATCGTTCGCAAATGTTGAAGTTTGGGTGAAGTTGTTTGTTGGCATGTCCGAAGTATAAATTAGGTATAATAGAGGGCCCAGGATGCTGCCTTGCGGGACTCCAGGGCCAATTGGTTGAGGGGCACTTAAGAAATTTCCTTCTTTAATAATAAATTGACGGTCGACCATGTAGCTTTCTAACAGCTTGTGTGTGTTTTCTGGTAAGTTTTGCTTCAATTTATATAAAAGGCCTTCATGCCAGACTTTATCAAAAGCTTGTGAAACATCATAACATTTACTATTCGATGAGTTTGTTCAAGTGTGCTGTATTTTCTTCTAAAGCCGAATTGGTGGTTAGGAATACATATATTTTCATTTAAAATTGGGGTTAATTTTGACACTAACAGCTTTTAAAACAGCTTTGATATATTAGAAAGTAAGCTTATAGACCTATATGAGTCAACTTTTGTGTGATGCTTTCCTGGTCATGGTGACTAAAAAAAACTTAGTGTTTAAGTCACAAATAGCCTCTTCGATTTCCCTTATCTCAAATCTTAGGAGAATAGCTGCTCTAGCAGCAATAGATGGTAACTCGACCGCAATATCGTGAGATATATTTGATATAAATACTTTTTTCAAGTGACTCACAAACAGATTTCCTTTTTCAATATCGTTTCTTGCCCAACTACCATTCGAGTTTCTTAATGGTGGCTTAGATATAACTGGTCTTTTAGATTTCTAGCTGCATGCCATAATGAGTAGTCTGATTGTGGAGTTGAATCAAGTTCCTTAAGATATTTTTCCAGGGAAGCAGTTTTCCGAGTCTGTAGTAACTTTCGTAGCCTTTTTGCGCACTCTTTTAATAAATTCTTAAGTTGAGGGGATCTGTACAATTGCCACTCTCTACGAACTCTCCTTTTTTCAGTCAAGAGCCGTTCGACATCTGTAGAATATATTTTTATTATTTTTGATTTTTGTTGAGGGTTATGCCGGAATGTTGAACAGCTAGTTTAAGATAACTGTAAAAACTAGTAATAGAGAGATCCACATTCTCCGGTGTACTAAGCGCAATATTTTCTGTGCAATGGGTACTGAGATATTTTTTATACTTTAACCAATTGATTTGTGTGGCTGACGTCGCTAAAGCTTCGTACAGACGATGGTCAGATCTTACAATATTGTAAGCAGGCGTTGCCAATAGCAATATTTTTCTTACAATGGTGCGATTGTCAGATGCATTAATTTTGCACTTCTGCAAATACAAATAAGCTTACAATGTTCACACAGTTGTAAGACATTTTAGCCAATTTTAATGCAATTTAAGCAACGCTGCTTACCAATATTGTAAGATCTGACCATCGTCTGTACGAAGCACAGTGGAAAATTTTAGTCCTTATCGGATCAAAAATCTGTAACTTTTTTATTATAAGAGATAGAGTTCTGAAATTTTGCAAGAATAATCTTAAATGTATTTATTATTATTCTATAAAATATGAGCCAAATTAAACCAGAACTTATTTCACAATAAAGGTAAGAATTTTATTTTTTGTATATAGAGATAACATGAATATGTATTTGGTACAAAATAGTAACTATAACTTGAAATAAATTTTTTTATTATATTAACATTTGTAATGTTTTTAATTTATGTGATGTAACTTTAACCCACACCTAACTTAATATAATTTTATTGATTTGCACTTTTCCCATTTTTAATGGGGTTTTGATTTTATAAAATTAAATTTACATATTCTGTTAGGTATAGTGTAACTTTAAATATTTAAGTAATACTTTAACCGTGACATTTTTGTGGTTACTTCATCAGTTTAAACGTATCTTCATCCAAATCTTTTGCAAGTTTGGCGGATGGTTTTCTTATGCTTGTTACATATGGATCAGAGGTGTAAAGAAGTCTGTTGAAAACATCTTCGTTAGTGGATGATCGCGAACATTTTCGAGAGTGATGTAAACAATAATTTTTGTAGTCTTTATTGCGCGACTCTTGTGCATCTACGGACAGCTGACCAATAGGCAACACTGAAAAATGTTTTATAATGCTTTCCCCATGTACCAATATTTTGTGGACAGATGATGGCATATGATACCAGTTGTATTTTTTTATATACAATCTTGCTGTTTCCATTGCATATTCGCCAAATTTTCCAGGGTCTATTATTAAATCAGACGATAAAGCTTGAAGAATGATGTGAAACCTTTTTATTAATTCTTCGTCTACTCCAGTTATATCCGCAGATCGTGAAAAATTAAAAAAAAATCTTCTAGCGGTATTACCATCATTGCTGTTACCACTTCCTTGTCTTGGCTTATCAATAACTAATCCCAACTCTTCACGAAAACGTTTTGTATATTAGCTTTTTTAAGCTTCTTTATTGCTTTATGATTTTCAGTTAACGCTTTGGAATTCACTATTATAACCAATGTGCAGAATCATTTCCATACATCTTATCCAAGCGTGGAGGGTCGATAAACCATAATTAAAAGCATTTTTATCTTCTGGTCTCGCAGCTACTCTCTCTAAGTTATTCACTTGAGTAGGTGTCACTTTGCATATGGTACATGATGCACTTGATGGAGTATTTGTTAAAACTTGTGCTACTTTACCATCAATCATTGTAAGAAACAGTTTGTGATTTACGGCTATATTTTTGTTGTTCTTTAAAATAATAGTTGGTGACAATAACTTTATTTGAGTTTCAATATTATCTACCACTTCTCTAGTTTTTGCTGGTGTCTATTTGCAAAGTTCTATTGAGATGGGGCGACAATATCGAACAGATGAGCAGACTGGATTTTTCCAAATAATATCACCTGTTTCTTCGCTTACAAGTTTAATTGGTACTAAAGATGTTATAAATAGATTTGTATCAGAAATAAGATGAGATTCCTCCGGAAGCGCTTGTTTATATTCTGATTGACCTGACGAGCCATCACAACCCCATTTACAGAAGAGAGTTAGGTTTATTAAGCTATTATTATCCACAGCATCAATCATTAAAATCCTGGTTGAAGTGTGATCTAACAGATCTTGTAAAGACTTAACTCTAGCATAAGTATTTGTTACTTCTAGTAAAGCTGGTCCAAGGCAGCAACTTTTTTTTGCTTCCTGAATTTTATAGTATGGAGGAAGAACAGTATATTTTTTTTCAATCATAAGATTTCTTAGGTATATGTATTGTGCTTTTGTCAGGTCAAGATCAATAAATACACTTAACGCATTTAATTCATCGAAAGATTCACCCTTTTCGGAATCTTCCAGGTTTTTAAGAATCTCCTTCTTTTCAAGCTTAGAAAAAGATCTTAGCAGTTCAATAATTTTTGTCTCTTCTAATTCTCCCATCGATCGCAAGCCTTGGATATAAGCGCCATAAATATGTTGGAACCCATTATCCTTACATAGAGAAGTATTTTTACGTTTCTTTGATGATTTTGATGATGTTTCATAAGAGTTACAGGGTCTTCCTCGATTCGCCGTACATATTGAAGGTTTCACTATTGCTGGCAAAGTTCTGCAAAAGTCTCCATTTAACCACTCAGCATTCTTTTTTTTAAATATTTTTAAAGATCTGTTTGATTTCTTCCACCGATTATTAAAACTTGGTATGACAGTTTTTTTTATATTATTCACTATATATTTTATATTTTCTTCAGAAAGTTGATAATTTTTTTCAACAAAAACGTTAATACTTTGTGTATTTCTCCTACTTTCAATATATGTTTCAATTATTTGACGCACTGAACACTTAAAATTATTCATTTTTAATTAATGTAATACTGATTTTTAATAATCTCTTCACAAAAAAAAACACAGTATAACCAAAAAACATATATTAATTGTGACAATTCTTAAACTTTCCATCAATAGCCATCAATACTAGTCAACTTTTTTATATAACGGGATTTTTATTTTTTGCTCAATTTTTAAATTTTTTTTCAATCTAGAAAAAATGACATAACAATGCAAAGCTACTTTAACAAACATCATTTGTTCAATTATCTAAATAACTGAGTTTTTTTAACATTATTGAATGTAACTTCTGTTTAGGCAGGAATATGCAGCTATTTTTTTTATAGTATTTTACTAATATATTAAGCTTTACAATTTTTTACATATAAGCGCAGAGCTAAGCAGAGCTCCTAATTAAAAGCCTTACCGAAGTTTTTACATGCAGCCTAAACAACGTTGCATCATTCAGATGCTAAAATTTCAAAATTTTTCACTAAAACCTGATTCACTATTTATAAAATCGGAATCTACATTAAATTACCTTTCCAATAAGGTATATAACTCCTTAATTGTAATGTGAATTATATTTAAAATATGCTCTGAAATACGTTTTATTTTTATAGTTATAAATCGTTGTCGTTAAAAAAATTGTGAATACGGTCTTTATTTCCGAGTATTGCTATTGACCAAACATCAAATATTTTCCTCAAATTATTAAGTTTGACATCTTAGCTTTTCGATAAAAAAAATTTTTTGGTGTAATTCGAACCCTTTTAAAAATGAATTATGGGCTGGTCTTACTCTACGATTTTCCACTGTGCGAAGCTTAAGTAACCAGATGGAGATATGTACAATTCTAATTGGGTTTATTACAGTAACAATTGTAGGTATGTGATCGGAAGATAATTCGAAGGAAGCTTCAACATGTTCTTGCTTAAACCAAGCCACACATATAAACCACACCTAAACGCCAAGTTTTTTTCCGAATTTTATTTGACATTTCTGTATTTCAGACTTACTCAATTTGAACCATGGAGAGATACACAGTCCAACAACGTGTTAAAGTTATCCAGACTTATTATAAAAATGTATGATAAATTTCGAAGAAAATCATCTTCAGTGATGAGGCACATTTTCACCTCAGTGGATTTGTCGATAAGCAGAATTTCCGCATTTGGGCGAATAATAATCCAAGAGTGATTGTCGAAAAACCAATGCACCCACAAAGAGTGACTGTTTGGTGCGGTTTATGGGCTGGCGGCATCATCGGGCCGTATTTTTTCCAAAATGAGGCCGGTCAGGCAGTTACTGTGAATGGTGTTCGCTATCGTGAGATGATAACGAACTTTTTATGGCCCGAATTGGAAGATATGGATGTGGACGATATGTGGTTTCAGCAGGACGGTGCCACTTGCCACACAGCTGACGAAACAATGGCTCTTTTGCGCAACAAATTCAATGGCCGTGTTATCTCACGTAATGGCGATGTCAATTGGCCGCCAAGATCATGTGATTTGACACCGTTGAACTTTTTTCTTTGGGGTTATTTGAAAGAAAAGGTGTACGTCGATAAGCCAGCAACAATTCAAGAGCTAAAGGATGAGATAATTCGGCACATTAACGGCATAGAACCTCCATTATGCCTCAGGGTCATCGAAAATTTGGACCATCGGATGGAGGTGTGCCGCCGTGGGCGCGGTGCCCATTTGGCCGATATTTTGTTCCATACATAATTGAGTAATACCAATATATCATAATAAAATAAAATTACAATAATTTCCTAAATAGTTTGTGTTTTATTCAAAATCAACATCGGCCCTTGAAATTTAACCACCCTTTATTTAGAATAAGTAATTTTTGGCTTGGACGCGAATCGTGCAAAATTTTCTTGCTTCAATTTTTAATTGTTTCTTAAACCTTAAAAATAAAACTTATGCTGAGAAACTAGACAAATTAACCTTTCCGACGGTATGTAACAACTAGCATCTTATACCTTCGATACTGTAATACCCACAATGTGTTAATCCCAGGAATAAAATAACTTTCTTCTATAGAAATATTGACAAATCAATTTTGTTTTATTTATTTGTAATAATAATTAAATAAATTTTAATAAGATTTCTGTATGACGCGCTAAATTCCCAGTTTTTCATATTTGATATGAAAAAAGCTAGCTTCTATGCGCATTTCACTGGTTGCTTAGGCCAGATCATCAGAAAACCTTTTCCAAAGGTTTTAGAAAAGCTAAAAATATGCAAATAAAACCTTAAAGCGAATAAGAATTATAAACACTCAAAGTCTCACTTGTAACTATATCAAAGCTTAAACAAAACATCAACAATAAACAGTGAGTTTATCTTTTCTTACCTTCCTCTACAATTGGTTGGCTTTTTTCCGACTCGAATTGTAGTTGTAAGTGGGTAAAAAGAAAAAACAAAATTAAAAACAAATTGCTTCATTTTATTGTTTTCGTAATAAAACAACAAAAAAAAAAAAAAAAAAAAATTTGCCAGTTCAGTTTTTTGCACAGGCACATGCAAGTATAATCAATGTTATTTTTTGGGAATACAAAATTTATTATTAATAAGATTTCTGTATGACGTGCTAAATTCCCAATTTTTTCCCATTTGTAACGTGGTTTTATTCATCGGCTGAGGTAAGTCATACGAGTCCAGGGTTTACTTACGGATCCACTAACCTTAAGTGAGAAGACGATATGTTTACCCTTACTGGGGTTGAATTAATCTTTCTTTATTAAATCTTCTTAGTTATTTAACTATTCATGAAGTACGACAAACTACCACAACTTTAGGATGGATTCTTCGGCTTGCGGGAATTCGTAATGATCGGCTTTCCGACACCAGAGTATTCAATATAAATACACTGAAATTTATTTTTGAGGGAAAGCTAGCTTCTATGCGAAATAATAACATAACAAAATCTGAATCACATTATATCATGTTTTATCATACCTATTTTTACATTTAATTTGTTGTAACTGATGAAGTGTTTAAGTTTAGCAAATTTTCAAATACCCAGCCTTTCATCCTCCCTATTTATCGCCTTTATATTCTGCTTTTATGCCAATTCTTTCTTGGCGTTACTAGGTTCAGCTGTTGATTTTGCTGTTCAGTGTTTATTTGACTGGCAAGTGTTATATTTGGCCGGAGTGCTGGCATGGTAGGTACTGTTGATACTTGGAATGGTATTTGGTTTTCACCGTTTCCAGTTCATTCATCTCAATAGTCTCTGCTATTGTTCGGGATGAGTTAAACATGTTTTGGCGTTTTGCACAGGATTCCAGAATGTATTTTTTCACATTCACTTAATTATTTTATATAAAATTTTATAACTGCAATTTTAGGAACAATTTTGATTTTTTTAGTAGACCAGTTAATTTAAAATTTTTTTTGATATTCTTTAATTAGGCTCGAGTTCATCAAATTTAATTTTCATAAAATTATTTTTACTGAGATTTTCTGAAGATAGAATGTGATGATTCTTGAACCATGTAAAAATCAACCCGGGTTCAAATCCCAGCTCAGCCAAGGAAAAATTATCAATAAATTTTAATAAATATTCCAAGTTGTAAAATTCCTTCCTCGGTGAAAATAATTTAATGAAAATAAAATTTGATGAACTCGAGCCTAATTAAAGAATATAAAAAAAAACTGCAATTTAATTTAAAATTTTTTTTTTTAACCTATTATTTATTTCTAAATGTTCAGAAGAAAAAAATGTATTTACATCCAATTTTTTAGGACCTTTTTTATTTATCCTTCTTCAGGATCGTGGAATTTGTTTGGCAAGAAACACAAGATTCTTTCGCTTGTATCCCGGTTGAGAGCCCCCAGTTAAATCCTTTCGTAAGGATTGCGAAAAAAGAAATATATATTTTATTTCGTCACACTGAAATGTTTGTACTTTAATTAATTATATTCTTAAGACTAAAATTACAAATCGATGCCTTATTCCTCAACTTCGTAACTTAAAAAATACGGTTTTGACTTTTTCATATCAAACAATTGCTATTTTTGTATCATATTACTGCAACAACTTATTATTGCAATACTTTGTCTCAATTCTGTAAATATTAATAAATTATATTTTCGTATCTCATTCACTCCTCTTTTCATTACTGCGTCAAACTCTTGTCTTAATATGTGCAGTTATTAAACAGTTAAGAATTTTAAAAATTTCGTCTTTGCATAAACTGCTGGTACTTGTGGTATAAAATCTTGGTACTTGTGGTATATAATCTTGGTGCCTATATACATAAATGCATTTTAGTTGTGATCTTGGTTTTGCTTGGTAAAAATCTAATTCTTTAGATTTTTTGCTTGGTAAAAATCTAATTTTTTAGATTTTATTGCAAAATGAGTGATACAATCGATGTTCTTGATGCTGAAACAGGATGTTTTATTTTTAAGAATCTTTGCCAAGAATTTAAAACACAACAAACTAAAAACATAATTTTGGATGAAGAAATAGGACATTTTGTCTCAGCGGATTCTGATCACTCTAGCTTTTTCTCCAAATCCGATTTTTTAGCAAGTAAAAGCCAGTACCATCCCAGAACTGATTCCGATTTGTCTGATAATGTACATATCTTCTGTATTGTTGAATGAATACTCTGGCGTAATTACAATTTAAAAAAGAAACGTAAAGGCCAGGGAAATAACAAAACTGGAGTAGAAACCGTGAAAAACTCAAGCGAATGCGAGGCCAGGAGTATTCATCGATAAAGCGGAGCAAAGAAGGGAATGGAGTAATGGAAATTAGAAGGAAAGAACTTTGAAGGCTCGTCGCCGTTCGGAAATATGTATGTGCAAAAAAATTCGGTAATTGTGATCTTGGTTTTGCTTGGTAAAAATCTAATTCTGAGGCACTTTAGTTTTTATTGCAAAATGAGTGATACAATCTATGTTCTTGATGCTGAAACATTATGTTTTATTTTCAAGAATCTTTGCCAATAACCTTAAACACAACAAACTAAAAACATAATTTTGGATGAAGAAATAGGACATTTTGTCTCAGCGGATTCCGATCGCTCTAGCTTTTTCTCCAAATCCGATTTTTCAGCAAGTGAAAGCCAGAACCATCCCAGCACTGATTCTGATTTGTCTGATAATGTACATATCTTCTGTATTGTTGAATGAATACTCTGGCGTAATTACAATTAAAAAAAAAACGTAAAGGCCAGGGAAATAAGCAAAACTGGAGTAGAAACCGTGAAAAACTCAAGCGAATGCGTGGCCAGGAGTATTCATCGATAAAGCGAAGCAAAGAAGGGAATGGAGTAATGGAAATTAGAAGGGAAAGAACTTTGAAGGGTCGTCGCCGTTCGGAAATATGTATTTGCAAAAAAATTCGGTAAGCAGTGAAACGGAATTACAGAAGAAGATAGAAAGAAAATTTTTAAAATATTTTGGTCACTGTCCTGGGAAGAAAAGAAAGCGTATGTCGTTGCAATGGTGTCTCAAAAACCGGTCACTTTGAAAACAACTGGTACTTCTTCTCGGCGAGTAAAGACATTAGTCTACACTTTCTGGGGAGATCAAGGTTGTTTGTAAAAAAATGTTTTTGTGTACACTCTCTCATCGAAATTGGCTTTTTTTAATGATTATCAATTTTAATTGATTTTACATGTTTTTCCTTACTTCTGTCTTTTTCGTACTTTTTGTCAAGAATTCTTCTTGAAGTCCAAAGTAATTTTTTTTTTTTTGTTTTTAAATTTTTGTCTTTCTTTTTCTTGTTGACCTTTTTCAGCACAACTTGAAGGACAAATGTACATATAGAGCTCGAGCCTAAGCTTTAACAATAATGAGTATTGTGGTTATTTTGTTGAACTATTTATGGTTTTTAATCCAAATTTTTAATTAGTCTTAAGTTCATCGAATTTAATTTTCATTAAATTATTTATGTCCTTCAAGTTGTGCTGAAAAAGGTCAACAAGAAAAAGAAAGACAAAAATTAAAAAACAAAAAAAAAAAAAAATTACTTTGGACTTCAAGAAGAATTCTTGACAGGGAAAAACATGTAAAATCAATTAAAATTGATAATCATTTAAAAAAAGATAATAACGATCTACCAAAGGTTACAATACAATTTGGTTTAAGGATTGATGTTTGACTATTGACGTCAGCAGTCGTCGATGGCTGCGAGTGTAAGACGGCAAATCCATCTGAGGAGATCGAGTGGTTGCGATCGGAACATGTCATGGTAACCTGCCGGCCAGGGTTTGAACCTTGGCCACGGTCAAGAATGAAAGATCATCAATAACAATTTTAATTAATTTTCATGTTGTAAAATTCCTTTCTTCATAAAAATAATTTAATGAAAATTAAATTTGATGAACTTAAGACTAATTAAAAATATTAAAAATTTGGATTAAAAACCATAAATAGTTCAACAAAATAACCACAATACTAATTATTGTTTAAGCTAAGGCTCGAGCTCTATGTGTACATTTGTCCTTCAAGTTGAGCTGAAAAAGATCAACAAGAAAAAGAAAGACAAAAAAAAAAAAAACAAAAAATGTATTTTGGACTTCAAGAAGAATTCTTGACAAAAGTACGAAAAAACAGAAGTAAGGAAAAACGTGAAATCAATTAAAATGGATAATCATTCAAAAAAGCAAATTTCGATCTACCAAAGGTTAAAATACAATTTTGTTAAAGGATTGATGTTTGACTATTGACGTCAGCAGTCGTCGATGGCTGCGAGTGTAAGACGGTAAATCCATCTGAGGAGATCGATTGGTTGCGATCGGAACATGTCATGGTAACCTGCCGGCCAGGGTTTGAACCCAAGCCACGGTCAAGAATGAAAGATCATCAATAACAATTTTAATTAATTTTCATGTTGTAAAATTCCTTTCTTCATAAAAATAATTTATTGAAAATTAAATTTGATGAACTTAAGCTTAACTAAAAATATTAAAAATTTGGATTAAAAACCATAAATAGTTCAACAAAATTACCACAATACTATTTATTCAAAAATATAATTTTACAGGAGAAGCAAAAAACTTTGTAAAATGAAAACTGTAAACATGTCAGAAAAACATGTATTGATAAGACGTCCATGGCATAATTCAAATAGTTTTCAAAACAACATATGTATTTTGTTAGAAAAAAATGTGTAATTACGCCTTTTTGCATTAATTAAATAAACACATTTGTAGTTACATCCCTTTGTTTTTTTTGTTAATAAAAGCATCATTTTTGATCGTAGAAGTGTAAAATTTTGTCCAGACATGTAGCTTAATGGCATTCATAATTATCAATCAAAAAACGGATTTGTAATTTTTTTTAGTTACGCCTTTTTACATTTTAGGTAACATAGACGTTCAGTACAAGACTTGGGCAGAAAAATAACACATGTGCACAAAAAATAAAAGTGGGATGTTCACGATTAATCATAATATGCACTGCAAGTTTACAAATTGCAAATTTGCACAATGACCATCGTGATTACCCTTATTGTCTTCATTGGACAAATTTGGTATACCGGAGTTATTTTTTTGTATAGCTATGAGTGCAACAAACGAGTAACCAATTCATCAAGTATCAAGAATTAAAATTACTGTTAATGCAGCAAACTCGTACCTCAATAAATGCATTTCATGCTTAAACTAAAAAAGATTAGTATACGTCAGTAATTTTGACTTAGCTGCACAATCTCCTTTGCACGATTTTTTTGGACAGGTAAATCAAAAATGCAGCTATCTTAAATGTATTTAGCTGCCTTAATGTACAGGTACGCAATTGAGGTTACCTGCATAAAAGTGCAGCTAAAGTAAAGTGTTTGAAAGACGAGTAACGTTTTTATTAATAAATTGATAATAACAATGATGTTCAAACCACCTGTAGTCTTTTGTTATGCATTTTTATAAAGAACGATATAGCCAAATTGGTAACAATAAAGTGTGGAACAGAAAAGTCGCTGTAGTACAACGATAAGAATAGCGCTGCAAGCTATCAAAAGTTAAAAACGGTAGTTTCAAATTAGTAGGTATCAACAGAATACGTAGTTGAAGTAGTCGTTGCCCTTGAAGCGCAAAATTCAAAATTTTAAACTTTGTTGCGCTACAGAGCATTTTTCAGCTTCAAATACTACTACAACTACTTTATTCTGGTAGTTGCTGTAACCACAACCCATATGCATAAATGTGTAGGTACATGCAAACGAAATAAATGAATTATAATGATACTAACTGGACTTGTTTGCGATTTTTGTGTTTATAAACAGCTTAAATTGGATATTTATGTGAAAAAGTGGCCACCATATTTTTTCATGTGTGCAGCTTACTTTGATGTTTTATATGAAAATATTTTAAAGCTGCACAAAAATGTGAAAAATGTGCAGGTATACAAAATGCACGTAAACAAGGATTTGAAGAATAATTACAGAAAATATGTATTTTGGGCAGTTAAGTCAAAGTGCAGCTAACTTGAATTTTTTGTATGAAAATTATTTTAAAATGCCAAAAATGTTGGGCACTTATCTTAAATGTGCAGGTAAAGAAAGTGCACTTAAAAATTTGTATGGGATTATAAAGAACAATGCCAAAAATTATCAATTTTATGCAGTAAAGTCAAAATTGCACGTAAATAAAAGGCAGTTAAGTCAAAACTTCTGTATTTCTACTAATATACATAGATGTAATCTATTCTTTAGTAATTGCATTTGAACTTTTACCGAATATAAAAAGATGAAGCGTTATTTTTTCTCTCCTGTAAAATTGTTTTTTTTAAGATACAAGGTTGAGAAAGTAAGGCATCGAAATGCCACTTATCAACTATTTATAAGAAATATGTCTTCAATATTTTGGACATTCTAAATATGTTTGCCTAGACAGTTTTTATTTACTTCTGTCTACTTTAAGAATCACTTTGTCCTTAAAATAAACATGTGTTTCCTTGCCATAAAAACCATTAATTGTTTGGGTAAACAACTAGTAATGAGTTTATTGTTTTATTTAGATTTAGATTTAAGCAATAAATGTGTTTTATGCGATCACGGTTGCTGACCTTCGATTTTAATGTGTTTTTTTTAGGTTAAGCAATAAATGTGTTTTATGCAATAATGTATGCTGATCTTGGATGGTAGATGTTGACTTGCATATGCTACATATTCAATATTTATCGTGTCAGTATTTACATTATTTTTGTGCTGTGCGTTTCGGTCAAAGTAAAAAAATGACGCGAAAAAGCCAAAAATAGTCTGTTTAACTAGCATGCTGACTTTTCGTTAAAACACAAATAATACAAAAACTTTCTAATGTCTTATTTGTTTGGTTTTTTATCTTTTTACTATCGTATAACAAATTTATATCCCGAAGTATGCTGAACGTTCAATATTTATCACATGATCCGTGATCCAGGTCGTCGTTCACTAAAATTAGGCTATTCTGCGATAAGGATTCATCAAGACTGCATGATACACGTTCAATAAATTTCACGATACTGGATTGCGATCAATATACATACATATCGTGGTTGGCGAACTCAAAATTTGATAATAGATTAAAAACTTTGACAACACTCACACATTGTGTGTTAAAATGAAATTAAATAAAAAAAATTATACTAGCAGATTGTCAAAGCGCGCAAAAAGATGAGAGTTGCCCAACTTTTCGCTTCGCTTTGTGTAGACGACTAAAACGCAAGCTTTGATAAAAAGTTATAGCGATTTCTTTTCTGAGAAAAATGTTGCATTAATGTTACATGTTCTACATTTTGTGTTCGTTTGTACAAAAAATACAACTGTGGGAAAAATTTTCAAGTTCTTTTGTGAAAATGTTGATGAAAAACATGCAAAACATGTTACATGTTTTACCCTTACTTTTACTTAAGAGTTCATACTGCCCTGTTTTACAACTTTGGTACTTACTACTTTGTTTGTACAACCAATATTTTATTTTGTTTGTCATAATATTTTAAAAGTTTTGTCAAAAGAATTCTACATCTAAATATTCTTCGACGGCATACTCTATTTTGAATTAAATCGTTTTTTATTTTGGTGGAAAATTCTATGTATTTATTATCGTTTTAAATTTGTTCAAGCAATAAGTTATGTCAATGTCTGTTTCCAAACCGTAAAGTAAGTGTGCAGCAAATAGTCGAATAGTTTTAAAACTCGCTAATGAACTACATTGAAGTTGTACAACATGTAACACTTCGAGTGATTATAGGTAACATGAAAAAGTGTTACATGCATATACTGTAGCATTTTTTTCTCAGAATAGAAATCGCCATTAGTTTATTTAATTTGTTTAAGCAAAGATAATTTATTGAGATTTAGAAATAAAGAATAAAAGTAAAAAAGCTTGGTTCTTCCAATAGTATGTTGCGTGAAAAATATATGCGTGTTTCCTTTGGTTTTCTCTTCGCGTGTTCAATGACTAGTGTCGTTATTTTGAAAATTGTTGTGTTAGGCAGATATCAAAAGCACAGCGTTGTATTTTGTGCCAGTGATGACAACATTCCCCACACCGTAATCCTTGCTACGTGGAGGATTCCTTAAATTTCAGGGCAGCTAATTTTACCACGGGACGACGTAATGACCCGTTGGCTGTAGAAACTTCTGCTGTACGTATTTGGCCATCTTTTCCGAAAAAACTTAAGTTACTTTTCCCAATTTCCACTGGCTTCTGGGCAGGTTGGGATCCAATATAAGGACCATGTCTTCGGCTTGAAGGGGTGTTACCTTTTCCTTCCATTTTGGGCGTTGTAGTAATTGTGGCAAGTATTCGACCACCCATCGCTTCCACAGCCTATCTTTTAAGTTTTGTGCGATTCGCCACTGCTTTCGTAGACATAAATTCTCATCATCAGGGCCGGGTGTTTGTGTGGAGTTTAGCCCACCTATCAGGAAGTGATTTGGTGTCAAAGGCTCTTCAGATCCGGGATGTATAGGCAGCTCGGTTAAGCCCATATGACACTACATTTTTAATGCATTGTTCAAGTTTTGGTGAACAGTACAAATATAATGTAATAGAAAAATTTACCAAGTGCAAAGAGTTCAGCTGTATTAAGATAAATGGCAAACTGTCAACAATTTTTAAAAAGTTATCGATAAAAAATGAAGTTATGTCAAAAAAAATGTAAAATTGTTTAACTTAAAATTGACATTTCAAGCTTGAAATATTAAAAGTGTTGCTGAATGAGCGGTTTATGGGCAAATTCAGCGATTTACCGCTTTTTGTTTTTAGGTTTCTCATAAACAAAAAGTTGGCAGCATTTAATAAAATAAACAAAACAGGGATGGCTAAGTTGTTTCAATTGTTCTTTTTTGTTGATACTTTTTTAACTAAGATTTATAATACCTTTTTGTGGTGTTTTTTATGAACATAATTAAAATTAATTTCAACTAAAAAAAATCTTTTAGTACAATTAGGGTAAAAAACTATAATTTTTAAAGGTTGTTGGTACAATATTAAAAATTCTCAACGCCATCCCTGAAACAAAAACATAACATTCATATAGTTTGCTCTTTCTTACATTTACTGTTTCTTTCTATCAATTCTATATCAATTAATGAATAAAAAATGTAGTGTCATAAGGGCTTTAGCGGACGGTTGTTTATAATGCATTCGGCCTCTATAATTGCGCTGCGAAACGTTTTTAGCCGTGGAGCTTCTTCCTTCAGAATTTTATATAACAACTGCTTCACACATTTGACAAGCCTTTCCCAGCAACCGCCTGCATGTGGATTGGCCGGACAATTGAAAATCCATTCAATATTATCTTTTGAAATGTTCCTTTGTGTTTCATCTTAGTCGAAAAATCCATTTTCTTTCAGTATTTCCTTTTGAGCGCCAATAAAATTTGTGCCGTTGTCGCTTCGGATTCTGATGGGCACACCTCTTCTGTTTACGAAATTTCTTACACAAAGTAAAAATGCATCTGTGGACAGGTCGGCAGCAATTTCCAAATACAATGCCCTTGTACCTAAACAGGTAAATAGGGCGATCCACCTCTTTTCTCTCCTTCGCCCGATTGTGACATAAAATG
This sequence comes from Pollenia griseotomentosa, assembly GCA_963931875.1. Classification (NCBI taxonomy): domain Eukaryota; kingdom Metazoa; phylum Arthropoda; class Insecta; order Diptera; family Polleniidae; genus Pollenia; species Pollenia griseotomentosa. The sequence goes on from OZ007560.1 coordinate 165,541,764, forward strand.
GACCACAATAGTCTAATCCAACATAACTAAATGGACGCACGTAAGGGGTTAATCGATCAACTGGGAGCTGACCCATTAGCGGAGTCACAGGTTTGGCGCTGTCAAGAATACAGGACGAACATGACCTTTTCACTGATCTTAACACCGAGCGAATGTATGGCACCCAAAATTTTTGCCTTACCTCATTAATTACTGCATGATCGTTTGGTGATAAGCGACTAACATAAAGGTGACTGGGTGTTTATTCGGCATAATAATGGGATTTCTGGCGGTTTCTGGCAAACAGTATGCGTTGTCTATTCTGCTATTAACTCTAAGCAGCATATCATTATCCATATAAGGTGTCAACTGATAAATACTGTACGATTTTGACAGAGCGTTGCCCTTCATAATACACAATTTTTCGGCTCCAAACGCCTCCGTTTGCACCTGACGACAAATTAACTTCTCCCCTGCCTCAATTTCTCCAGCAGTCAATTCAGTGGATGCTTGCCCAATTCTTCTGGCACATCGTTTTAATTTTAAAAAGTTCGAAAAATTTTCATATTTAAAAATCGTTTCATTTACAACATTTAACATTAAGACCACATCAACCTTCTCTTCATCTTGGCTTTGATTGGATTTAGAAATAGGCGGATCGACTGGCCAAGAGTGTTCCTCCAACGCCAGGAAATCAGGACCTTTCAGCCACCTAGTGTTGCTGTCAAACCGTATAGGCAATTTGGCTCTTGTGGCCTCATCTGCTACATTTAAATTGGTAGGTAGCCATTTCCATTGTTCAGGTTCAGTTGTCGCCAAAATTTCAGAAATGCGACAGGCAACGAACTGCTTGTACTCTCTTTCTGTTGATCTGATCCAAAATAAAACCGTTTGAGAGTCGGACCAGAATATTGTTCTGTGAATTTTGCAATTATGGGACTCCCCTATGACAGCTTTAAGACGGCAGCCCAAAACGGCTGCTTGTAATTCAAGGCGAGGAATCGTCATTCCCCTTGTTGGTGCGCAACGAGCCTTGGCTATAACAAAGGAGGTGTGAATATTGCTGTGTTGTTTTATACGAAAATGGGCGGCAGCAGCAAAAGCGCTTGAACTCGCATCCACAAAAATATGAAGCTGAATCTCATCAGCTACTGGCAGTAACTCAGAGTAACAGCGGGTAATAGATAGTTATTTAACCTTATCAAATTCTCGCCACCAGGCGTTCCATTGCGTCAAAATTTGTTGAGGAATTTGATCATCCCATTGTATACACAATTTCCATGTTCGCTGTATAAGTAGCTTTGAAAAAATCGTGAAATTCCCCAAAAATCTAAATGGATCAAAAATCGTTATAACTAAACTCAAAACTTCTCTTTTGGTGGGTGGACGTTTGCCCTCTAATACATCAGCACAAATTTTATGGAACTTTATATGAAATTCGAAACTGTCAGAGTCTTTGTTCCAGTATAAGCCAAGAATTTTATCCGTGTTACTCGGTTTTTCCATTTTCAGTGTTGCTGGACCACCGATCTCACCACCGTTTAGTAGACACTGTAGCTCCCCTGAGTTCGATGAGAAATTTCTTAACTTAAACCCGGCGGCTGCATTTATTTGAATGGCATGCTGTGTGACTTCAAGAGCCTCTTCAAGAGAATCAAAACTAACGACAAGGTCATCCACATACATATGATTAATAACAGTGCTGGTGCCCTTAGGCCATGTCGACTCAAATTCCCTTGCGTTTAGGTTTTTAACGTATTCCGCACAACAAGGTGAACAGACTGATCCGAAGATCATTGACCTCATTATATAAACACAGACATCGCTACCCAATCCATTTTCGCGCCACAAAAAGCGTTGCGAGTTTTGATCATCATCCTTTATAAATACCTGAGAAAACATTTCCTGTATATCCCCAGCCACCGCTATTTTGCCTTGACGAAATTGAAACATGATCACCTGAAGAGATTTGGCTTGTTCAGGACCCTTTAATAATACCGAATTGAGGGAAATGTTTGACGACATTGCGGCAGCATCAAATACAACCCGTAGTTTCTCCGGTTTGTGTGGATTAACTACGCCAAAATGTGGTAAATACCATACTTTACCACGCTTAAACGTTTTGACCTCTATGGTTGACAATTTGCGGGCATAACCCTTTGAAATATATTTTTCAATTTCATTTTTATATCTGTCAGCGTATATTGAATCTCGTTTCATTTTATTTTCTGTTTTCAGTAGACGATTCTTGGCCATTTCAAAACTTTCCGGTAGGAACACATCATCCCTTTTCCATAGTAAACCTGTTTCGTAATGACCCTCTATTTTTCGGCATGTATTTTCCAAAATATTTCTGGCACGTTTATTGTCTTCTGATGCCAGCACGAAATTTGTTGCCTTTACACCAAAATTCTCAATTGAGAAATAGTCTTGCACCAACTGGTGAACTTCCTTCCATGAGCTACTCTCATTAATATGGCAGATTCTAGCAGTGCTATTTTGTTTTTCTAACAATGGGCCATATTCCACCCATCCAAGCTTAGTGTCGGATGCCACCGGTAAGTGAGGACCTGCCTCAACAACTTGTTCAGCCAAACTAAGTGTACAGTTGTCCAAGCCAATTAACATTGATGGTTTTTTATTTTGATAGCTTTGTATTGGAAGATGTGATAGGTATTCAAATTTCATTTTGTCAAAACTCTGCACAGGAAGATTTAATTCTTTGACAGTCTGAAAGTTTTTTTATTGCATATTTTTTATACCGATCATTTACAGGCGAAATGTCCACATTTACTCTCATTGAAGTTTCTGTTTTGCGTATCTTGTCATACCACTGAAGTGTGATTGAAGATTTTTGCCCCTTTAGGCCCAAACTCCTGGCCACATTTTCCTCAATCAAAGAGACTGGACGATCCTTCGTCCAGCAAAGCATAAACGGTTACTGTTCCATTTGGGCCATGTAGAGTAACAGGTAAAATTCTAAATAAATGTGAGACACCTTCGTTTTGGCGGCACTGTAGAACATGTTCAGACTGGTCATTACTATTAACAGCAGATACACTTGAGACATCTTGATGAAGTACTGGGTGGTGGTAACGACCGCACCCATTTATACCACACATTTTTCTCTTTCTGCACTGGGTCAAACTATGCCCTTTACGAAGGCAAGAGAAACAGACATGCAAGCGTTTGACTTGCTCCCACTTGGCGCTTATTGATAACTCCTTAAATTTACCACACTCAGCAATTTCATGGCTACCCCCACATTGCTGGCATTGTTTTTGGCTAGGCTGTTCTTCTTTACTATGAAGTACTCTTCGGGTGGCTGATACGTTTTGTTGACGATCGTTTGCCAACGCTGGACCACGTTGCGGCACCGTTGGAAATGGTAACACTGAAACAGAAAATTTCGCCCACTCATATTGCTTGGACAAGGGCAATTTTAAAACTAATTGCTCCAATAGCGTTGGATTCATTAAGTAGTTTTCACATTTTGCCGATTTGAAAAAGGCGACAATATTTTTAGCACAACTAGATAAGCCTAAAATGCCCTCAGGACGGCCTTCGGTTATCATCGGATACATTTTAATTTTGTCCAGTTGCGATCTTACCAAAAGTTCTGGACAACCAAAATTAATCCTTAACTCCTCAATAATTTGCGGCACGTTTTCCGGGTAAATCAGCATTGACATTACACTATTTCTGGCTGCGCCCTGTAACGCCTTTTGAAGTCTGATTAGATTTTGCCTATTAGTATAACAAAATTCCATGGTTGTATCTTCATAAGTCGCTAAAAATAATGGCCAATCCTCCGGCTTTCCATCAAATTGTGGAAGATGATATAGCTTCGTTATGAAATCGTTTGACTGAATTGTTGTTGGAGGTCGTGCCGTATAAAAATTCGTTTCATTTAACGGCGATCTATAATCTACATTTGACGGCGGCGCCTGATGGTGCATGTTTTCTGCTACTGACGGTAGCTGCTGAAAATTTAACAACGACTGTGATTGAGTACCATTATTCGACGATGGTAACCCTTGCGCAAAACAACCCGCTGGTGTCTGTATTTGCTGTATGCCTATTCTTTGTTGTGACAATTCTTGAGAATTTCTCAAATGCGACAATTCATTGTTGTTTGATTGAACATTATTTGAAACAATTGTTGACGAATTTATTTCTCGTGCTCGCATATACCCACTCGTTAGCGGTGGCATTTACCGAACAACATTTGGCAAACCTTGTTGTCCATGCAATACAGGTGGCATGTAGGTAGCATCTGCCGATGACACGACATATTTGACACACCTTGGAAATGTGAATTTGGCACCTGCATTTCTTGGTGCATATGTGTCGTATGTGCTGAATCTTCAACGCTATTTTGAGACGGGGAAAAATGTTGAGGCATGTTCTTTTGACGACCTGAGTCTTCCCTCAAGTCATCAATTGCAGATATCAAAGAATTGATTGTTGACATTAAAGATGACAAAAGTTCGGACGTAGTAATTGATTCGGCAGACGTAATCACAGGCTGTAATGACATATTTATTGTTGTAGCTTCTGCCGAATCTTTATCATTATGGTTATTAACCTTTGTGTTGTCTAGGCATTCGTTATCAGCAGGGCTGTGGAGTCGGAGTTGAGGAGTCGGAGTTGAGGTTTTTGTGCCGGAGTCGGAGTCGTAGTACCCACAAAAACTCGCGACTCCGACTCCAAAGTTTTTCGGCATAAAAAATTTTGCAAAATAAAAATTATTCGAAATTGGCGATGCAATATTTCAAATATCGACTTGAAATTTTTAAGAATCATTTTTATGCTATATTTAACCATTTAAAAGCTAATGCATTAAACAAGTTAGAGTTCTATATTCGGATGTTCCGAATCTTTGACACCCTCCACTGACACTTAGAATATATGAGAGCTATAAATTATTAAATAATCTTTATAAAACTGGCGTCAGTATAAAAATTGGTTCCGGTTCAAACCAATTGTACGACAATCAGAAAGTTTTATGCTTTTTTCCTAGCAATTTAAACTAACTTGAATAATATATCATGATTCGTAACAGTTTATGCCGAACTAAAATGATTTTCAGGAGGGACATTTATATTATCCCATGACAGCCATGTCATTTATCAAGTTTTTTGAGATGCAAAAAAGTTTTATGTTTAAACAAAGTTTTTTCAAGTTTTTTATAAATACACTAATTTCAAATTTGCAGTATATTGGATACAAATATTAAGTGATGTTTTCATGTTATTAAATGGTCTTGTATTTTCTCTGTTCTTTATTATTTTAATTGTGTTAACTTTCTCGTAAAGGTCCCAATTTTTTTTTAGATTCTGAAATATCTTAAGCACTAGATTCATATAAATTTTCTGAAGTTAATGTAATAGATCTTTGAGTTAATTATTTAAATTTTTTTTTGCACTTTTTAATGGTCTGTTAAAAAAGTTCGATTTTGAAAACGACTTTCTTAAACACGTCAAAGATATTGCACCTTTTTATGTAATAAGAAGTTACCAATTGAGTATTTCGCAATTATTTGCTATTGTGGCAAATTTAGTCTATTTGAGTGATATTGAAGAAGTTAATAATGAATAGCTTGAGCTTTAATTTTTAGGAATATAGTTAATAGAAATAGCAAAATATTAAACATTTTCGCGTATTCAAAATAAAAACATTTTAAGATTTAATTTTTATATAAAGGGTGGTTAAATTGTAAGCGCCGATGTTGAATGTGAACCACACCTAAACGCCAAGTTTTTTTCCGAATTTTATTTGACATTTCTCTATTTCAGACTTACTCAATTTGAACCATGGAGAGATACACAATCCAACAACGTGTTAAAGTTATCCAGACTTATTATGAAAATGGATGATAAATTTCGAAGGAAATCATCTTCAGTGATGAGGCACATTTTCACCTCAGTGGATTTGTCGATAAGCAGAATTTCCGCATTTGGGCGAATAATAATCCAAGAGTGATTGTCGAAAAACCAATGCACCCACAAAGAGTGACTGTTTGGTGCGGTTTATGGGCTGGCGGCATCATCGGGCCGTATTTTTTCCAAAATGAGGCCGGTCAGGCAGTTACTGTGAATGGTGTTCGCTATCGTGAGAAGATAACGAACTTTTTATGGCCCGAATTGGAAGATATGGATGTGGACGATATGTGGTTTCAGCAGGACGGTGCCACTTGCCACACAGCTAACGAAACAATGGCTCTTTTGCGCAACAAATTCAATGGCCGTGTTATCTCACGTAATGGCGATGCCAATTGGCCGCCAAGATCATGTGATTTGACACCGTTGGACTTTTTTCTTTGGGGTTATTTGAAAGAAAAGGTGTACGTCGATAAGCCAGCAACAATTCAAGAGCTAAAGGATGAGATAATTCGGCACATTAACGGCATAGAACCTCCATTATGCCTCAGGGTCATCGAAAATTTGAACCATCGGATGGAGGTGTGCCGCCGTGGTCGCGGCGCCCATTTGGCCGATATTTTGTTCCATACATAATTGAGTAATACCAATATATCATAATAAAATAAAATTACAATAATTTCCTAAATAGTTTGTGTTTTATTCAAAATCAACATCGGCCCTTGAAATTTAACCACCCTTTATTTTTAAATAAAAATAAAATGAATTCTATATACTTTTTTTCATTTAATTATTTAACAGTAATATAAAAAGCCTTACTTGTTTTTGTTCTTTCTTTTAAAAATTTTGGCACTTTTGTAAAAAAAAGTTTTTTTTTCAGAAATAAGAGGTTTTTTTTAAAAAAATTAATTATGGACTGATCATCACGAAATTCTGTATAGTGATTTCCGTTATTAAATATCTAAATGGAACAAATTTCAATACAGTAGTGAAATTTGTTTTAGCGCTTAAAGTGCTTTTCAGTAAGCTGCTTAATATGGGATCTAAGGTAAATATGGACCGATAATCAGAAAATTGCATGGTATTATTTCTAGCCATATTAACCAAAATTGGACCAAATTTTACAATATCTATAGTTGCTACGGTTTTAGGTGTATTTAAATAATTTCCTAGAGTGAGCATTATATGGGGCATTATATAGAAAATTATAGACCGATCTTCACGAAATTTTGCAGTGTCTTATAAAACTGTGACGTACCAAATTTTATTATGATAGCGATATTTATTACGTTTTTATGTGTACTAAACTGCTTTCCGGAAGAAGGCTTTATATGGGGACTATGGTAAAATATGGACCAATCTTTACAAAAGCACATTTATTTATGATAGCAATATTTATTACAGTTTTAGAAGTACATTATGGCACCTTCTACGTAATTTTTTGTAACAAAATTAGGATAGGATAACTAGAAGCAACTTGACACCAAGATTGAACTTTTGTTTAAAGTTTTTTGACAAACGGACAGAAAGACATGGCTAAATCGACTTAGAATTACTCAAGAAACCAGGGGTATTAGATGCATAATAAAAAAGTTTCACATGGAATGACAAACTTAGTATACCCTCATTCCGTACGGTAATTACCTTTTAGGGTAATTTTGGGCCGCAAAAGGTAGCAAAGTAATTTTATTTAAAAACCGTAATTTAAAGAAATTTAAATTTTTAGTATACACATATACATGCTTACATATGTATGAATGTTTAATAATTTGAACGTTTGAGAGGTGATTTTAAATTTAAAAATAGATCAATTTTATAACAAAAAATTAAGAACATAATGTTTTTGCAAATGTGTTCGTAACAGCGATAAGACCAATTAAGAAAACTGAAGTTATGCTTGTATAGTTATTATTAATTTTATATTAAACTTTTTGTTTGTTTAAAAATCAACAATATTAAAATTTATTTTAAACAAAAATTTCTAATCAAATTTTTTCTTAAAACACAATTTAAATTTAAATAAATGGTTTATGAATACTGCTCGTATGTGCTGTTTCCAAATGACAGGCGATGGACTGAGTGCTTTTCATATAAATTTTACCACATAATCAATCGCCTGTCATTTGGAATCAGCACATTAATGTTTGCGTACGGTAATTTCTTCTAAAAACGGCAATTTTTAGAAGGCCGTACGGTAATGAAAAAATAAAAATTAACATCACTCAGTCTCATATACATTTAGCATCAAGATTATGGTAGGAGTCGGAGTCGTGAGTCGCACTTAAAAAATTTCAGCGTTTGGAGTCGGAGTTAGTACTTTTTTCGGACGACTCCACAGCCCTGGTTATCAGACGAATCCTCATGATGCTGCTCCGAACCCTCCTGACTGGATTGTGACCTGGTTCTTGGCATCTTGACGGACTGGCCCACAACTGATAATAACACAATTTGACCGCTTCCAAATGAACCAAAACTCGCGATGAACAAAGGAAAACAATGTAGACGACTAAAACGCAAGCTTTGATAAAAAGTTAGTTTATTTAATTTGTTTAAGCAAAGATAATTTGTTGAGATTTAGAAATAAAGAATAAAAGTAAAAAAGCTTGGTTCTTCCAATAGTATGTTGCGTGAAAAATATATGCGTGTTTCCTTTGGTTTTCTCTTCGCGTGTTCAATGACTAGTGTCGTTATTTTGAAAATTGTTGTGTTAGGCAGAGATCAAAAGCACAGAGTTGTATTTTGTGCCAGTGATGGCACCACTTTGCGTTAAAAGTTCTTTATGTGAAATGTTTCGTATAAGTATGAATATTTCATCTTAGATGTCAAAGCGAATCTCTAACGCAACGCGAAGTAAAAGTTTTATCTGACATGGCCATTAAGTTTTTGCATGCCTTGATCACAGATTACTAAACATATATGAAAAAGTGACTTGTGAAAAAGGCCCAAATCAGCTGCGAAGGCTGCTTTCGAAGAAACAGAAAGCAAGCTTTTTTTGGTAGTAAACTGGCAATGTGTAAAAACAGACCGCAACAATCATCACAAATGACGTGATCAAAACAAAAATAACAAAACAAAATGAACGCATTAATTGTATCTATAGAAGTAGTTTCAGTAGTTATATAGAAGAAAGCTACTAAATAATTAGTAAATGAAGCTATTCATTTTAAAAAAGGAGGCGAAGTTTTACTGGGAAGGTTTAGTTAATCTGAAAAGAGATTTGTACCGCCATTACCAAGTTTGTATACAAAATTTTAACGGAACTGCTTACTTTTGCTTAAAATGTCGGTCTTTAATGAAATAATAAAAAAATCTGAGTTTCAAACTACGTACGTTAAACTTATCCTAATTCTAAAAAAACCCCGGCCTTAACTAAATAAAATACTACTATTTAAACAGATAAAATTAAAATTATTTATCCTAGTACATATCGCTCATTTGCTGCAAGACCGAAATCGAAATCCATTTCGAAAAAAACGCGTTTTAAGTTTTTGATTTGCTCTAATCACTTAGAAAAAATAACGATACACTCAAATGGGGAAAATATAAACGGTCTAATTTATAAAAATTTCTTGTTTCAGCTTTAATGCTTACAATAGTTATCAAACACTTTTTGTTTTATAAGCCATTAATAAAAAAGTCAGATTTATAAACGCTTAATAGGAGTGGATTAACAATTAAACGTTTATATTACTTTTGTATTTTTATGTTGGCAACAATATGTTATTTTAATTGCAATTTTTGTAATAGTGATGCATACAACTGGGGATTAAACAATACGATATCATACAACGAACGAATTTTAAGTGAATTTCTGTTTTGTTTTCAATTTAAAATGAATTTCTGTTTTTTAAAACGTAATATTTAAAATAATTTTATGTTTTTTTTTTTTTTTTTTTTTTTTTTTTTTGTTAATAAAATACATACTACATATTGAAATAGAAGCGAAATATGTAAATCATTTATTAGCAATATCAAATTTTTACTGCTCAAACTCTGTTGGTTCCACAAAAGATTATACAGCTTTATGTTTAATGAATAATTTAACCAATTTTTATTATACATTTTTTATACGCAGATGATTTGAAAATAAAACCTCCTAAGTTTTAACAAAACATTTTTAGCCACATATAACTGCCAAAATAATTTAGGTTAAAATGTTTTTACCTGGAACAATATCATTTTCCTCAATAGCAATGTTGTGAAGTACTGCTAGGGCGATAATCAATGTTTTCCCTTTTGCCAGATAAACCGTCAACCCATCTAACAATCAGCGAAATCGTTGCTTCCAAGCCCCAAAGCAACGTTTAACAGAGTTTCTAGTGCTTATCTGTGCAGCATTATATTTGTACTCCTTTTCATTCTGTGGTTTGGATAGTGGGGAGAATAAATAAGTCTGCAGCTTATATCCTGAGTCTCCCAACAAAATACCTTTGAACTCTCCGCTTTCAAGTTTAATAGTTGACTCATTTAAAATACGGCAGTAAATCTACAAATTGTTTTTTTAACTTCAATTTAATTTGTTATAAGCGCTTTTTTGGTAATTGCTGAAATAAATTTATAAAGTTATAAATTAAATTTCGTCGGGAGGTTTCTGGTGGACACATTTTTACAAAAAATTAGTTTTAAATCAATTCTATATAACAATAATAGCGCCCTCTTTTTTTAACATTTAATCCCTTTTTTGATAGCTCGAATATATTAAGAGATTTTGAGTTCTAGCATTGCCTGATATCTTTAATTTTACAGTTCTCTAAACATTGTTTTGCTTCTTTCGTCACTTTTTGTGCTATGAAGCAAATTTTTGATGCAAAATTTAAAATATTATTGTTTGTAATTGCTGTGCTGCATGTTCCATTCAAAGCATGTAGAACAAAACATTTTTGTTCCGTGCGGCAAACAAGTAAATAACAGACGATACACTATGTGGTTTCTACTTTGTGTTTGCTTTAACAAATACTTTACCTATTTGAAAGACATTTTAAAATATAAGTGTAATGAATTGTTAAAAAAGGTTTGCAATATTTGAAATAAATCTTAATAGCTTTTTATATTTTATGCAAAAAGTTATAACGACTTTAAGTTTCAACAGAAAACATATCTAGCGACTCACATTATTTTAGCAAAAAAAAATCTATCGAGCAGTTTATATTTAAAATTAATTCAAACACTAGTTATCTTTTTTCTAGAGAAAAAAATTTTATTATCAAAAGTAATTTCTTGGGAATACAAAATTTTAATTTAAAAGATTTGTTATTCGTGCTTAATTCCCAGTTTTTATTCTTGATAAAAACACTGAAATTTATTGTTGATGGGATAAGCTATTCCTATGCGCATTTCACTGGATGCTTAGGCCAGATCATCAGGAAACTTCATCCATAAACATTTTGGAAAAACTAAAGATATTAAACCAAATAAAACTGTTAAGCGTATAAGAATCATAAGCAACAGCTCTACTTGTAACAATATCAAAGTTTAAACAAAAACATCAACAATAAACAGTGAGTTTATCTCTTCTTACATTCCCCACTACAATTGATTGGAATTCTTCCAACATAAATTGTAGTTGTAAGTAGGTTAAGAAAAAACAAAATGCAAAAAAACAACTTGCAAAAGCATGTTGCCAGGTAGTTTTTTTAGGCCGTGCACTGGCCAGTTTATTATCAAAAGTAATTTCTTGGGAATACAAAATTTTAATTTAAAAGATTTGTTATTCGTGCTTAATTCCCAGTTTTTATTCTTGATAAAAACACTGAAATTTATTGTTGATGGGATAAGCTATTCCTATGCGCATTTCACTGGTTGCTTTGGCCAGATCATCAGGAAACTTCATCCATAAACATTTTGGAAAAACTAAAGATATTAAACCAAATAAAACTGTTAAGCGTATAAGAATCATAAGCAACAGCCCTACTTGTAACAATATCAAAGTTTAAACAAAAACATCAACAATAAACAGTGAGTTTATCTCTTCTTACATTCCCCACTACAATTGATTGGAATTCTTCCAACATAAATTGTAGTTGTAAGTAGGTTAAGAAAAAACAAAATGCAAAAAAACAACTTGCAAAAGCATGTTGCCAGGTAGTTTTTTTAGGCCTAAGCAACCAGTGAAATGCGCATAGGAATAGCTTATCCCATCAACAATAAATTTCAGTGTTTTTATCAAGAATAAAAACTGGGAATTAAGCACGAATAACAAATCTTTTAAATTAAAATTTTGTATTCCCAAGAAATTACTTTTGATAATAAACTGGCAAGTGCACGGCCTAAAAAAACTACCTGGCAACATGCTTTTGCAAGTTGTTTTTTTGCATTTTGTTTTTTCTTAACCTACTTACAACTACAATTTATGTTGGAAGAATTCCAATCAATTGTAGTGGGGAATGTAAGAAGAGATAAACTCACTGTTTATTGTTGATGTTTTTGTTTAAACTTTGATATTGTTACAAGTAGAGCTGTTGCTTATGATTCTTATACGCTTAACAGTTTTATTTGGTTTAATATCTTTAGTTTTTCCAAAATGTTTATGGATGAAGTTTCCTGATGATCTGGCCTAAGCAACCAGTGAAATGCGCAATGGAATAGCTTATCCCATCAACAATAAATTTCAGTGTTTTTATCAAGAATAAAAACTGGGAATTAAGCACGAATAACAAATCTTTTAAATTAAAAAAATTTTATTTTTTATTAAAATAAATAAAAAGACAAAAATGTTTAATTTTTCGTGCAATTATTAAAATTTTATTTTACACAGAAAAAATTATTTTTCCAATTCAAACAAAAAATTTGTAGAATCAAACAATTTTTTGTCTGAAATCGGTCCTATAAACAAATTTGCATATTCAAACAATTTATTTGCATTTTGTTTACTGAAAAAAAACACTGATTTTTTCAAACAAATAATTTAACTGAATCAAACAAAAAGTTTACTGAAATTCATATACTAAATTTTAAAATCAAAAAAAAAAAAAAAAAAAGTTTTTGCACAAGCAATGACGCGCACACAAGTAAGCACTGTATGAGAAGGTGACGGCAAAGCAGAGCCGCCGACTGGCTTTGAGACACATTTTTTTTTGTTGGAATAATTTTTGAACGAAGTCTTATTTATACACACAACACAATGTTTTTCTTTATCACTCTCTTTTGCTGTATCCTGTCCTTTGCTAAAGAAGAAATGTAACCAAAAACGGCAGCAGACCGACTCGATATGTTTTTCGTCATCATTCTATTTTTGTATTTGATGTACCTATTTAACCAAACAGTTTTAAAAAATTGAATACGGAATTTTGTTTCTTATAATGTCGTTTCTGCTATTGTTTTTCTTATAGTTGCACTTTTTTAAAGCGTCCAAAAATAGACTGTGTGTGTTTTTTGTTGTTGTTCTTATATTTCACATAAAGAAGTGTTGCTTACGATCAAATAAAAAAATGCAAAAAGACGACAACATTAAAGAGCGTTAAATATTTCATACAAAATTATGAAAACTTGACACCAATAACGCGTTTATTATATTTTTGAAGAGTTGTCCACATTTTTGTTGGTTAAAAAAAAATCAAACAAAAATATTGATTGAATCAGTAAAAAAATTTATAGAAATTAAAAAAATTTTCAAACAAGCGTTTGTTTGAAAATAATTCGGCAATAATTTTTTCTGTGTAACAAACATTGAAATGTCAACTTATTAAACGCTTAAAGTAGGGTAAAGGCTACAATAAATATTTCAAATTTATGATATGTTTATTAAACGTTTAATAGGCTATTAAACATTTATAAATACTCTTTTTTCGACTTTTGCTTATTAATGACTTATAAAGCTGCAATGATGCGTTTATAAATTAGACTGAAAAGATATAAAGATGAATTTTATACACAATCTTAAGAAAAACATAGCGAACAATTCTGCATCACTAACTCCAAAATTGTGTTTTTTGATTTATGTCGGTCTTGCAGCAAATGAGAGATATGTGTTGGTATGTTGAGCTTTGCCGACTATACTTTTTTAGGTGTTTTTTAATTTATAAAAAAAAAATATAAATTTTTAATTAACCTTTTTTCGAAAATTCTTTTTTTTAGGGTGAATTTCCATATCCTGATACAACAAAGTGGAACAATTCAGAACTTGGAGTACCTTCATTGAATTAAAATTTTGGTTATATATGTGAAGATATTGTCGTTAAACCATATTTTTAATAAAATACAAATTAGAAATAAATACAGAAAAAGATTACTTTATCATTTTAATTTAGTTCGTGTTTAAAAATTTGTATATGTATGTATGTATTAAAAGAAAGTAGGCCATGTATTGCAATCAGCGTTGCAGCTGAAATGTCTATTTTTTTAAAAATAAACGAAAATTCCAGTTTAAGGGCATGTGTGAAACGGTAGCAAAGTACTCATGGAAGTAAAATTTTGACACTGTTAATGTGAATTAAATTTTACTAGCCCTGGGGCATAGATTACATATGAGGGGCTTAAAGCACAAGGGGTTCAAGTGACTTTTGTTAAATAATGAAACAAAAGCGGTTGTTGCGTTTGTGCTCCAAGCGAAGCAGGTATTTTAATGCCAAGTGCTTGAATTGTTCACCATATCTAGCGTCCGGATGAGAGTCCTACATTCACCTCTTGTGCTCTGAACAACTTCTCCCAACTTCACCCATAATTCCATATGCAAATTCAGTTTTAGAAAAAGGCACTTAAACCCCTTGTTCTTTAAGCCCCTCATATATACAAGTTTCCACTTTGTGGGTAATTACCTGAATTTGGTGTATTTTTTACTGCCGTGGGTAGAGCATTGGTAATTTCTTTGTAGATCAAATGTAATTAGAAATTTTTTCATTTTAAAACAAATAATATAAGGATTTGATTTTAGTGATAAAATTTATATTATTTAAGATATTGTTGATCTAAGAAAATTACAGTATATTCCCATAGTTTATCAAACAAAAGATTGAGTGATTGGCGCAATTGGCGAAGTACAATTATATTTCGTTAAATATGAGCTTCATAGAGATTTAGAACCCGAAGTTTATTGAAAAATATGGAATATATTAAAAAAACCCTGGAGGAATTTATGTTTCCAATATTAGAAAAAGTAATGAATTTTGTGTTTGCTTTAACATTTAAAACGCTTTAGTTAAGAAATATTAAGCGGCCTTAACATTTAATAAACTGATTTGAGAAACAGACTGTAATCTTAAACAAATTTTATTTACTTAATAAAATATACAAGGGAACGGCAATGAACACTTTGATCCTTCCTAGATCTACCATATATCTTTTATCCTAAGGCGTGTTCAACAGAATTTAGCGATCCCCCTAGAACGCCATCATAGCGAAATATCAGGGTTCGGTGAGACGGTGGTAGGAAGTTCGAAGGGAAGGTGCTTTGTCACAGTTAAATTTCGAATATCCGATTTTAAAATTAAGATCCGAGCGATATGCCTTCACGGCCGATTCCAATTCAAAAGGTGACAGATATAAAAGGTTTGAAGCTTGCAGATCCCTATTTCTGCAAACCTGCGGCAATTGAAATGATTATTGGTAGTGATTACCTGCCTTTTATAAATTTGAGCGGCGTAAAAATGAATATCGGAAATAATCTTGAAGCCCGAGAGTCCCACTTTGGCTGGTATTTGCTAGGCCCTGAACCAGAAACTAGAGTTCAATCATTCCATACTTTTGTCTCGCCTTGCAGCGACCTAGCCCTTCATGAGCAATTAAAAAAGTTTTGGGAAATAGAAGAGGCTGAAAAACCGATTTTCAAGCTGAAAGTGACATTTATTGTGAAAATTATTTCAAATGTACCACAATTCGACAGTCTGATGGACGTTACGTAGTTCGACTCCCGTTCAAGGAACAATTTCCATTATAAGTAAATGCGCAGTGACATCAAGCCTGCGGATTTTGGAAATAAAAGGGTGATTATACAAGTGAAATTTTTTAAGAAAAATTTAAAGGGTGGCCCTTCAGGTGGTGCATAAATTAAAAAAAATAATAGCATTAATATTGAATGCAAACATACAGCAAGTAGTAAAATTTTAGAATAAAAAGGGTGAACCGAAAAGAGGTGATTCAAAAAAAAAAAATTTACACAGAGGCCCTACAAATGGTAAACATTTAAAGCATTATTTAATGGAAAAATTTAATGCTTATGAACAACCCGTTCGAAATTTGTTGTGAAGTGTGTTCGATTATTTTTGAAAAATTGTTTGGAGAAAAGAGTGCGTAATTTTTTAAAAATTTAATTTAAAGCACAATTATAATGATTATATTGGGAATTTTTATGAGTAGATTTTTTAATAAATTTTACGAAATCTGAGTAAAATTAAATTGTGGATAAAAATTGAAAATAATTTTTTTTGGTGGTAAAGGAAAAGATTTTAATAAACGAAAGGTTTTAAAAGAAAAGATTTTATTTAAACATTTAAATAAACCTGATTTGGTGCTAGATAATCATCTGAGGAAATTGTTGGTAGTTTGATGCGAGTATTTTTGAAAATTTTTGGTTAAATTTAAAACTGTTTTTTAAACATTTTACTTCGCTTTCATTCTTCGCGAATAATTTTAATATACCTTTGTATAAGGTTGAATTTCTTCAAGATTGTTTTTTGCAAATTTTTTCATTTCGGCTTGAGAAATCTGTGAGGTATAAAATATTTTAAGGCTTTGGGCAAAATTTTTTAAAAATGGTTTCGGAAAGAGCATGTAAATACGACATTCGACAAATAGTGAATTTCTGCGCTACTTTTGAAAAGATTTCTTCAGAAGCTTTGACGATTTCACTTTTAGAGGTAAAGCAGTCTGAACTTGAAAGAAGATGGCTGAAGATGATAGCAACATTTGAAGAATTCATCAAAGGCTATGAAAAGGTGAAAGAAGAAGAAGATTTTCCAGATGAAATTACTCTGAGATACGAAGATGCCTGTAAACAGTGCCAGATGATAAAGGCTAAAATAGTGGACTTGTTAAAGGCTAAGGCTCTACAACAAAAAGCGGCAGATACAACAGTACGTCAGTCGTCTCTTAAGTTACCTGCGGTCGAAATCCAAACGTTTGAAGGGGGTTTCAACAAATGGCCAGCATTTAGGGATATGTTTAGGGCGGTAGTTGGAAGTGAGCCTTCGGTGGCTCCTGCGCACAAATTATATTATTAACTTGGCTAGACGAGGGGGGAGGCCTACCAACTCTTAAAAGATTATGATTTGGTAGATTCTAATTTTGAGTTAGCTTGGCAGGCTTTGAGAAACCGCTACGAGAATAAGCGAATTTTAATTAACAATCAAATTAGAAAAATTTATGGCATCCAGGTCCCTCAGAATGAAACTCTGAAATTTTTAAGGCAACTTCAAAACACGGTAAGCGATGGTTTGTCGATTATTAGTTCGTTTCAAGTTGAGGTACCTGATAATAACCCCCTTCTTATGCATATTTGCACTTCAAAGCTCCCAGAAGAAACTTCGCGTGCGTGGGAAGATTCTCTGACTAACCATAAGGAACTGCCTACTTGGCAACAACTTAACAAATTTCTGTCTGAGCTGATTGAAACTTTCACGAATTTGAGGAAGCCGCCTAGCCGAGACAACAATACCTCCAAATCTCAGGTTTTTTATTCGAATACTTAAACCGATAAGGGTAAATTTAGCTGCAAGAAATGCCAATAGAATTATCCATTAAGATTATGCAAATATTTTAAGGGTTTGCCAGTCAGTGATCGAATAAAATATGTATATGCGAACAAGTTTTGTGCGAATTGTTTTTCACCCACTCATTTCAAAACGAAATGTCAGAGCACCAGTAGCTGCAACAGATGCAATCAAAGGCATCGCACCCTGTTACATCCTGAAGAAGATAAAGCGAGAAAGGCTCCCACTCAAAAGGCGTCAACTCATCAGCAGTCTCGAGACAACGAAAGGCCATCCGGGTCGGGCACTCAGAGTAACATAAGGCCATCCAGTTCTCAAGCGGGACGATCTGCCACTTCGGGTGCAAAGGGGATGAAGTCAGTTCAGGTCAATTTGTCTCAACACAGCGGAACTACGATTTTACCCTCAGCTTTGGTTCATGTAGAGCATTTAGGCGAAAAATTCACTGTTCGCGCATTAATTGATACAGGGTCGACTAGAAGTTTTATCCTAAGGCGTGTTCAACAGAATTTAGCGATCCCCCTAGAACGCCATCATAGCGAAATATCAGGGTTCGGTGAGGCGGTGGTAGGAAGTTCGAAGGGAAGGTGCTTTGTCACAGTTAAATCTCGAATATAGTAATGATTCCGAATGAAACAACTAGATCACTTCATTGTTAATTCTGAAATCAAATCTTTATTTTTATAAATTTTAGCTTAAAGCTTAAAAGTAAAATTAAGTCTCAACTAAATGTAAATGTATTTTGCCTACGATGCAGATTCACACGCTTAAACAAAAGTGTTTTATTCAAATTACAACTTGTAGTTGTACGACTTTTGTTATGTTGAATCTGCATCGTTGGCTGGAGTATTCAGGTTACAATCTTATTATGGATTTTATTAGGGAGATTCATAATTAGGGGATTTCTTCCATATAACTCCTCCACCCCCAGATTCAACAGTCTCTGTTGAATTTGTGGCAGTAGGGTTAAGTTCAATATTTCTGCAACACCTCTTGTAACCTGCATACGTTGTAATTAGAAGTACTATTATCAATATCAAAATTATATTTATGCTGTATGACACATTTTTGTGGTACATTGGTTCATCAATTTGTTTAATATTTTCAAATTGGTTAATTTTAATTTCTTCGAAGTCAATTTCTTCTTCAAATACTACATCAGTTAAATCACTACTGCTATAGATAAACTTTTCGCTAACAATATTTCTTCTATTTACAAAAGTTTTGTTTAAAATATTTATTTTGCAATTATTGAAATTTATAATAGCATTTTTATTTATTACAATATTTCTCTTATCGCAATTTTGAGTTAATTTATCATTATTTGCGTTTTTTATTAGTATAAAATCATCGTCAATGGCATTAATATACAGTGGCCGACAAAAGTCTACATACGACCCTCATTTCTTCCACCTGACGAGACCAAAAGCATTATGAAGAAAAGTAATGATGCAGGTTTGTTTGAAATCTGGTTTTATTAATAGAAAACGAAAAAAAACAACTTACTTCAATATACACTTTAAAAAATATTTACAAAAAACAAAAAAATAGCATTGACAAAAGTCTACATACGGCTTGTAAGCTAACATAAAAAACTTCATTGAAACATTAAATAATATTTTTATTATTAAATTTAGTATTTGGTTGGGCCACCATTGGCATCTTTAACAGCCTGTAAGCGTCTGGGCATTGAATTAACTAAATGTTCCTTTTCAATCGGCGTAATTCTTAGCCATTTTTCTTTCAGCATCTTTTTCAACATTGGCACGCTAGTAATATGATGCTTTCTGATTTTACATTCCAAAATCTCTCAAACGTGTTCAATGACATTTAAGTCCGGGCTTTGAGGTGGTGTGTGCAAATGTCGGGGGGCATAGTAAAGCAGCCATTCTTTTACAACTTGAGCGTTGTGTTTCGGGTCGTTATCTTGTTGGAAAATCCAACTCTCACCAAGATCTAATTTATTGACCGATGCTCCCAGATTTTGTTCTAAAATAGACTTATATTGAAACGGATCCATATAACCTTCGACAAATACAAGATTTCCTACACCAGATGCAGCGACAGCACCCCAAACCATCACGTTGCCACCCCCATGCTTAACAGTAGGTACTAAGTGCGTCGGATTCATCGCTGTATTAGCTTTTCTCCAAACTTTCGCTTTTCCATCACTTCCAAAAATATTGTATTTTGACTCATCTCTAAACAAAACTCGTTTCCAGAATTCAAATCCTTTGTCAAATTAATTTTGGAGAATTCCAAGCGAAGTTTTCGGTTTTATTCGCTTATAAGGGGTTTTTTGCGCGGATTTCTGCTGTGGAAACCAGTATTATTTGGGGTTCTTTGAATTGTTCGTGGATGCAGAACCGTATTTGATCTTATTGTTAGCTCTTGGGCCAGCGTTGTGGCATTCACTTTTAGATTTTTTTCCACTTATTTTATTATAAAGCTGACATCTCTGCGACTAAGCTTTTTAGGGCGACCACTACGCGGTTTATTATATATTATATTTTCAATAGAACCAGTGTTTTTAAAATTATTTAATACAGTTTCAACTGTTGCTTTACTTAAATTCAACAGTTTTGATATTTCCCCGAAAGATTTTTTCTCGTTTCTATATTTTACTACTAAGTTTCTCACATCAGTTGAAATTTATTTTCGCGAGTTCGTTGTTATAATTGAATTATGCTGGAAACTGTCCAGAATACAACCGAATGCAATTGATTTGAAATGTAAAACATGCAGAAAAGTAAATTTAAAAAAATAACGGTAATTAGCCGTTATCATCCAGCAGCAAGCAAAACACAAAGCATGACATGTTGGCCGTATGTAGACTTTTGTCAATGCTATTTTTTCGTTTTTTGTAAATATTTTTTAAAGTGTATATTAAAGTATGTTATTTTTTTCGTTTTCTATTAATAAAACCAGATTTCAAAAAAAACTGCATCATTACTTTTTTTCATAATGCTTTTGGTCTCGTCAGGTGGAAGAAATGAGGGTCGTATGTAGACTTTTGTCGGCCACTGTATGTGATACTATTATATCTTAATTTACAATTTTTTATAACAACACAATTTTTACTTTCCTTTAAATCACTAAACGGTAGATTTTCTTCGTACGTGTAGGTCATGCCATTTACATTTAATCTTAGGAAAAGGTTTCCTGATGAGCTGGCCTAAGCAACCAGTGAAATGCGCATAGAAGCTAGCTTTCCCTCAACAATAAATTTCAGTGTATTTATCAAATGTGATAAATTGGGAATTTAGCACGTCATACAGAAATCGTATTAATGATAAATTTTGTATTCCCGTAAATAACTTTGATAATATACTCGCATGTGCCCGTGCAGAAAACTGAATTGGCAAATTGGTTTTTCTTTGTTGTTTTCTTACGAAGACAATAGAATGAAACAATTTGTTTTTTAATTTTGTTTTTTCTTTTTACCCACTTACAACTACAATTCGAGTCGGAAAGAACCCAACCAATTGTAGGGGGATGTAAGAAAAGATAAACTCACTGTTTATTGTTGTTATTTTGTTTAAGCTTTGATATTGGTACGAGTAAGACTTTGAGTGTTTAAAACTTTTATTCGCTTTAGGATTTTATTCGTATAATATTTTTAGCTTTTCTAAAATCTTAGGAAAAGGTTTCCTGATGAGCTGGCCTAAGCAACCAGTGAAATGCGCATAGAAGCTAGCTTTCCCTCAACAATAAATTTCAGTGTATTTATCAAATGTGATAAATTGGGAATTTAGCACGTCATACAGAAATCGTATTAATGAACTACTAATTCATTTTTTTCGATTATCTCGAGGTTCCTGTCGTTGGGTAATGGAGTGATTAATTTCAATTCTGTCGCGAAAAAAACGACCGGAATTTTGATTGCTATAATCAATGAATCATTTTCGTAATTCATAACGCCCATTCTTACGAGCTTTAGCTTGAAGTAATCAATTTTGAATCTTTCGATCTCCTCAATTGTTAGTACTCCTGGATGGATTATGTTGTTCTTAGCTGATGCTATGTTTTCCTGAATTTGCACTATTTTGTTCTCTAAATTCTTCAACTTCATCATCTGATCTATATAAAGTAGTCGTCTGACTATTTCATTATTTCGTTTTCTAACCTCTTCGAAAGTACTACCTATTTTGAGCCTGCCATCCCCTATTGCCTTACGTATCATTTCAATTGATTCGTTGAAATGTGTATTAATATTTATTTGTTTATTTAGGGTGCCAATAGCGTTATGTGTGTTAATTTCCGCATAGTTTAAATGTTCTAAAATGTCTTCCCTATCACTATCGTCCATTAGTCCGAATAACCACTTATAGATATTTCCTATTCCGTTGATCAGTCCTCTTTTCCCTCTGTTAGAGTGCAAAGGCATAATGGTTCTGACTTTTGCCCTAATATTATTAATTTCTTTCCTTAATATGTCCTTGTTAGCTACATCGATTTGTTCTATGTTGCTTTCTATCTGGGTAATTATATTTAAAATTTGAATTGGGTATATTATATGTAATACCGTGTTTGTTGTATTGACCAACTTTACCCTTCCTACGTGGAGCATTGTATAGCCACTATTCTCGTCGATTCTGTTGATTTGCAGAAGTATCTGGGCCGTCACCATCAGCAATGACAGGAGTGTGATTATCCTGTAAAAGATGTCTACGTTTAACTTGCGTTTTGTAAACTTTTTTAAATTTGTTTTCCCTAGATACTAAATGATTATCTTCTATTCGGTAATTGGAAATTTTTTATATTTGGGTTGTGTTTTACTAACTCTGTAGTTCTTAATAAATTCATTTTCAAAATTTGTATAGTTTTTATTTCCCTGTTTGTTATTGATGGCTTTTATTCTTAATATTTTTTCCCTATGGAGCCTTTCTGAGAATTCTTTAAGAACTTCGAGTGATATTGCGTTATTAATTAAGTCTATCGGCTTAATATTTGTGGTAGAATGGATTGTATTATTATAAACCAATATTGCTTTACGGACTTTTTCTTCCAAACTACTTTCATTATTCGCATCTGCGTTGAAAAGACGTATGTGTTCATTAAGGGTCAGATGTAGTCTTTCAACGTCCGAGTTCCTTGTTTTATTATAAGTTGTTGTAAAGTGTACGTCGATTTCGTTTTCGATAAAAAAACTGTTTTACTGCTACTACATCTAATTCGTTATCAGTAATTATTGTCTCTGGTTTGCCTAAATATTGGATGCGGACTTTTATCGCGTTAACTATTGATATCCATGTTCTATCCGGCAGATGGTGTGCCGTTGCGTATTTTGTAAGTTTGTCAATACTCGTTAAAAACATCACATTTCTTTGCGGGTACCATATATCGAAGTGAACTATTTCATTGTGTCTACTAGGGGGTTTCGTAGTGTTTAAAGAATGTTTGATAGGGCTCCCATCCTATTTTGCTTTATTACATATTTCGCAGTTGTTTATATATTTTTGGATCGTTTTTTGTTAATTCGGATAATAGTATTTTTCCTTTATTTCCTTAAAAATTTCATTGATACCCCTATGATTATTTCTTAGGTGTTCTACTTCTATGACTTGGAGAATTCTACCTTCGTCGGTGATATCCTCCATTAAGGTGTTCGTTTTTATGATCTTTAAATTGTTATTCCTGGCAAAGTAGTTCCTGTATAGGTCTTGAAATTTCAAATATAAATTTTTTTCTGAGAAAAATACAACCAACAGACCCTTCTGTGGTAGTTTTTCTCGCATAATATGTAACAAATTGCTATTTTGCGTCAAATTCCATCTTTCTCTTATTTTCCTTTTAAAAATTATTTTCTTACTGAAGCTTTCTCTCTCTGCAGATTTTAAAATTAATTGCTGTTTAAAAACGTTAAGTGGGCTTGCCGTTATTTGTATGAAATCTGTGCTATCTGTTTCGGCACTGTGTACTGTATTTATATCGCTGTCTTCATTATCGTCCCTAGAATTGAACAATTCATTTAGATTTATTAAAGCTACATTTGGCCGAAGGAACGTGTTATATCTCTAGAAAATTCACTTTATTAAAGTACAAAAATTATAAGTAGTTACAAAATATACAACTAATGTTTAAGAAAAAGAAACTACAGGGTGTGTTTGTTAATATTAATAACCATAATATATAGACTAAAACAGAAGTGAATGTTATAATTTCAATACTCCTCCTCATTCACTTCAAATTGCATTTATTACAAAAATAATTATGTTTATTTGGCGCTAACGGCTTTGTTAAAATGTCAGCTATCAGCTCTTCTGTGGGACAGTAGCTTGACGTTATGATACCTTTCTTCACCAGATCTTTTGTCATCTTATATTTGGTATCCATATATTTTGTTTTAAAAGAGAATTTATCATCACTTAAAAAACGTAGGCAGCTTTGGTTGTCATTGACAGGACCACGAAATTGTACCACCATTGTAGAAAAATATTCGACCACTATTGGATTTTCTTTCGATTCTTTCTTCAGCCCAATTTGCGTCAGCATAACCAGTCAGTTGTTGTTTTTCGTTTTTGTTGCTTAAATTTAATTTTAAATTTGATGTTGATTTTAAATATATTAAAATACGTTTACATTGCATCCAGTCTTCATTTGTAGGCTGTAAAACCTTTTGTGCCAAAATGCTTACAGGTGCTGAAATATCAGGTCTTGTATTAACTGAAATATACAAAAGATAACCAATTAATTTACGATATTTATTATTATTTTCAAGAAGAGTTGTATCTCCTCCTTTTCCATAACATAAATCCATAGGAGTTTTGGTTGATTTTGCCTCTTGCATTCCAAATTCCATAACAGTTTTATTGATGTAATTGGATTGACAAAGTTAAAAATTACCATATTCATCTTTTGATATTTCGATTCCTAAATAATGCTTTAATTCGCCTAAGTTTTCTATAACGAAGTTGTTTGATAATGTGCTTTCAATGTACCTTATTTGTTTTTCTGTAGAACAGGCTAATATAAGGTCATCAACATAAACGATGATGTAACATATTTTACCATAAATGTTACCATAATACAAACAAGGGTCATTAAGACTTTGTGTAAATTTTGATTTAATAAGAATTTCATTTAATGTATGATTCCATGATCTTGCGGCCTGTTTTAAACCATATATGCTTTTCTTTAATAAACATACCAGTTCACCGTTTCCCTCTTGAAAACCTTGGGGTTGTTTCATAAAAATTGTTTCGGATAATTTACCATTTAAAAACGCTGTTTTAGCATCAATGTGATTTACAATCATATTTTCCTTTCCTGCAATCGATAATTAAATTCTAAATGTTGTGTGAGACACCACTGGGGCAAAAACCTCATCATAGTCGATTACATACTTTTGTGAATAACCTTGAGCCACGAGACGAGCTTTGAAACGACTTACATCACCATCAGAGTTACGTTTTATTTTGTAAACCCATTTACTTCCAATTGCTGATTTATCTTCAGGCAGATCTACAAGTTCCCAAGTCTGATTCTTTTTCAAAGACTCCATTTCATCCTGCATCGCAGCTAACCACTGCACCTTTTCCTCACTCTCAAGAGCTTGCTGATATGTTTTGGGTTCTTTAAGTTCTTGTATTGACCACACTTCATCAATTAATCGTTTTGGCTCTTTACCTTTATTTTCACGATTGGAAACCCTTATAGTAGGTGTCTGTATTTCTAAATATTTTTCAGAATCATTTTGTTCATCATTATCTGTGTGTTCATTACTATCATCCGAATCATTTTTGATTGCTTTGTTCTCAATTACAGGTAATTCAATTTTCTCCTCCTCAATCAATAATGGCATATTTTTACGATCATCGTTTCTATGAAACTCAATAGAAACTTCTTTATCAACATTATTTGTTGTAAAATCTGTAAAACGAACATCACGACTAATGACTACCCTCTTGGTAACCGGATTGTAAAACCGAAAAGCTTTTGAATTATCATCATAACCCAGAAAAATCATTTCAATTGCTTTATTGTCTAATTTACGTCTCTTTTCAGATGGAACATGTACAAAACATTTTGATCCAAAAATATGAAATTGGCTTAGACTTGGCTTTGAACCATACCATTGTTCATATGGGGTTGTATTAGTAGATCTCGTAAAAACTCTATTCTGAATATAATTCGCAGTTGATACAGCTTCCCCCCAAAATGTGTATGGTAAACTTGCATCTATAAGTA
Source organism: Pollenia griseotomentosa (assembly GCA_963931875.1). Classification (NCBI taxonomy): domain Eukaryota; kingdom Metazoa; phylum Arthropoda; class Insecta; order Diptera; family Polleniidae; genus Pollenia; species Pollenia griseotomentosa. The sequence continues at coordinate 165,567,457 of OZ007560.1, forward strand.
AACATCTAGACATTTCAATTAGAGTCCTATTTTTTCTTTCCGCTTTACCATTTTGTTGAGGACTATAAGGGGCTGTCAATTGAATTTGAATACCTTCAGACTGTAAATAAGAAATAAAATTCTTTCCAGTGTATTCTCCACCTCTATCGGAACGAATTACTTTAGGAACACGACCAAAACTTGTACGGCAAAATATAACAAAATCCTTAAACGCTTGTTCCACCTCTGATTTTCGTGATAATAATCGAATAATTGTAAAACTTGAATAATCATCAATAAAAGTAACAACATACCTTTTACCTGAAGGAGTAGTAGTTTGCATCGGGCCACAAACACCTGTGTGAATTAACTGCAACGTTTCCGTTGATTTATGTAATGATTGTTTTGGAAATGGCATTCTTGTAAATTTCCCTTTAGTGCACGTTTCACATATTTCCTTTATACCGCATTCAACAATTTTAAAATCTTCGGCTAAATTTTCTGAAAACATCTTCCTTATAGCTTCTGGATCACGATGCCCTAGCTAACGATGCCACTGATGAATACAATTTTCATTATGTTGATACAAAGCATTAACATTATCATATCGACGTAAAATATACATTTCCCCATCAATATCAGCTACGCCAACGTTGTTGTTGTTAAAATTTATATGACAAAGATTTTTCTTGAATGATATATCAAAACCAACTTTTGTTAATTGACGAACTGAAAGAATATTTCCCACTAATCTAGGAGCATATAAAACCTCGTTTGCCAAAAATTTATGTTGATTACCATTTAGATCACATAGCATCAACTCACCTGAACCAATACCTTCAATAATAACTGTTTCTCCATTAGCTAATTCAATTGAACTTTTATACGATTCATCCAATTTCTGAAAAAATTTACGATCATTTACAGCATGACGAGTTGCACCTGAATCAACCAGCCAACAAAACTTATTATGTTTACCAAATTTAAAAAGAAAATCTGATTTGTGTTTTTCCTCCACAGAATTGATTTTGTTAAAATTATTTCCTGGAACTTGTTTTTGTTTCCAATTTTTATATTTTAAACAATTTTTCTTTTGATGTCCAGGCTTTTTACAAAAATAGCAAACACTACCAGGCCTAGCAACAGCTTTCAACACAGCATCATTACCACCATTACCACCAGTGTGCAAACGTCTTTCGTATTCAGCGATAATTCTCTGTTGAACCAAAGCAAAATTTATTTCCTCTTCTTTACGAGACTCCAAAGCTGTAATTAACGTATCGTAACATTCCGGCAAACTACTCAAAAGCATGGCTGCACTCCATTTGTCGGACAAGGCCTCCTCACCAACATCTCGTAGTTTCGTAAATAGATCGTTCATCGTATTTATGTGAGCCACTGCATCACCGCCATCTTCTAATTTTAAGCTGCAAATGCTCCTCATCAAAAAAAATTTGTTTGCCAATGTGTTTCTTTCGTGGTAACTTTTAAGTTGATCCCATGTCTACTTAGCAGTCTTCGAATTGCGAATGTGACACAGTTGATCGTCCATTACCAGTAATCCTATCGTACCCCTGGCTTCATCATCTTTATCATCCCATTCATCCAGTTGTGGTTTATTCTTCAGTACACCATTATCAAATATTGGTGTAGGTCGTGTGCCCTCAATGACCAGCTCCCACAAATTCTGTTTGCGCAACAGTAGTTCCATCTTGAATTTCCAATTTGCGTAATTATCATTGGTTAACTTTGTAAATTTTGGTTTTGTGTCCGCCATTTTGTTCAATACAAAAAATTTACTTTATAACCAAAAAAAATAATTTTCTTTTCTTATGTTGGCTTTATCTTTCTTTAAATGTCTTTAGTTTTATTTAATTGACTTTGTTTAATGATGACTCGTTTATAACACAGCACCCTGTAAAAACCTAGCGGTCCTTAACTTGTTATTTACTTATCTTTATATTCTGTCTTCACATTTATTTTCTTGTACTGTTTTAATAATCTTTAAAATCATTAAACTCACTTTAGTTTCAAACGTTGCGACGACAAGTACAAAAAACACAAAGAAAAAACAAAATTGTGAACAAAACAAAATATGTTTAATATTAAATAAAACAAAAATATTAAATACCTACAACAAATACAAAAAACAAAGTGTTTTTATTTGAATTAAAAATATAGTGAACCGTGTTAAATTTGAGGACTCAGAAATAAAGATCGACCCTCAAACATTTTGGTCCAAACGAGCCGGATTATTTTAATAAATAAATACCTAAAGTTTGTATAAATTTTATTTTACAAAAAAAGATTAAAAAAGTGTGTGACTCAAAAAAAAAAAAAGTTATTGAAGTGACCCTAAAAATAAATTACAAAAAAGAAGAAAACTTCTTTAAATTTAAAATAAAACCTAACGGGACCCAAATTCTTTGGCGCAGTAGCAGCAACAACAACAACAACACAAGCAAGCATTCAGCAAGTAAGTGAACATAAAATTACTACAAAAAACACAAGAAGAAAATAAAAGCAAAATTTAAATAACAAAAGAGAACATTTAAGATATTTATTATTTTCTACTTGTGTGTTTGCTTGATTCGCAGCATAAAATAAACGTGACGTCATTATTAAAATAAATAACCGTGACGTCACCATCCAAATAAATAAAAACCGAGTTACCATTTCGTCAAATTTTGAAAAAATAACCGGGGAAATAAATACATTATTTGACTCAAAATTTTTAAGACACAATTTGTTTTATCGCTAGCAGGCAATTTTTTTTGACTCAATTTTATTATTATTCTGACTCTTTAATTTACAAATATGTCTCTGAAAAAATTCGTCAATTGCACAAACGATTTAGTCGACTTCGAGAAAATTCAAGCAGAAGCTCGTGCTGAAGATAATGTACACGCTTTGGAAATTATTCGAGTAGAATTAGACTCAATATGGACCCAAGTAAAACGGTCATATGAAGAATGTAGGGACATAGATGAGGATGGTGATAAACCAATTGACAGAAAAAAATTACGGGAGCGATACCAAACTGCCCTAATGGCTTACAAAAATTGTCTTTCGTCAATCAACGCTGAAATCCATGCGCTTTCGGACACAACCATGGAAAAAGTTGAACGTCAGTCAAATATTCCGTTAGAAAGAGATGTTTCCTCAATAAGACTCCCTCCTTGCGACACCGACACATTTTTTGGGGATTATAAATTATGGCCGAGTTTTCGTGACTTGTTCACAGCAATATACATTAGAAATCCTAAAATCAGCAGTGTTGAAAGGCTTTTTTATCGGACTCAAAAAACAGGGGGAGACGCCAGAGATGCAATTACTCACGTCCCTTTAACAAACGATGGTTTTATCATGGCCTGGAAAAATTTAGTTGACCGGTACGAAAATAAATGGATGCAGGTTAATGAGCAATATAAAATTATTTTGGATCTGCCTCATGTCTCTATAGACTCGGGAGCCTCAATTAAAAAATTACAAAGAACAATAAACGATAGTAGGCAGACCTTAGGCACACTAGGCATTGACACTTCAACATGGGAGTCGTTTTTAATTTATATTTGCTCCCAAAAACTTCCCAGGGCTCTTGTTCAAGAATTTGAAAATTCTCGTGAAGATTGTGCCGAAGTACCCAATTACCAAGAATTCGACAAGTTTTTGACCCACAAATTTAAGACCCTAGAATCAGTAGGCAATATAAAATCATCAAAGGACAAACCCATACCTCCCAAGTCTGAAGTGGCAAAAAACACCCAAAATAAACGAAACATCAATTCATTCCAAACGAATATTGCGAATTCTGAGAGTCAAAGTCATAGCAAAAATAAACCCGTTCAAAGTGCTAATAATAACGCCATAACGTGCCAACATTGTCGCGAGTCACACACTCTACGATCATGCCCCACATTTTTAGGAAAAAATGTAAGTGATCGAATTCATATTGTCAAAGTTACAAATTCATGTTACAACTGTTTGTCGGTCAATCACAGTGTCAGGGAGTGCCCTAGTAAATATAAATGTAGGCTGTGTAAACAAAAACACAACACTTTGTTGCACAAGGCAACAGTGACCCAGCCTACAAACTTGCCACAAAATAACGCTGACGAGCAACCAAGCACAAGTGCCGCAGCTCAAGCCCAATACATACAGTCCACTTCAAGATCAAATATTCCTAACTTTACTTCCCTGACCCTGCGCGAAAACACACAAATCTCGACAAATCATGCACAACAAGAAACGTTGCTTTTCACTGCCATTGTCGAAATAGAAACTAGAGGTCAAAGATACCAGGCGAGAGCTATCATCGACCCTGGATCACAATCAACTTTTGTATCGGACAAACTAAAAAACCGATTAAAATTACCCACTAAAAGAAACATAGTTCACGTTTCTGGTTTGAGTCAAACAGTTTCTGAAACCTCAACTAAAGCATGTTTGCTTAACCTTTGCTCACGGGTGGACACATCGTTTAAGTTAGAAATTTGGGCACCAGTTCTCAAGACCCTTCCCTCTAATTTACCACCTCAAACATTGAACATGCTAAAGCTCAGTGAGGCTGCAAAATTGCAACTTGCAGACCCTCACTTCAATCAAAGTAGACCCATCGACATGCTAATAGGCCTCGACGTAGGCCCCTCGATTTATTGCATGGACACACCTATGCGGTCTATTGGATCCCTTTTGGCACAGAAAACAGTATTTGGCTGGATTGTGGGGGGACCAACTCCAAAAACTACTCAACCCAGAACAACAATTTCTTTATTGAATACATTGTCCCTTGACCGAATCCTCACACGCTTTTGGGAGGTGGAGGAAAACCCAAAACAGATTTTGAGGTCAGACGAGGACACTATTGTGGAACACAATTTTGAACAAACAACTCGTAGAAACGACTCGGGAAGGTATATAGTTACCCTGCCCTTCAAAAAAACAGAAGAAATAGGCTCTTCTCGCAACATTGTCATGGCTCAGTACCTAAGAATGGAACGCACACTCAGCCAAAAAACCGAAATAAAGCAATTATACGATAGAGTTATTTTAGAATATCTTGAGTTAGGACACATGAGAAAAATCGAACCCTCGGATATAAATAAAGCTCCAAATTATTATCTGCCGCATCACGCAATAATAAAACCAGACCGATTGACCACTAAACTGAGAGTGGTTTTTAATGCCTCTAGCCCAACGTCAAATAAGAATAGTCTTAATGACATTTTATATCCAGGACCCATTCTTCAGCAAGATCTTGTTCTTCTGATAGCAAAATGGCGATTTTTCCGCTTTGTATTCAACGCCGACATTACAAAAATGTATCGTCAAATACTAGTCGACCCAACTCAAACAAAGTTTCAAAGAATCTTATTCAGAAAATCCAAAAATGACCCCATAGAAGATTACGAGCTTCTCACAGTCACATTTGGAGTTAATTGTGCCCCATTTTTAGCCATCAGAACGCTTCTTCTGTTAGCTGAAGATGTACAAATGACTCATCCCTTAGCGGCCAAGATTCTTAAACAAAATAAGTATGTAGATGACGTCTTAGCAGGAGGTCATACTATAGAAGAAGCCATCAAAGCTAGAAAAGAATTAACTTCTGTCCTAAAATCAGCCGGCTTTGATCTTATGAAATGGAACTCTAATGAGCCACAAGTCATTCAGGATTTACCTAGTGAGACTCTACTACCACTCGACTGGTTAAATCTGTCTGAAAATGACGGGACCAAGACTCTAGGGATAAAATGGAACATTTCATCAGACTCCTTTACATTCACAGCCCCAGATATAAAAGTTAAAGAAGCGTATACAAAGAGGGAAGTTTTGTCGACAATTGCCAAATTTTTTGACCCATGTGGATGGATAGCTCCAATCATAATATACGCTAAATTAATCATGCAGCAAATATGGTTAAACAAGACATACATTTTACGTTTCGGAAGACCCATACCAAGAAGTCAAATCTCATCCTTAGAGCCAACACCAGAAGAAATACAATCTGCAAAAAATCGCATCATAATTTGGACACAAAACACTTTATTTCCTGACGAATATACTGCATTAATTCACAAGCGTCCAATTTCCCCTCAAAGTAAACTCTTAACCCTTACGCCATTTCTCGATCACAATGGGATTATAAGGGCCAATGGGCGTTTAGCGCAGTCCCCAGCATTAACGTACAATGAACGCTGTCCAATTCTGTTGCCATACGAATCAAAATTAGCCAAAATGATAACAGAATTTGTGCACAAAATTACTTTGCATGGAGGAAATCAGCTCATGACCCGAGTAATAAGAGCCGAATTTTGGATTTTTCGTCTTAAGCCCTTAGTTAAAACCGTCATAAATAACTGCAAAACATGTGTACTTTACAAAAAACACACTCAAAGTCAGATAATGGCATCCCTGCCACCTGAGCGCACAACAATATCCAGACCCTTTACCGTTACAGGTGTTGATTACGCTGGACCCTTTAATATACGAAACTTCACAGGCAGAGCCTGCCTCATCACAAAGGGTTATGTCTGCCTCTTTATCTGCTTTGCCACTAAAGCCATACATTTAGAGGCTGTAAGCGAATTAACAAGCATTTTTAGCCGCTTTCTCCCGCTTCATTGGAAGACGTGGATGTCCCGCAATCATATATTCGGACAACGGCACTAACTTTGTCGGAGCAGCAGAACTCATCAAAAAGGATCGTCTAGAATTTATAAAAACTCTTCAAACCCAAGTAACTAACAACTTTAGCCATCAAAACATCATTTGGAAATTTATGCCCCCTGGTGCCCCACATATGGGCGGACTCTGGGAGGCCGGTGTAAAGTCATTTAAAACCCATCTAAAGAAAATGATACCAGATATGAAATTCACCTTTGAAGAGTTGTCAACAATTTTCACCCGCATAGAATCGTGTTTAAACTCTAGACCCTTAAGTCCTGCTAGCGATGACCCAAATGACCTTAACCCATTGACCCCTGGACACTTCCTTATTGGAACTCCATTATTGACCCCAGCCGAATCTGATGTAAGCAGCGAAAACCTGACCCTCATCAACCGCTGGAAACGCCTAAAAGTCATCTACCACTCATTTTGCAAAAGATGGAAATCCGAATACCTGGCCGAACTTCATCGCAGGTACAAGTGGAAGTCTCAGAGGGATAACGTTAAAGTCAACGATTTAGTCGTCATCAAAAACAACAACTTGCCACCCAACGAATGGCAAATGGGTCGAATTACAAAAACGTATACTGGAACGGACCAGAACTGTCGAGTTGTCGACATCCAGACGAAAAATGGGATCGTTACCAGACCCATTACAAAAATTGTGGTTTTATTTTAAAATATACTAAGCATTTTTAAAAAATTTTCCCAACTAATTTTACACTGAATTCCAACTTACAGGTATGGCATCCCACAAAACATTTCTAAGTTTCTCATCAACCGATTTGATTGCTGTCAACATATTCAACCCTACACGACCCGCAAACTTGAATCGAATTGAGATCCTAGATGCCATATCTGCCAAAATTCATCACAACACCTTTCTTCATTGTAATCTGTTTTTGGACCTATGATAAACTGCACCAAGTCATGGGGGCCGGAATGTTTAATGATGACTCGTTTATAACACAGCACCCTGTAAAAACCTAGCGGTCCTTAACTTGTTATTTACTTATCTTTATATTCTGTCTTCACATTTATTTTCTTGTACTGTTTTAATAATCTTTAAAATCATTAAACTCACTCTAGTTTCAAACGTTGCGACGACAAGTACAAAAAACACAAAGAAAAAACAAAATTGTGAACAAAACAAAATATGTTTAATATTAAATAAAACAAAACTATTAAATACCTACAACAAATACAAAAAACAAAGTGTTTTTATTTGAATTAAAAATATAGTGAACCGTGTTAAATTTGAGGACTCAGAAATAAAGATCGACCCTCAAACAGACTTTATATCCTTATTCAATTAAATTTTATTTATCTTTAGTTAAGGCCCATAACCTTTTGAATTAAAGAAAGTATAATGGCCGAAGGAACGTGTTATATCTCTAGAAAATTCACTTTATTAAAGTACAAAAATTATAAGTAGTTACAAAATATACAACTAATGTTTAAGAAAAAGAAACTACAGGGTGTGTTTGTTAATATTAATAACCATAATATATAGACTAAAACAGAAGTGAATGTTATAATTTCAATAGTCATGTACTATCCTGCTTAGACCGTCTGCGACCACGTTCTCTTTTCCCTTAATATATTCGACCTGAAAATCAAATTCATTAAGTTGGGTCTTCCAGCGTTGTAATTTTGAGTTTGGTTCTCTAAGATTACTCAGCCAAACCAAAGGTCTGTGATCAGTTTTGACCTTAAACCTTCTGCCAAATAGGTATGGGCGAAAGTATTTCGTTGCCCAAACTATAGCCAAGAGTTCTTTCTCTATAGTGCTATAGTTTTTTTCATGACCATTTAGTGATCGGCTTGCATACGAAATTATTTTATGACCTTGCATTAGTGCTGCTCCTAGAGCAAAATTGCTGGCATCACTGACTAGAGTGAATTCTTTTTGAAGGTCCGGTTGTACCAAAATAGGATCGGATTTTATTAGGAGTTTTAACTTTTCGAATGCTTCTTTATAATCCCCGTCCTTAAGATTTATTTTCGATCCCTTTTTTAAATATTTTACCATAGGGTATGCCACTTTTGAATAATCTCTTATAAACCGCCTATAATAACCTGTTATTCCCAAGAATGCTTTAATCTCCTTTTGACTCTTAGGAAGTGGAATTTTGTTTATAGCTTCAACCTTTTTGTGATTTGATTTTATGCCACTGCGGGTAACTAAATGTCCCAAAAATTCTGTTTCCTGTTTTAAAAAACTACATTTGGTCAACTGAATCTTCAGATTTGCCTTCTGTAAGCAATTCAGGATCTTAATCAGAGACTCTAAGTGTTCCTCTATACTAGTAGAGAATATTAGAATATCGTCCAAGTAGACTATGCAAATTTTGCCAATATGTTCCCTCAAGACCTCATTCATCAGTCTCTGGAACGTAGACGGTGCGTATACAATTTTGAGTACACTGGGAGTTCGTGTTGTGTCCTTATTCTGTGTTTGATTTTATTTGTAAAAGTTAGGTCCTCGTTTTCTTTGTAAAATGTCTTATTATATGTTTTGAGTATTGATAATAGTTTATAGCTTATAGACTGTGTTTAAGTGCGGTAACTCTAAGTTAGATAGAGAATCCCCGTTACTAGATTCGATTTCGTTATTGAGGATTTCGACTATGTTTTCATGGTCACATTTATTTTTGTACTCCTCCTCTTCTTGATTAAGGTAAGTAGGAATGGAAGTGTTTCCAATAATTATCTGCCTAGTTCCGTAATCAACGACACAATCAAGAGCCGACAATATATTGTTACCGATTAGCCCATCAAAGTTTTTATTAAAATTATACTCTAAAAATTCACAAAGGTAGTTGTTGCAACCAAATTCCTTAAAAATTGGAAATTTACAAATTGTTTTTACTTAAAATTCTTTGCTCATCGCTCTAAGTGTGACATCTACGTCATGCTTCCATTTTGGGTTGCATAAGTTTTCATTTATGATACTGAACTCTGCTCCAGTATCTATAATGAAACGTAGAATTTTCACTGGGTTATGTATTATTATATAGGGGAGGCGTTTCGGTCGCCCCCATGAAAATTCACATTTGCACTATCGATATCCATTGGTTCGTCTACATTTCTGCGCGAATGTTGTGAGTTAATTGATTGGTTGGGCTGTCTTGTATTGCCCGAATTCTGGTAGGTTCGCATTTGATCATTCCTACTAAAATTGTGTTCATTGCGATAATTACTGCCGTCATTTGTATTTCTGTAATTCCTATTATACCTATTATTGACATTGCGGGAATTAAAAGTTTCACCATTGCTTTCATTGTTATAGTTACGTCCGTTGTTGATCCTGTGGTTGCTAAAACCACTATCGGAATTTCGGTTATTATTTCTGGGATGAGAGTCACTAACGCCGTCGCTAAAATTTGTTCTAAATGAGGTACCATGGCTTTTGTTTTGATTATACCCTAAAATAGTGTAATTCTGATGCCTTGCTTCTAAGATTATCTTAAATGCTTTGTCCAACGTGTCCGGATTTCTCGCAAAAATCATTGTTTTTGTTGGTTCTGGTAGATGTTCTTTGAACACATGTAGAGAAATTCCGTTTATTTCTTCGGTTGTAAAACCTTCATCCTGATGCGTCAGTCGTCTATTGTATAGTCTGTTTTTTAATTTATTTATGTCATAATAATATTTTTCAATAGTGGAGCTTAGCCTCCAAGTTTTAAGTTTGTCCATTAATTTTTGTCCTGTCTCCTTTTCACCAAAGATAGACAGAAGCACTTCTTTTAACTGTGTCCAATTGGTAATGGTTCCGTGTCTGTGCAACGCTTCCCTAGTTTTTCCAATACATTTATTTTTTATGTACCCAAATAAAATGTTTTGGTTAATTTCTTGGAATTCGTCTATAGATGTTGGAATTTCCGTAATACAGCTTAGCATAAGTTTAAACTGTTGTACTAAATTTGCTTCCATTCTGTCTTTATTGGTAAATTAATCCCTTTAATGAAATTTTCCCCAAAACCTCTTTCTTAAGTTCCACGGTTTCCCTCTTTTTTTTATATTTTAAGCTCGTTGAAGTTAACCAACTAAACCCTTAGTCTAAAGTCTAAGTTGCAAGTAATAAAACAGTTTCAAGGATAAAAGCTGACAATCGAACGACAAATAACATGACCCACTACGCGCGTGAAATAATAAATAAGCTTCCTTGGCTTTGTACTTTAAAGACTCACTAAATAGATATTTATTTCTTAAATATTAATTTAAAAATTTTCATTTATTTCCGTACAAATTACCAATAGAGGAATTTTATATTTAAATACATTTGAACTTACAATTACTGTCGGATTTTCTTTTTCTCTTGCACCTTTTTCTTTGTTGATGCTGTTGTTCTATTTATCCTTGTTAGCCAACTCCTTGTAGTCGTGTTCTCCCTTTTTCTTCCTTGGCTTTCTTAGCTCTTCTATTGTTATCAATGCTGGGGTGTTTTCTAGCCTTAAGCTCCTTATTCTTCCTTCAGATCCAAACAATGGCACTGTTTGCTTGCTGTTTTCCTTTGGCTTTAAGTTTTAGTCTGATTTTATTTATTATAATATATTTTTTTTTATATATATTTTATTTTAGTGTTCTGTTAATTATTTCTCTTTTTTTTGTTTGTCTTGATTGTATTTTTTCCTTGCAGTCTATTTTGTTATTTTGTAGATTAATGTTAAGATCATTTGGCATTTTCCCATTTCCTTATTTTTTCCAACAATATTTGCAGATTTTTTTTTTATTTTAACCAATTATAAATTATTCAGTTTTAATACAAAGGAGAAGAAAAAACTGTATTATTCGACACTAAATTTTGTTTCGCCGTTTGTTTATTTTTACACACCAAAAAGTTTTCTTTATTTTATTCTTTTTAATGAAAGATTCAAGCTATTTTGCTTTTAACCAATTATAAATTATTCACTTTTAATACGAAGGTGAACAATAGTATCGACACTTTTTTTCGTTTCGCCGTTTTAATCCTCGTCGCCAGTAATGATTCCGAATGAAACAACTAGATCACTTCATTGTTAATTCTGAACTCAAATCTTTATTTTTATAAATTTTAGCTTAAAGCTTAAAAGTAAAATTAAGTCTCAACTAAATGTAAATGTATTTTGCCTACGATGCAGATTCACACGCTTAAACAAAAGTGTTTTATTCAAATTACCACTTGTAGTTGTAAGACTTTTGTTATATTGAATCTGCATCGTTGGCTGGAGTATTCAGGTAACAATCTTATTATGGATTTTATTAGGGAGATTCATAATTAGGGGGATTTCTTCCATATAACTATATCCGATTTGAAAATTATGATCCGAGCGATTGTGGTACCAACATTGGCACACTTTATGCCTTCGCGGCCGATTTCAATTCAAAAGGTGACAGATATAAAAGGTTTTAAGCTTGCAGATCCCTATTTCTGCAAACCTGCGGCAATTAAAATGATTATTGGTAGTGATTACCTGCCTTTTATAAATTTGAGCGGCGTAAAAATGAATATCGGAAATAATCTTGAAGCCCGAGAGTCCCACTTTGGCTGGTATTTGCTAGGCCCTAAACCAGAAACTAGAGTTCAATCATTCCATACTTTTGTCTCGCCTTGCAGCGACCTAGCCCTTCATGAGCAATTAAAAAAGTTTTGGGAAATAGAAGAGGCTGAAAAACCGATTTTCAAGCTGAAAGTGACATTTATTGTGAAAATTATTTCAAATGTACCACAATTCGACGGTCTGATGGACGTTACGTAGTTCGACTCCCGTTCAAGGAACAATTTCCGAAAGAGATTTTTTAGGCCCCTCCCGAAATATGGCTCTTGCGCAGTACCATAAATGGATAAAATTCTAGATAAGACGCCAGATTTGAAGGCGCAGTACGCTGAAATTCTACAAGAATATCTGGACTTGGATCACATGGAACATTTTGAACCCAAAGCAGAAAAAGTCTCTTCATTTTTTCTACCCCACCACGCGGTAATCAAGCCCGAAAGTAAAACCACAAAAGTGCGAGTGGTATTTAACGCCTCAAAGAAAACAGGAAGCGGGTTTTCATTAAATGGCGTGCTATACCAGGGCCCAACGCTTCAGACGGATTTGATGCAGCTTGTTTTACGATGGCAAAATATAAATACGTATTCACTGGAGACATCCAGAAGATGTATAGGCAGATTTTGATGATTGAGGCAGATCGCCCTTATCAACAAATTTTATTTCGCAACAACACTGAGGGATACGTGAATTCATTTCAACTTAAGACTGCTACGTTCGGGGCAAATTGCGCCCCTTTTTTGGCGATTAGGACTCTACTTGAGTTAGGTCATGATTGCAGACACCTGTATCCTAAAGCATCTGTTATTCTGAAGAACGAGGTCTACGTTGATGACATATTGTCCGGGGGACACACGCTTGAAGAGGCCAAGCAGAAGCAAGTGGAGCTTATTACAGCTTTGAAATCTGGTGGCTTTCCTCTTAAAAAGATGACAGCAAACGATCGATTTTTACTAGAAAGTTTGCCCCGGGAGGATCTTCTAGACGAAGATTTCTTGAAGTTTGATGTTTCCAGCTCTTTAAAAACATTGGAAATTCGCTGGAATGCGTTACTTAATACGTTACTATGCTGTAGAGCCAATTGAAATTACCCCATCCGCTACAAAACGGAAAATCTTGTCAGTAATAGCAAGATTATTTGACCCTCTAGGTTGGTTAGGCCCTGTCGTTATTGTTGTTAAGTCTTTAATGCAAGAATTGTGGGAAGAAAATTCTGATTGGGACGAAGGGGTACCTCCACACATACTTGTTAAATGGAATTTATTTTTGAAAAACTTGCCATTTATTTCGACCATTAAGATACCTAGATGGGTAGATTTCTCCCCAGGATATAAGATCCAAATACATGGCATCTGTGATGCCTCAGAGAAGGCATATTGTGTGATGGGGTGTAAAGCGCAAAGAATCCGGCTAGAACCAATGGAAGAAAAAGACGGGGTATTAATTGAGGTAAAATATAATGAGTTTTATTTTTCCGGTTGTACTAACCTTTTGTTTGTGCGTACTGATGAGAACTAACTTTTAACAATTTTGTGTGTTTTGTAGTTACAAGAAAGTATCAAAGGTTACAACTCAAAGCTACAAGTTACAAATAAAAGCTGTTCTTAAACTACTCTCATTTAACACTTAACAATATTTGCATAAAAGCACTTATCGACATTTGCACTTAAACATCCCGGCCACCTTGCTAAGATGCAACTTAAAGGAACCGAGAATAGATAAGTTTTAGTTACTAAATAAATTCAATTCTTTTAATGGTGTTTAATAGTGAAATTTACAATTCATAAGCAAATAATATTAGGTAATTTTATACAAGATTTTAAAAAGTACAAAGGATAATTAATAATATAATACACTGATACGAGTAATTTTAAAGTAAGATAGCAAAAAAGTAGAATTATAAAAACAAGAAATCGGGTTAAACGCCAAATCTGCCGATAATAGTCCAGCCCAAAACGGTGTCTTGCGCCATAGGAGACCCAATCGACTGTGGTTGAATGGCTGATTTGATAATCCGAGGGTATATGTCAGCGCCTAACAATATGTTGATGTCTTCATGCTTATAAAAATGTGGATCTGCGAGGTGCAGATTTTTGTATAACTCGGAAACTCTGTCGTCAATGTGTTCGGTGGGTTGTTTACGTGGTAATGAGCTATCAACTTTTACTGTAAGACTTAATATAGGTGCTTCATCGAAACGGGGACGAATTCTAATTTTACACCAGTTTTCAGAGCCAATAGTTTCCACCGTCAACTTGTATCGTTCAACCAAAAACTTTGCAATAGAGCTATGTTCAGTACAAGCGTTCAGTATGCCTCTGACATTGCCCCATTCGTATCCTAACTCCTTTTTTACAATAACTGTTGGCAACAGTGTAATAGCCCGTAAGTTTGAGTTTGACTGACTCGAAGTCCTGCTGGACGGAGGTTTTGGGTTACGAAGGCGTTCATGCCGATGCAAAAGTGTATGATGCCTGCCTCCACATTGTCGGCATCGATCGGTGTTTCGGCAGCGGTTTACAACATGAGAATGTGCCAGGCAATTTTCACAATACTGATAGCGGCGGACAACCTTAAGTTTTTCCGAGACATTAATCTTTTTGAATTTAAGGCATTTTCTTAGTGCATGATCTTTACGGCATAAACGGCAACCTGCAGAGCTAGTATGATGATTAGGGTAATGACGACGACGGTTGTGAGTTTCTTCTTCTAGCGGTGAAAGGCTTCTTCGATTGAGACGTGGCATTGTGTAACTGTAAATATATAGAAAAGGGAATTGTTATTGTTGTTCAGGGTTGGGAAGTAGTACGAGTTTGACTATAGGCCTAGTAACGATGCCATTGGCAGTTCGTATTTCAGCGACTCTACCTCTGTTATCGTTACCACGAATAACTTTTTCAATGCGGCCAAGCCGCCATTGATTTGGGGGTAAATTTTCCTGTCGAATAATAATTATGTCGCCTATAGCGTAATCACGCTGGGGGTATTACCATTTAATGCGTTTATGGAGCTCCTTGAGGTATTCTTCTTTCCACCTTTGACCAAAATGGTGATGTAATACCTTTAATTTTTGCCAACGATTTACATAACTCAACG
This sequence comes from Pollenia griseotomentosa, assembly GCA_963931875.1. Classification (NCBI taxonomy): domain Eukaryota; kingdom Metazoa; phylum Arthropoda; class Insecta; order Diptera; family Polleniidae; genus Pollenia; species Pollenia griseotomentosa. The sequence continues at coordinate 165,582,735 of OZ007560.1, forward strand.
AATGGCTTGTAAGATCAGGCTCCGGGGGTGATAATAGCGGACTTCCAGTTAAGAAATGTCCTGGGGTGAGTGCACAAAGGTCTGATGGATTTTCGCTCATTGGGGTTAAAGGTCTGGAATTTAAACATGCTTCGACTCGAGCCACCATAGTGGAAAATTCTTCATATGTAAAGCTCTGACAATGAGAAATTCTTTTAAGGTGGGTCTTGAAGCTTTTCACGCCAGCTTCCCAGAGACCTCCCATATGTGGTGCACCATGTGGGATAAAATGCCATTCCAAAAGCGTAAAACTTTGTTGATTGAGCAATTTTCGCCGAAAAAGTGTTAAAAATTGTGATTTATCAGCGTCCAATAAAAGGGCAGCGCCCACAAATGCTGTACTATTATCGGAATACATAGCATTTGGAGATCCTCGACGAGAAAAAAAAACGTGCAAACGCAGCTAAGAAGGCTTCAGTTGATACCTCGCTTGTGGATATACAATTTTGAAACTCGGTACGTATATATAATGTGGCGGCGTAAGCTTTCTCGGATGCGTCACAGAAGCCGTGTAATTGGATTGAGTAGGCTGGGTCAAAGTCCACAAATCGAGGAATTTGTATGGTTTCTATGTTTGCATAGTCATCTAAGAACGCCCGCCATTGCAGAAGGGTTGACGGCTTAAGATATTCACCCCAACTTGTTTCATCTTTCCAGATTTGTTGCATTATGATTTTGGCCAAGATAATTTTGGGGGAAAGCCTTCCGGCTGGCTCAAAAAGTTTTGCTATTTGAGATAAAACAGATCTTTTCGTAATTGCATTTCGATCGGGGTAATCTTTTAAACGAAAGTAAAAATAGTCACCTCCAGCATTCCAGCGTAAACCTAAGGTCTTAGTGGTACAAGAGTCTGATAGCTTTAAAAATTCGGCATCTAATAGATGATCGGGAGAAATACCTTTCAGCAGATGTTCGTTGTTAGCCGTCCACTTACGCAGAAAAAATCCAGCCACAAATTATACAGATAAGACACGGCCACCTGGCGGTCAGAGCAGGCACTAAAAAGTGTCAAAGTGGCAATACTCATTTAACCCCAAATTTAGTGAAGGACAGCAAATTTTTTAGAATAATATATAGCTATCTCTTTTCATTGAAGGGGTTAAATGAAATTTAATTTATTTTCATAAATTGTAGAAAAGTTGGCGCAAAAATGAGGAAATTTTTCTTTTGGCGCAAAATAATGACTTATTTTGGCGGAATTTCCTCATTTTTGCTGCATCATCAGTTGCAGAAGACGACGAAGAAGCAGAAATTAAAATTTTACAAGGTGTTGAGAAGTGTTGGGAGTAAAAAGGTAAAATGTAAGTATGTGTATACATTTTTTATTTTCCATTAAAATATAAGAATTAAAATTATATTTATCGTTTTTCAGGAGCCGCAAATGTTTCTGATGCTACTCTTAAGGCAATTGAAGAAATGGGTTGCACCAAGATGACTGAAATTTAAACGAAATCATTGCCCACTATTGCAAGGTTTTGCTTATTTTTTGCACCATATTAAACAAAGTTTAAATTTTTATGGTTTCCTGAACACACTTGTTGGTTTGGACGTGGGTATTGATGAGGATCATGATATTTCAAGTTGGTAATATTGTCAAGATTTGCTCTGATGTAGAGAGTATAAAACAATTGCAACGGGGCCATAGTGAATGGGCTGATGCTATGCAATTGACTTTGGGAAAAGTGGGTAGAGTGCAACAGGTATAACAAGTGGAGGTTGTGAATACTTCGTGGACCTATAATCCTTTGGCCATAACTGAGGAATTTTTTAAGGCAGCAGCTAATGGTTATGCGGTAAGATTTGGAATTAAAAACAAAACCAAAAACTTATTTAAAATAATTTTTAGGCCCGTTGTGAAGAATATTTTACTGTTTCGGTGCAGGCCTATAGTAGTTCTACTGCTGGCGCAACTGCTCAATCAACTGCAGCAGCATCGCAACCCGTTAATACTAAGAAATAATGCTTCCAGCTTGAAGGAATGTTTCCTATGTTCGGATTTTAAACGTGATACAGTATTTAAGGTAAGTTTTTTTTCTCATTTTTTTTTAGCATAAATGAAATTTGTATACATATTTTTCTTTTTTATAGCGTTGCGGTCATGTTTGCTGCTGCGACAATTGTGCACCACGTTTAAAAAATTTTTGATATGTCGTGAGGCTGTAGCCTCGCGTGAGAAAATTGACGAATGTTTGGTTTGTTTGGATCGCAGGGCTGCGGTATTCTTTGAACCGTCTGGAAATATGGTGGCCTGTGAAAACTGTTCCAGTTTAATGAAGAAATGTGTATTATGTCGTACACAAATTGAAGAAATTATGACTAATTCCCTGTGTTGTGGCGGAGAGGGTAGCATAGAAAAGGTATGAGTTGAATTATCTTCGTTTTAAATGAGAATATAATTCAAGTTTATTTTTTGTAAAATGTATTACAGCTGCATAATCCTAATATGCATAAGAAAATGAAAAGCGTCAGGCTTTGTTGCCTTCAGGTGGGGGCATTAACACTTCCGGCCATGGCGTTGCCATGAATAATACTTTGGCCACAACTCCCAATGGTAATGCTGCTCAACAAGTTCAATCTTAAAATAGTATATTAGTAGCTGCAGCTACAGCAAGCAATGCCAGCAATAGCGTTATGGTTGCACCGTCCAATGTCAACAACTTCCAAATGGATGATGTACAGCAACTCAAACAACAATTGCAGGATATTAAAGAACAGGTAATTGAATATTTTACAGAAAACTTAGTTTCTGAGATATTCTATTTTCCGGGTTTTATTCTTACAGCCTGTTCGTGGATTTCAAACGTTAACGTTCGCATAGAAAATTTCATTTAAAACAAACAATTATTTTCGAATTTTGTTTTTGTTTCAAATATAATTTTCTATGCAGACGTTAACGTTCGAAATCGACGAACAGGCTGTTAAAATCACAACTAATTTTAAATCTTATGGTTTTCAGAACATGTCTGATTAAAGGCCGTTTTCACGGCCACAAAATATTTTTAAAAAGAATTCGATTTTGTTATCAAACTTATACATACATGTGTATGTAGTTTTTAATAATACATTGAATATGTGAAACAATTATATGTATCTCTTTTCGATAAACAATTTATGATCCTGAAAAGGACCGATTTGTTTTACTTTTTATTTTGTGACATCAATTCAAGCATGTTGTCCACGAACACATTCTTAAAACCAACAGTAGCTGAGGCACTTTAACCACCAGTCGATTAAAGAAAAACATCAAAAGTTCCAATTGTATAAGGTCAGTATCCACGACCATTTATTGTAATTACGTTTTGACAACACAACAACCTAAAAAAGGCATTTTTTAAGAAAGACAAACTGTTAACTATATATTGTTTCTTTTAATTTCAGACACTTCACTTTACTTACCATTATTCCTGGAGAGAAAGGCGCCAAGAGATCCAATCGCTTAAGGTCAGTATCCATGACCTTACTGTTTCTAATTTTTGCCCAAAAGTCGGCCTAAAAAAGCACTGTTAAAAGTAAAAAAAGTTGTTCATTTTTTTGTTTTTTTTTTTCTTTTCAGATCTTTTGTTACACTTATGGAAAATATTTCGCTACACTTACCACTGTTCCTGTAGAGAAAGGCTCCAAAAGATCCAATCGCTTAAGGTCAGTATCCATGACCATTTTGTCCAAACGTTATCCCAAAAAAAATTTTTTAATGCAAACAATATGTAATTTTGTTTGTTTCTAATTGGTTTGTTTCTCTTAATGTTAGACACTTCACTTTACTCACCCCTGATCTTGGACAGAAATACGTCAAAAAGAATTGTTTAAGGTCAGTATCCATGACCATTTATTGTTGTTTTTTTAATCCCAACAGCCGCCCTAAAAATACAATGTTTTTTATCTACGTAAACAAATGAATTTTTTTTGTTTCTTTTATTTTCAAAAATCTTCACTTTACTTACCGCTGTACTGGAGAGAAAGATGCTTAATACTCCTTGGGCAACACATGAGATATGCCAATTCATATCCCACAATAACCAAAGAACAATTGAACCTGTAAGTAAACAAACAAAATACATTAGATAAATATTACCTTACTATATTTCTCTTTTCAGGCATTACTTACTTTTTTAACAGCAAAATATCCATGGGATGATAAGTACTAATGATTTTTTTATTTAATAAACAACATTTTTTTATAACATTTGATCTTATACTTTATAAAAATACAAAATAAAAAATTTTTCAGCTAAAAATGTTTGTTTTGCTTTATTTTTGCTGAAAAATTTATGTTGTTTTGTTTACCTATAGCTGTTCACTCTTTCTTATGCATTTTTATATCTCTGAATTTTCATTTCGGTTTCTCATATTTAGGGGTTAAACATATGATTTAACCCTTATGCAGCTGTCAAAGGTGCTATATCTGCTTATGTCTGTGAATCCAGCCGAATGAAGAACTTTGGTTAGTTCATCTCTAGCGCTTACAGCGGAAGAAATTGTATGAGCGCCGCACAGAGGGGTGAAATCGCAAAAAATGGATATTAATTGAAAAATTAAAATTTGTTTGCTTGAAAAATATTTAGTAACCGATTACAGTATATAAAATTCTACATCACTACTGAAAATTTCAATGTCATATGTTGCTTACTTGGCAAGCTGCATTGTATTAAAGTGAAGTAATTTTTTAGCTATTCGCGCACAAAAGTGTTAATTGAAATTCGGTATATTTCGACGCTTAATGTATAGTTTTTCGCAAGTCAAAAGTAATACTTTTACTATGGAATCTTCAACCTCAGGTATTTAAGTTGTTCTAAATATAATTGTGTTAACAAAAGTTGTGTAGAAGTATTTAAAAAAAAATTTTTTAAATGTGTCTCAATTTTGGCTATTTTCAAAATATTCGTGGATATTTAAATATGAATGGTGTTAGTTGGCGTCAGAATATTAATTTTTTAGAAAACTACAGTATCTAGGGCTTAATATTCAGTAATAACATGTTGCGCGTTTTTGCGCGAAATTTTTTTATTAAGTTAATTGTAAATATAGTCACTCAAGCAAAGTACACCAGTTCTTGTCTTTTGTTTGCTTTGTCTTCGTTTTCGTTGTTATAATTGTTGTTTTTGTATATAGTTGGTAACTGTGAGTTACAATGACAAGAGTATTTGTTATTGTGCGTTATGTGTTGTATTTGTGCGAAACGTCAAAAGTGTTGAAAGTGATGTAAAAGCTTGTAATTGGGTAACTGGTACTATACAAATACTTTAAGCTTCTGATCTTTTGTAAATTCCTATCTAAACTTTTTAGGAATAAGCAGCAAAACAAAATTTTTCTCTCGTCAGAGCCTTTACGATATTAATCGAAATGCGGACTCCTTGCAACTTAATGAAAAAATTAATATATTAAAAGAAGAAATAATTAAACGTACGAGCCCTATTGACATGAAAGATTTTGAAGTGAAATTCAGCACTTTCATTTCTGAATTTAAGAAGCGATGGTCCAAATCGAATAGGCATCATGAGCGTTTTTCTGTGCAATACAAAAATTGGTTACACACTTCCATCTCATTTGTAAATCACTCAACAAATAAGAGAGGTCGCAAAGAATTGGAATTTGATGAATGTTCTATAAAAACAAAAACAAAAAAATGCAAGGCCTTAAGAGATTATTCTTCGCTGTCTGAGCTAAGTTACGCCACACAATTGAGTTTGCGAGCGTCTGGCCAAATAGAGGCATCAAAAATATTGAAAGATGTTACTTCGTCCCCTTCTAGAGCGACATTATATAAGGCAAGTTTAACATCAGAAGAACAGGTAAAACAACTGAGTGCGGAAGCAGCATTACTTGTAATGGTAGAAGCAAAGTTAACGCGCAGTCAGTATGAAGTGATTAGAAAAGCTGCTCCGGATAAGTTTCCTTCTTACAAAGTCGTCCAACAAGCGAAGAGATGCTGTTACCCTAAGAGCGAGTCAATTACAGTGTCCGAAACAAAAGCTGAAATAAGTCTGCAAGCTCTTCTTAATCATACTGTTGAGCGTTTGATTTTACTTCAAAAAGAAGTTTTTGCCACCTTAAGTGATGAAGATTTGTCAAAAACTATTATGTATTGTAAGTATGGATTTGATGGTAGCTCTGGACATAGCTCATATAAGCAAGCTTTCCGCGGCCATGATGCCAGTGACCCAGCTGTTTTCATAACGTCCATTGTTCCGCTACGAATTATGTGCGAAAATAAGATCATTTGGAAAAACCCTCGTCCATCCTCAACAAGATTTTGTAGGCCTTTAAAAATCGAGTTTATTGGAGAATCATCTAGTGTCTCCACACAAGAAAGGACAAGAGTTGAAGAGGAAATAAGTGTACTTGAAAATTCCCTAGTGTACATTGAAAACAGACTTGTAAGCGTAGCTCATAAGCTCATGTTAGTAATGATAGATGGAAAAGTCTGCAACGCACTAACAGACACCAAATCAACCCAGAAGTGTTATTTATGTGGATCCACGAGTAAAGAATTTAACGACATTGAAAGAATGATCGCTATGGAAGTTAAAACAGACACATTGGAGTTCGGTCTTTCTATACTGCATGGTTGGATACGTTTTTATGAATGTCTTCTTCACGTGGCGTATAAATTACCAATTAAAAAATGGCAAGCAAGAACCGATTTTGACAAATTAGTTGTTGCTGAAAACAAGAGTCGTATTCAAACGGAGTTTAGAAAAAAAACTGGACTTATTATTGACCAACCTAAGCCCGGCGTCGGCAATTCAAATGATGGCAACACAGCAAGAAGATTTTTTGAAAACGCTGAAATTACAGCAGATATTACGAAATTAGATCTGGAGCTGATTAAGGACATGCACACAATATTAATTGCCGTATCTTGTGGTCATGATAACAACGTAGATAAATTTAGAGTATTTGCTCAGAATACAGCTCGACTTTTTGTTAAGAAGTATCAGTGGTTTAACATGCCTCCAACCTTGCATAAGTTTTTAATACATGGCCCAGAAATCATTTCGCACGCGCTATTACCGATCGGTGAACTGTCTGAGGAAGCCCAGGAAGCCCGAAACAAAGATTTTAAAAACTACAGAGAACATTTTTCTCGCAAATGTAGTCGGGAGGATTGCAATCGAGACATATTAAATAGGTTCCTACTAAGTTCAGATCCAATCCTATCTGGTAAAACACAATTGCCCAAAAAAAAATTCCACCAACTTCCAAAATCTGTAGTAGATCTACTAGTTTCGCCTTCAGTTTTGACAAACGTGGCACCAGAAGGCACAAATTATGATACAGATGACGACGGGCATATTTTTTAAAATAGCAGGTCAAGAACACATGCCTTATAATAAATGTATACAAGCTATCACCAGACACATCCGTACACAATCGAACAATTTAAATATCTGCTTTGAGTCCCGAATTTAGTTACAAATATGATAGAATAATTCCCAATTCGTCTACGTAATTATATTAAAAATAAATTGATTACTATGGAAAAATTTTATTTCTTTTTTTTCAAAAAACAAAAAAAAAATCCGACTGAGCCAGAGCTATTTTTAAAAGAAGGCGTGGCACCACCCTATTCCACCTTGGATATAATTCATACTGTTAGATCAACATATAAACCAAATCTTATCTTCATACCTTTGATGGTTCATGAGATATATCCGTTCTAAGTTTCAGGTTATATGGGCGGTGCCACGCCCCTTTATCCAATCATAACCAAGTATATCCAAGAACTATTAACAGGTCAAAGTTTCATGGCAATCGGTCTATTGCTATGACAGCTAGAGCGATTTTTAATAGGGGGAGTGGCACCGCCCACTTTTCCAAAAGATGTGTAGCATATGTCACTCAGTGGTAACGTAGCATTCAAATAGTGAAAGAATTTTTAAAATTGGATAAGTAGTTTAATTAATCTCCATTTTTTGCGATTTCACCCCTCTGTGCGCCGGCTTAAACATCATCTACATACATATTGTTACGTAGAATTTCAGAAGCAATACGATTAGTTTTCTCAGAAATTTAAGCTAATTCGAGAAGCGTTCTGATCGCCAAATAGGGGGCACAGTTAACACCAAAAGTGACTGTATTTAACTCAAAGTCTTGGGGGTTATTTTGAGGTGAATCTCGGAAAATTATTCTTTGAAATGGGGTAAGATTCGGATTAACGACTATCTGACGATACATCTTTTCAATGTCAGCATTGAAAACGTATCTGAAAAGTCTCCAACGTAAAATAAGTATAGTCAAATCAGATTGTAAAATTGGACCGGGGTAAAGCAGATCGTTGAGACTATTTCCATTTGACGAGGGGCTAGACGCATTAAAAACTAAACGTAGTTTCGTGGTAGTACTGTCTGGTTTTAAAACAGCGTGATGGGGTAAGTAATACGTATTACTGGTATCAGATGGGATGACAGCTGTCATTTGTTTTAAAATCGAGTATTCAGAGATCACATGATCATTATCAGATTTTAATGGGGGGTTATTAATTAATTTTGATTCGTTTCTAAGAAACTGCGCTAAGGCGATATGATGAGAAAAACCGATATTCACGTGCTCTGGATAATGCAGACGAAATGGCAAGGAGACTACAAAACGTCCATTCTCTAAACGATATGTTGTGGACTCATAAATTCTTTTGCAATAACTATCTTCTTCAGATAACCAAGGCTTTTTCGACACTTCTTCGAGTTCCCAAAATTTTTGTAATTGATGATTTATGGCTATTTCGTTATAAAAAGATGAGACAGATTCTACACTGGTTCGTTTATTGATTCGACCTGTAACAATCCATCCGAAGACTGTCTGTTGTGCTACTAAGGCTTGGCTATGGTTCCAACGCATACCATTTCTGATGATTTTTGGGTATAAATCACCACCGAGTAGTATATCAATTTCGGAACATTTGTGAAGATGTGTGTCTGCCATTTGCAAATCTGCAAACTCACCAACCTTGAGTGCCGCTAAAGGATAATATGAAAGCTGTCTAGTTAGTTTTTTTACAAAAAACGCATCTGCATGTGTTTCAAAGGTGCTGTCGATAGGAGAACCGATTCGAATGTATCACCTCTGAGTTGATACAGCCGTCAGAGCATCATTTAAGCCATGAATTTGTGTCTGTGAAGATCGGGGTTTCAATGAAAGTTTACCTTGTAGCCTTTTAGGTATAAAGGTAGCTTCCGATGCAGAATCGATTAGAGCCCGAACAGTATATTTCAAATCATTCGAATAAATGTCGACAAGGGCAGTTCCGAGTAAAACTGTAGAGTTCGAAGTGGACTGTAATTGAGTAGAGTACGATTGCCGCATTTGTATAGCGGCTTGAGCAGAAGTGCTGGGGTTTACGTTCAAACTTGAAGTTTGTGGGGGGTTTATATTGTGAGAATTTTTCTTATTTCTATTAAGAGCTGGGGCTACACTACGAGGAACTGCTTGTGACTCAACTATATTTGAAACCGTCTCGGTTTTATGAAGCAATGAGTGGTGCTTTTGTTTGCATATATGACAAACATATTGACTTTTACAGGTTTTGAATTCATGAGAGGTTCCCAAACAATTTGTGCAACGTTTTTGTTTTTTAACGATTGAAAACCGTTCCGCCACGGGTAAACCAAGATGTTTATGTTTGTCTCGTTAACGTGACTCAGTCTAAACACATAAATCCAGATTGACGCTAACTTTTTAACAATTTTCCTTACAAGCACTTGAAACTTGAAGGAAGCCGTATTAAAGTAAAACACACGTATAATTACTAAAAACACGACTGACTTATCTTTATTTTTTACTTTCTTTTATATAAAAATAACTTAATAATAAAATGCTTAGCTTAACTAATAATAATTGAATGAGGAAGTAAAACAAATGACCTAATTATGAATGGTTTATTCGACACAAAATTAATAAACAAGTTAATAAACAAATGACCTAGTTATAAATGGTGTATTTAACACAAAATAAATAAAAAAATTACAGAACAATGAAAATGCGGTGTATGCAGTTTGTAAATTAAATAAATATTGTGTAAGAAAGTTAATGTGCTAAAATTATGTATGAATGTATGTTCTTATTGATTACTAAATTATGTCACTATAATGTGTACGAATGTATGTTCTTAACATTCTCCGCCACGTTGAACCTGATTCTGATGGTTATGAGAGTAGTTTCCTTACCACATGCCATTGATGCTCCAATGTCGGTAGTAGTTGCAAAGATCCATTTATTTTGGTGATTCAATTGACTCCAAACTGTTGTCCCTGGAAGTCTATTAAGATTGCAATTGGTTGTGGATTGATTATTAAAAATATTTATCTCGCAGGGATTGGCAATTGAATTTCTTCTGAGTTTCGACTGCTGATTTTTGCAAATGTATTCATCATCCTTTGGTTTGATGCAACTTGCTATGTCATCTGATTTAAAAAGTATATATTCATCTCTGTGCGCATCTGTAGCTAAGTATGATGTATCTGGTTGAATAACGATTAATGTATTATTTTTTATTGTTGGAACTGGTATTGTTTTGAAAAGCTCAAAAAACTGTTGGTTAACTAGAGGTATCTTAACTTCGAACATAACTTCTTGTTTTGTTACAGCACCCTTGACACTCATAAGCTTATAGAGTTCGATTAAATTATCACCTACTGTTGGTAGAGCATGAGCAAGTGGAAGATTAGCCTTGATGACAGTAATCTCCTTTTTTAATTGATGGGGAGACAATAAATGAGGGCTTATTTTTCCATTATGAGTATTAGTCAGGACGTTAATGATTGCAGTCTCTATTCTCTGTAGTTTTATTGCTGTTAATGCGAGGTGAGTTGACAGAAGTCCAACAAGTTGAGTGTTACTCAGTTGGGAGGATTCCTTAGCACTTCATTTTTGTTTTGTTCAATCATTTCTAAAATCTCATGTAATTTTTGTTGAGTATTAACCTCATCCTGTTTGATAACGTTGATGGTTGAATCCATTATTGATGTTTGCTTTTTTAAGAGGCTAGTTATGTGTTCGGTTTCGATTTTTGCCTTATTAATAGACCTTGACATTTCTTCTGCGTATTCCTCATCAAGAACACCAAAAAGTGAACTTGCTACAGTGCCAACTATATTGAACGGAGATCTGTTTAGCCGTCTGTTGGTAAATAATTCCTTATCTTGGGTTTCTGATTTGCTTAATGTTGTTGACGAAAATATCGCACATCGCGTGTTGTTGCATTACAGGGCACAGTTGCTGCAAGGTTTGCAAGCCTGATGACAAGGATTTTATTTCTGACACAAAAGGCATTAAATCGTAATACACTAACATTTTCCATTCCGCCGTATTCAGTTTTACCGTTCCTATTCCTTCAAAATAAAAACCCGGGTCGTCCTGAAATTGTGTAATTAACAAGTTGTTGCATAGGACAACAGGCATTAGGAATAGTGTTAATAATAAAGATAGTATTATGGGGTTACTTGACGCCTTGAATCTTTTTGTTGGAATGGTATCCTTTTCATCTTTTCTGGACAACGATCGTTCTCGTGTTGGTTTTATTTCTGTTGGGGTTTCTTTGTTATCTTCTGGAAATAGTGGAGCCAATCTATGAATGGGTCGCTTAAATACCCCTGTTGATATTTTTACCTCAGCTACTCTTACAGCACCGTCATCACCAGTGAATACATTTAGAACTCTCCCTAGTGGCCACTTCATCGTGGGAAGATTATCTTCTTTCATGATAACCATATCTCCTTTTTTTTTGGAGTTCATGTAAGTATTCCGCCAACCACCTTTTCCAGAATTGGTGTTTTAGATATGAAACTAACTTCCAGTGTGATATGCTAGATGTCTTCATAGGTTCTGCTCGGCTGTCTACTTGTGACGTTAGCGCTTCGCCAATAAGAAAATGACCAGGTGTCAATGCTTCAAGACTGTCTGGATAATTGTCTCTAATTCTTCATAGGTAAGTGTTTCAGTTGTCACACTACGTACCAAGAGTTTCTTTGCGGATTTTACTGCAGCTTCCCATAAACCTCCGAAGTGTGGCGCTCTTGGTGGGATAAAATGAAATTGTCTACCCTTAGAGCTGGAAGCTGAGATGATTGCCTCTTGAGCATTGTCTGAATATATGTTTTCAGATAATTCCGCTAAACTATTTTTGGCTCCGACAAAATTGGTGGCATTATCACAGTATATATTCTGACAGTGTCCACGATGAGCAATAAATCGTTTAAGAGCTCCAATGAATGATTCAGTTGACAAGTCAGATACGAGTTCCAAGTGGACTGCCTTTGTTGCAAAACAACAGAACACAGCTACGTAAGCCTTGGTTGGCCTTTTACCTCTCACCCTGTAGTGTACCCACAATGGACCACCATAGTCTACTCCAGAGTTTATGAATGGTCTAGCAGGAACAACCCTTTCTTCTGGCAGGTTGCCCATTATTTGTTGATAAAGTTGTGGTCGCGCTCTAGTGTACCTTACACATTTTTGAATAACTGATCGTGCTGTTATCTTTCCCTTGATTGGCCAAAACCGTTGTCTCATTGTGTTTAGAAGTGCTTGAGATCCGCAGTGTTTGTACTCTTCATGCATCATTATAAATAATAATTTAACCAAAAGATCGTTATATGGCAATATTATTGGGTGTTTTGCGTCTGGTGGTAGAATGGAATGTTTTAATCTGCCTCCTACGCGAAGAATACCTTTGATATCCAAGAATGGTGATAGACTGCATATAGAGCTACGGTTGTTAACTTGTTTGTCATCCTTCAGTTGTTTTATTTCAGCTGCAAACTCCGACTTTTGTATGGCATGAATAATTAGAAGAAGTCAATCGTCTAGCTCCTTGGGAACAAGTGATATTTTTTTTGGTCGATGTGTCTTTGGTATCCGTGAGTTCCTTGTGAATCGAAGCACATATGCCAAAATTCTTCGCAATTTTTTAAACGAATTTTTGTGTTGAATTCCATATATGAAATCGGTGTCAGTTGTTACTAGTGCTGTCGTAACTACCCTTTTTAGTTCCATGCTATCTGTAATAGAACTTTGGGGAGAGCCTTTAGTTGGCCACAGTTCTTCTTTTCATGAAGAAACACTGGCCCATAAAACCATAATCCACATGTAGACAGCTTTGACGGTTGAAGGCCTCGGGATAAATTGTCTGCAGGATTATCTTTCGATTGCACATGTCTCCATTGATCTGGTAATGTTAATGTTTGAATAGTTGATACCCGAGTAGCCACAAAAGTTTTATATAAATTTGATTGTGATTTTATCCAGGAAAGCACAATTTCAGAATCGGTCCATAAAAACATAGACTGATTTTTAAGCCTCAAATCGGATTTTACTCTGCTACTGAGTTGAGCTGCTACTACTGCGCCACATAGCTCCAGTCGGGGTAATGTTTGTTGTTTCAAAGGTGCTACTCTTGATTTTGCACAAAGCAGGCGCACAGCTACTTACCCATCCTTAGTTATTGAACGAATATATACAGCTGCGCCAAAGGCCCTTTCCGACGCATCGGCGAACACATGTAATTGTATTTTTGTTGAAATCTCGTTACAGAATATATGTCGTGGTATTTTGAAATGGTTTAGACCTTCCAACTCACTTCGAAATGTGTTCCAAGCAGAACAAAGATTTTCTGGAAACGGTTCATCCCAGTCTAATGTCAGTTGCCACAACTGCTGAATAAATATCTTTGCCTTGACAACAACCGGAGCGAGGAGGCCAAGGGGATCGAAAAGTTAAGCGAGCTCGGACGTGACTGTGCGTTTCGATATTACTTTAAGATGGTTAATGTTTACCTTAATGCAAAAATTATCGGTTTGAGGCATCCAATATAATCCCAGTGTTTTTATTTTTTTTCTTCTCATTATTTATTTATTGAATCTTCATATATTAAATATGAACTAACAATAATTAATCAAATCTTATTCTAATTCTTTATTTTATGTCCTGCCAGTGCAAGACAAAAATTTTCTTCATCACGGGTTCTGTATCACATTTATATATGTGTTTATCGCTCATCTTAATGGGTAAGTGCTGCAGTGTCTCTTCTCCTTAAGCGAGTGTGGCCGCTGTCATTTAAAATATTTCGAGCTAGTGGATTTGGGTGCAACTCTAGCCTTTTTAAATATTTTACCGCATACTTCGTAATAATAGTCCTTACCAGTGGCACATTGAGATCCTTGTGGATATTTGAGTTTTTAACATACCAAGGGGCAGCTGTGATTATTCGAAGAAGTTTATTTTGGCGCCTTTGAATTTTTTCGATATTTGAGGCCGAGGCAGTGCCCCATAGTTGAATACCGTAGCACCAGATTGGCTTTAAAATAGAGTTATAAAGTAGTAGTTTGCAATCGAGACTAAGAACAGAATTTCTTCCAATAAGCCAGTTAATTTGAATTGCTTTTAGTTTCATTTGGGTTAATTTTGCTTCTATATGGCATTTCCATGTTAAACGCCGATCTAGATGAATACCGAGATATTTGACATGCGATTGTTGAGGCACTAGTTGATTATTGATTTTAATAGGGGGGCATGTTTCCCGACGCAAGGTAAATGTAATATGTACGCATTTTTGCTCATTGACCTTTATTCTCCATTGTTTTAACCACAGTTCTAGTTGAAATATATGATCCTGCAGGTATCGAGATGCTTCACGACTGTTCTCGTGTACGCTTAGGAAAGCTGTATCATCAGCAAAAGTTGAGGTTAGGGTGTAATTGCTTGTCGGCATGCCCGAGGTATATATAAGATAAAAAAGTGGGCCCAGGATACTTCCCTGAGGGACTCCAGCTTCAATTGTCTGAGGAGAACTTAAAAAATCACCTTCTTTAATAATAAATTTTCGACCGACCAAGTAGCTTTCTAACAGCTTGTGTGTGTTAACCGGTAGGTTCAGCTTCAATTTATGTAGCAAACCTACATGCCAGACTTTGTCAAAAGCTTGAGAGACATCGATGAAGAGAGCGGAGCAATATGGGTTGTTCAATTGATGGGTTTGTTCAATTGTGCTATGTTCTCGTCTGAAACCGAATTGATGGTTAGGTATACACCCATTGTCATTTAAAATTGGGGTTAATTTGGACGCTAAGAGCTTCTCAAACAGCTTTGATATATTAGATAATAAGCTGATAGGCCTATATGACTCAACTTTGGTGTGATCTTTTCCTGGCTTTGGTATCATCGTAACTAAGGAGACCTTCCATTCTTGAGGGTAGTACTCAAGTCGTAAAATAGCATTAAAAATTAAAAGAATAATTTTCTTTGCTATGCTGGGTAGCTCCAAAAGCATTTTGTTGCTGATCTTATCAAAACCAGGAGCCTTCTTGGGGTTTAAATCACAAATAGCTTTTTCGATTTCTCTTATCTCAAATCTTAGGGGAACAGCTGCTCTAGCAACAACAGGTGGTAACTCGGCCGCAATATCGTGAGATATGTTTGGGGTAAATACGTTTTTTAAATGATTAACAAACAGATTTCCTTTTTCAACATCATTTCTTGCCCAACTACCATTCAAGACTCTTAATGGTGGTTTAGAGACAACTGGCCTTTTGAGATTTCTAGCTGCACGCCATAATGAGTAGTCTGATTGCGGGGTTGCATCAAGTTCCTTAAGATATTTTTCCAGAGAAGCCGTTTTCTGAGTCTGCAGTAACTTTCTAAGCTTTTTTGTACACTCTTTTAGTAAGTTCTTAAGTAACGGGGATCTGTGCAATTGCCACTCTCTTCGAGCCCTCCTTTTTTCAGACAAGAGACGCTCGACATCTGTGGAATATATTTTAATATTTTTTGTTTTTTTGGGGGCAATACTGGAATGTTGAACAGCTAGTTTCAGAAAACTGTCAAAATTGGCAATAGAGCGATCTACATACTCCGGTGTACTAAGCGGAATATTTTCTGTGCAATGGGTGCTGAGGTATTTTCTTTATTTTAACCAGTTAATTTGCGTAGCTGTCGTCGCTAAGTGACCAGTCGGAGATACAATTCTATTGGGGTTCATTATAGTAACAATTGTAGGTGTATGGTCAGAAGATAATTCTAAGGAAGCTTCAACATGAATCGTTTCTATGGGGATGTTTTTAACCACGCCGAAATCGATAACATCTGGAATTTTTTGATGATCAGTAGGCCAATATGTATGGTTGTCCGCTCGCTACCACATTTAAATCCATTTTAGAAATTGTGTTAAATAAGACACGACCCTTTGGTGTTATAAGTCGTGACCCCCAGAAGGTATGTTTAGCGTTATAATCGCCAGCAGCTAGGAAACAGGGTCCTAATGATTTAAAATATTTACAGTATTGGCTTTCTGATATTGAAAATCTAGGCGGTGAGTATAACGATGAAATTACTAGGTTTCTATTTAATTCCTCAACGCAAATGTTCGTTGCTTGGAGAAAATCTTCGCGGTGATCAAACATTAGGTAGTGTTTGACTCGGGTTTTAATTAAAATGGCTGAACCTCCACAAGCTCTATCTCGAGGGTCCTTGGTATCATATAGTGTATAACCATTGATTTTAAACGTATTTCTTGAGGTCAAATGAGTTTCAGAAACCATCATGACATCAATTTGTTTATTTTTTAGAAAGTATTCTATTTCATTTTTATGTTGGCGGATGCCGTTTGCGTTCCAAAAACAGATTTTTAAACAGTTCATGGCTTGTTAAGTACAGCTTGCAATAACATCGATTGCATTCTTAGAATTTCCTGCATCATATTACCCATTGTGTTCGTAAAATTATTAACTGTTTGCACTAATGTTTCCATGGTTTTTTCAAGACGACTTAAATTAGAAACTGGAATTTCATCATTACTTGGCGAGGCGCCTTGCATTGGCACATGGTTTGATTTAAGGACGTTAGCATACGAGGTTCTGTTATTACTAGGCTGCGGAGCCTGAATGCCATTAGTGTTTACTTGATTTGGTACCTGCATTTGTGGGGGATTAGTTTTCGGTCCAGCCGACTGCTTGACGATAGTATATACAGGGCATCCTCTATAATTGGCAGTGTGATTTCCGCCACAGTTGCTACATTTTTTTACATTGGGGTCATTTTTAGACTTATCGCACTGGACTGTACAATGTAATTCTCCACATACGACGCAAACAGGGGGTAAATAGCAGTATGCCTTAGTATGGCCAAATTCTTGGCAATTAAGACATTGAACGGGACCATTTCTTTTGTGCGGCTCCTCTATAGTTATTCTTCTGTAGAGAATATATTTTAAATTATAAATAGGATGCGTTTCATTTTTTTTAAGCTTAATGTCGCCAGGTTCTAATTCTACCCGAAATAATGGTTGGGGATTTTTTTCCCTGTTTTTAATATTTGTAACGTTTTTTATTTTAAAACCCTTCTGTTCCAAAAAAGTTTTAATTTCATCTGGGTCCACGCATGAGTCTATGCCCTTGATCACTACCTGAAGACCTTTGCTGCTCTTTAGTTGGTATGTGTAAAAGCTTTTTTTAAGGGCTTCTAATTTGTTAGTTAATTTACGAAAATCATTCTCATGATTTACCTGTATTTTTGTCTCATTTATATTTCCACGCTTGATTGCAGCTTCGTAAAACGAATTTTCACCTATTACCGAGATCACGCTCTTTATTAACTCACTTGAGTTTTGCTCCCTTAGATATATCGGGGGTGGCTTAGAAGATTTTATAACGTTTGGTGCTTCCGAGGATTCATCCTCGAGAATTGCAAAACGATTTTGAGAGTTTATTTTATCAAAAGATGGTACTTTTGAAGCCGAAGCAACTGCTGCAGAGGTAGGGCTGCGACCCCGTTTAAGCACTGTTATGTACCTGTCCATACCAACTTGTACTTGAGGCTTTTGACCACTTTTTACTTGAGATGTTTGCATTGCATCTGTGTTAGAGTTCATGGTACCATTTGTTAATAAGATTGTGTTTGCCGTTGTGGCAACACTTGCAAGTGAGAGGTTTATATTTTTTAACGTATCACCATCAACCGTCTTTGTAAAAAGAGAGGGCGAAAGGGATCGTGTTCTAAAAATTGGTTTAGCCGTTAGGTAGTTACTATTGTTTTCTTTTGTTTTATTTATTACAGCATTGTCTTCGTTAGCATGCACTGTCACATAAACATTTCTATCATTTAGTTTTATTGTTGTTTCATTGTTTTTATTCATGCAATAAATTGTTTTTGTTTTTCACCGTTTAGCTGTGCTTGTAATATTTTTGTTATTTATTGTATTTTACAACAACAAAAAAAAATAAGAACTTTAAACTAAAATGTTTTTGCTCAGAATATGTATGTATACATACACATGTATGAACAATAGTACGTATATATTTTTACTATTTTTCTTTATTTAATATTTTTTTCGTATTAATTGTTCACTTTTATGTTAAATAATTAAAATAACAAAATATATCATTTATTTTCAAGCGTCCATTCGCTGTTTATATAACAAAATCAAATGTGATTAATTAAAAATTCAAATTGTATGCGGAGTTAAGAATACACGTCTGTATCACAACAAAGCACGAACCGAACTGTGTTTTTATTGTTTTGCTCACATTGTCATTAAAATCTAAATTGACTTCCCGGTCACTATGTGGTATATCCTTCAGCAATCTAGGAGTATTTGAACACCATTTTCTAAGATTGAAACCGTGTTTTTTCAAAATAGTTATTAGTTCCTTTTGAGTTTCAATCGCAGTCCTTAAGCTATCAGAACCACCAAGGCCATCATCCATATAGAAATTTTCCCTTAGCATTGCTGATCCAAGTGGGAAACGTTCCATGTTCTCCTCTGCAATCTTCTGTAAACATTTTGTAGCTAAATAAGGAGCTGCTCTGGTACCATATGTCACTGTATTAAGCCTATAATACTGAATTGGTACTGAAGGATTTTCTCTCCATATGATCAGCTGGTATTGATTGTTGTCTGGACTAATTAATATCTGTCTGTACATTTTTTCGATGTCTGTTGTAAAAACAAATTTAGGCATTCGAAAACGGAGTAAAATAGAAAACAGCTCACTTTGGATAGTTGGCCCAGTGTACATTAAATCATTTAGAGAATAGCCTATAGATGTTTTAGCTGACGCGTCGAAAACTACTCGGAGTTTTGTTGATGTACTGTCAGGTTTTAGAACACAATGGTGTGGAATAAAGTATTTTGGATTCGGTATGTTATCCAGGCTGACCTTTTGCATGTGTCCTAAATTCTCATATTCTTTCATGAATTGGATGTACTGGCCTTGGATATCGATATTTTTCTGTAGATGTTGTTCTAGACTAATAAATCTATTGTACGCCATTCGATGAGAATGACCCAATGCTGTTGAATCTTCGCTAAAAGGAAGGTTGACCATAAAACGACCATTCATATCCGTCCGCACATGCTGATTGAATTGAGATTCGCAAAGATTTTCTACTGGAGACATTATTTTCTCATTTGACTCTACCTCCTCGAGTTTCCACAGTTGTTCAATTGCTTGTTCTAACGAAGTTTCACTGTCAAGAACTGCACATGTTAAAGATGTAGATGAAAAGTTTGTTGTGGATTGTTTGAGTAATCCGCATATAATCCATGCAAGCGAAGTATTATGCAGAATGGGAAGATCGTTTGTGAGTTTTATTGTACCAGGCTGTATTAAACTATAGTAAATTTCAGCACCGAGGAGAATATCAATTTTTCCTTGTGTATTAATGCTGGGATCTGCTAAGTGAATGTCCTTTAGAATTTTCCAATTAGAAACATCTAAATTACGATTTGGCTGCGCTGGTATAATTGTTGTGTACCGGTTCAACTCGGTTTGGACATGACAATACTTAAGCACCGAACGAGGAAAGCGCTAAAGTGGTCAACACCGCACAGTTAACTACAACTCTGAAGTAAACAGCTGGAGTTTACGGCGAGTATTGAAGGAATTGGTTGCCAGATGGATAATAAGGGCAATTGTATGGAAAATTGGTATGAGATACTACCATTATAAGAAACCATGTGTGGCAAAGTTGGCTGCAGTTGCACTGGTACGGGCGAAGTATAGGGCGGATATAAGATGGAAGCAAACTGAAGTGTATCCAGCCCTTTGCAATCTGGACGTGAGCAGCTGAAGACGTTGGGAATTTGGGAGCGGAAGAAATCCGACAACACTAGGGATATTTTAAGGAAATAGAGTGGCGAGTGTATTTAAGGTAAGAGAAATAAATACAAATCGGTGATATTCTACAATAATTTTGAATTTAAGAAGGAATCGGACTGAAGTCACACACAACCGGATTGTGGGAAAAAAAGTTGGCGTGTACACAAGGCGGGTTTAACATAAGTGAGGTTGGAATGCGAAAAAGCCAGGAAAGTACCACCTAATAGTGTCAAAATACCACCGAAAGTTTCGTAAGAAACCCCTTAAAAAGTGTCACAGCAATATATTTTTGTCTACAGGGAAAAAAGTGCACAGTCAAAGATCACCACTCCAATATATTTTGTCTACAGGAAACAAAAGCGTACAGCAAAATAGCCTCACGACAGAGAGTTTTGGGTACCAACCAAAAGAAAAGGGCCTAAAACGTGCCCAGCAAAACATCCACCCAACCAAGTGCTTTAGTTAAACCCCGTCCAATTAAATGTACACCAGGCCACCACACCTACGGAAGCAGCACCAACAACCGCTCACAATTCCTCTTCAGCCACCTCAGTTGGTCTTCGGCAGTTCCGAATAAATAATAAAAAGAACACAACATCATCTGGTTGCATTATTGGCGGCGGCAACTTAATCAACAGCTACACTTAACTTCTCCAATAGCGGCAACAGCAAGATATCCTCGACAGATGCCGAAAGTTTTGCCGCAGTGCCTCAAGTCATCTACACCTCAACGTCAGGATCCAGGCAATACGTTATTCATGGCCATCAACCTCGACGGCCGTCATTAAGCACGGTTTACTGCACCATCACATATTGTAGTACCGGCTGGAACATCGGACACAACGCTGGACACCTACTGGGTTATCCGACCAGTAGGTAAAGATAAGTAAAATCAATATTTTCTTAAGGTTTTATCAATTAGGGCCATGAAATCGCTTCGGCGAGGTATTAGAGTTTCGAGGGGAACAGCGAAGATTAATATTTTGTTAACAGATAGCCCATCAAAGAAAAATAACTAAAAAAAAAAAAAAATTTTTTTAAAGAAAGCAAATTCATCAAATTATAATGTGTAGGTTCATCAACTATGAGTCCATGAATCGGCTAAAATTTAATAAATAAAAGAAACAAAAAGAAAACAAGGCCATCCGAAAATAAATTGTAAATCATTAGTCTTAGGTTTGCAACATATAAACAAATAAAACAATAAAATCAAAATATAACCCCCTAAGAAAGAAAGGGCAAGTAACGTTAAGTACTTCTTTAAGTTTTTGGTAAATTATCAACCATTAAGCTTAGGAAGTAAAAGAAAAGAGTATCGTTTTTTTTAAGAAATAAAATTTAAAAAAGAAAAAAAAAGAAACTAAATAATTCATTAAAGTTAACATAAGAACAACGGAAAGGACTGTTGAATGATTATATGATTTCTGTAAAGGAATTAAAAGACAGAAATTATACTAATAAAACCAGAAGAGTTAAAGGCATCGATAAAAAATTATTAATACCTTTGTGAATAATTTGTTAACAAATAATTTAACAATCCAAAAGAATCGGAAAACATTATATAGCATAGAAAAAATTTTAATCAAGTTAAATTGTTTACTGTTAACAAATTACGTACAAAATTTTTAACCAAACCAAAAAAAAAAAAAAACCCGAAAATATATACAGATTACAAACACCATAACCAAAAATAAATATATGCCAAAACAAAAGAAGACGTCATAGTTTGTAAGTTAGGAGGTAGGAAAATTTGATTGATTAATATAACGGATAGAAAATCCTTTGTAATAAATTAAAGAGAAAATTTGAGAAAAAAGAAATAATGAATTTAAATAAAAGAATAATTAAATTTAAAAATTAAATGTAACGAGTTATGGTAATAATGGATTAATTTATACTAAGGGTATGAGGTGAGTGTGTGGTGGTGAGATGGTGTAAGTGGGGTTTCCAGTTCGCGAACACTGGTTCAATTTTTCAGGTCATTCTTGTTCACCGTAATTGCGAAGGACCTTCACCCAGACCGCGAGCCATAGCCGAGCAGTAATAACAAAGTAGCCAGTGTGCAATACGGGAACAAAGTCCGAGAGGGGGATAGTTAAATAATGGGATGGTAGGGTTGAGGATGCCTCATCCGATCATTTTATTGGTGTAAGCTATTATGTTTTTTTGTGATCTAATCTCGGGTAAGATACATGACAGAAAATGGCGCCCAACGTGGGGCCCTGACAACCACTTGTGGTTCGGTACTCACATGATTTTGAAGTTAGAGATAGACTGTGGGATGATAGGTTACTTTGGGTCGATTTCGGAATGAATAGTGGGTACGTATGAATGATCGTGAAACGCGGTGAGTCCGGGTAGGGATTTTGAATACCATACGTTAGCCACTGTGTTTGTGTCCGCACGGCGGGAGTTTTCGCGAATTTAGTAAGGCTCAGGGGCGTAGTAGTGGGCTTTCTGATGGCGATTTAAATTGTGGGAATTTTTTCGCGGCGGTTAAGTTTAGTGAGTCCTGGGGTTGGGTTTTACTGGCACCGGCAGCCACTAGTAGGTACGTTCATTTCGATAATTGATTCATGGCAATCTGCTGTCTATGGGTCTATGCAGGCTCGTTACGAAATTGGAAGCCACAGTAAATTTTCACCACCTAGCACACCTCTAACCCGTTTAATATTGTATACATTTTATTCTGAAAAGATAAAGCCCGGTTACAAATCGCTCTCTATTTTAAATTCAATTTTGCATTGTAGTTGGTATGTGCCTACTGATATACATACATATACATATTTAAATAATATTTTCAGCAAATCCTTAAATTTTTTTTATATTTTGTTTTTATTTTTTATTTTGTTTCTTTATATTTTTGCCTTTTTACTTTTTATTTTGTTTTTATTTTTTTGCCCTTTTAATTTCTATTTTGTTTTTATATTTTTGCCTTTTAATTTTTATTTTGTTTTTATATTTTGGCCTTTTTAATTTTTGAGATTTTATTTAGTTTCACTTGTGTTCTATTATTTTGTTATTTCAAGTTGAACTTTTAATTAAATTCTAGATTTCATTTTAATTTTTTAGTAATTTTTTTTTGAAGTTTTAAATTTGGTTAACTTTGATGTTAAATTTTTTAGATATTTTAGTTTGATTGGACTAAAGTTGATTGAGTTTTGACTCAATTTTTCTTGAGTTTTCTTGAGCTTGATTGTTTTTATCTCCTTCAATTTTAATTTTTGGATGTCAAACCTTAGGTTGGATTTTCTTAAGTGCCATTTTGGATTTTATTCATCAATCTGTATTCTGTTGTTAAGTTTATTTTTTCCGTTATTTCGGTTCTTAATTTGATTTTGGTAAATTATAGTACTATTTAACTTTGGGTCTACTTAGACATAGTCCGTTTAATTTTGATTAAATTTATTTCTGTGGAGTGGAATTCCAAGGAGTGAATTCATTAATTTCTGCTGAAATAACATTTTGAATTCTTATTAAGGACTAACGGAGTTTGGGCGTTTGAATTCGATTAAAATTTTCGTTTTGAATTTTTATACTTTGCTAACCCTAGCTTATTTAAATATCGGTTGCGTTTTAAATTTCGCGCGATACTGGGAACCTTGAAATTTTGAAGATTCATATTTCTCTTTGGGGATCTCATTTTAAAATTCTTTTTTTGGCAGAGTTTATTGGATTGTGGCTTGACCGTAGTCGCTTAGATATTTTTTATTGTGTCGAATTGTTGTACTTGGAATCAATACTTATTTGGTCAATTGGCGGTTGTTTCGATATTCGAAGTTAAAATTTTTATTTCGAATTTTGGGAGACTTGTGTGGGTATTGTGAGGACGCTGTTGGTAGTTTTGTAATTTCGGCGGAACATTTTTAATTGTTTGGGGGAAGTTCTTTTCCGAACCTCGGAGCTCGAAAGTAGCTTAGACTAGATTTGGCCGCGAGGTGTTTGGAACCGTCATAGCATCGAGATGTATGTGACAAGATCTAAGACTAGATCGGAGAATGAGGAGTCGATAGCACAGACGACTACAGCAGCGAACACGTCAGCAGTACATGTGGCAACAACGTCTATAGCGGGGTCAGTGGAAAACGCACCACAAACAGACCAGGATAGAACTCTTATGGAAGGCCATCTAGAAGAGGACTTGAATACTAGTGAAGAAAGTCAAGCCCAGCAAAACTCGATAACATCACCGGCGTTCAGCAGCATAACCGCTAGAGGAGTGAGAGAGGCGTTCCGACAACACAACGAACCATTAAGGCCACCTGGACAGAGGATGGGCGGAGGCAACCGACAAGTGACACATGCCGATCTACGTAATTTTGAGGAAAGGCTGTTAGATTTAGTCCCACGTATTATCCAACAAAGCTTAGAGGGCCGAAGTCAACCCCAGAGAAGGGAAGTTTTAAATAGAAGCAGTAATATATCACTACCTGATGTTAGACAACCACCACCCAGACCGGGTCAACATATGCAAATACAGCCATGGTCGGACCCTATGTTTAATCATATGCCACATCACAGACAGGAGGACAACAGTTGTAGGATGGGAATACCGGCACCCTATGGAAATAACCAGCGTTCAACAGGACCAGGATTGCGAATTGATAAATGGGGAATTACTTTCGATGGCACGTATAAAGGACCTAGTGTGGAGGATTTTGTTTTTCAGGTAGAAACTTTGCAAGCAGACTTTGGCGGAGATTGGCAAGATATTTTACGATCATTTCAACTACTTTTAAGCGGACCAGCTAAGGAATGGTACTGGGACCACCGCAGATTTAATAACGTTACCAGATGGGGAGATTTAAAGGCAGCTTTGTTGGCTCAGTTTCATCGGTTTGATAGTGATTTCGATATACAACGGAAAATTCTGGATAGGCGGCAAAACGATCGGGAATCATTTGAGGATTTTTACAATTCTATAATTAAGCTTAGGAATCAGTTACGTAGTCCTTTAGGTGAGAGAGAATTAATTACCGTCATGAAAGGAAACTTGAAAGCACCGATGGCCCAGTTGCTATTCCCATTTCAAACAACCAGTTTAGCGCACTTTGTAAAGGAATGCAGGCGCGCAGAAAATTTACTTGCCAGCCAACGACAATTTAGCGGGAGGCAACCCATGAGATCCTTACATGCGATAGAAACTGAACCAGGGTTAGCGGAGAATGTTGTAGAAGTAGACGCGATTCAAACCGCACGACGCCTACAGTGTTGGAATTGCCAGGAGGAAGGCCATATTTTCGTAGACTGTCCAGCCGAACAGAGGACATTATTTTGTTACAAATGTGGTTTAGGAAACACCGTTACGCCAAGATGCCCGAATTGTCAGGGAAACCGAGGACAGAACGTGTCTCGACAAGGGATGGAGGCTCGTTCGAACAGGCAATATCCCACACCACAACACCAATAAAAATAGAAAATAATAGCCCATTGCAGTATGCCGTAGAACACCAGGAGGTTAAATTCTGTCAAATTTTAAAACGGGAAAGCACACCCATAGTGGAAAAATCGGAGAGACTTAACGCAGGCAATAGACAACCATCACTTGAAGAAAGAAAAGCAGCATATGAAGCAGCAAGGGAAAGAATTTCTACACCGTCAAAGAAGATTTTAAAAGCCCGTGAAAGGTTTGCAAACAGGAAAAAGATTAGGTGGGAGATTTCATCTGCTAGCATTTATGAAGGCCCGGATTCGCGGATATATACAACAATGGAGATCAATGGTCATTCCATTGAAGGCTTACTGGATAGTGGAGCCACCGTCACGTGCTTGGGAAAGGATTGTTTGGACTTTGTTGAAAAAGCGATGTTAGTGATCTACCCATTTCAGGCAGACATTAGAACAGCAGATGGTCGGATTAACAAAATAATAGGAAAAGTAAGAGCGGATATTAAGTTTAATGGGATGGAGCAGCCGATTGATTTTTACCTAGTGCCTACGTTGCGTCAAAAGCTTTTTTTAGGGGTCGATTTTATGAAAAATTTTAATTTACTTAAGTTTAATGTGGACAGTTTGCACACACTTGGGGGTAAAGGAGGGGAAGAATCCGAGGTAGATTTTCCAAGGATGCATAGTCTAACAGGTCAGCAGCAGAAAATTTTGAATAATGTTATTGGGGCATTCCCGTGTTTCATTAAAAAGGGTCTTGGCAAAACGACACTAGAGGAACACTACATCGAAACAGGAGAAGCCGTGCCGGTAAAGGAGAAGTTTTACCCAGTGTCGCCCGCTGTGCAAAAGCTTATGTACGGTGAGTTAGATCGGATGCTCTCGTTAGGGGTTATCGAGCCCAGCGAAAGCCCTTGGAACAATCGGGTTACTATGGTACTTAAGGGTGAAAAGGTGAGAATTTGTTTGGACGCGCGGAAGTTGAATGAACACACGGTTAAAGATGCATACCCGCTTCCTCATATTGAGGGTCTGTTGAGTCGTTTAGGGGATACCCATTTCATTTCGAGCATAGATCTGAAAGACGCATTCTGGCAGATACCATTGGCTAGATCGTCCAGGGAAAAGACAGCTTTTACTGTGCCTGGGAGACCCTTGTACCATTTTACGGTCAT
This sequence comes from Pollenia griseotomentosa, assembly GCA_963931875.1. Lineage (NCBI taxonomy): Eukaryota > Metazoa > Arthropoda > Insecta > Diptera > Polleniidae > Pollenia > Pollenia griseotomentosa. The sequence goes on from OZ007560.1 coordinate 165,609,421, forward strand.
GCCTTTTGGGTTGTGTAACGCGGCCCAAAGGTTATGCCGTTTAATGGACAAGGTTATTCCGGCGCGATTGCGGGAAAAAGTTTTCGTTTACCTGGATGACTTGCTAGTGGTGTCCGCTGGTTTTGCGGAACATGTAGATCTGTTGCGGGAAGTAGCATTTTGTTTAGAGAATGCTGGACTTACGATAAATGTGGAAAAATCTAAATTTTGTTGCCGCGAATTGCGATACTTGGGATATATAGTAGGTGAAGGCCAATTGAGACCAGATCCAGAGAAAATTATGGCGATTGTTAAGTTGGATTATCCAAAAACTGTGCAACAGGTACGAAGCTTTATGGGAACCACAGGATGGTACCGTAGGTTCATCCACGACTATGCTACATTAACTTCACCTATAACTGAAACCCTTAAGAAAAGTAAGACTTTCACTTTTGGCGAGGAGGCCAGGAAAGCGTTTGATAAGCTCAAGAATTGTTTAACCCACAGTCCCGTTTTAACCCAGCCCGACTTTAATAAAACTTTTTTTATTCAGTGTGATGCATCAGATGTAGGAATAGGCGCCGTACTTTTTCAAAAGGACCTTGAGGGGGCCGAACACCCAATAGCATATTTTTCTAGAAAATTGTCAACCGCACAAAAGAATTATTCGGTGACAGAACGCGAGTGTCTCGCAGTCGTAATGGCTGTCAAGCGGTTTCGTCCATATATTGAGCTGATGAGTTTTGTTGTTATAACCGATCACTCCAGCCTGAAATGGCTTATGGGGCAACGTGATCTTAGTGGACGCTTGGCTAGATGGAGCCTAAATTTGCAAGCATTTTCTTTCCAAATACAGCATCGCAAGGGTTCGCAGAACGTCGTACCCGACACCCTCTCGAGATATGACATGGACGAGATTGACATGGCCCCAGTATGCGATTTAAATTCCCCTGAATTCCAGGCCGATGACTACCAAGAATTGGTGAAGGCAATTGAAAGCCACCGAAATAGTTTACCAGACATTAAAATCGTTGAAGGACGGATTTACAAGCGCACTGTGCCATTTGATGGGAACGGAATACAAGGGGAACATACATGGAAACTATGGGTTCCGATCAGATTGACACGGGAATTAATAGAGAAAGCTCATGAACCACCCACAGCAGCGCATGGCGGTATCGGTAAGACAATTCGGCGATTGCGCGAGTATTTTTATTGGCCACATTTAAACATACACGTCCGCGATTATGTGAATCAATGTGACATCTGTAAGGAAAGCAAACCTACAAACAAGATACTTAGACCAGCCATGGGACGAGAAACTGACGCTGGTAGACCATTTCAGCGAATCTTTATCGACTTTCTAGGCCCGTATGTGCGTTCCAAAAGGGGTAATTCGTTCATTTTTATTGTGCTAGATTATTTTTCTAAATATGTTTTATTGAAGGCAATGGCAAAGGCCAATTCAAAGAATGTTATTGAATTTTTAATAAAGGAAGTATTTTATAAGTTCGGGGTCCCTGAGACGTTAGTTTCAGACAATGGGAAGCAATTCATAGGTAAAGATTTTGCGGCTTTCCTGGATTCTTTTGGAGTTAAGCATATGAAAACTGCTAGTTATGCGCCTCAGGCCAACGCCTCCGAGAGAGTCAACCAGTCGGTTCTGGCTGCCATACGGTCTTACCTGAAAGACAATCAAACGGATTGGGACAAATATTTATGCGAAATTGAGTGTGCACTTAGGTCGGCTGTTCACAGCGCTACGGGAGTAACCCCGTATTTCTTGTTGTTTGGAACTAATATGATAACGCACGCCTCGGCGTATAAATTAGCTAGAACATTGGATACTTTGGAAGATTCCGAGAACCGGATAGAAAGTCAGGGAGGATTTATGGAACTGGTACGCGATCAAGTTAAGAAACAATTACATAAGAGCTATGAGGATAATGCTAAACGCTATAACACACGGTGTAAAGACGCTAGTTTTAAAGCGGGACAGGAGGTATACCGAAGGAATTTCCAACTGTCGGATTTTTCGAAACAAATCTCCGCGAAACTATGCAAAAAGTTTGTGAAGTGTAGGATCGTCAAACCCGTTGGTAATAGCCTCTATGAAATCGAGGACCTACAGGGTAAAAGCCTTGGTATTTTCCATGCCAAAGACCTCAAGCCGTGAGCAGGCGGTAGTGGGAGTTTTGAGCCAATGAGTAGACAAGTGAACTTTATCATATTAGCAAACTTGGTTCGCTAATATGATAAAGAAACACCAAACGACGAAAGGGGATGTGTACCGGTTCAACTCGGTTTGGACATGACAATACTTAAGCACCGAACGAGGAAAGCGCTAAAGTGGTCAACACCGCACAGTTAACTACAACTCTGAAGTAAACAGCTGGAGTTTACGGCGAGTATTGAAGGAATTGGTTGCCAGATGGATAATAAGGGCAATTGTATGGAAAATTGGTATGAGATACTACCATTATAAGAAACCATGTGTGGCAAAGTTGGCTGCAGTTGCACTGGTACGGGCGAAGTATAGGGCGGATATAAGATGGAAGCAAACTGAAGTGTATCCAGCCCTTTGCAATCTGGACGTGAGCAGCTGAAGACGTTGGGAATTTGGGAGCGGAAGAAATCCGACAACACTAGGGATATTTTAAGGAAATAGAGTGGCGAGTGTATTTAAGGTAAGAGAAATAAATACAAATCGGTGATATTCTACAATAATTTTGAATTTAAGAAGGAATCGGACTGAAGTCACACACAACCGGATTGTGGGAAAAAAAGTTGGCGTGTACACAAGGCGGGTTTAACATAAGTGAGGTTGGAATGCGAAAAAGCCAGGAAAGTACCACCTAATAGTGTCAAAATACCACCGAAAGTTTCGTAAGAAACCCCTTAAAAAGTGTCACAGCAATATATTTTTGTCTACAGGGAAAAAAGTGCACAGTCAAAGATCACCACTCCAATATATTTTGTCTACAGGAAACAAAAGCGTACAGCAAAATAGCCTCACGACAGAGAGTTTTGGGTACCAACCAAAAGAAAAGGGCCTAAAACGTGCCCAGCAAAACATCCACCCAACCAAGTGCTTTAGTTAAACCCCGTCCAATTAAATGTACACCAGGCCACCACACCTACGGAAGCAGCACCAACAACCGCTCACAATTCCTCTTCAGCCACCTCAGTTGGTCTTCGGCAGTTCCGAATAAATAATAAAAAGAACACAACATCATCTGGTTGCATTATTGGCGGCGGCAACTTAATCAACAGCTACACTTAACTTCTCCAATAGCGGCAACAGCAAGATATCCTCGACAGATGCCGAAAGTTTTGCCGCAGTGCCTCAAGTCATCTACACCTCAACGTCAGGATCCAGGCAATACGTTATTCATGGCCATCAACCTCGACGGCCGTCATTAAGCACGGTTTACTGCACCATCACATATTGTAGTACCGGCTGGAACATCGGACACAACGCTGGACACCTACTGGGTTATCCGACCAGTAGGTAAAGATAAGTAAAATCAATATTTTCTTAAGGTTTTATCAATTAGGGCCATGAAATCGCTTCGGCGAGGTATTAGAGTTTCGAGGGGAACAGCGAAGATTAATATTTTGTTAACAGATAGCCCATCAAAGAAAAATAACTAAAAAAAAAAAAAATTTTTTTAAAGAAAGCAAATTCATCAAATTATAATGTGTAGGTTCATCAACTATGAGTCCATGAATCGGCTAAAATTTAATAAATAAAAGAAACAAAAAGAAAACAAGGCCATCCGAAAATAAATTGTAAATCATTAGTCTTAGGTTTGCAACATATAAACAAATAAAACAATAAAATCAAAATATAACCCCCTAAGAAAGAAAGGGCAAGTAACGTTAAGTACTTCTTTAAGTTTTTGGTAAATTATCAACCATTAAGCTTAGGAAGTAAAAGAAAAGAGTATCATTTTTTTTAAGAAATAAAATTTAAAAAAGAAAAAAAAAAGAAACTAAATAATTCATTAAAGTTAACATAAGAACAACGGAAAGGACTGTTGAATGATTATATGATTTCTGTAAAGGAATTAAAAGACAGAAATTATACTAATAAAACCAGAAGAGTTAAAGGCATCGATAAAAAATTATTAATACCTTTGTGAATAATTTGTTAACAAATAATTTAACAATCCAAAACAATCGGAAAACATTATATAGCATAGAAAAAATTTTAATCAAGTTAAATTGTTTACTGTTAACAAATTACGTACAAAATTTTTAACCAAACCAAAAAAAAAAAAAAACCCGAAAATATATACAGATTACAAACACCATAACCAAAAATAAATATATGCCAAAACAAAAGAAGACGTCATAGTTTGTAAGTTAGGAGGTAGGAAAATTTGATTGATTAATATAACGGATAGAAAATCCTTTGTAATAAATTAAAGAGAAAATTTGAGAAAAAAGAAATAATGAATTTAAATAAAAGAATAATTAAATTTAAAAATTAAATGTAACGAGTTATGGTAATAATGGATTAATTTATACTAAGGGTATGAGGTGAGTGTGTGGTGGTGAGATGGTGTAAGTGGGGTTTCCAGTTCGCGAACACTGGTTCAATTTTTCAGGTCATTCTTGTTCACCGTAATTGCGAAGGACCTTCACCCAGACCGCGAGCCATAGCCGAGCAGTAATAACAAAGTAGCCAGTGTGCAATACGGGAACAAAGTCCGAGAGGGGGATAGTTAAATAATGGGATGGTAGGGTTGAGGATGCCTCATCCGATCATTTTATTGGTGTAAGCTATTATGTTTTTTTGTGATCTAATCTCGGGTAAGATACATGACAGTTGGTAAAAGAAAGGCTTCCAAATCAGCTGAAAATTCGTAATTGCGAGACATAATTTTCATATTTACGCGATGATATGCCTTTTTTTGTATTCTTCCAACGCCATGAATGGACAAAGAAGTCTCTGTTGTTCTAATAGATAACCTTTTTATGAGCCTTTCGGTTACAATACTCACTTGTGAACCTGAATCTAGTACAGCCTTGAATTCGCCTGACATGCCATTTGCTGCCTTGATAATAACACTTGCAGTAGCTAAAATTACATTTTTCTGATCTTCTGCTGATGCTGAAGAGACTAGTAGTGTTGGCTGATGTTGAATCGTTCCTTGAGGGTGACGTTTGCTTTGGAGCCATTGATGTACCTGGAGATTTTTTTGTTAAATGTAATAAAGTATTGTGCTTATTTTTTACATTTGCCATGAGTACAATTCTTGGCTGTATTATCGGCCTTAAAACAGTTTACACATAGTTTCTGCAGTTGTATCCATTTGAGTCTTTAAGATTCTGTCATCGCCGCAAATTGTTTGCAATAATAAATGCGGTGTTTACCATTGTTACAGAGTTTGCAATTGATGTTATCCTCCGTCGATGCTATGGCAGACACAATCTTGCTTGAACCTTGATGAGTGGTTAATGTTTTTCCAATCGATTCCATTGATTCAAATTGCAATTCTAAAAATGCAAATAATTCTTTGATAGTGGGTACCTCTTTCTGGTTTGCCAAAGATTGTATAAATCGAATGTAAAGAATGTGATCTAGTTTCTTCATTATTATCTGAATCAATAAGGCATCCCAAGAAGATGTGTCAATGTCCAAATTATTAAGTGCTAACATGCACTCCTTTGTAGTATCGCGAAGGGCCTTGATTGATGCAGTAGATGATGTCCCCTTTGGTTGATTCAGGATTCTTTCTACTAGTGTGGCAACAAGTACCCGTTTATTGTTGTAACGCTCCTGAAGAAGGGTCCATGCAGTTTTGTAATTGTCTTATGTTAGCGCTTTTAAGGTACCACATCTTTTGAACGTTCGGGAGAGACTGCTTATCTACCATCTCCGAGAAAAGTTCATAGAATTGCCGCCACTTTAAACAGTCCCCATTAAATTGCGGAATGGTTACTTTTGGCAGTGGCAGGGCACTGTGTGCTGCCATGTCACTTCCTACATGTGGCGCAGGAGTTACACCTTCGTTGCATTTATCTGATAGTACTGCGAAGTTCACCAGATGATTCTGAACCAAGTCCTCCAGGTTATCATATGTATCTTGCTGTAGACCCAACCTTGAAGGGTCTTCTGTTTGTTGCCATATGTTGTCATATAATTGTTGAATTTGATTCCATAAATTTTTCACAGTCTCGGATTTTAGTTGATAAAACTGTCTTGAGAGATTTGATTCCACTGATTCCAAACCTTGCAGCAAACGAGTCAACGCTGTCATACGCGCTGTTATTCTTCTTGCTAGTCCAGGGATCGATTCTTCTTCTCTGACAAACTGGCCACATGAGACGCCTTCTGATGTGTTTCTTGCGGTTGGCACCGGCTTGTTCTTTTCAGATGACAGTTTTCTTATTTCCATTTCAATATATTCAATTGAAGCATTGTATTTTGCTCCAGTTGATTTATATAGATCCGTTACCATATACGGATCCAGTTCTGATAAAATGGGATCGCTACGAATTCTATTTTCTGTTTTCTCAAATGCCTGCCATTGGGCAATGAGTTCTTTCTTTTTACCATCATAAACTTCTTCAGTCCTTCTTTCTAATGGGGCCTTTTTTATGGTAGAAATTATTTTTTCAATACCACTTGCCCTTGCCTCTTGTTGGGCGATAAGATCCTTAACAGTTGCCATGCTGACTATTTGTTTTGGGCTCTGATGACTTTTGTTGTTTTCTTTTGATATGTCAAGACCTTCACCTCTCGTGATGTCTTCTTCAAACAGAAATTGATTGTGTTGTTTAAGATTGTGTGATCTCTTTTTGCCTTGCCAAAACCTTTACCACTCGTGAGGTATGTTTTAAAACAGGAATTGATTGCGTTTTTTAGGATTATTACCACTTGTCGGGTAAATCCTGATCACTTCAAGTTGTCCTGATCCTTGAATCAAGACTCCAGAAATTTGAAGGATGTGTGTTGCTCCTTTAATGCTATTAATAGTTCCTTACCGCTGGAGGGGAAAACTTTTAAATACATAAAAGTTGGGGTCACCAAAATGTTTATGTTTGTCTCGTTAACGTGACTCAATCTTAACACATAAATCCAGATTGACGCTAACTTTTTAACAATTTTCGTTACAAGCACTTTAAACTTGAAGGAAGCCGTATTAAAGTTAAACACACGTATAATTACTAAAAACACGACTGACTTATCTTTATTTTTTACTTTCTTTTATATAAAAATAACTTAATAATAAAATGCTTAGCTTAACTAATAATAATTGAATGAGGAAGTAAAACAAATGACCTAATTATGAATGGTTTATTCGACACAAAATTAATAAACAAGTTAATAAACAAATGACCTAGTTATAAATGGTGTATTTAACACAAAATAAATAAAAAAATTACAGAACAATGAAAATGCGGTGTATGCAGTTTGTAAATTAAATAAATATTGTGTAAGAAAGTTGATGTGCTAAAATTATGTACGAATGTATGTTCTTATTGATTACTAAATTATGTCACTATAATGTGTACGAATGTATGTTCTTAACACAAGAAATGTAGGGCATAATCTAAGGGGGTGAGTATTCGGACAAAGAGTACATTTTCCGGGCTGATCGTTCGTATGGCTAGTACTGGTACGGTAGCTTTTCAGTTTCTTTGGGTCCGACGAATTAGGCTTTTTATTATTATACGAGGAACTAGAATTGACTAACGTAGTACGAATATCAGCCACCGACTCTAGGGTTTGGCATCTTGAAGTCAAAAAAATGTCCATTTGTTTCCACGTTGGCAGATCAGTGCTATTTGGCAGGGATTGCTCCCACAGACTTAGGGTGATTTCGGGTAGACACGTTGAACAAATATAAACAAATATAGTGTCTCAATTTACGGTATCAATTTGAAGAAGTGTGAGGTTAGTGACACAATCATTTATGGTACGTTGAATACGCCTTATGTTACTACCGGTTTCTTTAGAAATTGAGGATAGGTTAAAAAGAATCTTCAGTTGTGCGTTAATTAATATACGTTTGTTTTCGTATCGATTCACGAGATTTTACCATGCCATTTCAAACCCATCATTGGTGATAGGACATGTTCTGAGTAATTCGCGAGCCTCCCCCTGTGTTTTTTTTTTAAAGATGGCACATTTTCTCAACCGGAGATAATCGTGTGCTATTTCGGTATAAGGCCTTGAACGTGTCACGAAATGTTGGCCATGACTGATAGTCTCCACAAAATATTTCAGTGGTGGTAATGAAATATGATTTGTAGAATTAATTGGTGGGATATAATTGGGGTTTGAGGGAGCATTTTGACTAGCTTTTTGGCAAAGGGCATCTAAAAGTTCATTCGACTTCGATAATACTTTAACGTGGGCCTCAAAGGTCGAGTAAAATCTCGATTTTAGCATCTCCAGTTCAACCTCTTTTTCTAGCTCATTAAATTTATTGAGAATGTCATCATAACATGACCTAAAATCCGACCAAAGGCGAACAATTTCATCCTTATGTATTTCTAAAGTATGTACCGAGTGAGCGTCAGAGGGAAGTGATTCAAAGTAAAATTGAAATTCTACTACGCGATCCGAGGCGCGAATAAATGAGTCAAGTCTTGACAGAATGCAAACTGACGTATTGTAAAAATATAGTTGAATAAAAAATTAAAATTTTAAGGGCAAATATAAGGGCCCTTTTATAGCGACACTCTTACCAATCGATTAATTTTTTTCTTTAAGATTCGGTAAAATTGCAAATTTAATGATCGATGGTAATAAAATATGGAATAAAAATGTTCAGCCTTATATCATCAATGAATTCGAATAAACTCGAGCAGTAAAATTTACGTATGTACGTACGTATTTATTTATTTTATAATTTTATTTAAAAATTTTTATTTATAATTATAATAATGCAAAGCAAATATTCGGTATAATGGTTAACAAATATATTTTAATTATAACTAAAAAATTCGAATGTGAATATTGTCTACAAATTTTTATTGAGTTTCTGTATAATTTTTAATTATTGCATTGAGATTTATTAAAAAAAAAATTAAGTTTTATTTATTGCATTTTTATTCGGTGAAAGTAGCTTTAAATAGAAACGGTGTAATTTAAATGAAACCAAAATAAAACACGGCTTGTAGATACAAAATCCAACTCAAGGATGCTTAGATAAACATAAATACACAACTGTTGTTATTCTTTTGTTTACATTTAATTTTAAGTTGAGAGATAAAAGCTCTCTGATCACACTTGTTGTTTTTATTTTTTGTATATCAAGTTGCTTGGGGTTTGATGTTGGGGTGGTTTGATTAAACCAAATGAATTTTGTTTGAACCAAACTTACGGCTGTATGTTGAAAACGAAGCAAAGATTTATTTTTAAAGCTTTCTGCTGAAGGTGGTTTGATCACTTGTTTATGTTAAGCTATATTTTGGTTTTTTCTTATTTTACACTCACCGATATTTTAAAGTTATTTTGCACTCAATGTGGATTTCGTTCCTTATTAGCAAGGGAAATTTTATTTCACACAAAATAATAACTGTGTTCCTTTATTATATTTACATATAATTTTAACATATGTAGTTTGGTTTTTTGCTTTGCACTTCTATTGTTGTTGTAATTTTTTATTATTTTAAATGTGAATGCACTATTTTTGTTGTTTTAAAATTTCTTTTTTTTATATTTTAAAATGTTGATTTATTTTGTAGGAATTTAAAGTCATTAAAAACTTACTTTTTGAGTACGGGTTGCTGATATAAAATAACTGGGTATATTCGGGGGGTTATTTGGTATTTGATCCACGAGATTTGCTTGTAGATCCTGGAGGGTTTAAAAAATTATATTTTCCTCCAATATATTTGGCTCTTCTCTGATGATTGCTTTTGCTTATCCGGGTCGATTGGACCAAAAAAATGATGGGCGCAACGGATCCGGCCAGAACCAATGGAAGAAAAAGACGGGGTATTAATTGAGGTAAAATATAATGAGTTTTATTTTTCCGGTTGTACTAACCTCTTGTTTGTGCCTACTGAGGTTAACAATTTTGTGTGTTTTGTAGTTACAAGAAAGTATCAAAGGTTACAACTCAATGCTACAACCCAGTAAAAACTTCGCCTACAAAATAATGTGTTGAGTAATCAGAAAAACATAAGGGCACTACTAACATTTCTACTGAAAGAACCAATGAATTTAACAAGGGAAGTCCCAAAATAAACGCATTCAAAAGTAAGCCATTATTTTTTTTACCTTCACACATCCAGAAAAAAGTAGTTATAGAAGTTGTTATAGATGTAGTTATAGAACAAAGCTACTTAATAATGACTTAAAGAAGCTATTCATTTTGAAAAAGTAAGCGAAGTTTTTACTGGGAAGTTACAAATAAAAGCTGTTCTTAAACTACTCTCATTTAACACTTAACAATATTTGCATAAAAGCACTTATCGACATTTGCACTTAAACATTGTGGTTCGGTATACATTCGAACAGAAAACTCAGAAGGTCAAATAAATAGCCATTTGCTGGTAGCAAAAACGAAAGTTGCTCCGATCAAGCGGACTACCGTTCCGAAACTCGAAGTGTGTGGAGCTTTATTGTTGGCTAGCATAGTCACGGATTGTCAGTTCCCCTATGAACTATTTTTGTGATCAGACTCGTCCATCGTACTAAGTTGGTTGCAAAAACCTCCCTACACGATGAAAACTTTTGTCGCAAATCGTGTGACTCAGATCATAAGCATCGCCAGCACTCAACACTGGAAACACGTCAAAACTGAAGAAAATCCTGCAGATATGGGCACTCGAGGCTGCTCCCCGCAGGAGCTTGCAGACAATCAACTCTGGTGGCATGGCCCCACCTGGCTACAACTTCCCACACCATTGTGGCCAGTACCTCGTGCGCTTGACCCAGTCGACTTAGAGACAAAGAAGTCTATAATCAACTTTCATCTTGACGTAAATTGCATAGATATACTTGAAGAATTTTCATATTTTCCAAGGGCGTTGCGAATTCTTTGCTATCGACTTAGATTTGTCAACCGAGTCCTCAAGAAACCATTCTCCACCGAAAACTTTATTACCGCTCAAGAAATTAGCTCAATGAAGACTCGACTCCTCTCGCTCGCTCAAAAGAGGTATTTTTACCGTGAATACGATTGTCTTAAGGAAAAGAGACCGTTAAGCCGGAAAAGCAGATTGCTTAGCTTATATCCCTTTATTGATAAGGACGACCTTTTACGAGTTGGCGGCAGGCTTGTTAATGCAGGGTTAAGCTACGAGGAAAGTCATCCCGTTATTGTGCCAGAAGGGTCTCATTTCGCGAGGATTCTAGTTAATTTTACACATCGCATTATGCTCCACTCTGAGCACCATATAATGCTACGTGCGATTCGTCAGGGATTTTACATCCCAAGATTAAAGAATCTTGTCCGGAAATGTATCAGAGAATGCAAGGCCTGTACGATTTACAAGCATGAGGTCCAGCACCAAATCATGGCCGCACTCCCCCCAGAGCGTGTGAACTTGTCCCTGCCCTTCACATATGCCGGAGGCGATTTCGCTGGTCCATTTAATATTAAATCTTCTACGTTGAGAAATGCGAAGATTCTTAAAGGTTACGCTGCTGTGTTCGTATGTTTTTCTACTCGAGCCGTCCATCTAGAAGTCTGTTCAGACTTCTCAACCGATGGCTTTTTAGCCTGCTTTCACCGCTTTACCGGGCGCAGAGGACTCCCCAAGACCATGTTTTCCGACAACGGTCGAAATTTCGTCGGTGCAATCTATGCTCTTCTTAAAGGCCACAACGAGTTCTTGAAATCTCTTAAAAAGACTTTAATCGAAAAGTACTCCACCTTGGACGTTACCTGGTCTTTTATACCGCCATATGCACCTCATATGGGTGGCCTCTGGGAGGCCGCAGTCAAGAGCATGAAGTCTCACCTGAAGAAAGTTACCAGCAACCTGTCTATTAATCTCCCAAGCATCTACCTTTGGCTGGATCGAATCCTAGGTGTGAAGGGGGTGCTTTTACCACTCTTCGGGGGGAGCATGTTGAAGCGACTTCAGTTTATTTTATATTCACTTTTCTAATTTTCATTTATTTGGCTGATTTTCTTTAATGTTAAATTTTCTTTGAATTTTATTATATTTTATTTAAATTTCGTTTTCTTAAATTTTAAATTTGAATTTGTTTAAATTTTGATTTTATTTAATTTTGAATTTTATTAAATTTGTATTTTTTTCTCTGAGTGTAGAACTCAATGGAATTTTCCAATTCTCTTTAACTTCATGAATTTTGTATATACTTTGCTCTTGAGTTTGCAGTTTGCTTTTTGAATTTGTTTGCTTACTACAAACCGTTTTGTTATTTAGTTATTAAGTATAATCTTTAACTTCAACAAAGCAAGAAGCCTTAATAAAAACCCTTTTTTGTTTAGTATATTAAAAACCAACCGTGTTTTTAATTTTATAAAAATAATAAGAGGCTACAATCGATACTAGCCCGAACAGTCAGTAATTTTGACTTAGCTGCACAATCTCCTTTCCACGATTTTTTTGTACAGGTAAATCAAAAGTGCAGCCATCTTAAATGTATTTAGCTGCCTTAATGTGCAATTACGCAATTGTGGATAAATTGATAATAACAATGATGTTCAAACCACCTGTAGTCATTTGTTATGCATTTTTATAAAGAACGATATAGCCAAATTGGTAACAATAAAGTGTGGAACAGAAAAGTCGCTGTAGTACAACGATAAGAATAGCGCTGCAAGCTATCAAAAGTTAAAAACGGTAGTTTCAAAATAGTATCAACAGAATACGTAGTTGAAGTAGTCGTTGCCCTTGAAGCGCAAAATTCAAAATTTTAAACTTTGTTGCCAAGGTATATTTACACAAGGTAAACTCGTTGGCCCATATGTTTGTCAGCTGTTTACCCATAGTTGGAACCACAACGTCAAATTGCGTGTATTTGTACATGTGTGCGTTAAATTGTTTTTGTTTTATATGAAGACAATTTTGACAACATGGTTCCTTTTATAGAGCAGCATGTCTACACTCCCAAATGAGTCTACCTTGTGTAAATATACCTTGTTTGTTGCGCTACAGAGCATTTTTCAGCTTCAAATACTACTACAACTACTTTATTCTGGTAAAGTTGCTGTAACCACAACCCATATGCATAAATGTGTAGGTACATGCAAACGAAATAAATGAATTATAATGATACTAACTTGACTTGTTTGCGATTTTTGTTTTTATAAACAGCTTAAATTGGATATTTATGAGAAAAAGTGGCCACCATATTTTTTCATGTGTGCAGCTTACTTTGATGTTTTATATGAAAATATTTTAAAGCTGCACAAAAATGTGAAAAATGTGCAGGTATACAAAATGCACGTAAACAAGGATTTGAAGAATAATTACAGAAAATATGTATTTTGGGCAGTTAAGTCAAAGTGCAGCTAACTTGAATTTTTTGTATGAAAATAATTTTAAAATGCTAAAAATGTTGGGCACTTATCTTAAATGTGCAGGTAAAGAAAGTGCACTTAAAAATTTGTATGGGATTATAAAGAACAATGCCAAAAATTATCAATTTTGTGCAGTAAAGTCAAAATTGCACGTAAATAAAAGGCAGTTAAGTCAAAACTTCTGTATTTCTACTAATATACATAGATGTAATCTATTCTTTAGTAATTGCATTTGAACTTTTACCGAATATAAAAAGATGAAGCGTTATTTTTTCTCTCCTGTAAAATTGTATTTTTTAAGATACAAGGTTAAGAAAGAAAGGCATCGAAATGCCACTTATGAACTATTTATAAGAAATATGTCTTCAATATTTTGGACATTCTAAATATCTTTGCCTAGACAGTTTTTATTTACTTCTGTCTACTTTAAGAATCACTTTGTCCTTAAAATAAACATGTGTTTCCTTGCCATAAAAACCATTAGTTGTTTGGGTAAATAACTAGTAATGAGTTTATTGTTTTATTTAGATTTAAGCAATAAATGTGTTTTATGCGATCATGGTTGCTGACCTGGGATTTTAATGTGTTTATTTAGGTTAAGCAATAAATGTGTTTTATGCAATAATGTTTGCTGATCTTGGATGGTAGATGTTGACTTGCATATGCTACATGTTTAATATTTATCGTGTCAGTATTTACATTATTTTTGTGCTGTGCGTTTCGGTCAAAGTAAAAAAATGACGCGAAAAAGCCAAAAATAGTCTATTTAACTAGCATGCTGGCTTTTCGTTAAAACACAAATAATACAAAAACTTTCTAATGTCTTATTTGTTTGGTTTTTTCTCTTCTTACTATCGTATAACAAATTTATATCCCGCAGTATGCTGAACGTTCAATATTTATCACATGATCCGCAATCCAGGTCGTCGTTCACTAAAATTAGGCTATTCTGCGATAAGGATCGCGATCAATATACATACATATATTCACCCTTATCGTGGTTGGCGAACTCAAAATCCGCCAGCGACTGTTTGATAATAGATTAAAGAGAACGTGAACTTATTTCCTTTAATATATTACCAAACAGTCTCAGAAGTATTTTAAATTCGCCAAACATGATAAGGGTGATTGGACGTGTAGCAGTGCCCTACCACACTTTTACATATAACTTAAGGCCATGTCAGATAAAACTTTATCGCTTTGCGTGACACTTCTAACTTTGACAGAAAAGCGTCACGCAAAAGGTGTATGTCACAATAAAAACTTTGACAACACTCACACATTGTGCGTTAAAAAGAAAATAAATAAAAAAAAAATTATACTAGCAGATTGTCAAAGCGCGCAAAAAGATGAGAGTTGCCCAACTTTTCGCTTCGCTTTGCGTTAAAAGTTCTTTATGTGAAATGTTTCGTATAAGTATGAATATTTCATCTTAGATGTCAAAGCGAATCTCTAACGCAACGCGAAGCAAAAGTTTTATCTGACATGGCCTTTAAGTTTTTGCATGCCTTGATCACAGATTACTAAACAGATATGAAAAAAGTGACGTGTGAAAAAGGCCCAAATCAGCTGCGAAGGCTGCTTTCGAAGAAAAAGAAAGCAAGCTTTTTTTTGGTAGTAAACTGGCAATGTGTAAAAACAGACCGCAACAATCATCACAAATGACGTGTTCAAAACAAAAATAACAAAACACAAACCACGAACCAATGCATTTTACAAGCGATGTCCCAAAATGAACGCATTAATTGTATCTATAGAAGTAGTTACAGTAGTTATATAGAAGAAAGCTACTAAATAATTAGTAAATGAAGCTATTCATTTTAAAAAAGGAGGCGAAGTTTTACTGGGAAGGTTTAGTTAATCTGAAAAGAGATTTGTGCCGCCATTACCAAGTTTGTATACAAAATTTTAACGGAACTGCTTACTTTTGCTTAAAATGTCGGTCTTTAATGAAATAATAAAAAAAATCCGAGTTTCAAACTACGTACGTTAAACTAAGATTAAACTTATCCTAATTCTAAAAAAAACCCGGCCTTAACTAAATAAAATAGAACTATTTAAACAGATAAAATTAAAATTATTTATCCTAGTACATATCGCTCATTTGCTGCAAGACCGAAATCGAAATCCATTTCGAGAAAAACGCGTTTAAAGTTTTTGATTTGCTCTAATCACTTAGAAAAAATAACGATACACTCAAATGGGGAAAATATAAAAGATATAAAGATGAATTTTATACACAATCTTAAGAAAAACATAGCGAACAATTCTCCATCACTAACTCCAAAATTGTGTTTTTTGATTTATGTCGGTCTTGCAGCAAATGAGAGATATGTGTTGGATGTTGAGCTTTGCCGACTATACTTTTTTAGGTGTTTTTTAATTTAAAAAAAGTATTAATTTTTAATTAACCTTTTTTCAAAAATTCTTTTTTTTTAGGGTGAATTTCCATATCCTGATACAACAAAGTGGAACAATTCAGAACTTGGAGTACCTTCATTGAATTAAAATTTTGGTTATATATGTATGTGAAGATATATTGTCGTTAAACCATATTTTTAATAAAATACAAATTAGAAATAAATACAGAAAAAGAATACTTTATCATTTTAATTTAGTTCGTGTTTAAAAATTTGTATATGTATGTATGTATTAAAAGAAAGTAGGCCATGTATTGCAATCAGCGTTGCCGCTGAAATGTCTATTTTTTTAAAAATAAACGAAAATTCCAGTTTAAGGGCATGTGTGAAACGGTAGCAAAGTACTCATGGAAGTAAAATTTTGACACTGTTAATGTGAATTAAATTTTACTAGCCCTGGGGCATAGATTACATATGAAGGGCTTAAAGCACAAGGGGTCCAAGTGACTTTTGTTAAATAATGAGACAAAAGCGGTTCTTGCGCTTGTGCTCCAAGCGAAGCAGGTATTTTAATGCCAAGTGCTTGAATTGTTCACCATATCTAACGTCCGGATGAGAGTCCTAAATTCACCTCTTGTGCTCTGAACAACTTCTCCCAACTTCACCCATAATTCCATATGTAAATTTAGTTTTAGAAAAAGGCATTTAAACCCCTTGTTCTTTAAGCCCCTCATATATACAAGTTTCCACTTTGTGGGTAATTACCCGAATTTGGTGTAATTTTTACTGCCGTGGGTAGAGCATTGGTAATTTCTTTGAGGTGTAGATCAAATGTAATTAGAAATTTTTTTATTTTAAAACAAATAATATAAGGATTTGATTTTAGTGATAAAAGTTATATTATTTAAGATATTGCTGATCTAAGAAAATTACAGTATATTCCCAGTATACAAGGGTATACAAGGGAACGACAATGAACACTTTCTATTTTATGTTTTTATTTAATTTTTTTGAACTTATTTGAAATTTTTAATGTTATTTTTGTTAAATTGGTTATATGTATATGTATCTTAATAGTATGGCTAATATTGATCTTTTTTAAGTGAATAGGGCATTATGAGTTTGAGTTGATATGTGAAATACATACAAATATTTGTTGTAAATAGGGGACCGATTGGCTTAGAATCAGTGTCTGAGTCGTCCGTCCTGCTGACTTGTTGTTTGTCCATATATACCCTCTGCGCAAAGTACTGGTCGCATTTTTAAGAAATTTTAATGAAATTTGTTTCACACGTTTTTTGAAAATTTTGAGAATCTGTCCATAATTTCACATAGCCCCATACGAACTTTTTTCCTAATAGAGTCTGTGCCCATAAACCATCTTATTATGTTGGTGTTTGGACATAATTTGGCCCTAATTTTTTTTTTTTTTTTTAACATAAATTATCTTACGAAATTAATTTTGTGATCAGTCCATATTTGGCCATGGGACACATACATATACCACTTACGTAAGTAGCTTGTAATGCCTCAACTGCCGTATTAATATTGGTAAACATGAAAAAAAATAGCTACTGGGGTAAAACACGTCAAACCATCACGATTTTAATGAAATTCAACACAGATGTTGCATGGTATTGGACTTTAACAAAACATAAATTTTCAGTTCCCAGATTCTTTCGGCTTCAGAAATATGACGTTATAAAATATATGAAAAATGTTAAGAAATCTCAAAAGTCTCCTTATAAAAGGGGATAGAACTTTTGAACTATGCAAGATTATTTAGTTTTTTGGTATCGTTTTAAAGGCGAAAGTGCACCCTTTAAAATGCTACGCATATTGTAATTTTTTGGGGTCTTGAGTTCAAAGGTCCATATATGGAAAAGTATATTTTTTAAAATTTTTAATTAGGCTTAAGTTCATCAAATTTAATTTTCATTAAATTATTTTAATGAAGAATGAAAAATTATCAATAACAATTTTAATTAATTTTCATGTTGTAAAATTCCTGTTTTCATAAAAATAATTTAATGAAAATTAAATTATGAAAATAAGCCTAATTAAAAAGTATTAAAAATTTGGATTAAAAACCATAAATAGTTCAACAAGATAACCACAGTACTAATTATTGTTAAAGCTAAGGCACGAGCTCTATGTGTACATTTGTCCTTCAAGTTGTGCTGAAAAAGGTCAACACGAAAAAGAAAGACAAAAAAATGAAAAAACAGAAAAATGTACTTTGGACTTCAAGAAGAATTCTTGACAAAAGTACGAAAAAACCGAAGTAAGGAAAAACGTAAAATCAATTAAAATAGATAATCATTCAAAAAAGCAAATTTCGATCTACCAAAGATTAAAATACAATTTGGTTTAAGGATTGATGTTTGACTATTGACGTCAGCAGTCGTCGATGCCTGCGAGTGTAAGACGGCAAATCCCTCTGAGGAGATCCTTTCTTCATAAAAATAATTTAATGAAAATTAAATTTGATGAACTTAAGCCTAATTAAAAAATATTAAAAATTTGGATTAAAACCCATAAATAGTTCAACAAAATAACCACAACACTAATTATTCTTAAAAAAATATATGTCAAGTATTATACCCTCTTCTACATTTGCAGAAAATTTAAAGGTGGAGACTCGATTGGTGTCAGAGTTATAGACCTGGAGGCTTATTCTGAATTGCGATGCGAAAATCACTGCCATGCGAAAATACATAAATGCGAAGAATTGCTATTCTGTATTGCGTTTTTTTTTTATTCGCATTTCAAATGCGAAAAGGTGGCAAGTCGGCATTATACATTGCGAAAACAAATGTCAAACACATGTCAAATTAACCCCAATTTTAAATGACAATGGGTGTATACCTAACCATCAATTCGGTTTCAGACGAGAACATAGCACAATTGAACAAACCCATCGGATAGTAAACGCCATAAGAAAAGCCTTTGAAGAAAGAAAATATTGCTCCGCTCTCTTCATCGATGTCTCTCAAGCTTTTGACAAAGTCTGGCATGTAGGTTTGCTACATAAATTGAAGCTGAACCTACCGGTTAACACACACAAGCTGTTAGAAAGCTACTTGGTCGGTCGAAAATTTATTATTAAAGAAGGTGATTTTTTAAGTTCTCCTCAGACAATTGAAGCTGGAGTCCCTCAGGGAAGTATCCTGGGCCCACTTTTTTATCTTATATATACCTCGGGCATGCCGACAAACAATTACACCCTAACCTCAACTTTTGCTGATGATACAGCTTTCCTAAGCGTACACGAGAACAGTCGTGAAGCATCTCGATACCTGCAGGATCATATATTTCAACTAGAACTGTGGTTAAAACAATGGAGAATAAAGGTCAATGAGCAAAAATGCGTACATATTACATTTACCTTGCGTCGGGAAACATGCCCCCCTATTAAAATCAATAATCAACTAGTGCCTCAACAATCGCATGTCAAATATCTCGGTATTCATCTAGATCGGCGTTTAACATGGAAATGCCATATAGAAGCAAAATTAACCCAAATGAAACTAAAAGCAATTCAAATTAACTGGCTTATTGGAAGAAATTCTGTTCTTAGTCTCGATTGCAAACTACTACTTTATAACTCTATTTTAAAGCCAATCTGGTGCTACGGTATTCAACTATGGGGCACTGCCTCGGCCTCAAATATCGAAAAAATTCAAAGGCGCCAAAATAAACTTCTTCGAATAATCACAGCTGCCCCTTGGTATGTTAAAAACTCAAATATCCACAAGGATCTCAATGTGCCACTGGTAAGGACTATTATTACGAAGTATGCGGTAAAATATTTAAAAAGGCTAGAGTTGCACCCAAATCCACTAGCTCGAAATATTTTAAATGATAGCGGCCACACTCGCTTAAGGAGAAGAGACACTGCAGCACTTACCCATTAAGATGCGCGATAAACACATATATAAATGTTAAATGATGAAATAATTTTTTGTCTTGCACTGGCAGGACATAAAATAAAGAATTAGGATAAGATTTGATTAATTATTGTTAGTTCATATTTAATATATGAAGATTCAATAAATAAATAATGAGAAAAAAAAAAAAATGTCAAATTCGCAAAATTTAATCGACAACAAAATAGCATTCGCAAAGTACAAACATGTAAGTGAAAGATAATATTTTATTTATTTATTCATCATATTTTAATGTGAATAATTAGTGGAGCTCAAGGTCAGTTTTTTTATTTTTTTATTTATTTAAAAAATGTTTCCAATATTTCGAGATCCACTGGATCTCATCTTCAGGGTAAAGAGGAACAATAATAAAAAACACGTCTCACACGGTTTTACATTTGCAATTTTAAAAATAAAAAAACTGACCTTGAGCTCCACTAATTATTCACATTAAAATTACAACAAAAGGTCGAACAACACACATATTGAATATTCATCATATATTTAATATAGGGAAGCAAGCAATAAGACCACCAAGCCGCGTCAATTTGAAATAATGATAGAATTTATGAATAAGCACAGCCAATTGGCAAGAGGCCATTGGAAAACACTAAATGCACGTCAGTCGGCAAATACTTTGTGGCAAACTTTAACTGAAGAACTAAAAATCAATGGACCCCCTATAAGAGAAGTTGCAGGATGGAAAAGGTATGAAATATATAAACCAGTTCAAAAATATTTGACTTCAACTTTAATTTTAATAGGTTTGAGCCGACTTTAAAGTACACACCAAACAGAAGCTTTGACGAAATAAAACAGACATTGGCGGCACTGGCGGTGGCCCATCAAGATATAATCTACTGTCTATCGAATTTGCCTCTAAGCCATTCTTCGTCGTCGAACCACAGTACCACAGAATCCATTTTTATTATTCTTTTTTCTTACAGAATGTCCTAAATAAATTTTATATACAATTTTCAAAGCCAAACACAAACAATTTATTTATTTTGAATTTGACATTTGTTGACACTGACGTTTATTCAAGCAGCGTTGTTACGATTTGAAATAAATTGCGAATGCCATTGCCAAAGTCTAACAGAATACCAATTTTTTTCGCATCGCATTTCATTTGCGCATCGCATTGATTTTCGCATCGCAATTTGAATAAGCCTCCAGAACGTGATCCTAAGTATGTTTTGTGTTCAAAAATCTCTTGTAGGATTTGTATTACTTTTTTCAGTATATCTGGAGAACGGCAAGAGCCCAAGTTTCCAAATGAGGTACACACATTTAGGTCATCAATACACAGCATCCAACAAAATGTGGGCGAAATTGAAGAAATGGGCGTGGTACCTCCTTTACAACAAATATCACATGAAGCTATACCTATACAGGTGTGTTGTAGTGTACCTGCTAAGCGTCCACTGCTTACCCAATAGCCAACCTAAAATGTATATATGCCACCCGAATAATTGTAGGGTAAATGCCATAAACAAAAGATCAAATAACGGCATTTACCCAATGACTCAATGTGTTTGTTCAAACACATGAGTCAATACAATGGTAAAGCAGATCAATCAGAATGTGAGTGACATAATTTTGATTGTCTTATGTAAATGAGTACATTCCTCACTCATGCATTCTGATTGGTCACTGCATTATGCAAAGGGTAAAACCATGATATTTCCATGCTACTGAGTAAGAGACATAGATATTAAGAATTAATACTATAAGTTAGAATAAGTAGGCAATAGGATAGAATTAGTATAAAAAGGGCAGTAGCCCACAAATAAAACAGATTTTGCATTTGAAAACTTAAAGCGGCACTTGTTGCCTTGTTTGATTCTCTTAGTCTCTAATTTGGCTGTCGCAAGACGCCTGATCATTGAGCTGAACCCCTACAGCTGCATAAAATTATATTGGGCTATAGGAAAATAAAAATATAACTTACACTAACTGACAAGCTCCAAACATTACATGGCGATCCTGCCATCATACACCAAACATTACATGGCGATCCTGCCAGAATAAAAACATTACATGGCGATCCTGCCCACTCTGACCACCACATTTTGAGATCCTGTCCTAATCTAGGACCAATAATTTTGCCAATCTAGGACCGATAATTCTACAATTAAGCCAAGAAGATTTAATGATGCGTTTCCTGTCAAGCATTAAATGGCACGAGAAGAAAAAGAGAGGTCGTCAAAAATAAATTTAATTACCAATGGACTTTTATTTCACAGCATTTGTATAATTTAATACAGAAGAGGCTGAAGCTGAAATCTAGATGTCAGCAGAAGAATAAATTTATATAAAAAGATAGATTAATTTAAGACAATAGGAAAAGTTCAGACTAATCAATAATTGAAGAGATGAATATCAATTATAGAAAAATAAATAGAATAATTAAATATACTTTTCCTTTATTACAACAACAATAAATATTAATGGACTTTTATACAAGTTTTTGGTTTTTGAATCCTACAATGAGCAAACCTAAAAAAAAAATGTAGAAATGAATACAGTAAAATATTATGAACAATGTAAATGCACAAATCACAGAAGAGTTAGTGCCGGAATATGTTAAAACTTTATTTGTAGTTATATTAATACTATACGCAGCATATAGAATTAATGGATATTTTAAAATATAGAAATAGTAATAGCAGTAAAAGTACAACTAATGTATAAATTATAAAGAAAATAATAAATCAATTAATTTTTACTTATAAATAAATCTAGAATATACATATATGGAAGAGAAGTTAAGTATCTTGAAGGAATTCTGGAGGAACTTGAAAAAGAGTCCAGGCAGAACCTATACCGAGTCAACGGTATTAAATAAGTTAGAATACATAGAAAATTTAAAAAGTGAATTTCAACTAATAGAGTTAGAAGAGGAAAATACAGAAAAATTAGCGTTAAAGTTAGAGTTTCATAGTCTTTACAAACTCGTAGAAGAATACATAAGCAACAGTATAAAGAAACCATTAGAAACAAAAGACATAGACATGGCATCGTTTAATTTAGAAACAGTTGCAAAAGCATTACCTTTGTTTACAGGTAATTACATTGAGTTAGAAAGTTTTATAATAACAGCAGAATTAATAAATAAGACCTTATCAGACGTAGCAAAAATAGATTTTCTTCAGTATGTTTATCATGCTAAATTATCCTCACAAGTCAGAACAGCAATTGGAAGCTATGCAAAACCTGAAAATTTCGAAGCGCTCAAGAAGCTATTAGAGCAAAGATATAGAAGCAATAAAACAATTCCAGAGTTGCAAACTAAACTCAATACACTATTCCAAGGGAAAATGACTATTAATTCGTATAAGGAGAAAATAATGGGTATAATTGACAATCTAAATAAGTTAGGCATAGAAGAGTTAGGAAATCAAGCTTCAGAGGCTGAGAAAAACGTAATAGTTCGATTAAATAATAAACTTGCTTTAGATACATTCAAGAAAGGTTTAAATGAGTGTTTCAAGTCGACCATATACGCGGCCCGACCGACTACATTTCAAGAAGCATCCGACCTTGCAATTGAAATTGAAAATGAAAAGAAGGCAACGCATAACGAAATCCTGCATGTCAGAAGAGAGGTCCCATCGTATAAACCACAAAATAACAATAGAAATAACAACACATTTTCTAACTACAACAATAACAGGCAATATAACAATCAAAACTTTAACAGAAACAATAATTTTAATAATAGAAACAATAGCAACAATGCAAATTTCAACAGAGTCAATAATTACAACAATAATCAAGCTAGAAATAATAATTATGATAATTATAATACACGAAGAAATACAAACTTCTCTAGGAATAACAACTACCAAAACAACAGAGGTAACAACAATAATGGTAGAAATAATAACAGCAGTTCTAACAGAAACAATGATAGCAGAAACAATAACAATGAAAACAGAAGGTACATACGCACGGTACAAGATGAGGGAAACGAGGAAGGCCCGGAATACAGGGATATTCCGGAAAGCCAAAATTAAAGATATACAAAGTTTCAAACAATAATACAAATTTCATAATCGCTAAGTACAAAAATAAAGAATTAACATTTCTTGTCGACACAGGAGCCGACGTATCATTATGTCGCACTAGAGAAATTTTTGATGATGAGCCATTAAATGTGGAGAACAGATGTAAATTAACAGGCATCACTAAGGAAGATATACATTCATTAGGGACAAGCGAACTTGAACTATCGCTAGCAGACCAGACATTTAATTACAAATTCCATATAGTAGATGATAATTTCCCAATAGAAACAAACGGGATAATAGGAAGAGACTTTTTAAAAGAATACCTTTGCAAAATAGATTATGAGACATTTACAATTTCTTTGTTTACGAACAATGAAACCATAATTCTTCCTATGCAAACAAAAGCATTCGACACCTTAAAAATTACTATACCACCGCGGACAGAAATAATACAACCGCTAAAATTAAACCTCACTGAAGATTGCGTCATATTTAATACCGAATTAAAAGACGGAGTTTTTTTAAGTAATTCAATAGCACCTAAAAACGGTATGACACACGTCAAAATTTTAAACACAACAAATGAAGCAACAACTTTACAGGGCATTAAACTACACACTGACCCACTTAAAAACTACGACATATTAAATTACAAAAATATAAACGGCAACGAACGTTTTAACAAAATTTTGAATGACTTGCAATTAGACCATGATGACGAATATGCAAAAACACAATTAAAAGAAATATTTAAGAAATATCAAAACGTTTTTCATTTAGAAGACGAAAAATTAAGTGTCAACAATTTTTATGAACAGAATATCACGACCTCAGACAATACAGCTGTGTATATAAAAAACTATAGATTACCACATTCACATACAGACATAATAAATGAACAGGTACAGAAAATGCTTGATGACGAGATAATAGAACCATCCGTTAGTCCGTACAATGCTCCACTCCTTTTAGTACCAAAGAAAAACATGGAAGATAAAAAGAAATGGAGACTTGTTGTAGATTTTAGAAAACTTAATGATAAACTCGTTAACGACAAATTTCCTCTAACTAGACTAGAAGATATTTTGGACAAATTAGGTAGAGCGAAATGGTTTTCTACACTCGATATGACGAGTTCTTTTCATCAGATTGAACTAAATAAAGACTCGAGACCACTAACTGCATTTTCAACACCACAAGGACATTTTCAATTTAAAAGACTTCCATTCGGACTCAAAATTTCATCCAACAGCTTTCAAAGAATGCTTACAATAGCATTATCCGGACTAGAATCTGAAGCATTTCTCTATGTAGATGATATAATTGTATACGGTTGCAGTTTAAATCATCACAATCAAAACTTAATAAAGGTTCTTGATAGGCTACAAAAATACAATCTTAAATTGAATCCAAAGAAATGTTGTTTTCTAAGACCTGAGGTAGTTTACTTAGGACATTTAATAACAAAAGACGGTGTGAAAACAGATCCATCAAAATATGAAGTAATAAAAAACTATCCAATACCAAGAAACGCGGACGAAGTACGACGATTTGTTGCATTCTGCAATTATTATAGGAAATTTATACCGAATTTTGCAGACATTGTGAAAAACTTAAACATGTTATTAAGAAAATCAGTAAAATTCCTATGGACAAATGACTGCCAAAATGCTTTTGACACTTTGAAAGAAAAACTAATGAAACCCCCAATTTTGCAATACCCAAATTTTGACAAACCTTTTATTTTAACGACAGACGCTTCAAATTACGCGCTAGGAGCAGTCCTGTCTCAAGGTGAAATTGGCCAAGACCTACCAATTTCTTATGCAAGTAAATCTCTACAGAAACACGACTTAAACAAACCAATAATTGAAAAGGAATTGCTCGCAATTCATTGGGGAATAAATTTTTTCAAACCATATTTATACGGTCGCAAATTCATAGTGGTAACAGACCACAGACCACTAATTTCCCTGTTCTCACACAAAAATCCATCATCAAAAATGACAAGAATTAGATTAGATCTAAGCGATTACGATTTTACAATAATCTTTAAGAAAGGAAAAATTAACACGAATGCGGACGCATTGTCAAGAATTGAAATAGACTCGGAAATACTTAAGCAAATGATACCGTTGGAAAATGATGACACAGAAAGGAAAATATTAATAACCACAAGGGCAATGAAAAAGAAGAATGAAGATAATATAAAGTTACAAGAGACAAATAAAATAGCAAATAAAGAGGCAAATAAGATTAATGAAGATAAAGAAATAAATATGAATACAGAGCGCGCGAATCGAAGTAATATGGAAAAATGCATCTCTCAGGAGTCTGATCAACTTCTAAAGTATGGCCCGCATAAAATCTGGACGCATTCAAAACATTATTGCAGCGCCCCCTGGTAAATAAAATTCACAACTCTTTTTATATGTTATTTACAAATCATATACCGTTATATGTGATAAATATGAAATTTGTAATTTAAACATTCTTTAGTAGAGACGCGATGGAACAAAATAGACGCGAAAAAATTTTGCACACTTTCATAAAAAACCCAACATATAGTGGCAGTAAAATTGCAAAACTCCTTAAAATTCCTAAATCTACAGTATGTAGTGTTTTAAATCGTTACAAGACCACAGGAACTATAAACAAAAAGCCAAAACAGGTGAAGAAAGTTAAGGTCAACAACCCAACTTTGAAGAAAAATATTTTAATTTCCATTAAAAACAATCCTGGGATGTCCGACCGAGATCGAGCTAAGAAATTTAATACAAGCAGAAGTACCATTCAGCGTATACGTGCAATCAGTGGATTAAAGGCCTACCGAGTGATTAAATACCCAAACCGCACAGAAAAACAGGAGTCTGCGGCCAAAAAACGTGCTCGTCTATTATACATCAAAGTTTTAACGAAATTTAAAGGTTGCATAATGATGGATGATGAAACATACGTAAAATGTGATTTTAAGCAGTTACCTGGAAACAAATTTTATATTGCAACGAAGCGTGGAAACGTCGCCTCCAAATACAAGTACACTAAATTGGATAAATTTGGAAAAAAATTTATGGTATGGCAAGCGTTATGTAGTTGTGGTTTAAAGACTGATGCATTTGTGACATCATCAACAATGACGTCAGAATTATATATAAACGAATGTCTACAAAAAAGAATATTACCACTAATTCAACGTCACAAACACTCAGTAAAATTTTGGCCTGATCTTGCGTCATGCCATTATTCAAATGTTGCCATGAAGTGGTACAAGGACAATGGCGTAGATGTAATAGAGAAATATATGAATCCTCCTAATTGCCCACAGTTTCGACCTATCGAAAAATATTGGGCAAATGTTAAAAATAAATTAAAGAAAAGTAAAGAAGAAGCAAAAAACGAACGTTCAATGTTAAGAAAGTGGAACAAGTACGCTGCAGAGGTGGGCTCGAAAGATGTGCAAAAGTTAATGGGAAGCATTAAGAGACATGTTCGTTCCTTTATTCGTAGCAGCAAAAATTAAAACTTATGTCTTATTTTCTATAAATCTGAATAAATTTCCTTTAATTTAATATATAATTTATAAAAATCTGTCTTTTCTTTTAAAAGTTATTGCTATTTTAATGCGTCCAGATTTTATGTGGGCCATTCTTTAATATGGGAATGCACATCCGTAAATGATATTAAGAATATGAAGAAATTGCAATTTAATAAGTTTGAAAATATAGAAGACGTCGATATAAGAATTGAAGATAATATTGTGCAAATAGGACGTGATGATAATTCATCGAAACAAGATTCGATCATGAAGAAATCACGTACCCAAAATGATAATTATATGAATAATGGATGTAACGATAATTCATCGAAACAAGATTCGATTATGAAGAAGTTACATGCCAAAAACGTACAAAATGATAATAATATGCATGCAAGATTCAGCGATAACTCAGCGAAACTAGATTCGATTCTGAGGAAACTGATATCTAAACTGAAGAAAGAAAATGTAAAAGAATTAGCGCTAGCAAAGAATGATAAAATATTTAAAATGTATACAATGAAAGATTTAAAAGAAGCATATGCAAAGATAAGAATAAACAACAAAAGTCCTCAACTAAAAATATTAATTTACAATGCCCCAACAAGAATAACAGATGACATTCTGAAATATAAACTCATCGATGAATTCCACAATGCCACACACGCAGGCCACTTAGGAATTAGAAAAACGGTAATTAAATTAAAACAGCGGTACATTTGGAAAAACATGAATAAGATGGTAAAACAATTCGTGAAATACTGTGACAAGTGTAACATAAACAAACAAACCAAACACATTAAAGAACCACTTACATTAACAGACACCCCAAGCAACAGTTTCGAAACAATATCAATTGACACCGTAGGACCTCTACGTATTTCAAACGGATACCGATACATATTGACAATGCAATGCGAACTAACAAAATTCGTTATTGCGCACCCAATGTCAACAAAAGATGCACTTACAACTGCCAAAACATTAATAGAACAATTAATTTTAAAATACGGAAAATTTAAAGTGCTCAAATCGGACAACGGGACTGAATTTAAAAACGAACTGATGCGTAACATATGCTTGTTACTTGAAATCAAGCAGACATTTTCAACCCCTTACCATCATGAAACAATAGGTTCGGTAGAAAGAAATCATAGAGTTCCCAATGAATTCTTGCTAACAACAGCAAATGATTATGAATGGGATAAGTGGATAAATTACTTTACTTTCGCCTACAACACGGCACCACACATAGACACTGGTTACACACCATTTGAGCTAGTATATGGTAAATTACCATGCTTACCATCAGAATTTCATAACAGTGAAGGAGATAAAATATATAACTATGAAGATTATGCAAAAGAACTTAAGCAAAAATTACAATATTCTTTAAATAGAGCTAAGGAGCTTACAACCAAGATAAAAGAAAAAAGAAATTTAGAAGATAGATATAATAATAGATTAAATCTTAATATAGGAGATTTAGTTTTAATAAAAGTAGAAAATAGGAAAAAGAATCAAAGCCCGTACAAAGGCCCATACAAGATAATTAGACATAACGGTGTAAATATTATAATAGATTACCACGGAATTGAAAAAGAATTCCATAACAATCAATTAAAACCATACATAGCATTAAGAATTGATGAATAAATATAGATAAGAAAAATTTATGTAATTAGACCTTAAGCATTAATATATAAAACAAACAAAATTATATCAACTTTTATGTATGTAAATATTTAGAACTATAAAAACCTAATCATGTACTATTATTCTTAGAAATTAACAAATACTTTGTAATAGTATATAAGTACATACATGTGAAATTTTAATAATTTTTAATACTATGAGCATATCAAGAAAAACCAATCCCCTAATTTTTCTCTTAACGGTGAGGGTGTAGTGTACCTGCTAAGCGTCCACTGCTTACCCAATAGCCAACCTAAAATGTATATATGCCACCCGAATAATTGTAGGGTAAATGCCATAAACAAAAGATCAAATAACGGCATTTACCCAATGACTCAATGTGTTTGTTCAAACACATGAGTCAATACAATGGTAAAGCAGATCAATCAGAATGTGAGTGACATAATTTTGATTGTCTTATGTAAATGAGTACATTCCTCACTCATGCATTCTGATTGGTCACTGCATTATGCAAAGGGTAAAACCATGATATTTCCATGCTACTGAGTAAGAGACATAGATATTAAGAATTAATACTATAAGTTAGAATAAGTAGGCAATAGGATAGAATTAGTATAAAAAGGGCAGTAGCCCACAAATAAAACAGATTTTGCATTTGAAAACTTAAAGCGGCACTTGTTGCCTTGTTTGATTCTCTTAGTCTCTAATTTGGCTGTCGCAAGACGCCTGATCATTGAGCTGAACCCCTACAGCTGCATAAAATTATATTGGGCTATAGGAAAATAAAAATATAACTTACACTAACTGACAAGCTCCAAACATTACATGGCGATCCTGCCATCATACACCAAACATTACATGGCGATCCTGCCAGAATAAAAACATTACAGTGTGATGGAATTCGCAAAAGCAAAGCTTACAAACATTTCTCTATATAACAGAATTTTATAACAAAAATTAGATTAAAAGTGTATTAAAAACAGCCTCCAAATTCTTGCGTTTGCGATTTCAGGCACACCCCCCATAGCTTGCTGGGAAACGTTCACCACTGTAATTATATAAACCTCCTAATTATAAAAAAAGTGAAAGAGCCGACTACGTGATACCGTACATAAAATACTGTGGTGTAGGATATCATGTAGAAAAACTTTCGAGGGTATACAATACAATCACCCCTATCGTGAATAATTGCTCCCTCGTAATTATTCCCCTATTCACTTACTTGCGATCATGAAAAACTCCCATGAAAAAAAGGTAATTCAAATGGGAATAATAACGTGAAAAAATGTTCACATGAAATAATTCCCCTTATCGTGAAAAGATTTTTCCCTCGTAATTTGTTCACATTTCCCTTAGATTTTCTCACTTTATTTTTGCTAGGGAACAGAACATGTATGTAAGAATTTCCTCCTATAAACCGAATATTAAGGGCTAGAGCCGTTAATAAGGCACATATCGATATATTGGTTAACAAAATGCAAAACAAAAAGTCGATTTCCTACGGATTTGTGAAGCTTTCGAAAGACGTGGAGGCAGAATTTTAGAAAATATTTTACTATGAATGTACATAAAATTTAAAAATTGCAAAAAACTAACGTTGTAATCAAACTATCCCTGCAATACTAAATATATTGCTTTATTATTTAACTTTTCTTTAAAATATATACGAGTATATTTTAAACAAAAATTTCATTGATTTTTAATTTTTTTAATATTTCTTCTTTTTTACATTCACTGGAACTGATAGCGTGAAAAATTTTTCACATGAGATTCACGATTGCTTTTTTCCCTTCGAGGGGAATGAAAATTTCATGGGAACAAAAATTCCACTTGTTATTCACGATAGGGGTGAATACATTATTTGAGACTTATGAGCAATCACGGACGCGCAAAAACAAAATTATGTTATGAGGTTAAGACCACAGAATACTAGTACTTATTATTCTGTGCAAGGTATATTTATAGAAGGTAGCCGCGAGATTACAACAATTGTACAATAAAACAAACAACAGGGCTTTTTATTGTTGTTATGTGATACGAACTGTAAAACAGCAAAGGGGTTGATAAGAGACTATAACATTAAATCTCAAGAACAGACACGGGAAATAACGTTTAGAGACTTTAAGAACATTGATCTTCAATCATTAGAAACTGAATTGTCGACCATTTCTTGGAACCAAATCTTCCTTATGCCAACCGTAGATGAGCAATTAAATTTCTTGCAGAATAATATTCTTTATTTATATGAAAAATACGTTCCAATAAAGACAAGTAAAATACGTAATGGTAAACCATGGTTCTCAAATGAGATTAAAACCTTGATCACAGAAAGAAACATAGCCTATGAGAGATGGAAGCGATTTAGAACTTTTGACCTTCATAATGCTTTTAAGGACGCTAGGAGAAAAGTAAATTCAAAAATAAGATCTTCAAAATCAATATTTTATAAGGAAAAATTCGAATCGGCTGTTTGCTCGAAGAAGAAGTGGAGGGAAATTCGGAATATGGGAATTGTTAATGGCAATGCTAAAGATGATAACACGATTGATATTAACAAACTGAATTATGAATTTACCAATATTCCAATGCCAGAAGTAGATCCTAACTTTTATTACAATTCTTCTAATACCATGGATGGCAGTAATCATAATCCCAATGGTGCACTGTGCTTTAATTTCATACATTTCACACAAGAAGAAGTTCTAGGTTCTATTTTGAGTTCATAAAGTTAATAATTACTTATACTCTTTTACATATAACGCATTTTTTCAACTTCATTGTTACAACGTCTACTTTTCCATCAGCGTGGAAGCACGCAAAGATTATTCCTATACCATGTGACGAGCAAAAGTCGGAGCCCTCGTTTTTGTGTCACACACCCTAGTCTATACTACCACCCCATGTCATCCCGGGCCTAGAAGTAGACGAGACCAGCCCGGTCGGGTTTTATTTAAATTTCCCCCGTTCTATTCTTATATTTTTATTGAAATCACTTATTATTAATTTAAGTATTTTAGAAATATGATTATTACTTTTATTGAAAGTATTATTATTTTTTATATTCACTTTTGTTTCCGTTAATAATTAAAATTTAGCAATAAGGTAACGCCATCTGTGGCAGAGTAGGAAACTACGGCAAAATGTATACGTAGGCTAAGAAATATGAAATGACTGAAAACAGCTGTGATCAAGCCACTGATGTATGTCCGCATTTGTGTGTATGAGCTGCGTGTACGGAAACTGCTATAAAAGCAGAGTGCCTGATCACAAGCGGGCCAGTCAGCTTACCGCCGCCGACTAGGTAAGAACTTAATTGATTGCTTGAGAGTCATACTCCTTCAATTAAAAAAAGTTAGCAAAGAGACTCTGGGTTATACTCGTTCTCCTAGCATTGCCTAAAAGTGGTTCAAGAGTCCTCCGCATCTGATTGCCTGGGTGATACCCCGTTGGTCACTGGGTACGTAGAAGATTCCAGGGTTATACTCGGTCTTCCAGCGCCACCCAGTTCTCTTGTACATTCCGGTCGTACTGCTGTTGTATTTGTATTAGTAATTTAAATTGTATTGTTAGATAAAGTACGGCCTATCGCGTCGTGTTAAATAAAGTACGGTTTATAACGTTTCACGAAGGCATGTGTTTTCTTTTGGAAGAAGTGAACCCTGGGGCCGAGAGCGTACCCCAGCAACCAGTGAAGAATCATGTCGTTACAATGGCGCCCGAGCAGGGACTAGAAGGAAAACGGTACGTTAGCTGTCTCAAACCAGAGAAATTGATAAGTCTGGCCCTAAGCTTACTTACGGTAAATTAAGAAAAAATATAAACTTGTAATAAAAACGCGTGGGGAAAAAACCAATAAGAAGAGGAAAATAACGGGGAGCAGTCGAGACTACAAAACTGCGCTGATAGTTGGCACGGCAACCAACACGCCAATACGTACAAAATGGCCATCACCATATACAGCGTCACCCGGGCAATCATATACAGCGTCACCGGCATCACCTTCAACACAACCAATGCGATGAGTTCGTGCCCAAGATTATGTGAGTCGTCTATGACAGCATATTAGAACTGACGGGGGAATTCTCCTATGTTCCTTACCCAGGGACGACAAACTCGGTATATGCAACGAGATATTGTCCAATGTTCCTCACCCAAGGACGAGAACCCACAAAACCAAATGTTTTAAGCCGAAGTTACTGTTGGAAAATGACCTAACCTTGTAATCACTAACCTCATGAATGGGCCCAAGAGCTGAAATAGATTTCCACCATAATTAGAAGACAATAGATAACGAACCCGATTGGAAAGGACCCCATTAGAGCAACAACGCTACTACAGCTGCCGCGACGAGACTTGCATACAACCCACACTGGATATGCGAAGATAGAACCTGACAATAGTCCAGCCCAATCATGGCCCTTACGCCAACGGCATGGCTAGCAACAGTAAAATCTTCAGCCGGATGTTCCAGTAGGACTACGTCTCCAGAACGACGCGCAGAAAAATCATTCTCATCATTACATCCTCCATGTCTTCACTCACATAAACGTCATCCACTACCACTTCGTCGAATGAGGTTGCCACATGCCTATCCGGCAGTGGTGTGAGGAAGTCGACTTTCTAGTGACGAGTAAGATCCTTTAGAGTGCAGTAGCGGTACTCATCATCGTCCATCCATCCACATCATCTCTACCGGTGAAATCACCATTCTCATCGTTGTATTCATTCACAGCACCCTCACCAACACCACCGATGCCATCGTCCAGAGTATCATCATCGTCCTCATCTACACCGACCTCACCAACATTCTTAACCCCAGCCGCATCCAGGCCAGACAGGGGTTACATCTTTGTTTTTGGGGAAAACCGGAGGCAATGTGACGAGCAAAAGTCGGAGCCCTCGTTTTTGTGTCACACACCCTAGTCTATACTACCACCCCATGTCATCCCGGGCCTAGAAGTAGACGAGACCAGCCCGGTCGGGTTTTATTTAAATTTCCCCCGTTCTATTCTTATATTTTTATTGAAATCACTTATTATTAATTTAAGTATTTTAGAAATATGATTATTACTTTTATTGTAAGTATTATTATTTTTTATATTCACTTTTGTTTCCGTTAATAATTAAAATTTAGCAATAAGGTAACGCCATCTGTGGCAGAGTAGGAAACTACGGCAAAATGTATACGTAGGCTAAGAAATATGAAATGACTGAAAACAGCTGTGATCAAGCCACTGATGTATGTCCGCATGTGTGTGTATGAGCTGCGTGTACGGAAACTGCTATAAAAGCAGAGTGCCTGATCACAAGCGGGCCAGTCAGCTTACCGCCGCCGACTAGGTAAGAACTTGTGGTTTACTGTTTTTTCAGTGTAACCAATAAATAATGAAACGTAGATTTCTGTATTTTTAATGACTTTTTATTTTAACAAAAGTAAGACTTCAGCGTCTGTTGCTATATGAAAGAATAATCTAGACTAAAACTAAAATAACAATGTTAGTGGTGCCACTTTTTGTTGCAGCCTTTTTTAGCTGAATTCTAAGGGTTACCAGATTAAAATATTTTATGTGTAATGCAGGATTGACCTCGTGCAGCATTGCTGCCACATCACTCCCCTTTCAATATGGTTGCTATGCAACAAATTGTACGAATCTTTTCGGTATGTTAATTGTTCTACCTGAACGTGATGTTTCCGGAGGTACATATACACTCCCCGCAGGTTGCTGCTGTACTGGTGTTTCGATTTGTGTTTGATTTACCGGAACAATTTGAACATCAGAATCAGATGATGATTGATGTTGAACTGGAATGTTTTCTGAAAGATTTTGCCGGTTTTCGTTGAGTATAAATGCCGCCTTGACTCTGTCTATGTTTACTTTTACGATTTTAGCACCTATTCTGATGTCAAAATTTTTATCATTTCGATTTATGACTTCATAAGGACCGTCGTAGGGTGCTTTCAATGGTGCGCGAACTGTATCGTCCCGTAGGAAAACATGAGTGCAGGTTGCAAGTTCCTTTTGTATAAAAACATTTTGCGATGAGTGGTTTGACGTTGGAACTGGTTTTAGATTGCCAATAACGTTACGAAGATTTTTTACAAAATCACTTTCAACATATTCTTCTGTTGGTTTTTCAAAAAATTCACCCGGTAATCTGATTGTGGATCCGTATATCATTTCAGCTGCTGATGCATTTAAATCTGGTTTGAAAGTTGTTCTCAGTCCCAACAATACTATTGGCAAACTATCAGTCCAATTTGTAGATGTATGGCACTTAATAGCAGATTTAAGAGTACGGTGCATGCGCTCCACCAGGCCATTTGCCTGTGGGTGGTAAGCGGTTGTACGAAGATGTCTTGAACCAGTCAGGTGAGTTAGCTCCTTGAATAATTTCGACTCGAATTGTCTACCCTGGTCTGTCGTTATGGCGCTTGGCATACCATATTACGATATCCATCCGCTTAAAAATGCTCGTGCTACAGTTTCTGCTGTTATGTCCTTAATAGGGATAGCGACTGGCCAACGACTAAATCGGTCTATACAGGTCAAAGCGTATCTGAAGTCATCCGATATCGGCAACGGTCCCACTAAGTCAATATTTACATGTCGAAACCGTTGATCTGGGACATTAAATTGTTGTAAAGCGCTTCGATT
This sequence comes from Pollenia griseotomentosa, assembly GCA_963931875.1. Lineage (NCBI taxonomy): Eukaryota > Metazoa > Arthropoda > Insecta > Diptera > Polleniidae > Pollenia > Pollenia griseotomentosa. The sequence continues at coordinate 165,645,015 of OZ007560.1, forward strand.
ATGTTTATTTATCTTAGTTTTTTGGCATTCAAGGCAGGAATTAACCATTTTGGTGATGTCATTTTTCATATTTTTCCAGACGAACCGTTCGGTGATCAGCTTTACTGTTGAACGTTTTCCAGAATGTGATATACTGTGGATTGAATTAAATGTTTGTCTTCTGAATGATGGAGTAATATAAGGACGGACTTTTGCTGTTGAAACATCGCACCATAACGACACTTGGGAATTTGGTAGCTGTGTTTGTTTTAACTGTAGTGACGAATTTTGTTCGGCATCTCTTAATTCATCATCATTTTGTTGGCTTAATGCAAGCTCCTCAAAATTTACCTGGTCGGCGTTAAACATGGCCTCGATCCGCGACAATGTGTCGGCAACGACGTTGTCTCTGCCAGAAATGTGTTGAATGTTGGTTGTATATTCACTAATGAAGCTAAGTTGGCGTATTTGTTTGGGGGTAGCCTTTTCCGGATTTTGTTGAAAAGCGAACGTAAGTGGTTTGTGGTCCGTTAAAATTGTACAATCACGACCATCAATCATGTGTTTAAAATATTTTACTGCTTGGTAGACTGCCAGTAGCTCTCTATCTCTCTACCTTTTTTGAGTATCAGACATCCTCTTCGAGAAAAAACCAAGGGGTCGAAGAGTACGACCTACTACCTCATGAATTGCTGCACCAACACAGAAGTTGCTGGCATCAACATGGAGAACCAATTTTGCATTTAAGGAGGGATGAACTAATAGAGCTGCTTCAGCGAGGCTGTTTCTACATTCTTCAAACGCTTTTGTTGCATCATCATCCCACTTAATTGGTGTTCTATCATTTTTCTTGTTGGTTTTTATAAGTTTTTGTAGCTTACCTTGTTTATATGCCGCATTTGGAAGAAAACGTCTGTAAAAATTCAACAGTGCTATAAATCGTCTTAAATCACATGTGAGTGTTGGTTTATTAAAATTTAAAATTGCTTCAACTTTTTCTCTCGTAGGTGATACGCCATCTTTTGTTATATGGTGGCCCAAAAAATTTATTTCATTTTGCCCGAAGACACATTTTGAAACTTTTATTTTTAGGCCTTGCTGCCGAAGACGATCAAAAACGATATTCAAATGTTGGACATGTTCTTCTTCACCCGATGATGCTACGCATATGTCGTCAATGTATACGATCACGAAATCCAAATCACGAAAAATTTTATCCATATATCGTTGAAAAGTTTGGCTGGCATTCCGGAGACCAAATGTCATAACGTTAAATTGGTATAAACCAAACGGTGTAACTATGGCTGTCTTTTCACGATCTTCTGGTGCAATGGGTACCTGATGATAAGCCCGCTCCAAGTCGAGGGTTGTAAATATGGACTTGTTGTGCAACATTTGTGAAATGTCATGGACATGAGGAATGGGGTACCTGTCTGGTTTGGTCACCGTATTCAATCGCCTGTAGTCGCCGCATGGTCGCCACTCACCTGGCGTTTTCTTCGGTGCCATGTGTAGTGGACTTGACCACTGGCTGCTGCTCGGACTGCAAATGCCTTGCTTTAGCATATATTCAAATTCCCTCTTTGCGAGGGCCAGTTTCTCGGGATTGAGTCGCCTAGGCTTTGAAAATATTGGCGGTCCCTCAGTTACGATATGGTGGTTAACTTTAGAATTTTCAAAATTTGCTGTGTACTTAAATGGTTGTGTTAAATCCTGGTATTCATCTAATAGTTGTTTCACCCAGCCATTTTCAGCTGGCGAAATTGTGTGAATCTGTTCATGGCAGCTTTTGTCAAAAATTATATTTACCATGAGTTTTGTCTTGTTATCAATTAACTTTTTCTTACGAACGTCCACTAAAAGATCAAATCAAAAAATCAACGCCTATAATGGGTTTGGTAACGTCGGCAATAAGAAATTCCCAGTCCATTTTTCTTCGTAGGCCAAAGTCGACTGAAATGATTTTCGTACCATATGTTTTTATTGGCGTACCATTTGCTGCGTATAAATTGTATGAATGTGGTACGTCACGATTTGTAGGTGGCAAAACCGAGAAATCTGCGCCGGTGTCGATTAAGTATCGCAGTTTGGTTTTTTGGTCCGTTACGAATAAGCGACGGCTTTCTGCAGTTTCCACTCTGTTTGCCGCCGATGACAGAGCAGGAGTTAGTTTTCCGGCTTGAGATTTTTAAATTGGCAAGGTTCCTCACATCTACGAGCCTTGTCGCCAAACCTGTAATGAAATCTGCAAAAAGGAAAGCGTACCTTTGTTCTTGAATTACCGCGGTTATGCTGATAACTTCGGTCATTTGAACGTCCTCTGTCATTTTGACTGGCACGCATGTCTTTAATTTGATTACGAAGTTCCTCTATTTCTGCTCTTAAAGTTGAATCATGTTGAACAGTTGATATACTAGGGTAGTTTTGCAACTCCATTAACTTATCGGCTTGTAGAGCCATTTGTGAAGAATTACCATCAACAATGGTCACAACAGAGCGAACCGTCTCTGGCAAACGTTCCATCCACAATGATTTTAATGCGTCGTCAGATATTTTGTCGCCAGCTAAGTCCTTCATTCTTTTCAAAAGCTGAGAAGGCTTAAGATCACCAAGTTCAATTTCCTTAATTAATTTTCTTAATTTACGATGGTCTGAATCAGTATATTCAGCAATCAAAGATTTCTTTATGGCATCATATTTTTCACCGGGTGGTGGGTTGCGTATAATGTCTGCAACTTGAATTAAATATTGTGGTTCCAATGATGAAATAACATGGTGGTACATTGTTTCATCGACTTTGATTCCGGCAACGGCAAACTGTGATTCCATTTGTATGAAATAAATGTCCGGTTGCTCTTTACAAAATGTCGGTGGCTTGACGCCCACCCTAAAAACTTCACGAACACCATTTGCACTCGATGCTGCATTTTCTTTTGTCTCGCTCATGTTGTCCAGAGAATCATGAAAATCTTCGTCAGATTTTTCTTTTTTTTCCATAACACTCGGGGTCACCAATGTGGTTTACTGTTTTTTCAGTGTAACCGATAAATAATGAAACGTAGATTTCTGTATTTTTAATGACTTTTTATTTTAACAAAAGTAAGACTTCAGCGTCTGTTGCTATATGAAAGAATAATCTAGACTAAAACTAAAATAACAATGTTAGTGGTGCCACTTTTTGTTGCAGCCTTTTTTAGCTGAATTCTAAGAGTTGCCAGATTAAAATATTTTATGTGTAATGCAGGATTGACCTCGTGCAGCATTGCTGCCACAAACTTATTTGATTGCTTGAGAGTCATACTCCTTCAATTAAAAAAAGTAAGCAAAGAGACTCTGGGTTATACTCGTTCTCCTAGCATTGCCTAAAAGTGGTTCAAGAGTCCTCCGCATCTGATTGCCTGGGTGATACCCCGTTGGTCACTGGGTACGTAGAAGATTCCAGGGTTATACTCGGTCTTCCAGCGCCACCCAGTTCTCTTGTACACTCCGGTCGTACTGCTGTTGTATTTGTATTAGTAATTTAAATTGTATTGTTAAATAAAGTACGGCCTATCGCGTCGTGTTAAATAAAGAACGGTTTATAACGTTTCACGAAGGCATGTGTTTTCTTTTGGAAGAAGTGAACCCTGGGGCCGAGAGCGTACCCCAGCAACCAGTGAAGAATCATGTCGTTACAACCAAAAGCTGATAGCACATATCGACCGATAGCTATATTACCCTCTTTATCTAGTCTTTCAACGTTTAATCCATACTCAAATGAACCACTTTTTACATGAAAATTCTCTGCTTACCGACAAGCAATCTGGTTTCAGACCTAAACACAGTTGCATTTCTGCCTTAATCGAAGTCTCAGAGGAGCTTAGAGCAAACGTGGATAACAGTATGGTATCGTTTCTAATTTTACTTGATCATTCTAAAGCATTTGACACAGTAGACCATTTAATTCTTTGTCAAAAACTTAGGCACATGTTCTATTTTTCGGAAACCGCCGTAAAGATGATTTATTCTTATTTGTGTGACAGAAGCCAATCTGTGTATCATGGGACTGATGAGTCTTATAGTTGCTCAACTCCGAGAGGTGTACCACAGGGTTCCATACTTGGTCCACTATTATATGTATTATATTCTAATGACTTACCTTCTCGACTCAGTTTTTGTGGAATACATATGTATGCAGATGATGTACAACTTTTTATTCGTTGTGAACCGTCTGATACCAATAATTGCATTAACCGGATCAATAATGACCTAGATAGTGTTAAAGAATGGGCTTCAGCCAATGGACTCTCCATAAATGCAAGGAAATCAAAATCTACGATAATTGGAAAACCGAATCGTTGCCAACTATTTTACCACCAATTCTGATCGGAGAATCTATAATCACAATAGATGAAACTGCCAAAAATTTAGGTGTAATATTCAATAGGAAACTAGACTGGTCTAATCACATAAATGTTATATGTGGTAAAACATATGCGATGTTAAGAAACCTTTGGATGTCGCAACATTATACACCTTTTGATATTCGAATGTTACTAGCTAAAACATATTTATTGCCAACGCTCTTGTACGGTTGTGAACTATTCGCTAACTGTGATACATTAAGTATGAAAAGGCTTAATGTAACGTACAATAATATTGCCAGATATGTTTTTGGCCGCAGTAGGCGAAGCAGAATCTCACAGTACTCTAGACAAATATGTAATATACCATTTGATAGCCTGTTAAAGCTTTAAACATTATTATTTTTTCATAAGGTGATTTACGCCAAACAGCCTAAATACCTATACAATAGAATAATCTTCTCAAGGTCTGACCGAGGAAACAAAGTAAATACCTTTCGCATTAGAAAAGATATATCGAAAAGACATTTTTTCTACACTGCTATCAATCTTTGGCGCCAACTTCCCTCTAATATTCAAATCATTAGCAATGCAAAGCATTTCAAAATTGCAATATTAAATCGTTTAGGATAACAAAATTTATATAGCTATTACATACATAATGTTTTACCTTTTATTTATTTAATTTAAAAATCATAATTTTTTAATATCATTTAATATTTTTCAATTCTATCTAATTTAAATTTCTTAAAATTAGTATTAAGTGATTTTATTTTTTTTACCAACAAAAATCATATTGTGCCACTATCTCCCCAGTACTATTAGATAAGACTAGTTCTTGTTGTACTGTATTGATTAAATAAATAAATAAATAAAAAATAAAAACTTGTTTACTATACAACATTTGACAGTTCGTATCGCAAAACATGCAAATAAAAAATAAACAGCTGGCTTTCCGAGACTACCTGCTTTAAATATACCTTGATTCTGTGGTTAAATAATGAAACTGAACTGGGGCTGAACGATGTTTTTCATACAGTTTGACATAAAATTATGCCAGAGAATGCGGTCAAGAAATAAAATCAATTTTAATGATGAAACAGAACTGGGGCTGAACGATGTTTTTCATACAGTTTGACATAAAATTATGCCAGAGAATGCGGTCGAGAAATAAAATCAATTTTATTTTGAGGACGTTTTTTCTAATGCTCTCACATAAAGACGCTTATTCTCTTAACAATGCTACCATACTTTCATTCAATTTCATACAATTTGTAAACAAAGAAAAATAAGAAAAAAAGAAAAAGAAAGAAATGAGAGTGATTTTGAAGTTACTGCCGACGTTTTAATTATGGGCTTTAGAATTTTTGCCCGAAGTTGAAGACTCAATTCTGTTTCATCATCCAGACTCATATACATCAAATTTGGTACAATCGAAACTTCATTGGTACACTGGTACAATTCATCCCTTTTTGGTACAATTAAAAAAAAAAACCCACGAAATTTTATCACTTCCTTGAGGTGGATAACAGCGTTGCCACGACCAAAAAAATTTTGTAGCCAAAATGTAAAAATAAAGTAACCAAAAGCGATAAAAAGTAACCAAAATTATTTTGTATCAAAAGTACTATTTTGTTTGCACTTCAGTTTAAAAATATGTCTAAAGAAGAAATTGTGCTTGTTTAGCCGCTGGACCGATTTCGGGAAAGAACAATAGGATATACAATTTTTCGAAATTTTTAGTGGAAGTAGCACTTCCTATACAAAGTTTAAACTTATTTTCGTCATTTCTAAAAATTTTATGAGCTTTAGCTTTCATTCTTTTTATATGAAGAGCTCTTACTGTGTGTTATATTATTAAAGTGAAAAATTGAGCTAAATTTTGCGGTAGATCTTTAATTTATAGATGATTTTAGCCCAGTGGAATATACTCATATTAAACGGGATCGGATCGGAAGGGCCTTTGACCTTATCGTTTATCTAGAAAAGTGTTTCAGTTAGCCATATGAAGCATGAAGAGTAGCAGATAATGGCCATTTACACTTGATTGTCTGTTAAAGCTTAAGCTTCTAAAAAAATATTTTTAACTAGATGAAAAAAGTATTGGTTTAAGATGCACAAAAACCACACACAATTTTTAAAGGTCAAAAAAGCGAAGCGGGTAGTTCTTGCTCCAAAACAAAAATTTGGTTATTTTTGTGTTGAAAAAAGTAACCAAAATGGAAAAAAAGTACACAAGTACACATTGAGAAAAAAGTAACCAGTTTTGGTTAAAAGTAACCAAAACGGCAACGCTGGTGGATAACTCACTTTTTTTAATAATAAAATTTTTAGTAACATATCTCCAGCGGTGACCAGAACTACCAAAAATTGTATTATTGTTAATTAATGTTCGGGTGTTATACTTACATATAAAGTACATACATATATAAGAATATGTGCTCGTATCCCCGTAGAAGCCTAGGATTAAGTGTGTCCACATCGCCACTTTTGTCGATTGTTTTGGTGACACTGTCAACCAAATGTCTACATTTTTGACTGCCTTTGAGAAAAAAGAGAAATGACAAATTTTTGCTACTTCTTAATTCTTATACCCACGCCACAATAGTGGAGATGGTATTATGCGATTGTGCTGATGTGTGTAACACTACAAAATAATACTTTCTGAGTTGATTAAACGATGTCCCTCCATCCGGCTGGCTGGCTGGTTGTCTGTCCATGTAACCTTGTGCGTAAAGTACAGGTCGCAATTTTTAAGGTAATTCGATGAAATTTTGAACATAGGTTTCAATTCATAAGGACAAAGCCTACTAAAAATGGTTAGAATCGATCTATAATATATATGTCTCATACAAACTACTCTCCGGAATAGTGTTTGTGCCTATAAACCATCCTATTACGTTGGAATTTACATTAAATGCCTGTTTTTAGAAAACGTAAGCAAGTGAGAAATTATACTGAAAACAAAAACAAATTTTCGTTTTTTATTGTTGTTTTCAATATAATTTCTCACTCACTCACTTGTTTACGTTTTCTAAAAATAGGCAGTAAATTTGGACCAGACTTATTTTATTGCAATCTAAATCTTCTTGCCATTTTTTATTGGAATCGATCAATATTTGATGACTGCCATATAAATGTTGGTATTGATATAAAAATTGGCGACAATAACTTTTACGATAGCCACTTGTCGAGGCAAAATGTTACGCTGATGGATCCAAAATTAACCATAGGTTTCATATAAACCCCCTTCCTAAAATCACTTAAAGGCAAACATATCCATATAGATGAAGATACAACATAATTTTGTTCTGGCGGGTCCATGATTGCCCATGGGTCTTACTCTCGAAAATTTGTCTGTATATACTTTGGTGTAGAATATCAAATGCTCGGGCTTGGCGGACTACAGTTACTTACTTATTTTGTTTTTGTTTTTATTAAATAAAAAAGTGTTATGAATTCTTACTATGTATGCTTTTTTATTTTATAGCGAAATTTTGGTACAATTTGTGTCAAGTTGGTACAATTTTGCCATTAAGACGGTACAGTTTAAGAATTGTCAGATTCCAACAGTGATATACATACTTATAAGAATTCCTTGTGCCGAATATTTTCTATCTATCTTCTTCTGTTTACTGCAAGTGTTACAACAGTGCCAAAAACAACTTTAATAAGTGATGATACGGTTAACCCCAAAACAACTCAGTAACTCAAGCTAAAATTTCTCAAAAGCCTCCAGTACAAGTTGGCATTGATAGATATAGAACAGTGATTAAACGGGGTCGTAGCCCTACCTCCTCAGCAGTTGCTTCTGCACCGAAAGATTTAAAAGATGGTACAACTGACAGAACAAATTCCCAAAATCGTTTCTCAATTCTGGATGGGGAATCATCGGAAGCACCAAACGTCATAAAATCGTCTAAGCCACCCCCGATATATTTAAGAGAGCAAAACTCAAATGAGTTAGTTCAGAGTTTGATTTTGTTGATTGGTGAAAATTACTTTTATATAGCTGCAATAAAGCGAGGTAGTATCAATGAGTCTAAAATACAGATTAGTCACGAAGATAATTTTCGAAAAGTAATTGCAAGATTTGAAGCTCTTAATAAAAACTTGTATACATATGTATCAACTGAAGAGCAGTAAAGGTCTTCAGGTAGTAATCAAAGGCATATACTCTTGCGTGGACCCAAAATAAATTAAAACTTTTTTGGAAGAGAAGGGCTTTGAAATAAAGAACGTGATAAATATTAAAAATAGGGGAAAAAAATCCCCAACCACTATTTCGAGTGGAGTTATAACCCGGTGACGTTAATTTAATTTAAAATGAAACGCATCCAATTTATAATCTAAAATATATTCTGCACAGAAGAGTAACTATAAAGTAGCCGCACAAAAGAAATGGTCCCGTTCAATGTCTAAACTGCCAAGAATTTGGCCATACTAAGGCATACTGCTACTTACCCCCTGTTTGCGTAGTATGTGGTGAATTAAATGTACAGTTTTTTGTGATAAGTCTAAAACCGACCCTAACGTAAAAAAATGTAGCAACTGTGGCGGTACTCATTCTGCTAATTATGGAGGATGCCCTGTATACACTATAGTAAAGCAGTCATCTGGACCGAAAACTAACAAATCAAGTAAACACTAATGACACTCAGGCTCCGCAGCCTAGTAATAACAGAACCTCTTACGCTAACGTCCTAAAATTAAACCATGTGCCAATGCAATGTCCTGCTCCAAGTAATGATGAAACCCCAGTTTCAAATTTAAGTCATCTAGAAAAAACCACGGAAACTTTAGTGCAAACAGTAAATAATTTTACAAACACAATGGGTAATATGATGCAGGAAATTCTAAGAATGCAATCGATGTTATTGCAAGCTGTTCTTAAGAAGCCATGAACTGTTTAAAAATTTGTTTTTGGAACGCAAACTGCATCCGCCAGCATAAAAATGAATTAGAAAACTTTCTTAAAAATAAAAAAATTTATGTCATGATGGTTTCTGAAACTCACTTGACCTCAAGAAATACGTTTAAAATCAATGGTTATATACTATATGATACTAAGGACCCTCGAGATAGAGCTTGTGGAGGTTCTGCCATTTTGATAAAAACCCGAATCAAACATTACTTAATGTGTGATCATCGTTAAGATTATCTGCAAGCAACGAATATTTGTGTTGAAGAGCTAAATCGAAACACAGTAATTTCATCTTTATACTCTCCACCCAGATTCTCAATATCAGAAAGCCAATATTGTGAATATTATAAATTACTAGTACCCTGTTTTCTGGCCGCAGGCGATTATAACGCTAAACATACACACAAAAAAATTGATAGGTAAAATTACCTAAAAATATGGCATAAAATTAACTAAGCGCAAGGGTAGCATGGCAGTATCTAAGTTTCTTAGGTAATAAAACGTTTAACTTAGGCAATTTCTATGTTCGAAAAGTATCTAAATATTTTGTTAAAATTACTAAGAAACTTTGAAAATTTACCAATGATAGCAAAGTTAGTTTATATTATTATTTTAGGAAAGTTGTCTAAGGAAAATTTTGTACAAGAACATAGGTTTTAGATAAATTTACTACTTTTGTTTTGATAAAGAAGCATTTTTAAAAAACTCTATGTACTTTTTAGTTACATGGTTTAAATGAAATGTCTACCTTTTTTATATTTTATTTATCAATTCATGATGTGTAACAATTAACTTAATGGTCTACTGAAACTTTTTACTTGTATGTCGATAATCTATATATCGCTCATTTGCTGCTTAAATCACTTAAGCGGCTCATACACTTGCAATACAATTGTTAAATTTTACGTATTGTACAATTATATCGCCAATGTGCATGTGATATTCGAAGGCACAACGCAATATGATTTTTATTGCCCAACGAAAAGAAAGCTTATGTTATTCCTATAGGTTATGTTCACCTTTTTATTGAATGAAAATTGAGCAACATTTAAATTGAAACCATTCTGCGACTTATTGCATAATATAGGACAAAATGGAAATAAAATGGCGAATATCATATACAATAATATTGTAAGTGTATGGGCCGCTTTAGAAAAAATAACGACACATTCTCTTCGGGGAAAGTATAAAAGATATAAAAATGAAAACATAGCGAACAATTCTGCATCACTAACTCCTAACGACGTTGCAGCAAATGAGTAATATATATTTCTAATGACAATTGGAATCTATGGATAAATTTGGTTATGTATTTAAGTCGCCGAAACAATGCACATTTAGATTGCTTTCACTTAAACTTGGATATTATGGAAGCAGCTACATTTTTTGTGGTTCAACACCACCCAGCACAACATACGGCGTTTTAGCATACCTAGTGGTGTATCAGTGGAACTCATAATTTTTATTAGACGTTCCATCCTTTTCAATCTTATTTTTGCCTGATCCTTTGCAATGGAATTTGTATGAAATGCTTCTTTTAAGCTTGAGATGCGACCAATATAATCAAATTTAAAGTTAGGATTTAAACAAATTTTGTCTTTAAAACCCATATGGATCCAGCATAGAAAAGTTCGCGTTGTAATATATTATTATTGGTTTTATTATTAATATATTCTGTATTATTTGTAAAAAGTTCAGGGGAGCTCCTTATCTTATGTTAATAATACTCACAAACGCTGTATTTGTATCCTTTATCGAACAGTTTTTAATTTAATTTTTTTAATTTCATATTTAAAAATTTTAAATTCAAATTTATTTTTGCTTTGAATGTTTTTTTTACAAAAAAAATCCAATTAAAAAAAAATAAAATAAACATACATACATACAATAAAAAATTCGAAGAAGATACCTAGTCCAATTGGTAATATTAACAAAAATTTTAGGCAATTCTTTTTGTATAAATTAACAATTAAAGGGTGGTTAAATTGTAAGGGCCGATGTTGAATGTGAACCACACCTAAACGCCAAGTTTTTTTCCGAATTTTATTTGACATTTCTCTATTTCAGACTTACTCAATTTGAACCATGGCGAGATACACAATCCAACAACGTGTTAAAGTTATCCAGACTTATTATGAAAATGGATGATAAATTTCGAAGAAAATCATCTTCAGTGATGAGGCACATTTTCAGCTCAGTGGATTTGTCGTTAAGCAGAATTTCCGCATTTGGGCGAATAATAATCCAAGAGTGATTGTCGAAAAACCAATGCACCCACAAAGAGTGACTGTTTGGTGCGGTTTATGGGCTGGCGGCATCATCGGGCCGTATTTTTTCCAAAATGAGGCCGGTCAGGCAGTTACTGTGAATGGTGTTCGCTATCGTGAGATGATAACGAACTTTTTATGGCCCGAATTGGAAGATATGGATGTGGACGATATGTGGTTTCAGCAGGACGGTGCCACTTGCCACACAGCTAACGAAACAATGGCTCTTTTGCGCAACAAATTCAATGGCCGTGTTATCTCACGTAATGGCGATGTCAATTGGCCGCCAAGATCATGTGATTTGACACCGTTGGACTTTTTTCTTTGGGGTTATTTGAAAGACAAGGTGTACGTCGATAAGCCAGCAACAATTCAAGAGCTAAAGGATGAGATAATTCGGCACATTAACGGCATAGAACCTCCATTATGCCTCAGGGTCATCGAAAATTTGGACCATCGGATGGAGGTGTGCCGCCGTGGTCGCGGCGCCCATTTGGCCGATATTTTGTTCCATACATAATTGAGTAATACCAATATATCATAATAAAATAAAATTACAATAATTTCCTAAATAGTTTGTTTTTTATTCAAAATCAACATCGGCCCTTGAAATTTAACCACCCTTTATTAAAGGCAATTAAACCTAGTTTTTTCATTTAATATAAAAATAAATTACCTATGCACGCCTTGGTAAAATTACCTAGACTATTTTTTTGTGTGTACCTTCTGGGTGTCACGACTTATAACACCAAAGGGTCGTGTTCTGTTTAATACAATCTATAAAATGGATTTAAATGTGGTCGCGAGCGGATAACCAACATATTGACCTACTGATCAGCAAAAATTCCAGATGTCATCGATTTCGGCGTGGTTAAAAACATCCCCACAGAAACTATTCATGTTGAAGCTTCCTTAGAATTATCTTCCGATCACACACCTACAATTGGTACTATATCGAACCCAAATATAATTGTATCTCCGTCAGGTTACTTAGCGACGTCAGTCACACTAATAAATTGGTTAAAATATAAAAAATTTCTCAGTGCCCATTGCACAGAATATATTCCGCTTAGAACACCGGAGAATGCGGATCTCTCTATTGCTAATTTTGACAGTTATCTTAAACTAGCTGTTCAACATTCCAGCGTTATCCCCAAAAAAATCAAAAATAATAAAATATATTCTACAGATGTTGAGCGGCTCTTGACTGAAAAATGGAGATTCCGAAGAGAGTGGCAACTATACACATCCCCGCAACTTAATAATTTATTAAAAGTGTGTACAAAAAGGCTAAAAAAGTTACTACAGATCCAGAAAAGGGTTTCTCTAGAAAAATATCTTAAGGAACTTGATGCAACTCCACAATCAGACTACTCATTATGGCGAGCAGCTAGAAATCTAAAAAGGCCAGTTATATCTAAGCCACCATTAAGAAACTTGAATGGTAGTTGGGCAAGAAACGAAATTGAAGAAGGAAATCTGTTTGTTTATCATTTGAAAACCGTATTTACCCCAAATATATGTCACGATATATCAGTCGAGTTACCGCCTGTTAATGTTAGAGCAGCTATTCCCCTAAAGGTACGTTCAGACTAATGAAATATTTGACGAAAATATTTGTTTTGATATTTGCTTCAAACTATGTGAAACAAAAAAATATTTTGTTTAATGTTCAAACTAAGCTCAAATATTTGACAATTTTTGTTTGTTAAAACAGTTGGCAAACAGTGTCAAATAAAATAAATTAATTCATGTTTGCCATGCGTTCAGACTTGAACAAATATTTGCATCAAATAATTATTTAATAAGTCTGAGTTCATACGGCTCTTTCTTTATTGAAAAGATTGCTACTTCATAGGCGAGAGGGGCGAGGGGAAAAGAAACGAGTACACACATGCCTGTACTGTCTTTACGTTTTGCTTTTTCATTCGTTGTTTAATTTTGTTTTTGTTTTCATACGCACGACTATACAAAATAAAAAACATGGCGTCGACATGACATGAATCATTTGAACACCAATTCATGTTCAAAGAAGAAAAAGGAAGAATCTTTTCAATAAAGAAAGAGCCGTATGAACTCAGACTATAAGTGTCTAAAAATAAAAATATATTTCCCAAATAGTCAAAATTACCGCAGAAGCTATTTTATTTGTTTTATTCTGTGGAGCAGCATATCTTATAATGTTAGAACAGGAGAATGTTAAAGGAAAAAAACTGGAAGACAATGGGTAACGGGAACATGGCTAAAATTTGCGAAAAATTGCAAACTTGGAAACAAAGCCTAAAATATATTTGAATTCCCTAAATCGGTTAAAAAACAAAATGTCGGGAAAAAAGAAAAAAAATTGCAAAAAAAGCGAAAATTCGCGAAAAATTTAGATATTTCAAACAAGCCATAAAATTTATTAAAAGCGCCTAAAATTGTAAGGAATGGCAAAAATTCGATAAAAATTGCTAAATTAGCGGAAATTCGCAGAAATTTGCTAATAGCGGTATGATAGCAAATTCTAATAATTATTAAAAATCGTTAAAGCTGTAAAGATTCACAGGGAGAAATCACTTTTTCGCGAGCATGGCTAAAATTCGCGAAAAATTGGAAACAAACCCTAAAATTGATTTGAAATCAGTTAAAAAAACAAATTGTCGGAAAATAACAAAAAAAAAAATTTCCAAAAAAAGCGAAAATTCGCGAAAATTTTTAATATTTCAAAAAAGTTATAAAATTGACTTAAAGTCCCTAAAAGTATAAGGAATGACAAAAATTCGGTAAAATTGCTAAAATAGCGGAAATTTGCAAAAATTTGCTAATAGAGGCATCATAGCAAACCTATAATTTATTTGAAATCGCTAAATCGATTTAAAAACAAAAAAAAAAAAAAAAAAGTTGCAAAAAATATCAAAAATTCGCAAACCATTTTAATATTTCAAACAAGCCATAAAATTGATTCAAAGTCCCTAAAACTATAAGGAATGACATAATATCGACAAAAATTGCTAAATTAACGGAAATTTGCAAAAACTTGCTAATAGCGGCATGATAGCAAAGTCTAATAATTATTTAAAATCTTTAAAACTGTAAAGAATCCGAAAACTTACAGGAAAAATTGCTTTTATCGAGAACATGGCTTAAATTATTTGTCGTTGTTTGCTCTTACAATTTTTTTGTAATATCAAATAAATGTTTGCTCAAAAATAACTAAAATATTTGATATTTTGTGTTCACACTATGTTCACATTGGACAAATATTTGTTTGCCGGCAAATACTTTTATTTTATCAAAATCAGCTTTTATTTTATTTGACACTCAAAAATATTTTGTGTTCAGACTACATTAATGAAATATTTGATGTTTGCTTTCAAATATTTGATCAGTCTGAACGTACCTTTAGATTTGAGATAAGAGAAATAGAAAAGGCTATTTATGACTTAAACACTAAGAAGGCACCTGGCATGGTGACTTTTATGCCTCATAACTTGGAAAATATTAATTTTACATAAACATCGTTTACAAAGGAGATGTTATTAGTGAAGTTTCTAACAACTTTTGTCTGAACAAGTTTTCTCTAAATCTTATATTTAACAAAAAGTATCCAAAACAAGAGCAAACAGTAGCATTAATGCGAATTTTTTCTTACACACGTCAATTCAACTTCAATATTTGCGTTTGTGTGCGTTTGCTTACAAAAAAAAAAATCAAACGCATATAATTTGTTTCTACCGTACCTACCCGCTTTATCCATATCTTAGGGGGGCTCCCATACAAAATTGTCAATACAGACCAGGAATATATTGAAGAAAAAGCCCCATATCTGCCAAGAAGGATAAAATATATGACCGACCTCCATTAGTTTTTTGTTTTTAACATTTTCCAAAAACAAACTTGCCCTTAATCTCCACTTTTTAGGGAGGCTCCCATACAAATATTGCATTTTATGAAGTTCTTTAATTTAATAGAAATTTTTCGTCTTTTGTGAAAAAATCAAAAGTTGTGAACAGATTTTAATCACTTATGGCTTTTTTTTTGTTTGTTTGTAAAGTTCGTTTTTTATATGTTTAAAAAAATTCTAACAACAGCTGCACATTCCATTTTTTTATTATTTTTTAAAGAACAAAAATTTTGAAATTTTGTTAAAAAATTATTTATTTTTTGCTAAATTTCGCAGAATTTCGGTTTTATTAGTTTGTAGTGTACCTTATAAGCGTCCACTGCTTACCCAATAACCAATCTAAAATGCATACATGCCACCCCAATTACTGTAGGGTAAATGCCATACATAAAAGATCAAATAACGGCATTTACCCAAATGACTCAATGTGTTCGAACATGAGTCAATATAATGGTAAAGCAGATCAATCAGAATGTGAGTGACATGAATTTGGATTGTCTAACGAAAATGAGTACATTCCTTACTCATGCATTCTGATTGGTCATAGCATTGTGCATAAAGAAAAACCATATTAATTCCATGGTACTGAAAGAGAAGTATAGATTGTAAGAATTAATATTAAAAGTTAGAACAAGTAAGAAATATTGTAAAATTAGTATAAAAAGGGCAGTAGCCCACAAATAAAGCAGACTTTAGATTTGAAAACATAAAGTGGCACTTGTTGCCTAGTTGAATTATTTTTAGTCTCCTAATTTGGCAGTTCGCTAAGAACGCCTGACCATCGAGCTGGTACCCTACAGCTGCATAAAATTATATTGGGCTATAGGGCAAACATCCTGTCAACATCATACTCTACATGGCGATCCTGCCAACTCGGACCATATTTTTTTAGATCCTACCGGTATTGATCCTAAATTTTAGATTTCTAAATTTTGATGGAGGAAGAAGTACAAGACATTTTAAAACGCTGGGAAAAGTATTTAGTCGAACAATACGTCCCGGAACCACAAACAACAACGGCACCAGCATATAAACCAACCCCGCTTAATGCAGGCCCGAAGGCTATCAGCATAGAGGAGTATCTCAAGAGGACAACAACAATTAAGAGACAACCTGAAGCACATAGCAACGTGCGGAAGAAGAAGAAACGTGCTGGAAGAAAATTCCAAGGAAGAAAACAGCTAGCCATATTATACCAGAGGCTCACCTTAACAACCACTGAGAAAGAATGCGAAGATATAAAGGGAGAAATAAAGCGACTAAAAAAAGAAAAATTTGTGTATAAATAAAATATAAACATTTAGAATTGTAAAATTTTAAAAAACAATATATAAATATTAAGAATTGTAAAAATTACAAGAAATTTTAACAACATTGCCCTTTTCCAAAAAAAAAAATAAAAAAATGACTTGGTGGAAAAATGTGTTAAAAGCCATACCTCTAATTTTCGCAAGTTACGAGGTAGGGAAACATGAGGGTTCAGAACACAGTAATAAAGATAATCAGGTAATAGAGTACATGAGAGAAAATACAGTCAAATTACAGAATAAAAATGAGAAGGAAAACCTAGATATCTTTGAAATAATTATGATAGTAACATTAGCATTGATAGTAGTTGCCTACATTATAAAATTGATGTATGCCTTACATAGGAGACAATAATAAATATAAAAAAAAAAACAACACGTAAATTTCTAACACAATGTTTACAAAAATCATTAAAATATTATTATTATCATTATTATTACTTATATTTTTTTCTATAATTTACAGAATTCAAAAACGTATAACCAATAATAAGAATAAAACAATTATAACTGATGTATAAATTATATAAAAAAAAAAAATATAGTTAATTTTTACTTACACATAAGTCTAAAAATATATGGAAGAGAAATTAAGTATCTTGAAGGAATTCTGGAGGAACTTGAAAAAGAGTCCAGGCAGAACCTATACCGAGTCAACGGTATTAAATAAATTAGAATATATAGAAAATTTAGAAAGTGAGTTTCAACTAATAGAGTTAGAAGAGGAAGATACAGAAAGAAAATTAGCGTTAAAATTAGAGTTTCATAATCTTTACAAACTCGTGGAAGAATACCTAAAGAATAGTATAAAGAAACCATTAGAAACAAAACATATAAACATGGCATCGTTTAGTTTAGAAACAGTTGCAAAAGCATTACCTTTGTTTACAGGTAATTACATTGAGTTAGAAAGTTTTATAATAACAGCAGAATTAATAAATAAGACCCTATCAGACACAGCAAAAATAGATTTTCTTCAGTATGTTTATCATGCTAAATTATCCTCACAAGTCAGAACAGCAATTGGAAGCTATGCAAAACCTGAAAATTTCGAAGCGCTCAAGAAGCTATTAGAGCAAAGATATAGAAGCAATAAAACAATTCCAGAGTTACAAACTAAACTTAATACATTATTCCAAGGGAAAATGTCTATTAATTCGTATAAGGAGAAAATAATGGGTATAGTTGACAATCTAAATAAGTTAGGCATAGAAGAGTTAGGAAATCAAGCTTCGGAAGCTGAGAAAAACGTAATAGTTCGATTAAATAATAAACTTGCTTTAGATACATTCAAGAAAGGTTTAAATGAGTGTTTCAAGTCGACCATATACGCGGCCCGACCGACTACATTACAAGAAGCATCCGACCTTGCAATTGAAATTGAAAATGAAAAGAAGGCAACGCATAACGAAATTCTGCATATCAGAAGAGAGGAACCACGGTATCAACCTCAAAATAACAATAGAAATAACAACACATTTTCTAACTACAGCAATAACAGGCAATATAACAATCAAAACTTTAACAGAAACAATAATTTTAATAGAAACAATAGCAACAATGCAAATTCCAACAGAGTCAATAATTACAACAATAATCAAGCTAGAAATAATAACTATGATAATTATAATACACGAAGCAATACAAACTTCTCTAGGAATAACAACTACCAAAACAACAGAGGTAACAACAATAATGGTAGAAATAATAACAGCAGTTCTAACAGAAACAATGATAACAGAAACAATGATAACAGAAACAATAACAATGAAAACAGAAGGTACATACGCACGGTACAAGATGAGGGAAACGAGGAAGGCCCGGAATACAGGGATATTCCGGAAAGCCAAAATTAAAGATATACAAAGTTTCAAACAATAATACAAATTTCATAATCGCTAAGTACAAAAATAAAGAATTAACATTTCTTGTCGACACAGGAGCCGACGTATCATTATGTCGCACTAGAGAAATTTTTGATGATGAGCCATTAAATGTGGAGAACAGATGTAAATTATCAGGCATCACTAAGGAAGAGATACATTCATTAGGGACAAGCGAACTTAAACTATCGCTAGCAGACCAGATATGTAAATACAAATTCCATATAGTAGATGATGATTTCCCAATAGAAACAGACGGGATAATAGGAAGAGACTTTTTAAAAGAATACCTTTGCAAAATAGATTACGAGACATTTACAATTTCTTTGTTTGCAAACAATGAAACCATAATTCTTCCTATGCAAACAAAAGCATTCGACACCTTAAAAATTACTATACCAGCGCGAACAGAAATAATACAACCACTAAAATTGAACCTCACTGAAGATTGCGTCATATTTAATACCGAATTAAAAGACGGAGTTTTTTTAAGTAATTCAATAGCACCTAAAAACGGTATGACACACGTCAAAATTTTAAACACAACAAATGAAACAACAACTTTACAGGGCATTAAACTACATACTGACCCACTTAAAAACTACGACATATTAAATTACAAAAATATAAACGGCGACGAACGTTTTTACAAAATTTTGAATGACTTGCAATTAGACCATGATGACGAATATGCAAAAACACAATTAAAAGAAATATTTAAAAAATATCAAAACGTTTTTCATTTAGAAGACGAAAAATTAAGTGTCAACAATTTTTATGAACAGAATATCACGACCTCAGACAATACAGCTGTGTATATAAAAAACTATAGATTACCACATTCACATACAGACGTAATAAATGAACAGGTACAGAAAATGCTTGATGACGAGATAATAGAACCATCCGTTAGTCCATACAATGCTCCACTCCTTTTAGTACCAAAGAAAAACATGGAAGATAAAAAGAAATGGAGACTTGTTGTAGATTTTAGAAAACTTAATGATAAAATCGTTAACGACAAATTTCCTCTAACTAGACTAGAAGATATTTTGGACAAATTAGGTAGAGCAAAATGGTTTTCTACACTCGATATGACGAGTTCTTTTCATCAAATTGAACTAAATAAAGACTCGAGACCACTAACTGCATTTTCAACACCACAAGGACACTTTCAATTTAAAAGACTTCCATTCGGACTCAAAATTTCATCTAACAGCTTTCAAAGAATGCTTACAATAGCATTATCCGGACTAGAATCCGAAGCATTTCTCTATGTAGATGATATAATTGTATACGGTTGCAGTTTAAATCATCACAATCAAAACTTAATAAAAGTTCTTGATAGGCTACAAAAATACAATCTTAAATTGAATCCAAAGAAATGTTGTTTTCTAAGACCTGAAGTAGTTTACTTAGGACATTTAATAACAAAAGACGGTGTGAAAACAGACCCATCAAAATATGAAGTAATAAAAAACTATCCAATACCAAGAAACGCTGACGATGTACGACGATTTGTTGCATTCTGCAATTATTATAGGAAATTTATACCAAATTTTGCAGACATTGCGAAACACTTGAATATGTTATTAAGAAAATCAGTAAAATTCCTATGGACAAATGACTGCCAAAATGCTTTTGACACTTTAAAAGAAAAACTAATGAAACCCCCAATTTTGCAATACCCAAATTTTGACAAACCTTTTATTTTAACGACTGATGCTTCAAACTACGCACTGGGAGCAGTCCTGTCTCAAGGTGAAATTGGACAAGACCTACCAATTTCTTATGCAAGTAAATCTCTACAGAAACACGACTTAAACAAGCCAATAATTGAAAAGGAATTGCTCGCAATTCATTGGGGAATAAATTTTTTCAAACCATATTTATACGGTCGAAAGTTCATAGTGGTAACAGACCACAGACCACTAATTTCCCTGTTCTCACACAAAAATCCATCATCAAAAATGACAAGAATTAGGTTAGATCTAAGCGATTACGATTTTACAATAATCTATAAGAAAGGAAAAATTAACACGAATGCGGACGCGTTGTCAAGAATTGAAATAGACTCGGAAATACTTAAGCAAATGATACCATTGGAAAATGATGAAACAGAAAAGAAAATATTAATAACCACAAGGGCAATGAAAAAGAAGAATGAAGATAATATAAAGTTACAAGAGGCAAATAAAATAGCAAATAAAGAGGCAAATAAAGTTAATGGCAATGAGGAAATAGATATGAATGAAGCACGTGTAAACAGAAGTAATATGGGAAGATGCATTTCTCAGGAGTCTGATCAACTTCTAATATGGGAATGCACATCCATAAATGATATTAAGAATATGAAAAAATTGCAATTTAATAAGTTTGAAAATATAGAAGACGTCGACATAAGAATTGAAGATAATATTGTGCACATAGGACGTGATGATAATTCATCGAAACAAGATTCGATCATGAAGAAATCACGTACCCAAAATAATAGTTATGTGAAGAAAGGATGTAATGATAATTCATCGAAACAAGATTCGATTATGAAGAAGTTACATGCCCAGAACGTACAAGATGATAATAATATGCATGCAAGATTCAGCGATAACTCAGCGAAACTAGATTCGATTCTGAGAAAACTGATATCTAAAATGAAGAAAGAAAATATAAAGGAATTAGCGCTAGCAAAGAATGATAAAATATTTAAGACGTATACAATGAAAGAATTAAAAGAAGCATATGCAAAGATAAGAATAAACAACAAAAGTCCTCTACTAAAAATATTAATTTACAATGCCCCAACAAGAATAACAGATGACATTCTGAAATATAAACTCATCGATGAATTCCACAATGCCACACACGCAGGCCACTTAGGAATTAGAAAAACGGTAATTAAGTTGAAACAGCGGTACATTTGGAAAAACATGAACAAGATGGTTAAACAATTTGTAAGATATTGTGACAAGTGTAATATAAACAAACAGACAAAGAACATTAAGGAACCACTTACGTTAACAAACACCCCAAACAACAGTTTTGAGATAATATCAATTGATACTGTAGGACCTCTTCGTATTTCAAACGGATACCGATACATATTGACAATGCAATGCGAACTAACAAAATTCGTTATTGCGCACCCAATGTCAACAAAAGATGCACTTACAACTGCCAAAACATTAGTAGAACAATTAATTTTAAAATACGGAAAATTTAAAGTGCTCAAATCGGACAACGGGACTGAATTTAAAAACGAACTGATGCGTAACATATGCTCGTTACTTGAAATCAAGCAGACATTTTCAACCCCTTACCATCATGAAACAATAGGTTCGGTAGAAAGAAATCATAGAGTTCTCAATGAATTCTTGCTAACAACAGCAAATGATTATGAATGGGATAAGTGGATAAACTATTTTACTTTCGCCTATAACACGGCACCACACATAGACACTGGTTACACACCATTCGAACTAGTTTATGGTAAATTACCATGTTTACCATCAGAAATAAGTAACAATGAGGAAATTAAAATCTATAATTACGATGATTATGCAAAAGAGCTGAAACAAAAACTAAAGTTTTCTTTAGAAAGAGCCAAGGAACTGACAATAAAGACAAAAGAAAAAAGAATACTAGACAATAAATATAATAATAGATTAAATTTAAACATAGGAGATTTAGTTTTAATAAAAGTAGAGAATAGAAAGAAAAGCCAAAGCCCGTACAAAGGCCCATATAGGATAATTAGGAGAAATAATGTAAATACTATTATAGATTATAACGGAGTAGAAAAAGAAATGCACAATAACCAATTAAAACCATACCTAGGATTAAGAACTAATGATTAAAATAAAACTATATAAAAACAAAAATATATAACCATACTTATGATTAAGGACTAATAAATAAAACAAACTATGTAAAAATAAAAGTATAGAGATATAAGAATTAATTATGTAAATAGATTTTAAGAATCATTAATTAAAACAACAGATTATAATTATTACAATATTTTTACAGTACTATGAAAATATGAAGAAAAATTACTCCCCTAATTTTTCTCTTAACGGTGAGGGTGTAGTGTACCTTATAAGCGTCCACTGCTTACCCAATAACCAATCTAAAATGCATACATGCCACCCCAATTACTGTAGGGTAAATGCCATACATAAAAGATCAAATAACGGCATTTACCCAAATGACTCAATGTGTTCGAACATGAGTCAATATAATGGTAAAGCAGATCAATCAGAATGTGAGTGACATGAATTTGGATTGTCTAACGAAAATGAGTACATTCCTTACTCATGCATTCTGATTGGTCATAGCATTGTGCATAAAGAAAAACCATATTAATTCCATGGTACTGAAAGAGAAGTATAGATTGTAAGAATTAATATTAAAAGTTAGAACAAGTAAGAAATATTGTAAAATTAGTATAAAAAGGGCAGTAGCCCACAAATAAAGCAGACTTTAGATTTGAAAACATAAAGTGGCACTTGTTGCCTAGTTGAATTATTTTTAGTCTCCTAATTTGGCAGTTCGCTAAGAACGCCTGACCATCGAGCTGGTACCCTACAGCTGCATAAAATTATATTGGGCTATAGGGCAAACATCCTGTCAACATCATACTCTACAAGTTTATTCAATAAACTAAACCGTTTTTGAGTAACGCGAATATATGAAGTGCAACCTCCTCCATTTTTGAAATAACGGTATATCTCCAAAACAAAAGCTAACCTAAAAAAACGGATACCACCACTGGATTCAGCGTACCCGAATTAGGTTAAAACACCTGTTGCCCGGCTGGTCTGTTTTTTTTTTTTTTAATAAATAATAAAAATTGTTTTCAACAAAATTAATGATACGTGATTCATAGAAAATGCGTTTCTTTAATATATTAAAAATTTTGTTTTTTATAGTGGTTTTATTCGATATTTTTCAGTTTATTTTGTTTAATAAGAGATTTAAGAAAAAGTTGTTAAGAACTATTCTACAAAATTAATATTTTATACGTTATGAAACTTAAAAGTCAGATTTCATGTTAAATATAATTTTTCTCAAACTTTGGTGGGCGTGAGGGGGGGGGGGGGGGGCTTAGCCTTCGCCGATTGCCCTAATTTTTTTTTGCGTTGTTTTTTTATAAATACCCACCAAATTGGCGGGTGAGACCTAAAGAAATCCAACTTTTGATTTTAACGGTCACCCTATTGTTATATCCTTCAGAAGATTCTCAATGTCTCTGTAGGACCTTTGCTTAATAGACGTCTCATTGAAGTCTTATAAGCTAAAGAGAAACGTTCAGCGTCACGATATTAAGCTAATTGTGAAGCCATTTGTATAAAAGCATCCGGTGAAAGACGATATTTCTTCATGGAACCTCTACCATATTCCTCTTGTACTAAAATTCTTAGATCATATCCTGTTGGAAAGATATTAGAAATTACACACTTTTGGTTTTTTACGACATTCTTTGAATAACACTTACATTAATTTGCATCTATAAAATAAAATTTATTACAAATGATTTATATCACGTTTATTTTGTAAAGACGTCTATACACGACATGTTTTTGTCATCTGACATGTCAAATTTCCCACTGCAAAATACATACATGTCGTGTGTTACCTTTTTAACTTTGCTTCTGTAACCCTACGTTTCCACATGCAAGTAATTACTTGCAAGTTGTGTATACTTATTATCAACGAAAAATCGACAAAACAGATAATATTGGACTACGTGGTTCATTGTGGCTTAAATGGATTACTTACAACATGGTCCAATCTACTGTAAAATGGACCATGTTATAAGAAATTAACATGCAGTGCTGCCACCAACTGCATGATGTATACTTTTATATAGTTTACAGTATTACACATTGGTAGACCTGATAGTGTCCATTATTAATTGTTTATTTAAAAGTGAAAATTTGTGAAATTTTGTACAAAAAAAGGTAAAAAAAATAAATATAATCAAAAGTAATTTTTGGGAATACAAAATTTTAATATAAAAGATTTTGTTATTCGTGCTTAATTAATTAATGCATAGGAATAGCTTATCCCATCAACAATATATTTCAAGTGTTTTTATCAAGAATAAAAACTGGGAATTCAGCACGAATAACAAAATCTTTTATATTAATAGTAAATATATGTATTTAATAATAGCAATAATAGACTACAGGGCACGCCATAAAAGAGTAAAAAATGAAAAATGAAATATTATAAACCTTATGTAAAACAGCGATTTTGACAGACGTGCACAATTACATGTGACATGAAAATTTGACATGTCAGATGACAAAAACATGTCGTCTATATGCTCCTTAAGGAATGACGTTTCATTAACAATAATATTTTTGTGTGGTGAAAATCCATATTTTTGACATAATGGACTATTTTACACAAACAAATTTGCCTGTTTTTGTTGTATTGTTGTACATCAACTCGAAGTGCTGCCACCTTCTAGTAATTTCACCATGACCATGGTTTTTTTCATTTAAAATACTTGTGGTGAATTTCTTTTCCTTAAAACCGGGCTGCCAGGTACTTTTTTTCCTTGTCCCCAAAAAATTTTTAAAAAAATCCCCCAACTAAAAAACAAAAACTTTAAAAGTTAATATTTTTTTTTTGTTTTTTTTTGACTAAATTTTAAATCTTGTTATTTAAAAATTTAAATTTTGCAATATTTATATTTTATTAGCAATATAACACAAAAACAGTTCTACTGTTACGATTAAAAAAAATGTATAATAAATAATAGATTTTGTACTTAAGTGTAAAACGACAGCCTTTTTTGAGTAAATTATAATAGTTATATATAAATATAAAAGTATCAAAAACTGACAACTAAAAGAAATCAGAACTGCTTAAAATGTTTTGTGTTAGCTAGCGCAAATCAATATTCAACAATTAGTTTTGTTGTGGGCTCCATATTCATCTCAAGTTTCACACTGTGTCCAATAAATTTTAACTATTGCGACGGTTTATTTTGACCTACGTTGTTCATTATTCGAATGGCGAAAAGCAATAGTAAAGTATAATTTTGTTATGTTTGTATGCAAAATTTGCTCCATAAGCAAAAATTGTCATATGTAGCAATATAATGTTCAATGAACCTAAAAAATGTGGATGTAGACCAAAGTCGATGCTGAATATCTCAGATTCTATACGAAATATCAAAAAATGGATTTTGGAATATGAAAGAGAACATTGATGCCATATATTATCCATTCCTAACTCATTTTTCAAAAATGGCGTGTAGGCTAAAAAAATAATCACCTGACGATTTGCCGTCTCAATTCTAGCAACAAAATGCCTTTTGTTTTTTCTATTGTTTCATTGTTGTAGTACTGAGGTCACTTTGTTTAAGCTTCGTACAGACGATGGTCAGATCTTACAATACTGGTAGGCAGCGTTGCTTAAATTAAAAAGTTTGTGCGATTTTTAATGAAGCATTTTAGCAATTGTGCAGCATTAAAAATGTTAATTTAAGCTTCGTACAGACGATGGTCAGATCTTACAATATTGGTAAGCAGCGTTGCTTAAATTGAATTTAAATTGGCTAAAATGTCTTACAACTGTGTGAACATTGTAAGCTCATTTGTATTTGCAGAAGTGCAAAATTAGTGCATCTGACAATCGCACCATTGTCAGAAAAATATTGCTGTTGCCAACGCCTGCTTACAATATTGTAAGATCTGACCATCGTCTGTACGAAGCTTTAGCTGCAAAATTTTCTTTAAGCTCTTACCATTTTTTTAAGCATTTATATAAAATGTTTCTAGTTTTTTAGAATTATTTAAAAAAATGAAGAATAGGTTTATTGATCTAACTTAAGTTTTTTAAATATTATAATAAATTTTGACTAAAAATAGTTGTACTCGAAATGAAATTTCGTATGAAAATGGGTAATTCTTATTTTAAGAAATATCTTACCAGTCTTTTAAAAAAATAGAATATTAAGGGAATATCAGAAGTGACCTCATCATGTTAATTGTTAAAATTATTTAATATTACGATATAAAAGTGTAAAGAAATTTATTTATTTATTTACAAGACGATGACCCTGCATGTTTGTGCGATTTTTAATGAACTTTTAAGTAGTGTGACCATATTGAAATTTTTTAAGGTAAATCCAGCACCAAAAACTTAGATTTAGCTGCAAAATTTTTTTATTTGGTTTATCTTCTTTTGATTAATTTTTAAAGTTGGAAGGAATAGTCTCAGCTATTAAACTATAATTTTTTTTATTTTATGAGATAAACCCACTGTTTATTGTTGATGTGTTTTGTTTAAGCTTTGATATTATTACAAGTAGAACTGTTGCTATAAGTCTTATACGCTTAACAGTTTTATTTGGTTTAATATCTTTAGTTTTTCTAAAACGTTATGGATGAAGTTTCCTGATGATCTGGCCTAAGCAACCAGTGAAATGCGCATAGGAATAGCTTATCCCATCAACAATAAATTTCAAGTGTTTTTATCAGTAATAAAAACTGGGAATTAAGCACGAATAACAAAATCTTTTCAAATTAAAATTTTGTATTCCCAAAAATTGAAATTACTTTTTGATAAAAAACAGGCAGTGCACGGCCTAAAAAAACACTTAATTGTCAACATCTTTTGTAAAGTTGTTGTTGTTGTTTTTATTTTGTTTTTCTTAACCTACTTACAACTACAATTAATGTTGAGAGAATTTCAACTAATTGTAGTGGGGAATGTAAGATGAGATAAACCCACTGTTTATTGTTGATGTGTTTTGTTTAAGCTTTGATATTATTACAAGTAGAACTGTTGCTATAAGTCTTATACGCTTAACAGTTTTATTTGGTTTAATATCTTTAGTTTTTCTAAAACGTTATGGATGAAGTTTCCTGATGATCTGGCCTAAGCAACCAGTGAAATGCGCATAGGAATAGCTTATCCCATCAACAATAAATTTCAAGTGTTTTTATCAGTAATAAAAACTGGGAATTAAGCACGAATAACAAAATCTTTTCAAATTAAAATTTTGTATTCCCAAAAATTGAAATTACTTTTTGATAAAAAACAGGCAGTGCACGGCCTAAAAAAACACTTAATTGTCAACATCTTTTGTAAAGTTGTTGTTGTTGTTTTTATTTTGTTTTTCTTAACCTACTTACAACTACAATTAATGTTGAGAGAATTTCAACTAATTGTAGTGGGGAATGTAAGATGAGATAAACCCACTGTTTATTGTTGATGTGTTTTGTTTAAGCTTTGATATTATTACAAGTAGAACTGTTGCTATAAGTCTTATACGCTTAACAGTTTTATTTGGTTTAATATCTTTAGTTTTTCTAAAACGTTATGGATGAAGTTTCCTGATGATCTGGCCTAAGCAACCAGTGAAATGCGCATAGGAATAGCTTATCCCATCAACAATAAATTTCAAGTGTTTTTATCAGTAATAAAAACTGGGAATTAAGCACGAATAACAAAATCTTTTCAAATTATAAAATAAATTTAACGCAATCAATGAAGACTCTTTTTTTAATATATAAAAAAATAATCTGGTCTAAATAAATAATATAAATTCTTTTAAATCGAAATGGATATAAAACCGTTTGTATTTTGTTTTTATCAGAGGGCCTTCCAATTTCAAACTTAACCAACTGTGTTATTTATATCTGATGCTATATTAAATCTACCTAAATACTTGTTTAAATAATGTTATTTATTTTATTTATTTAAGTCTATCGATTTAAATACGTACAGACTATAATTTAATTACAAACAATATTATTAGTTTATGTATTAAAAAATAAGATAATACTACGTTTAATGACACTGGCACTCAAAGAAAAGTCAACTAAATCATACATTTCATTAAAATCTTTATATATTCTCCGAAAAGGATCAGAATTTGCATAGTTTGTGTGAACGGCCTGAACTAACGTTACCATTAAGCAAATTAACTAAAAACGCAATGTTAAGCATTTTTCTTCGGCTTACTAGTGATGGTAATATAACGCGTGCAAGTCTTACAGAGTAAGATGGAAGTAATTCAGAAGGATTCCAAGTTGAGTTTCCTAAGCAGAACAATAAAAATTGTTTTTGGACAGATTCTATTCGGTTTATGTGAACATCATAGTCAGGATCCCAGATAATAGAGCCATATTCGATGATAGGTCTTACCAAAGATGTATATAACAGCTTTGTAATCATAGGATCAGTGAACTTCTTAGCCCAATGTTTTATAAAGGCAAGTACACCACGAGCTTTATTTATAGTTGATGTAATGTTTTTTATAAGATCTAATTTCGGATCAAGTAAAACACCAAGATCCAAAATCTCTTTAACTAATTCAATTTGGCAGTCACCCAAAGTATAGGTACCCAGAGGATTCTATTTTCTACAAAAGCGCATATGTGAACGCGTATTTTACATTTTCAACATCTTCCATGCGTTCCTCCGAAATGTATGCAAGTGTATAATAACACATCTGCCAAATGAAAATAGCGTACAATGTTCACACAGTTGCAAAACATTTTTAGTCAATTTTAATGACAACTGCTCATACATTCACAGATTATCTATATTCAATAAATATTTATTCAACATTTTTTATTTTTCGAAGTTATTCTATGAGCTAAATTTCAGTTATGTATTTTATAAAGCTTTTTGTAATAGTTTTATTCCTTAATATTTTAGGAATGACTTTTATACACTACCAGACTATTATATTGTATTTTCTTGTTACATTTTACCTTAGCTATCCTTTGGATAGCAATGAAGTATATTGTATGTACAGAAAAATGTATAATTATTAGACACCAGCAGAATGTAATGCACTTTCTGGCCCGCTACGGCCTTCGTCAGCATTCTTTGTGTCACACTGGATAGTGATACTTTTTAAATTGAATGTATTTAACTCAAAAATTTTTAACACATATAAACTGGGAATTATTTCCTTTCGTAGGTTACTTTATATTATATTCAGTTATGTATTTTATAACTGAAATTTAGCTCATAGGATAAATTCGAAAAATAAAAAATGTTGAATATAATATAAAGTAACCTACGAAAGGAAATAATTCCCAGTTTCTATTCAATAAATATATTTCATAAAAAAACAAACTAGTTTAACCGAATTCAGTATCCTCTGAACAAAACATTGGTGACCCCGACGTGATGTTTTTCCTCTGTTTGTTAACTAGCCCTGCAGAAGTTGTAACCAAGTCCAAGAACTTGTGTTATAAGTTGAAAAACTTGTCCTGGTGGCACTACCTGACAAGTCTGTTACAAAATTCAAACAACGATCAGCAACTTAGCTGACCAGTTCAACAAAATCCTTTTATAGGATCATACATCAATTGAGATAAAAACTCGCTACACTTTGTGAACAACACAATGACCACCCCGATGAATCAACTCGCTACAGCCCAGCACTCGACAGCAGAAGTCATTCAAAATCTTATCAGGAACTTCAAAACGGATTCTACTTCTACTGCGGAGTTTGAAATCGTCAACAACAAAATACGATGCCTCGAGCAGCCGCCACTAGACCACGAGTATTTCACGGAAGTTTACTACGATAAAATATCGAATTTTACCACCAACTATCGGGAAATATTTGAAGCAGCTATGATGAAAGCTCCGAAGGCATCAACAACGGACACTGATCAACAGATGACCATCAGTGCTCCTCATCACCAGCTAGATTAGCTCCGTCTAAAGGCGGCACATCGACAAACTCTAATTCATTGGTAAGAAGACAAAACGTCATGATGGCATCCCTCAAACGGCTAATCAGCACGGACCCATCAGCAACAAACATGGAGCTTAAAGAAAATTTGTGGGTACAAATTCGAGATTTGCATTTCGCAATTTGGGAGGCCAGCGATGATCCACTACAAGAAGGGTGCAACATGGATACCTTCATTGATCTGGAAAAATTAATATTTGAAAACTTAAAGCTGTATTCACGAGGACCACAGCAAGGTGGCGAGATCGTGCAACCCAACGTTCTTCCGCTACCAAATTCAGTGGGGATTATGTAAAGTGGAGAGCTTTTTCTGACCTATTCTAGCAACTAGTGGATAGTCAACAACTCCCAAAGGTACAAAAATGTGGTATCTGAAGTAAAATTAAGGACGCGAGGCTGAAAAACTGGTCAGCGATCTTTCAGCAACAGCAGATAACTACACCACAGCTTGGAGGCTATTACAAGAGCGCTATGATAATCATCGTATTATTGTAACAACCACAATGCAACAGCTATTGGATCAACCAAATGCAGAACCTTCTGCGTTATGACACTATGAAGGAAGGTTTACACGCATTGATGAATATCGGAATTGATACTGCATCTTGGGTCCCAATGCTCCTCCACATATTGATAAAAAAAAAAACTGGATCGAAGATCACACGTTCTATTGAGAGGTCAATTGTGAACCCCAAAGCGATACCACAAATAACACATTTCTTGGCGTTTCTTGAAACGCGCTTTCAAACTTTGGAAGCAATGAGCTACAAGGAGAAATCCTTAAACGTATCCGTATCTGCGGCCTCAACTCAACAAGGTAAAGGTACCTGCTCACTGTGTAAAACGAGCCATCATCCACTTTATCGCTGCCAAAAATTCCAAGAGTTATCTCCATCAAGGCGCCTTACTCACGTTCAAAAACAAGGGCTATGTGTAAACTGTTTAAGGGCAGGGCACTCGTCCATATCCTGCATGTCAGGATCATGCACCAAATGCAAGAAAAAATATAATTAACTACAGCATCTGGAAGACAATAATCACCAAACTAGAACAATTAAGAGCGTTTCAGAGATGACAGCATCAGCTACGACAACTGAAGTTGAGCCAGCAACAAATCAGTTATCTGACGCAGCTTCACTAGCAACAGCACACATCCAATTAAACAATTCATATGTTTTACTCAGCACAGCAATGGTAAAGATTAAAACTGAAGGAACCGAAATTGAATGTCGCGCTTTGCTTGATTCAGGCTCTCAAGTCAACTTAATTACAGAACGTTTAGTACAACGGCTCCGCATTTCAAGACAGCCATCATATATCAACCTGAATGGGATCGGTAACACTAACACCACAACTCAACATCGCGTAAATGTATCTTTGCACTCTCGACTCAACGGCTTCTCAACCCGACTGGATACACTTGTTCTACCTCGCAGCATAGCACCCTAACCATCACAGTTCATTGATATTGAGGACTGGCCACTACCGAAGAACCTTATGTTAGCAGATCCCGGTTTTAACCAATCAAACAAAATCGATATCTTACTAGGCGCAGAGCATTACCATTAGCTACTGGCAATCGGACAAATAAAGTTTTCTGAAAAGCTTCCAATACTACAAAACACATTACTGGGTTGGATTGTAGCAGGAAGAATACACGGAGAACATCCAGCTAATGCAACATGCGGAATACTAACATCAGATGAAGATCTTGAAGCATCAATCACTCGGCTCTGGGAATTAGAGGATATTACAACAACTGAAAACCCGCTATCAACATCAGAAAGGTTATGCGAAGAACATTTTGCAGGAAATACAACAACAAATAATCATAATCAGTTTGTAGTAAGAATACCATTTTGCAAAAATCCTAATGCTCTAGGCGAGTCTAACGGTTTTGCACTTAATCGATTCCTTGCTCTTGAACGCCGGCTACAAAAAAATCCTGAATTAAAGGCCAAATACACCGAATTCATGAACGAATACGAATCAATGGGACACATGCCAAAATGGGAACCAACATCCACAGCCTACTACATCCCACATCATTGCGTGTTGAGACCCGAAAGTTCAACCACTAAGCCCAGGGTGGTATTTGATGCCTCGGCTAAAACCTCGTCAGGATACTCATTAAACGATCTGATGTACACAGGGCCAACGTTACAAAGTGAGTTACTGTACATTTTACTAAGATTTCGAATGCCAAGATTCGTGTTTACCACGGACATGGCAAAAATGTACAGACAGATCTTAGTGGCTCCCGACGATCGCCAGTACCAACTTATTATTTGGAGGAAGAACTCTACGGACCCTAGTACATATTACAAACTCAACACAGTGACATATGGCACCAGAGCTGCTCCATATTTGGCAACCAAATGCCTCCAGCAAATAGCCAAAGAAAATGCTACTAGATACCCTCTCGCGTCCAAAACTTCGAGAGTAATAAGATTGACTCGATAACCACGTTAGGGATTATTTGGCTACCAAAATATGATAAGTTAGGACTAAAGGTAAACATAAACGACATCAAAAGAATCACCAAGCATACCGTCACATCGGATCTTGCAAAACTCTTCGACCCCTTAGGCCTCCTATCACCAAGATATTTATCCAAGAATTGTGGAAACTAAAACTCGATTGGGATCAATCACTCCGTGAACACATGCATACTAAATGGATTAGTTTCCGCACAGAATTGAATGAGTTGAAGACATTGCAGCTACCAAGACCTCGTAGGCTAGCTGGTAGCGAGCTAGTCTATCAGCGCCGAGGTTGCGGGTTCGATTCCCGCCAGAGACTCTGGTTTCTTTCCTGCAGACAAGCATAGAGCTTCGCGGGATTAGCTTAGGAAATAAAAAAAAAAAAAATAAATAAAAAAAAAAAAAAAAAAAAAAAAAAAAGTTTAAAGACTACATATTTAAAAAAAAAAAAAAAAAAAAAAAAAAAAAAAAAAACTTATCTTCAATGGAGGAATCCCTGAATCCGTCGAACTACATATTTTCACAGATGCTTCAGAAAAGGCATATGAAGCAGCGGCTTACATTCCATCCACTGAGAAAAACGGTTCAATTATAACACGATTACTGTGCGCAACATCCCGGGTAGCTCCACTCATACCTCGACTAAAACTTTGCGCTGCGGCATTTAGAGCACATCTAGCCGCAAGAATCACAAGGAACCTTCAACTAACAAGCCAAGTTTGGTACTGGATAGGCTCAGAAATTGTATTATCATGGATAAATTCACCAGCATGACTCAACACCTATGTAGCCAATCGAGTGTCAAGCATTTTACAATCAACGCAAGTAACACAGACATCTTATGACGGGGAATCGCACCCAGACGCCTCAAAGACTGCTCTTTGTGGTTCTTTGGCCCCCTATTTTTACATGGCCAAGAACTAGCTTGGCCTCCCAAATATAATCCAGCCCATGCCATTTCAACTGATCTGGAGAGAAAAGTTAAACAGTCTCTAACAATGACGTCTACGGACGCAGAATTTATATACAAAATAAACCACAAGAACTCCTTCAGACGCCTCCAGCACATCCTTGGATCCGTTCTGCGCTTCATCACCCAAATCAGATGCAAGAAAGGCTTAGGGCAGAGTAAAAAATCTTTAACAACAACTGAGTTAAACAATGCTCTAAAATTGATCATAAAGCAAATGCAAGCAACGGATTTTAAACAAGAAATCCATCAACTTACTAAATACAAAGAGTTACGCGGAACAAGCAACCTAAGTAACCTGTCACTATTTTTGGATACAGATGGTAGGAGGTCGACTTGAAGCCTCTCCATTCGACTATGACTCAAAACACCAATATCTGATCCCGTACAATGATCCAATTGCAAAACTTTTATTTGAAATGACTCATAAGGACAACAAACATTGGGTGGTACAAACACTGCTAGGAACAGTGAAACAACGATTTTGGCCAATTAAAGGAAAAATCATGGCAAGAGCAACAATTCATCAATGGACAACCTGCACTAGGGCAAGCCAGCTCTGCTTTAGCAAGTCATGGGAAACCTGCCATCCACTCGAGTAATGCCACCAAGACCGTTCATTAACTCTGGAGTAGACTACTGCTGTCCAATCATAGTTCACTTCAAGAGGAGGGGCAAACGGCCACACAAGGCATACATTGCTGTCTTTTGTTGTTTCGCGACGAAGGCAGTACATCTGGAGCTGGTAAGCGATCACACCACCGACGCATTCGTTGGAGCCATCAAACGCTTTGTCGGTCGACGTGGACATTGCCAAAATCTTTATTGCGATAATGCCACAAACTTTGTGGGGGCAAGAAATAATTTGCCTGAACTATCATCCGCAATTTACTCAGATGAAGCAAAGGCAGCAATTGGGAATGCATGCAGTAAAAAGGGCATACAATTTCAGTTTAAACCACTCAGAGCGCCACATTTTGGAGGACTGTGGGAAGCTGCAGCTAAATCTGCCAAACACTTGTTAATCAGAAGGCTCGCCAATGCATCCTTAACTTATGAAAAGCTAGAAACACTGGGCATCGAGGTCGAAACGATATTAAATTGCAGACCAATTTCACCAATGTCAAATGATCCTAATGACATAGGTGCACTGACTCAAGCCCATTTTTTGATTGGCGAACCTCTAACGGCGCAAGTTGATACTAATGCAACATCGGAAAGGACACATTTAGCTACTCGTTGGAAACTAGTATCTGCTCTCAAACACAACTTCTGGGGAAGGTGGTCCCAAGACTACATCAACGAATTGCAATACCGTAACAAGTGGAAGTAACAATCAAAAAATCTACAACCCGGAACTATCGTCATCCTCAAGGAAGATAATAGCTCAGTGATGAAATGGCCCTTAGGCCGAGTAACCAAAACCTATAATGGAGACGATGGTATAGTCAGAGTGGCAGATGTCAAAACTTCTTCAGGTATACTCAAAAGAGCAGTCCAATATCTAGCACCACTCCCCCGAGAACCAATAGAAGACAAAAATGAAAGCAGTTCTGAAGAGGAAGCCTTCGAGCCTAAACCCAAAAGATTACGGCTACCAGCTAGCAATCTAGGCCTGACGTTGATGGCGCTACTTTTCATATTCCCAATGAGGACCAATCAATCACATACAATTCGGGTCCAAGCTAGGAATTCATTTCGAGGAAGTGGGCTCGACTTACATATCAACAAGTCAGTGGAAGCATACTGGACTGACATGGGATTTTTAGGACAAGGAATCCACTCCTTGAACGCACTATGTGACAAAATGGAACACAATACATCATGCCGCAACACATTAGTACATCTTCGACACTTAAAAACACAGCTGCAATTGGACAACAGATTACTTCACAAATCAAGACAGAAAAAAGGTGTTGTTGATGTGATCGGGAATATTGCTCATTCATTGTTCGGGGTACTCGACTCTGAATACGCAGAAAAAAATGTCAGCAACAATCTCGAACCTCCAAGAAAACGACTCACACATCTTAAACCTGATAAAAGAGCACACATCCATAATCAATTCAACCATGAATATTGTGAAGCAAGGTCTAACAGCCTCAAAGTTCAAGTTTGACCAGATTGTATCAAAAATAAATGAAATCATGAAATCAGAAGATACATTAACGCAAGAGATATGTCAACTGAAGATAGCGCAGCTGTTCAGCTCGGGCATGATGCAACTTTTGCTTATTGCCAACAATTTGCAAAGGATACAAACCTATATTCTGGATGCATTGACAGACACTCACTACGGAAAAGTTCATCCTTTACTGCTTACCCCACCTCAACTAGAAACTGAAATACAAAAAATCAAAACCCACATACCTCAATCATTGAAGCTGCCAGCACCAGAATATGACCTACTATAGTTCTAAAAATTAATGAAAATACAAGGTGGCCTCACTCGGGAACTTGCGGTGTTTAAGATAACTCTACCATTAATAGAACATGAAAGGTTTAAACTGTACAACTAAGTCCCTGCCCCGACTGCTATAAATAATACTATGCTAACGATTGACATATGCAGCTCGACGATGGGAATAAACCCAATATTACGTCGTTACTTCCCAGTATCATCAGCGCAGTTAAAGGGTTGCGATCCAGCCGGTCTGGATATATTCATATGCTATGTGCAACTACAACATAATTTTGGCGCTGACAAATGCTCTTGTGAACTTATTCAACAATATAACCATACCAAATTGTGCTCTAAAGAATTTCCCGACTAACGTCACTTGGACTCCGTTAACTCACAAAAATAAATGGTTATACTCATCTTCATCTGGTACACATGCTGCAGCCGTTTGCAGGAACTGTAAGAAAAGATAAACTCACTGTTTATTGTTGTTGTTTTTGTTTACGCTTTGATATTGTTACAAGTAAAACTGTGGCTTATAATTCTTATTCGCTTAACAGTTTTATATGTGTAATATCTTTAGTTTTTCTAAAATCTTTGGATGAAGTTTCCTGACGATCTGGCCTAGGCAACCAGTGAAATGCGCATAGGAATAGCTTTTCCCTTCAACAATAAATTTCAGTTTATCAATAGTATAAAATAGGAATGTAGCACATTTAAACGAAGCCTTGTTTAAGAAATAATACCAATAAACCTAATAGGATCAGGTATTTTAACCATCAATCCAGAATGCATTCTTAAACATGATTCCATTTACGTATCTGGATAACAATCAATATCAACTAACATCACTTCATCATACACTAGCCTGGGAAATGTTTCAGAACCATCCGATCAACACACGTCTAAAATTGACCACATCAATGGCAATATCGATTTAACAAGTCCAGACCTAATCGCACAACAACTCATCAACTTGACAGCTGCACAACACAAATTAGAAGCACTGAACGTGTCAAATATGCAATCTCACCCATCCTCAAAACACAACACCACCATTGCATACGCTGGATTAATGCTCAGTGTAATGTCCATCATCTACCTCCTAATTAGAGCATGGTTACGCAAGAAGTCAAGTCCTGCCAATATTCCAGAAACACATCAATCATCTCACAACAGTCAAGCTCCGTCAACAGCCCCTCGACAGAAACTTACAATCCAAGTTTGAAGATAAATGCTAGTTGAGCTTAGCGTCAACGGGGGGTGAAGGGTCATACATTCACAGATTATCTATGTTCAATAAATATATTTCATAAATTTAATTATTTTTATTGTATCAATTATTTTTTATCACAGTGTATCTTGCTGACTTACATTTTGTTTGATTATTTAGTTTTTGTTTGTTTGTCTGCTCGAGTTCTTTGAACCCTTCTGCTTAACAAGCAAAACTGATCGTTGCATGAAATGACCCACATAACGACATAAATGCCTGGTCAGCAAGATACAATGTTTTGTAGAGTTTATTAACTTTGCTGTCTTTAGAGCTTATTAAGCCAATATTTTTATGAAACTTGATACTCTATTGCAAGGTTAAAATTACTCAGCAATTTAAATTGTTCTTTTGTTGTTAATTTTAATGTTTTTGTAAATGAATTAATTAGTATATAAAACCAAAAATTTAAATAAAGAATTGAGAAGGTTTTTAATAAGAAACGAAAAACGACTTGTTGCTTACTTTCTCCTCGCTATTAGTAACCAAGTTCTAAGAGCTTGAGTTACTAAATCTAATTGTCCTGGTGTTACTGCCGAAACAGTTCCCTAAACGCTACTCGGCTCGTAGCCCTGTAGAATAGGTTAAACAAATAAAACTAGGTTAAACAAACTAGCTTAACCGAATTCAGTATCCTCTGAATTACACAACAACATTGTAAGATCTGACCACCGTCTGTACGAAGCTTAAGTTTAGCGAACGATTCATATTTACATTGTCAATAAAATTAAAAAATATCAAAAACTGCTGAATAATTTTAAAATAGTTTATAGAATATAAAAAAAGTTTAAAAACATTTTTTTTTTGAACAGGCGGATGCCGAGATTTGAACCCCGGCAACTACTAAAGGCGACCGTACACGACATGTTTTTGTCATCTGAAATGTCAAATTTCCCACTGCAAAATACATACATGTCGTGTGTTACCTTTTTAACTTTGCTTCTGTAACCCTACGTTTCCACATGCAAGTAATTACTTGCAAGTTGTGTATACGTCTTATCAACGAAAAATCGACAAAAC
Organism: Pollenia griseotomentosa; assembly: GCA_963931875.1. Classification (NCBI taxonomy): domain Eukaryota; kingdom Metazoa; phylum Arthropoda; class Insecta; order Diptera; family Polleniidae; genus Pollenia; species Pollenia griseotomentosa. The sequence goes on from OZ007560.1 coordinate 165,683,485, forward strand.
AGCCGACGTGTATCATGATTGCACTATTTTAGTAATGATGAACTTATTACTTTAAGTGACTGACATCCAAATATCGTATGTCACACTAAATGCAATCATGCTTAATTTTGAAATGTTACTTGAAACCCATTTGTTTCCAACGTGGGAAACTATTTAAAATACACACAAACTTGTATTATTATTAGGTTAATAATACAAGTTTGTGTTTCCCAACGTGGGAAACTATTTAAAATACACACAAACTTGTATTATTATTAGGTTAAGCTAAATTCTCATAAGTAGTATATAAGCTAGAATAATTTAAGGCAATTAAATAAACAAAGACGAAGAGTGCAAGTCATTTGCCCGGACGAATTTAAAATTATCAAAAGTAATGGTTTTAATCTACATGGCGATCCTGCCAGACTTTTGGAGTGCTCGAATATAAAGCACCCAAAGCAAAATTAATAAAATCACTCTGCCAGTCCTTTGGAGTGCTACACTATAAAGCACCCAAAATGGGAAAACAGGCAAGCCTCCTAGGGTATCTCTAATAAAGCACCCAGAGAGAGAGAAAAACAAACAAAAAAGGGATACTCCATTTTCACCAGTTCCTGGCGGACAGCCAAGTCTCCGCCAGTTGTCTGAAGAAGGTCCACAGGCATTGAACTTGAAGCAGTACAAAGCAAGGAATAGCAGAAAACAACAAGAAGAACCAAAAATACCAAAAGTGAAAAAACCAAAGCGCAGAGAAGAACTACTCTGCAGACTAAAAAGAAAACGGGCGCTGTTATTGAAAGAAATAAACAGACAACCCCCTCCCAGCTGGAATGATGCCACAAATCTCTGGAGGAGAATAACCGAGTTGGAGCCGCTCATTAAAATAAAACTAAAAACAACTAACTAACCTTAAAATTAATTTAAATGAAGTGCACCTAGAGTGAACTCATAGGTCGATAGGCGTTAACCGCCGTGGACAACATTTTTTTTTTAAAACAAAAATATATAATAATAAAATTATTTATATGTCTCAAGTGATGACAACTTAGACATAAACAACAAGAAATACAAATAATATAATGGTATAATCTTAAATATATTCATAATTGTAAATTGGCCCTTTGATATAAATTAAAATAAAATAATGACTTCATCAGTAGAATGGTAGTCAGAATACTGGAAACTGATAGGAATGATAGAAGAACCTACAGAACAAGATTTAGCTACAGCACCACTAGAATAGAAGAGAAAATAATACGCTCAATAAGATAGAAAAGAACAAAAATAGTCAGAAGAGTACGAGATAGAAAATAAGGGTAGGAACCCATTACAATTTATAAAAATTTGCGAAAAAAAAAACATTTTAAAATGGGGAAACCAAACTCTAAGATAGAAAAACCGAACGCAAATGTAGTGAATAACGTAGAAATTATAGATCATACCACACAAATTGATTCGTTGTGGACACTTTTCCTTATAGCTATAATTATTAGTACAGTAGACTTACTTTTAAAATTTTACCTACTTCATAAGAAATCCCTTAAGAGAAAATATGTAAGTCGAGCAAATGACTTAGATAAAGTATAGAAAGAAAAAAAAAATCAGAGAAAATATAAATATATAATAATAACCAAAATAGAGGATTTAAATGGAATGGAACCAAATTGTAAACAAAGCCAGATTAATTAAGGAAGAATTCGAACGTGCCTACAAATGCCTAAATGTTGATAGACCTATCAGAGAAGAAACAATAAGACTTAATTTTAAAAACCTTTTTAAAAATCTCGAGAAAATACGAGTTTTATTTAACGTTTATTATAACAGACATACATTATCACATCAAGCTGCAGCAGATGCATTTCTTTTAGATTTAAAAAATAAAATTATAAAAATAGCAGCAAAAAAGGCTGTAACAATAGAATTACCTAATTCAATACACGAAAGGGAACCTTACAACTTCACTATACCATCGACAACAGACAAAATGAGCCAAACAATCGTTGAATTTCTCAATACAGCTTCCAAGCTGATTACAGACTTCGATGAGAAGCTTGAAAATCTGACATCCTTTATCGATTCATTAAACTTAGTTGATACAATAAAGGGTCAACATGAGCTAGCTGAAGTTCCTTAATAAAAACCAAATTAAAAGGAACGGCTAGAAATTTAATAACTAATGAATCAAACATATCAGATATAATAACCAATCTCAAAGTTACCGTAAAAGGCGAATATGTTGAAGTCCTTTCTGCAAAAATAATGAGTACAAAACAATTCAATAAAATAGAAAACCTAGCGAAATCCTTAGAAAATGCATATATCTCAGATGGTTTGCCATGCCAATTAGCAACCAAATACTCGACGCAAGTTGCTGTAAAAGCACTTACTAAAAACTGCACCCTTGAAAAAGTAAAACTTATCATGGAGGCATGGAGTTGGTAAATTCATAAATACTTGCACAGAGGCAACTGGGCAACAAAATGCCATATTATATTTTGGACAAAAACCAAGCAATAATTTCCGAGGAAATTATGTAAAATTTAATAAAAGAAAAAATTATCCAAAATATAATAACGACAATAATAACACCAGCAATAGTAATAATACTAATAGGAATAATTTCAACAACAGAAGCCAACAAAGGTACTATAACAATCGTAGAACTAGAAACTACGTCAGAGCAACAGACTCAAATGAAAATGATTCGGAAAACTCGAACCATCCCCTAAGAGAAACTCAGTAAATAATAATGTATATAATCTGAACCTCCGTTTTTGTTTCTTCATTAATATTCAAATATATAAAACTAACACCACAGTAACACTACTAATAGATACACGAGCTGACATTTCACTAATAAAAAAAACACATTTCAAACTAAACCAAATAAATACTAACAAATCAACCACATTGACGGGAATAGGACAAGGTAAAATTAAATCAATAGGTACTACATTTTTCGATTTAAAATTTAAAAATTTCTTGATACTCCATAACTTTCAAGTAGTACAAAATGATTTTCCAATACCATGTGACGGAATCATTGGAATCGATTTCATTAAAAAATACAATTGTATATTAGATTTCAATGAAAATAATGATTACCTTACCCTACGCCCCTTTAATATACCACAATCAATAGAAATACCGATTACGAATAACTGCGATGACATTATTTTACCACCAAGATCTGAAGTAATACGGCAAGTTAATTTTATTAACTGCGATAATGAAATACTAATTCCAAATCAAGAACTTGAACCAGGTGTTTTCATTTCAAAAACATTGGTAAAATCTAATAAAGCATTTATTTGTATTCTAAATACAAATAACTCTATAACAACAGTTAATAAAAGTAAAATAAAAACAGAAAACCTTTTCGAATATGATATAATGGAAAGAAATCCAACTAAAAATCTACACAGAAAATCAGAAATATTGAAAATTTTGCAGGAAAATTTTCCCGGACAATTTAAAAATACATTAACTGAGCTTTGTGCCTCATACAACGATATTTTCGGTTTATGAACAAAAATTGAGAGTAAAGGATTTACAACCGGTGTACATCAAGAACTACCCTATACCACATGCACACAAAGAGGAAATAGATAGGCAGGTTAAAAACCTAATAGACGATAAAATAGTTGAACCATCAAATTCTGAGTACAACCGCCCAATTCTCTTGGTACCAAAAAAGTCACTTCCAAATTCAGGGACAAAAAGATGGAGACTAGTAGTAGATTATAGACAGCTAAATAAGAAATTAATGGCAGACAAATTTCCATTACCGAGAATAGATGACATTCTAGACCAACTCGGCAGAGCAAAGTATTTTTCATGTCTGGATCTGATGTCTGGATTTCACCAAATTGGATTGGAGATAAACTCTAGAGATCTGACTTCATTTTCAACAACAAATGGTTCTTATAGTATTAGGGGTCACGACTCGATCGATGGCCAATAAAGGAGAAAAAATCAGTAGTTTAATAAACAGCATAAAAATAATACTAATAAAGATAAGCCCAGTATATACGTACCTTTAACAAACTCTGACGTCAGAAAATACTGTAAACTAAAGATTTCCCCCGGGAGATGTTATATCAAACGAGGAAAATCTATAGTAACATATATAGAAATTAAAGATTTGTTTACTAACGAGAACTTTGACTTACTTGAGGGTTACACGATCAAGTTTTGCCTATCAAGTTTTAATACTCTCACACTTTTCTACCAATACACTCATACTTTTAAAAATTGAAACGAACTTGCCTTTAAAATTCTCTTTCCAGAGAGTGCTTCAATTTACGTTCAAGAAAACAGCTGATTTCAAGGTTAGTGAGCAAATTTTTCGTTTGCCTTTATAAATTGTTTTCTTGATGACATCTTGAATGTAAATTGCTCAAAAATTGAATGCAGCCTACGTCACAACTTTCAATTTTTGTTAATTTTGACAATTAATATATGTAAAAGACTATCAAGAAAATCTTGATCGTGTGGCTGCACTGTTAGGACAATTTTTCTATAGGCTAGAAAATGTGGCCGGTAAACATAATGTTTATAAATTACAAGTGGCACCTAGTGAGAAAATTTTTGAATTTATCTTTATAAATGAATTCAAAAATATGGGCAATAAATTATTGAATAAAATTAAAGTAGCGCTGCTAAATGAGGTGACCCAATTTGATAGTAAGGATGCCAAGGCGATTCTCGATATAATGCTGAAATATCACGATGATCCCATAGAAGGTGGACATTGTGGAACATATAGAACAATACAAAAAATTAAAAGATATTACTACTGGAAAAATATGTCGAAAGACATATCTAAATATGTAAAATCATGTCATAAATGTCAAACAACAAAGACAACTAAACATTTGAAAAGTCCAATGACCATTACAGAAACACCAAACAAACCATTTGACACGGTGTATGTAGATACAATAGGTCCATTTCCAAAATCAATTTACGGAAATGAATATGCAATCACAATAATATGTGATTTAACCAAATTCTTAGTAACTATACCAATACCAGACAAAAGCGCTAAAACAATAGCTAAGGCTATATTTGATAATTTTATTCTTACCTATGGTCCGATGAAGACGTTCATTTCGGACATGGGAACAGAATATAAAAATTCTATCCTATCGGAAATTTGTGATTTATATAAAATTGAAAAACTAACTTCAACAGCTTACCATCATCAAACATTAGGAACAATAGAAAGAAGTCATAGGACTTTTAATGAATATGTACGTTCTTATATTTCAGTGAACAAAACAGACTGGGATGAATGGTTAAAATACTTCACATACTGTTTTAACACAACACCTTCAACAGTGCATAATTACTGTCCATATGAATTAGTTTTTTCAAAACTTCCAAATAAATTTCAACAATTTGACACTATATAATATAGATGACTATGCCAAAGAGGCAAAATTTAGGTTAGAAGTAGCACATAAAAGGGCCCAAATATTATTAGACAGAAATAAAAATAAGCAAAAACTTTATTATGATAGGAAAATAATAGATCATGATCTTAAAATAGGAGATTTAGTTTTACTAAAAAATGAAGCAGGACATAAGTTAGATAACCAGTATAAGGGACCATATAAAATTAAGAAAATAGATATAAGAAATAATATAACCATAGTAGATAATAAAACAAAAAAGGAACAAATAGTTCATAAAAATAGAATTAAGTTATATCATACTGGCTAAAATAAATAATAAAATTAACAAAAAAAAAAAAAAATAATAAAATAATATACTTTAATAAAACAATTAAAATAAATTGTATAAAACATCTAAAACTACTAATAAAAACCTCAAATTGTTGTAAAAGAATGTCCATAGAACAACATTTTGTTATATGAACATTCTTATGAAAATGGAGGTGTAGCATGATTGCACTATTTAAGTAATGATGAACTTATTACTTTAAGTGACTGACATCCAAATATCGTATGTCACACTAAATGCAATCATGCTTAATTTTGAAATGTTACTTGAAACCCATTTGTTTCCAACATTGGAAACTATTAAAAATACAGTAATTTTGACTTAGCTGCACAATCTCCTTTGCACGATTTTTTATGCAGATAAATCAAAAATGCAGCTATCTTAAATGTATTTTGCTGCCTTAATGTGCAGGTACGCAATTGCGGTTACCTGCTTAAAAGTGCAGCTAAAGTAACTTGTTTAAAAGAAGAATAAAAACGTTTTAATTAATAAATTGATAATAACAATGACGTTCAAACAACCTGTAGTCATTTGTTGTGCATTTTTATAAAGAACGAGATAGCCAAAATGGTAACAATAAAGTGTGGAACAGAAAATTCGCTGTAGTACATACAACGTTAAGAATATCGCTGCAAGCTGTCAAAAGTAAAAAACGGCGGTTTCAAAGTAGTGTCAACAGAATACTAGTAGTAGTCGTTTCCGTTGAAGCGCAAAATTCGATATTTGAACTTTGTTGCGCTACAGAGCATTCGTCAGCTTCAAATACTACTACAACTACTTTATTCTGTTCCAGACCTAAGATTTGCTATTCCTTTCATATAATCGTGGTAAAGTTGCTGTAACCACAATCCATATGCATAAATGTAGGTACATACAAACAAAATATATATATATATATATAATGTCCTGTGGTTCCTATTCGGAACAAAGGGCCACAACGAATCTATTCCATTCGGTCCGGTTTGATGATATACGTTTTATTTCTCCCCAGCTGAGATCGATGCGTCTAATTTCGATGTTCAATTGTCGACGCCAGGTGTGAGATGGTCTGCCTAATCTGCGGGATGTCCCATGTGGATTCCAATCAATGGCAATTTTTGCTGTGTCATTTGGAGGCCTACGTAGCGTATGGCCAATCCAGCGCCATTTGCGGTTAAGTATGTCAGTATGGATTGGCTGCTGATTTGTTTGACTCCAAAGTTCCATATTGGAGATGGTGTTGGGCCAAAAAACCTTTAGGATGCGTCGAAGACATCGATTAACAAACACTTGTAGAGTGTTTACGTCGTGATCTGTTGTATTCCATGTCTCACATGCATAAAGGAGCACAGACTTAACACAAGAGTTAAAAATACGAATCTTAGTGTCCTTGGATATGGCTGAAGATTTCCATACTGACCGAAGGGTACCAAATGCTTGGTTAGCTTTAGAGATTCGGTACGTGACATCATTACTAGAACCACCTGTGTTTGTAATGATGCTGCCGAGGTAGCAAAAAGACGTAACTTCTTCCAGGTCGGTATTTCCTATGCAGAATTTGTTGGTGTTTGTTGTATTGCAGCGCATCACTTTGCTCTTGCCTATGTTTATTTTTAAGCCAGCTTTTGCAGCTTCTGTTACAAACAAAATAAATGAATTATAATGATACCAACTTGACTTGTTTGCGATTTTTGTTTTTATAAACAGATAAAATTGGATATTTATGTGAAAAAGTGGCCACCATATTTTTTCATGTGTGCAGCTAACTTTGATGTTTTATATGAAAATATTTTAAAGCTGCCCAAAAATATCAAAATTGCGCAGTTAAACAAAATGCACGTAAACAAGGATTTTGAAGAATAATTACAGAAAATATGTATTTTGGGCAGTTAAGTCAAAGTGCAGCTAACTTGAATTGTTTGTATGAAAATAATTTTAAAATTCCATAAATGTTGGGCACTTATCTTAAATGTGCAGGTAAAGAAAGTGCACTTAAAAAAGGAATTTGTATGGGATAATAAAGAATAATGCCAAAAATTATCAATTTTGTGCAGTTAAGTCAAAAGTGCACGTAAACAAAAGGCAGTTAAGTCAAAACTACTGTACACACAAACTTGTATTATTATTAGGTTAAGCTAAATAATTAGTATTGTGGTTATTTTGTTGAACTATTTATGGTTTTTAATCCAAATTTTTAATAATTTTAATTAGGCTTAAGTTCATTAAATTTAATTTTCATTAAATTATTTTTATGAAGAAAGGAATTTTACAACATGAAAATCAATTAAAATTGTTATTGACAATCTTTCATTCCTGACCGTGGCCGAGGCCATAATTCTCATAAGTAGTATATAAGCTAGAATAATTTATAATTTAAGGCAATTAAATAAACAAAGACGAAGAGTGCAAGTCATTTGCACCTTCGAATTTAAAATTATCAAAAGTAATGGTTTTAATCTACATACGTGGTTCATTGTGGCTTAAATAGACTACTTACAACATGGTCCAATCTACTGTAAAATGGACCATGTTATAAGAAATTAACATGCAGTGCTGCCAACAACTGCATGATGTATACTTTTTTATAGTTTACAGTATTACACATTGGTAGACCTGATGGTGTCCATTATTAATTGTTTATTTAAAAGTGAAAATTTGTGAAATTTGTGCAAAAAAGGTAAAAAAATTAAAAAAAAATAAATATAATCAAAAGTAATTTTTGCGAATACAAAATTTTAATATAAAAGATATTGTTATTCGTAATAATAATTAATTAATTAATGCATTCCTATGCTTATCCCATCAACAATAAATTTCAAGTGTTTTTATCAAGAATAAAAACTGGGAATTAAGCACGAATAACAAAATCTTTTATATTAATAGTAAATATATTTAATAATAGCAATAATAGACTACAGGGCACGCCATAAAAGAGTAAAAAATGAAAAATGCTTAAGCTACCCCTTTGTGTACTCCATACTGTAGTGACATGGAGTAATTTTAAAACTAATCCACTTTAGTACTCCATGGAGTAGTTTAGGGACTACTTCAGTGGGTTATATGGTCCTCTCCTAGGTCATCGTAATGTTAAATGGACCACCTTTTACCCATATATTTGGAGTACTCCAACTCCTTTACGGACTACTCTTTACATGCATGTATGGACTAGTCTCGTTATCTGCAGGGAAAGTACAAAAATTGTGTGAGTGTTAGTAAAAAAGTGTGAGTGTATTGAGTTTTTCGGACTTGTACCCTGCAAATAATAGGACCAGTCCAAACACGCGTGTAAAGAGTAGCCCACAGGGGACTAGGACTAGTCCAAAAGTAGCCCAAACGTATGGAAAAAACATGGTCTAATTAACATTACGATGTCCTAGGGCAGGACCATATAACCCACCTGGGGACTACAAAGGAGTAGTCTTAAAACTACTCCACGGTATACTCAAGAGGATTAGTTTTGAAGTCGTTTATAAACGAAAGCACGTCGTTAAAAAACCAAGACATGTCGTCTCACTAAAAACACTTTTTAACAATGACATGGTCCAAGCTTGCATTACATCGGACCAGTCTATGGAGTAGTCCATTTTATCAAAATGGATCAGGTGGTCCAAAATTATTTGCAGGGTACTTGCATGTGGAAACGGGAGGTAAAATTCAGATGCAAAGTCATCTGACCAAATTTCAATTAGAGTGCGTGCTCTATTTTCTTCTGACAAACCATCTGAAGTCTATGCCAAGAAGAAACCGGCAGCGGCGTCCACTATTGACGGAATTATTAGCCGGCTGAAGTAAATATTTTACAATAACGAGATATATATGATCATCCCACTATTGAATAGAATAGAATTTAATATGTATATATATATAAAAACCTTCATTATAATATCCTAAAATGGTATCTTTGAATTAAATGAAAAATATGTTAAGATGGCTAAATTATTTTACGGCGTAAATAAAAATTTTCGTGGCGTCATTTTTATTTTGGTTTTTGCAATAACTATGCGAAAAAAACAGAGACAATGTCAGAAGCAAATTACATGTACGTTTGTGACCGAATATTACAAACCTTCTGTAAAACTGCATCCGCCAACAAAAAATGAATTAGAATACTTTCTTAAAAATAAAAAAATTGATGTCATGATGGTTTCTGAAACTCACTTGACCTCAAGAAATACGTTTAAAATCGAGATAGATCTTGTGGAGGTTCTGCCATTTTGATAAAAACCCGAATCAAACATTACTTAATGTGTGATCATCGTGAAGATTATCTGCAAGTAACGAATATTTGTGTTGAAGAGCTAAATCGAAACACAGTAATTTCATCTTTATACTCTCCACCCAGATTCTCAATATCAGAAAGCATATATTGTGAATATTATAAATTACTAGTACCCTGTTTGCTGGCCGCAGGCGATTATAACGCTAAACATACCTTCTGGATGTCACGACTTATAACACCAAAGGGTCGTGTTCTGTTTAATACAATCTATTAAATGGATTTAAATGTGGTCGCGAGCGGATAACCAACATATTGGCCTACTGATCAGCAAAAATTCCAGATGTCATCGATTTCGGCGTGGTTAAAAACATCCCCACAGAAACTATTCATGTTGAAGCTTCCTTAGAATTATCTTCCGATCACACAACTACAATTGGTACTATATCGAACCAATATATATTGGATCTCCGTCAGGTTACTTAGCGACGTCAGTCACACAAATAAATTGGTTAAAATATAAAAAATGTCTCAGCGCCCATTGCACAGAATATATTCCGCTTAGAACACCGGAGAATGCGGATCTCTCTATTGCTAATTTTGACAGTTATCTTAAACTAGCTGTTCAACATTCCAGCGTTATCCCCAAAAAAATCAAAAATAATAAAATATATTCTACAGATGTTGAGCGGCTCTTGACTGAAAAATGGAGATTCCGAAGAGAGTGGCAACTATACACATCCCCGCAACTTAATAATTTATTAAAAGTGTGCACAAAAAGGCTAAGAAAGTTACTACAGATCCAGAAAAGGGTTTCTCTAGAAAAATATCTTAAGGAACTTGATGCAACTCCACAATCAGACTACTCATTATGGCGAGCAGCTAGAAATCTAAAAAGGCCAGTTATATCTAAGCCACCATTAAGAAACTTGAATGGTAGTTGGGCAAGAAACGAAATTGAAAAAGGAAATCTGTTTGTTTATCATTTGAAAACCGTATTTACCCCAAATATATGTCACGATATATCAGTCGAGTTACCGCCTGTTAATGTTAGAGCAGCTATTCCCCTAAGATTTGAGATAAGAGAAATAGAAAAGGCTATTTATGACTTAAACACTAAGAAGGCACCTGGCATGGTGAAATTACTAGAAAGTGGCAGCACTTGGAGTTGTTGTACAACAATACAACAAAAACAGGCAAATTTGTTTGTGTAAAATAGTCCATTCATGGTGAAATTACTAGAAGGTGGCAGCCAAGGCGAATTAACTACAGGTGGTGTCGAAACGGCATCTGAGTTTGACAGTTCGAGCTTATTTGTTTTGATTTGTTAGTGTTTTGCTAATAATGGTTGACATTTCGAGCTAATGGCACTAGCAATGCAATGCAAAAAACCCTATGTTGTTTCTGTTGTTTTTGGATTGTTGTAGTTCCGACACCACCTGTAGTTGAATTCGTCCATTATGGCTTAAATATACTACTAACAACATGGTCCAATCTACTGTAATATGGACCATGTTATAAGAAATTAACATGCAGTGCTGCCAACAACTGCATGATGTATACTTTTCTATAGTTTACAGTATTACACATTGGTAGTCCTGATGGTGTCCATTATTAATTGTTTATTTAAAAGTGAAAGTTTGTGAAATTTGTGAAAAAAAAATGGTAAAAAAAATAAAAATACCAAGTAAATATATTTAATAATAGCAATAATAGACTACAGGGCACGCCATAAAAGGCGATTAGTAAAAAATGAAAAATGCTTAAACTACCCATTTAGTGTACTCCACACTGTAGTGACATGGAGTACTTTTAAAACTAAACCAATTTAGTACTCCATGGAGTAGTTTAGGGACTACTTCGGTGGGTTCTATGGTCCCCTCCTAGGAGTAGTTTTGGAGTACTCCTACTCCTTTATGGACTACTCTTTACATGCATGTATGGACTAGTCTCGTTATCTGCAGGGTACAGAGACATTGAGACCTTGTATCATAGAATCTTCGGACTGGGTTAAGGCACTGAATGATATAACAACTACAACGGTATGTTTTATTTATAAGTTTTACAAATTTAGATAAAATATTATTATTTTGTTATACATATAATATATAATATTAAACGTGAACGCTCACACGTCATCAATTGGGCTATCAAGATGCCATGTGTGGCAGTGGTATTGTTTCCATATACATATTAGGAAGCAGATTTTTCTAGTCAAACGCCATCAATGGATTTAAAAAAACATCTAACCTATATCACTTCGGGTGGTGCTTTTGGTCCTGTATCTGATGTTGGTTTCGGTGTGTCATACATTATTGCCGGAGAAAATTAAATCTTCTTCCATATATCATATATGCCAGGTTTTTGCCGATATTCGTACAAACCTTGAGAAGCAAAAGAAAGATCATCCTCCGAAAAAAGCAATTGCCAATGGTACTGCAGTATTAGATGTAGAGGAATCAAAGGAGAATATATACATATATATGTGCGTAAAAATAAAGTGAGTAAAAAAACAATTATTTTTAGAAGAAACTTTGGGCAATGTTATAACAATATAAGAGTAAAATATTTAAAATACTTTAAAAGAACAAAAACTGTACAATAAACTCCATTTAGAAATGTTTAAAAAATTTTTATCTACATATTGCACTTTAGGATAAAGAGGGTATTAACTCAAAATTTGTATTTTTACTTTTTTGAAAAATTGACACGTAATATTACCGAACAATTTTTTTTTTTTTTTTTTATACCACAATTTTTTTTAATAATTTGACATTTCCTAAAAATAAACAAATAATTTTGACATAATGAATTCTCACCATGAATTGAGCAAAAAGTAATAGATTCCGTAGTGCTGCCACCTTCTAATTATTTAAAAAAAAAAATTTGTTCGGTATTATATTTAAGATCGTGAAATATAAGTTAAAAAAAGTATGTATTGTATTCTAAAAGTGTGTTTTTAGTTGTCACAAAGAAAAGAAAGAAAAGCAAACGTTTTGTTGGCCAATGACGAATGAAGAAGTGGAAGGAATGGCAGTTTTTCTACTTTAACTGCAGTTTTTTAATCGCTGACTATAAACGTCAAATACGTAAAAAAAATTCATCAGTAGTTATAAATGTGTAAAGCATGTACTGTAAGATTATGGGTTACCTGTTTTTACCCGAATGTCAATTTTTGTATTACCTCGTATCTTCTAAGCTAAGGCTGGATGTTGACATTTGAGATATCATTAGACCAGTCTTAAAAACCTAACAACCGTACCTAAACAAGAGCGGAAAGCGTTTTCCAGCTGTCAAAAATTCACATGTCCACACAATTTGTATGAAGCATCCCTAAATAGCGCGGCGTCAACGCTTTATATTTGGAAAATCCGATTTTGACAGCGCGCTTAATGGTTGGCCGCTATTCTTAATAAATAATGGCAATTCAGATATTTTTGTCCGTCTAGCGGTTTTTTCTCTTCTTTTTATTTCTATTATGTGGGTTCTATTAAACAAGAAAGTTAACAATACTGTTTGTGACGACACAACGTTGACGCTTTTGTTTAGGTATGGCATATCAGCGTAAAAGCTTAGCTTAGGAAAACGTTCCGCCTTCCGCTCTTATTTAGGTACGGCTGTAAGTGTCCTTGTTTGAAATGTCTGATTTTCTAAAAAAAATATTTTATATAGTATAGTTACATTGAATTGTTATCTTTATCAGAACTTATTTTAAAATCAAGAAAGACTGCGGTGATTTTTAATAAAATTTAACGGAGAATCTCCATCTATTTAAATTTCACCCGATTTTAAGAAATAATAAATTGGTTTAAAAGGGTGAATAAAATGACCATTTGGTTATCCTAAATTATTAATTGTGTTACAGACTTTCCTCTCTTAGGGGATGAGAGAAGGAGAAGTCTGTAACTGCAACGAATCTTTGTTTACTCCAAGGAATAATTTAAAGTAGTTGCAGGTTAAGAGATACAGACATTATAAAGGTAAGTATTACTTGATGGGACAGTAGAACGAATTCACTTATGCTTACCCTGGGAATGATTATCTGCTGTGAGGGAAGAGACCAATATCGCTTTTCAATTCAAATGCAAGGGTTTATTGAAGGTAAAATTAAATTTCATAAACAATTTAAATGAGTATTAAGGTGTTAAATTTCATAAACAATTTAAATGAGTATTACAGTATTAAATTTCAATAAAATAGAATGACAATTATAGGACACTGGGATCAAACTTCTGCTGCTGACGGTTGTTAAAAAAGTAATGGGAAGAAGTTTCTCATGACACGCGCCTTAAGCTTCGCCCATCTTGTTTTTTATTCTCCAAAGCCAGGCTTGGAGAGTACTAAAACGCGCCTACAATTCTCATTCACAATAGCGGTTACAAGCATTTCAATCAGCTTATAATTCAAGATTTCAATGATTGAAATGCCTGACCGTTACTAATCACAAGTGACTTTTAAATTGTACACTTATACACAATGTATTCAGTTGCAAAAACGATTAAAATTATCTAGGTCTGAGTAAAGTTAACAAATAACAAATTCAATATATACGTATATTTCCTGTAGTGTCCAATGCAGATTGGACAAAGGGTTTTTAAAAAATAAAATAAAAGTATTAGTTCAAATAGAGATGTTTGTTTTTTCTATTGGATAAAATTATTTGAATTCTTCGAGTAATTCGAATAATTTAAAACTTTATTCGATTAATCGAGCAATTTTAAAATTCAAAAAACGAATAATTCCTTACTCGAACAAAACCAAAAGTCGAATAATTGGATACTCTAGTATTAACTCAAAATTTAAACATTTTCAGTAGAAGTAAAACAATTTTTAATTTAATTTTAAAGGCATATGAAAAATAATTTTTAAACCAATTGTTTCATTACAAAAATGTAGACAAAATAGCACGATATTTTTACAGCGGGTAGATATGAATATTACGTGTCAATTTTTCAAAAAATTAATAATACAAATTTTGAGTTAATACCCTCTTTATGATAAAGTGCAATATGTAGATAAAAATGTTTTAAACATTTCTAAACGGAGTTTATTGTACAGTTTTTGGTCTTTTAAAGTATTTTAAATATTTTACTCTTATTTTGTTATAACATTGCCCAAAGTTTCTTCTAAAAATAAAATTTTTTTACTAACTAAACACTTTTTATTTTAGAAAACCAGTTGTACACTTTATTTTTACGCACATACATATGTATATATTCTCCTTTGATTCCTCTACATCTAATATTGCAGTACCATTGGCAATTGCTTTTTTCGGAGGATGATCTTTCTTTTGCTTCTCAAGGTTTGTACGAATATCGGCAAAAACCTTGCATATATTAGCTGATATATGGAAGAAGATTTAATTTTCTCCGGCAATAATGTATGACACACCGAAACCAACATCAGATACAGGACCAAAAGCACCACCCGAAGTGATATACATAGGTTAGATGTTTTTTAAATCCATTGATGGCGTTTGACTAGAAAAATCTGCTTCCTAATATGTATATGGAAACAATACCACTGCCACACATGGCATCTTTATAGCCCAATTGATGACGCTCACAAGCGTTCACGTTTAATATACTAAATTATTTATAATAAAATTATCGGGCATGTTCTGACAATCGCAAAACGCTTAACATTGGCGATTCTGACTTAAAATCGCAAATTAGGTGTTCTGTAAATCGCAATAGCAAAAAGTTTGGCGACTTAAAATTACAAAAGAAGACTAGAATATTTGTAAGAAACTATAGCATATCGCAAGCTAAACGGACGAGTTAAGGAACACCATAAAATAAATTTGGCGTTTTGCGATTTCAAATCGTGCGATTGTCAGAACATGGCCATATATGTATAACAAAATAATATTTTATCTAAATTTGTAAAACAAATAAATAAAACATACCGTTGTGGTTGTTATATTAGGGTGGTCGTTAACTGTATGGAGCATATTTTTTTCTATTTTTTCAAGCTCTTACCCTCCAATTCGGTGGGTATTGATAAAAGACGACACCAAAAAGAGTTTAAGGACAATCGGCGAAGGCTAAACTGTCCCTCACGTCCGCCAAAGTTTGAGAAAAATCGTTAACTCTGACTTTTATGCCTCATAACTTGGAAAATATTAATTTTACATAAACATCGTTTACAAAGGAGATGTTATTAGTGAAGTTTCTAACAACTTTTGTCTGAACAAGTTTTCTCTAAATCTCATATTTAACTAAAAGTATCCAAAAAAAGAGCAAACAGTAGCATTAATGCGAATTTTTTCTTAAGAACAATTTTTTCTTACACACGTCAGTTCAACTTCAATATTGCGTTTGTGTGCGTTTGCCTACAAAAAAAAAGTCAAACGCATATAATTTGTTTCTACCGTACCTACCCGCTTTATCCATATCTTAAGGGGGCTCCCATACAAAATTGTCAATACATTCTAGAAATATATTGAAGAAAAATCCCATAACTGCCAAGGAATCGCCCCTAGCGATACAAAATGTACGACGGACCTTCATTAGTTTTTTGTGCCTAACATATTCTTAAAAAATACTTGCCATATACCTCCAACCCTTAGAGGGGCTCCTTTACAAATATGGCGGTTTAATGAATATCTTAAACTTGGACCGATCCCACTTTATTTTTTATCCCCATCACTTGTTTGTAACATAACTAACAGCTATCTCTATTCCTTAAGGGGGTTCACATAGAAAATTTGCAATACAGACCAGGAATATATTGAAGAAAAAGCCCCATAACTGCAAAAGGATAAAATATATGACCGACCTCCATTAGTTTTTTGTTTTTAACATTTTCCAAAAACAAACTTGCCCTTAATCTCCACTCCACTTTGAGTGCCTCGGTAGGCTAGCTGGTAGCGAGCTAGTCTATCAGCGCAGAGGTTGCGGGTTCGATTCCCGCCAGAGGCTCTGGTTTCTTTCCTGCAGACAAGCATAGAGCTTCGCGGGATTAGCTTAGGAAATTTAAAAAAAAAAAAAAAAAAAAACTTTTTAGGGAGGCTCCCATACAAATATTGCTTTTTATGAAGTTCTTAAATTTAATGGAAATTTTTCGTCTTTTGTGAAAAAATCAAAAGTTGTGAACAGATTTTAATCACTTATGGCTTTTTTTTTGTTTGTTTGCAAAGTTCGTTTTTTATATGTTTAAAAAAAATTATAACAACAGCTGCACATTCCTTTTTTTTATGATTTTTTAAAGAACAAAAATTTTGAAATTTTGCTAAAAAATTATTTATTTTTTGCTAAAAAAATTAAGTTTCTAAAATGACGGCGCATATAAGAAAAACCTTTAGGTTATTACCTTTTAAAGGTAATTTTGTCGCAGAATTTCGATTTTATTAGTTTATTCAATAAACTAAACCGTTTTTGAGTAACGCGAATATATGTTGTGCAACTGTATATCTCCAAAACAAAAGCTAACCTAAAAAAACGGATACCACCACTGGATTCAGCGTACCCGAATAAGGTTAAAACACCAGTTGCCCGGCTGGTCTGATTTTTTTTTTTTTTTTAAAATAAATAATAAAAATTGTTTTCAACAAAATTAAAGATACGTGATTCATAGAAAATGCGTTTCTTTAATATATTAAAAATTTTGTGTTTTATAGTGGTTTTATTCGATATTTTTTAGTTTATTTTGTTTAATAAGAGATTAGAGAAAAACTTGTTAAGAACTATTCTACAAAATTAACATTTTATAAGTTATGAAACATAAAAGTCAGATTTCATGTTAAATATAATTTTTCTCAAACTTTGGTGGGCGTGAGGGGCGGCTTAGCCTTCGCCGATTTTTTTGCGTTGTTTTTTTATAAATACCCACCAAATTGGCGGGTGAGACCTAAAGAAATCCAACTTTTGATTTTAACGGTCACCCTATTGTTATATCCTTCAGAAGATTCTCAATGTCTCTGTAGGACCTTTGCTTAATAGACGTCTCATTGAAGTCTTATAAGCTAAAGAGAAACGTTTAGCATCACGATATTAAGCTAATTGTAAAGTCACTTGTATAAAAGCATCCGGTGAAAGACGATATTTCTTCATGGAACCTCTACCATATTCCTCTTGTACTAAAATTCTTAGATCATATCCTGTTGGAAAGATATTAGAAATTAGCACTTTTTGTTTTTTACGACATTCTTTGAATAACACTTACATTTATTTGCATCTAAAAAATTAAATTTATTACAAATGATTTAAGTATATCACGTTTATTTTGTAAAGACGACTGTACACGATATGTTTTTGTCATCTGACATGTCAAATTTCCCACTGCAAAATACATATGTACATGTCGTGTGTTACCTTTTTAACTTTGCTTCTGTAACCCTACGTTTCCACATGCAATTAATTACTTGCAAGTTGTGTATACGTATTATCAACGAAAAATCGACAAAACAGCCGATTGGCTGAACCCTACAGATAATTTTGGACTACGTGGTTCATTGTGGCTTAAATGGACTACTTACAACATGGTCCAATCTACTGTAAAATGGACCATGTTAAATTAACATGCAGTGCTGCCACAAACTGCATGATGTATACTTTTTTATAGTTTACAGTATTACACATTGGTAGACCTGATAGTGTCCATTATTAATTGTTTATTTAAAAGTGAAAATTTGTGAAATTTGTGCAAAAAAAGGTAAAAAAAATTTAAAAAAAACTAAATATAATCAAAAGTAATTTTTGGGAATACAAAATTTTAATATAAAAGATTTTGTTATTCGTGCTTAATTAATTAATGCATAGGACTAGCTTATCCCATCAACAATAAATTTCAAGTGTTTTTATCAAGAATAAAAACTGGGAATTAAGCACGAATAACAAAATCTTTTATATTAATAGTAAATATATTTTATAAAAGCAATAATAGACTACAGAGCACGCCATAAAAAATGAAAAATGCTTAAGCTACCCCTTTAGTGTACTCCATAATGTAGTGACATGGAGTACTTTTAAAACTTACCCACTTTAGTACTCCATGGAGTAGTTTAGGGACTACTTCGGTGGGTTATATGGTCCCCTCCTAGGACATCGTAATGTTAAATGGACCACCTTTTACCCATATATTTGGAGTAGTTTTGGAGTACTCCTACTCCTTTATGGACTACTCTTTACATGCATGTATGGACTAGTCTCGTTATCTGCAGGGAAAGTACAAAAATTGTGTGAGTGTTAGTAAAAAAGTGTGAGTGTATTGAGTTTTTCGGACTTGTACTTGCATGTGGAAACGGGGGGTAAAAGTCAGATGCAAAGTCATCTGACAACATTTCAATTAGGGCGTGCTCTTTTTTCTTCTGACATACCATGTGACATCAGAAATCTATGCCGGGAAGAAACCATCAGCGGCTTCCACTATTGACGGAATCATTAGCCGGCTGAAGTTAATTTTTTACAATACCGAGATATGTTTGATCACCTTACCATTGAATAGAATTTCTGTGAATATCTATCTATCTATCTATATACATATGGGGGATTTCATGTCAAGTGACCCAATTTTGAAATCGATGTCTTCCGATTTGGATGAAATTTGCACCAAGGTTAGTCCTATTGGATAGTAGTTTAGACACAAATTTTCAACAAGATCGGTCTAAAAGTTTCTGAGTTAGTGGGGGTCAAAATTTGACATTTTGGCCATACAGGTGTTCTTTCTTATCCATGTAACTTATTACCTATTGGTGTTAGCAAAATTTGTCCCAAGTAGCTTCGATAGCTATTTGATCCATCTTTTGAAAAAAATTTTTTTTGTTTTTTTAAAAAATTTTTTTTATTTTTTTTTTTTAAATTTAAAACTTTTTTTTATTTTTTTTTTTAGCGGGTATGTTTTTTTTTTTTTTTTTTTTGTTCAAAAGAAAGCTTATGTCTTTTCCTTTAAGGTAGTTTTGGTCCCTTTTTGGGATGCGAGCGGCTTATGTATAAAAAAAAATAATTTCTAACTCTAGACAAGGGTTTTTCAATTTTTAGCATATGCAGTGTTCTTTCTCATCCATTTAACTTATTAGCTATTAGTGTTAGCAGAATTTGTCCCAAGTAGCTTCGATAGCTATTTGATCAATATTCTGAAAAATTTTTTTTTTGTTTTTTTAAAACTTTTTTTTTTAAATTTAAAATTTTTTTTTTAAATGTAAAATTTTTTTTTTATATTTTTTTTTATCCGGAATGTTTTTTTTTTTTTTTTTTTTTGTTCAAAAGAAAGCTTATGTCTTACCCTTTAAGGTAGTTTTGGTCGCTTTTTGGGATGCGAGTGGCTTATGTATAAAAAAAATTATTTCTAACTCTAGACGAGGGTTTTTAAATTTTTAGCATATGCACTATTTTGAATTTTTTCCTATTTGTGTTTAAGTGTTTCTAAAGCCTTAAAAATAAAACGTTTGCAAAGAAACTAGACAAATTAACCTTTCCGACGGTATGTTACAAACCCAATTACTATTTTATACCTTCGATACTATAATGCCCACAATATGTTAATCCCAGGAATAAAATCACTTTTTTTCTGTAGAAATGTTGACAAATTAAATTCTTTTTATTAATTTGTAATAATAATTAAATTAATATATAATTATAATAATAATTTCTAATAATAATAATAAAAATATAAAGATAAATAATTTAATAAAATAATTAGTATTGTGGTTATTTTGTTGAACTATTTATGGTTTTTAATCCAAATTTTTAATAATTTTAATTAGGCTTAAGATCATTAAATTTAATTTTCATTAATGAAAGATTATCAATAACAATTTTAATTAATTTTCATGTTGTAAAATTCCTTTCTTCATAAAAATAATTTAATGAAAATTAAATTTAATGAACTTAAGCCTAAATTTTTTATACATAAGCCACTCGCATCCCAAAAAGCGACCAAAACTACCTTAAAGGGTAAGACATAAGCTTTCTTTTGAACAAAAAAAAAAAAAAAAAAAAAACATTCCGGATAAAAAAAAATATAAAAAAAAAATTTTACATTTAAAAAAAAAATTTTAAATTTAAAAAAAAAAGTTTTAAAAAAACAAAAAAAAAATTTTTCAGAATATTGATCAAATAGCTATCGAAGCTACTTGGGACAAATTCTGCTAACACTAATAGCTAATAAGTTAAATGGATGAGAAAGAACACTGCATATGCTAAAAATTGAAAAACCCTTGTCTAGAGTTAGAAATTATTTTTTTTTATACATAAGCCGCTCGCATCCCAAAAAGGGACCAAAACTACCTTAAAGGAAAAGACATAAGCTTTCTTTTGAACAAAAAAAAAAAAAAAAAAAACATACCCGCTAAAAAAAAAAATAAAAAAAAGTTTTAAATTTAAAAAAAAAAAATAAAAAAAATTTTTTAAAAAAACAAAAAAAATTTTTTTCAAAAGATGGATCAAATAGCTATCGAAGCTACTTGGGACAAATTTTGCTAACACCAATAGGTAATAAGTTACATGGATAAGAAAGAACACCTGTATGGCCAAAATGTCAAATTTTGACCCCCACTAACTCAGAAACTTTTAGACCGATCTTGTTGAAAATTTGTGTCTAAACTACTATCCAATAGGACTAACCTTGGTGCAAATTTCATCCAAATCGGAAGACATCGATTTCAAAATTGGGTCACTTGACATGAAATCCCCCATATATAAAAATGAAAAATGTTTGTATGTTTGTATGTGTGTTTGTTTGTTGGCTTATAGACTCCTAAACTACTGAACCGATTTTCCTGAAATTTTTACAGATACATCACGTGAGCCCTAAAAATAAAATAGGCTCCTTATTTTTTCGATAGGGGCAGGGGAATTGGTATCCCCCATAGGATGCCAATATTAATTATCGCATATATTAAGATCCGCTGCACGCATTATGCAGAACTTTTGGTAGTAAGATCTTCTGAGCCCCAAAATTAAAATAAAATAGCAGCGGGGGAAGTGGAATCCCCCATAGGACGCCAATGTTTAACATCGCATATCTAAAGAACTGTAATAGTGAGAATGTTCAAACTTTCTAGAAGTCACTCTTATGGTATACAACACTTTTGAAAATTACAATAAAGCGGGTAGGCGCAGGGGGGGAAATACCTCCCATAGGATGCATATATTAAATATCGCTCAACTGAAGAATTATTAAAGGGAGAGTCTTCAAAAGTGGTTAAAGCTATTATTATAGTAAACTATAAATTTCAATATACAAATGGGCGGGGTAGACGGGGGAGGAGCAGTACCCCTCATAGATAGCAATATTAATAAGAGCCGCTGCACGCATTTTGTTGAACTTTTGGTAGTAGGATCTTCTGAGCCCCAAAATTAAAACAAAATAGCGGCGGGGGTAGTGGTACCCACCATAGGACGCCATTGTTTAATATCTCATATCTTAAGAACTGTTATAGTGAGAATGTTCAAACTTTGCAGAAGTCTCTCTTATGGTATACAACACTTTTGAAAATAAAAATAAAGCGGGAAGGCGCAGGGGGAAATACCTTCCATAGGATGCATAAATTAAATATCGCTCAACAGAAGAACTAATAAAGGGAGAGTCTTCAAACATGGTTACAGCTACTACTATGGTAAACTATAAATTTCAATATAAAAATGGGCGGGGTAGACAGAGGAGGAGCAGTACCCCTCATAGATAGCAATATTAATAAGAGCCGCTGCAAGCAATTTGTTGAACTTTTGGTAGTAGGATGTTCTGAGCCCCAAAATTTAAACACAATAGCAGCGGAGGAAGTGTTACCACCCATAGGACGCCAATGTTTAATATCGGATATCTTAAAAACTATTAAAGTTAGAATATTCAAACTTTGTAGAAGTCACACTTATGGTATACTACACTTTTGAAAATAAAAATAAAGCGGGAAGGCGCAGGGGGGAAATACCTTCCATAGGATGCATATATTAAATATCTCTCAACTCAAGAACTATTAAAGGGAGAGTCTTCAAACGTGGTTAAAGCTACTATTATGGCAAACTTTAAATTTCAATATAGAAATGGACAAAGGAGGAGCAGTACCCCTCATAGATAGAAATATAATTTAGAGCCGCTGCACTCTTTTTATTAAACTTTTTGTAGTATGATCTTCTGAACCCCAAAATTAAAATAAAATAGCAGCGGGGAAATGTTACCCCCCATAGGACGCCAATGTTTAATATCACATATCTTAAGAACTGTTATAGTAAGAATGTTCAAACTTAGTAGAAGTCACTCCTATGGTATACTACACTTTTGAAAATAAAAATAAAGCGGGAAGGCGCAGGGGGGAAAACCTTCCATAGGATGCATATATTAAATATCTCTCAACTGAAGAAGTGGTTTAAGCAGTGTAGCGAAGCGCACCGGGTTAAGCTAGTATACATATATAAAAAACGTTTTATTATAAAATCCTAAATTGGTATCTTTGAATGTTCAGATGGCTAAACTATTTTACGGCGCAAATAAAAATTTTCATGGCGGCAGCAAGCTACTTTAAAACCGAGCACTACCTCGGTTTCTGCAATAACAATGCGGAAAAAACAGAGACAATGTCAGAAGCAAATTACATGTACGTTTGTGGCCGAATATTATAAACCTTATGTAAAACAGCGATTTTGACAGATGTGCACAATTACATGTGACTTGAAAATTTGACATGTCAGATTACAAAAACATGTCGTCTATATGCTCCTTAAGGAATGACGTTTCATTAACAATAATATTTTTGTGTGGTGAAAATCCATATTTTTGACATAATGGACTATTTTACACAAACAAATTTGCCTGTTTTTGTTGTATTGTTGTACATCAACTCGAAGTGCTGCCACCTTCTAGTAATTTCACCATGACCATGGTTTTTTTCATTTAAAATACTTGTGGTGAATTTCTTTTCCTTAAAACCGGGCTGCCAGGTACTTTTTTTCCTTGTCCCCAAAAAATTTTTAAAAAAATCCCCCAACTAAAAAACAAAAACTTTAAAAGTTAATATTTTTTTTTTTGTTTTTTTTTGACTAAATTTTAAATCTTGTTATTTAAAAATTTAAATTTTGCAATATTTATATTTTATTAGCAATATAACACAAAAACAGTTCTACTGTTACGATTAAAAAAAATGTATAATAAATAATAGATTTTGTACTTAAGTGTAAAACGACAGCCTTTTTTGAGTAAATTATAATAGTTATATATAAATATAAAAGTATCAAAAACTGACAACTAAAAGAAATCAGAACTGCTTAAAATGTTTTGTGTTAGCTAGCGCAAATCAATATTCAACAATTAGTTTTGTTGTGGGCTCCATATTCATCTCAAGTTTCACACTGTGTCCAATAAATTTTAACTATTGCGACGGTTTATTTTGACCTACGTTGTTCATTATTCGAATGGCGAAAAGCAATAGTAAAGTATAATTTTGTTATGTTTGTATGCAAAATTTGCTCCATAAGCAAAAATTGTCATATGTAGCAATATAATGTTCAATGAACCTAAAAAATGTGGATGTAGACCAAAGTCGATGCTGAATATCTCAGATTCTATACGAAATATCAAAAAATGGATTTTGGAATATGAAAGAGAACATTGATGCCATATATTATCCATTCCTAACTCATTTTTCAAAAATGGCGTGTAGGCTAAAAAAATAATCACCTGACGATTTGCCGTCTCAATTCTAGCAACAAAATGCCTTTTGTTTTTTCTATTGATTCATTGTTGTAGTACTGAGGTCACTTTGTTTAAGCTTCGTACAGACGATGGTCAGATCTTACAATACTGGTAGGCAGCGTTGCTTAAATTAAAAAGTTTGTGCGATTTTTAATGAAGCATTTTAGCAATTGTGCAGCATTAAAAATGTTAATTTAAGCTTCGTACAGACGATGGTCAGATCTTACAATATTGGTAAGCAGCGTTGCTTAAATTGAATTTAAATTGGCTAAAATGTCTTACAACTGTGTGAACATTGTAAGCTCATTTGTATTTGTAGAAGTGCAAAATTAGTGCATCTGACAATCGCACCATTGTCAGAAAAATATTGCTGTTGCCAACGCCTGCTTACAATATTGTAAGATCTGACCATCGTCTGTACGAAGCTTTAGCTGCAAAATTTTCTTTAAGCTCTTACCATTTTTTTAAGCATTTATATAAAATGTTTCTAGTTTTTTAGAATTATTTAAAAAAATGAAGAATAGGTTTATTGATCTAACTTAAGTTTTTTAAATATTATAATAAATTTTGACTAAAAATAGTTGTACTCGAAATGAAATTTCGTATGAAAATAGGTAATTCTTATTTTAAGAAATATCTTACCAGTCTTTTAAAAAAATAGAATATTAAGGGAATATCAGAAGTGACCTCATCATGTTAATTGTTAAAATTATTTAATATTACGATATAAAAGTGTAAAGAAATTTATTTATTTATTTACAAGACGATGACCCTGCATGTTTGTGCGATTTTTAATGAACTTTTAAGTAGTGTGACCATATTGAAATTTTTTAAGGTAAATCCAGCACCAAAAACTTAGATTTAGCTGCAAAATTTTTTTATTTGGTTTATCTTCTTTTGATTAATTTTTAAAGTTGGAAGGAATAGTCTCAGCTATTAAACTATAATTTTTTTTATAAAATAAATTTAACGCAATCAATAAAGACTCTTTTTTTAATATATAAAAAAATAATCTGGTCTAAATAAATAATATAAATTCTTTTAAATCGAAATGGATATAAAACCGTTTGTATTTTGTTTTTATCAGAGGGCCTTCCAATTTCAAACTTAACCAACTGTGTTATTTATATCTAATGCTATATTAAATCTACCTAAATACTTGTTTAAATAATGTTATTTATTTTATTTATTTAAGTCTATCGATTTAAATACGTACAGACTATAATTTAATTACAAACAATATTATTAGTTTATGTATTAAAAAATAAGATAATACTACGTTTAATGACACTGGCACTCAAAGAAAAGTCAACTAAATCATACATTTCATTAAAATCTTTACATATTCTCCGAAAAGGATCAGAATTTGCATAGTTTGTGTGAACGGCCTGAACTAACGTTACCATTAAGCAAATTAACTAAAAACGCAATGTTAAGCATTTTTCTTCGGCTTACTAGTGATGGTAATATAACGCGTGCAAGTCTTACAGAGTAAGATGGAAGTAATTCAGAAGGATTCCAAGTTGAGTTTCCTAAGCAGAACAATAAAAATTGTTTTTGGACAGATTCTATTCGGTTTATGTGAACATCATAGTCAGGATCCCAGATAATAGAGCCATATTCGATGATAGGTCTTACCAAAGATGTATATAACAGCTTTGTAATCATAGGATCAGTGAACTTCTTAGCCCAATGTTTTATAAAGGCAAGTACACCACGAGCTTTATTTATAGTTGATGTAATGTTTTTTATAAGATCTAATTTCGGATCAAGTAAAACACCAAGATCCAAAATCTCTTTAACTAATTCAATTTGGCAGTCACCCAAAGTATAGGTACCCAGAGGATTCTATTTTCTACAAAAGCGCATATGTGAACGCGTATTTTACATTTTCAACATCTTCCATGCGTTCCTCCGAAATGTATGCAAGTGTATAATAACACATCTGCCAAATGAAAATAGCGTACAATGTTCACACAGTTGCAAAACATTTTTAGTCAATTTTAATAACAACTGCTCATACATTCACAGATTATCTATATTCAATAAATATTTATTCAACATTTTTTATTTTTCGAAGTTATTCTATGAGCTAAATTTCAGTTATGTATTTTATAAAGCTTTTTGTAATAGTTTTATTCCTTAATATTTTAGGAATGACTTTTATACACTACCAGACTATTATATTGTATTTTCTTGTTACATTTTACCTTAGCTATCCTTTGGATAGCAATGAAGTATATTGTATGTACAGAAAAATGTACAATTATTAGACACCAGCAGAAT
The DNA here is from genome assembly GCA_963931875.1 of Pollenia griseotomentosa. Taxonomy (NCBI): domain Eukaryota; kingdom Metazoa; phylum Arthropoda; class Insecta; order Diptera; family Polleniidae; genus Pollenia; species Pollenia griseotomentosa. Next base: position 165,710,321 of record OZ007560.1, read on the forward strand.
GTAATGCACTTTCTGGCCCGCTACGGCCTTCGTCAGCATTCTTTGTGTCACACTGGATAGTGATACTTTTTAAATTGAATGTATTTAACTCAAAAATTTTTAACACAAATAAACTGGGAATTATTTCCTTTCGTAGGTTACTTTATATTATATTCAGTTATGTATTTTATAACTGAAATTTAGCTCATAGGATAAATTCGAAAAATAAAAAATGTTGAATATAATATAAAGTAACCTACGAAAGGAAATAATTCCCAGTTTCTATTCAATAAATATATTTCATAAAAAAACAAACTAGTTTAACCGAATTCAGTATCCTCTGAACAAAACATTGGTGACCCCGACGTGATATTTTTCCTCTGTTTGTTAACTAGCCCTGCAGAAGTTGTAACCAAGTCCAAGAACTTGTGTTATAAGTTGAAAAACTTGTCCTGGTGGCACTACCTGACAAGTCTGTTACAAAATTCAAACAACGATCAGCAACTTAGCTGACCAGTTCAACAAAATCCTTTTATAGGATCATACATCAATTGAGATAAAAACTCGCTACACTTTGTGAACAACACAATGACCACCCCGATGGATCAACTCGCTACAGCCCAGCACTCGACAGCAGAAGTCATTCAAAATCTTATCAGGAACTTCAAAACGGATTCTACTTCTACTGCGGAGTTTGAAATCGTCAACAACAAAATACGATGCCTCGAGCAGCCGCCACTAGACCACGAGTATTTCACGGAAGTTTACTACGATAAAATATCGAATTTTACCACCAACTATCGGGAAATATTTGAAGCAGCTATGATGAAAGCTCCGAAGTCATCAACAACGGACACTGATCAACAGATGACCATCAGTGCTCCTCATCACCAGTAATTCAGAAGGATTCCAAGTTGAGTTTCCTAAGCAGAACAATAAAAATTGTTTTTGGACAGATTCTATTCGGTTTATGTGAACATCATAGTCAGGATCCCAGATAATAGAGCCATATTCGATGATAGGTCTTACCAAAGATGTATATAACAGCTTTGTAATCATAGGATCAGTGAACTTCTTAGCCCAATGTTTTATAAAGGCAAGTACACCACGAGCTTTATTTATAGTTGATGTAATGTTTTTTATAAGATCTAATTTCGGATCAAGTAAAACACCAAGATCCAAAATCTCTTTAACTAATTCAATTTGGCAGTCACCCAAAGTATAGGTACCCAGAGGATTCTATTTTCTACAAAAGCGCATATGTGAACGCGTATTTTACATTTTCAACATCTTCCATGCGTTCCTCCGAAATGTATGCAAGTGTATAATAACACATCTGCCAAATGAAAATAGCGTACAATGTTCACACAGTTGCAAAACATTTTTAGTCAATTTTAATGACAACTGCTCATACATTCACAGATTATCTATATTCAATAAATATTTATTCAACATTTTTTATTTTTCGAAGTTATTCTATGAGCTAAATTTCAGTTATGTATTTTATAAAGCTTTTTGTAATAGTTTTATTCCTTAATATTTTAGGAATGACTTTTATACACTACCAGACTATTATATTGTATTTTCTTGTTACATTTTACCTTAGCTATCCTTTGGATAGCAATGAAGTATATTGTATGTACAGAAAAATGTACAATTATTAGACACCAGCAGAATGTAATGCACTTTCTGGCCCGCTACGGCCTTCGTCAGCATTCTTTGTGTCACACTGGATAGTGATACTTTTTAAATTGAATGTATTTAACTCAAAAATTTTTAACACATATAAACTGGGAATTATTTCCTTTCGTAGGTTACTTTATATTATATTCAGTTATGTATTTTATAACTGAAATTTAGCTCATAGGATAAATTCGAAAAATAAAAAATGTTGAATATAATATAAAGTAACCTACGAAAGGAAATAATTCCCAGTTTCTATTCAATAAATATATTTCATAAAAAAACAAACTAGTTTAACCGAATTCAGTATCCTCTGAACAAAACATTGGTGACCCCGACGTGATATTTTTCCTCTGTTTGTTAACTAGCCCTGCAGAAGTTGTAACCAAGTCCAAAAACTTGTGTTATAAGTTGAAAAACTTGTCCTGGTGGCACTACCTGACAAGTCTGTTACAAAATTCAAACAACGATCAGCAACTTAGCTGACCAGTTCAACAAAATCCTTTTATAGGATCATACATCAATTGAGATAAAAACTCGCTACACTTTGTGAACAACACAATGACCACCCCGATGGATCAACTCGCTACAGCCCAGCACTCGACAGCAGAAGTCATTCAAAATCTTATCAGGAACTTCAAAACGGATTCTACTTCTACTGCGGAGTTTGAAATCGTCAACAACAAAATACGATGCCTCGAGCAGCCGCCACTAGACCACGAGTATTTCACGGAAGTTTACTACGATAAAATATCGAATTTTACCACCAACTATCGGGAAATATTTGAAGCAGCTATGATGAAAGCTCCGAAGGCATCAACAACGGACACTGATCAACAGATGACCATCAGTGCTCCTCATCACCAGCTAGATTAGCTCCGTCTAAAGGCGGCACATCGACAAACTCTAATTCATTGGTAAGAAGACAAAACGTCATGATGGCATCCCTCAAACGGCTAATCAGCACGGACCCATCAGCAACAAACATGGAGCTTAAAGAAAATTTGTGGGTACAAATTCGAGATTTGCATTTCGCAATTTGGGAGGCCAGCGATGATCCACTACAAGAAGGGTGCAACATGGATACCTTCACTGATCTGGAAAAATTAATATTTGAAAACTTAAAGCTGTATTCACGAGGACCACAGCAAGGTGGCGAGATCGTGCAACCCAACGTTCTTCCGCTACCAAATTCAGTGGGGATTATGTAAAGTGGAGAGCTTTTTCTGACCTATTCTAGCAACTAGTGGATAGTCAACAACTCCCAAAGGTACAAAAATGTGGTATCTGAAGTAAAATTAAGGACGCGAGGCTGAAAAACTGGTCAGCGATCTTTCAGCAACAGCAGATAACTACACCACAGCTTGGAGGCTATTACAAGAGCGCTATGATAATCATCGTATTATTGTAACAACCACAATGCAACAGCTATTGGATCAACCAAATGCAGAACCTTCTGCGTTATGACACTATGAAGGAAGGTTTACACGCATTGATCAATATCGGAATTGATACTGCATCTTGGGTCCCAATGCTCCTCCACATATTGATAAAAAAAAAAAACTGGATCGAAGATCACACGTTCTATTGAGAGGTCAATTGTGAACCCCAAAGCGATACCACAAATAACACATTTCTTGGCGTTTCTTGAAACGCGCTTTCAAACTTTGGAAGCAATGAGCTACAAGGAGAAATCCTTAAACGTATCCGTATCTGCGGCCTCAACTCAACAAGGTAAAGGTACCTGCTCACTGTGTAAAACGAGCCATCATCCACTTTATCGCTGCCAAAAATTCCAAGAGTTATCTCCATCAAGGCGCCTTACTCACGTTCAAAAACAAGGGCTATGTGTAAACTGTTTAAGGGCAGGGCACTCGTCCATATCCTGCATGTCAGGATCATGCACCAAATGCAAGAAAAAATATAATTAACTACAGCATCTGGAAGACAATAATCACCAAACTAGAACAATTAAGAGCGTTTCAGAGATGACAGCATCAGCTACGACAACTGAAGTTGAGCCAGCAACAAATCAGTTATCTGACGCAGCTTCACTAGCAACAGCACACATCCAATTAAACAATTCATATGTTTTACTCAGCACAGCAATGGTAAAGATTAAAACTGAAGGAACCGAAATTGAATGTCGCGCTTTGCTTGATTCAGGCTCTCAAGTCAACTTAATTACAGAACGTTTAGTACAACGGCTCCGCATTTCAAGACAGCCATCATATATCAACCTGAATGGGATCGGTAACACTAACACCACAACTCAACATCGCGTAAATGTATCTTTGCACTCTCGACTCAACGGCTTCTCAACCTGACTGGATACACTTGTTCTACCTCGCAGCATAGCACCCTAACCATCACAGTTCATTGATATTGAGGACTGGCCACTACCGAAGAACCTTATGTTAGCAGATCCCGGTTTTAACCAAACAAAATCGATATCTTACTAGGCGCAGAGCATTACCATTAGCTACTGGCAATCGGACAAATAAAGTTTTCTGAAAAGCTTCCAATCCTACAAAACACTTTACTGGGTTGGATTGTAGCAGGAAGAATACACGGAGAACATCCAGCTAATGCAACATGCGGAATACTAACATCAGATGAAGATCTTGAAGCATCAATCAATCGGCTCTGGGAATTAGAGGATATTACAACAACTGAAAACCCGCTATCAACATCAGAAAGGTTATGCGAAGAACATTTTGCAGGAAATACAACAACAAATAATCATAATCAGTTTGTAGTAAGAATACCATTTTGCAAAAATCCTAATGCTCTAGGCGAGTCTAACGGTATTGCACTTAATCGATTCCTTGCTCTTGAACGCCGGCTACAAAAAAATCCTGAATTAAAGGCCAAATACACCGAATTCATGAACGAATACGAATCAATGGGACACATGCCAAAATGGGAACCAACATCCACAGCCTACTACATCCCACATCATTGCGTGTTGAGACCCGAAAGTTCAACCACTAAGCCCAGGGTGGTATTTGATGCCTCGGCTAAAACCTCGTCAGGATACTCATTAAACGATCTGATGTACACAGGGCCAACGTTACAAAGTGAGTTACTGTACATTTTACTAAGATTTCGAATGCCAAGATTCGTGTTTACCACGGACATTGCAAAAATGTACAGACAGATCTTAGTGGCTCCCGACGATCGCCAGTACCAACTTATTATTTGGAGGAAGAACACTACGGACCCTAGTACATATTACAAACTCAACACAGTGACATATGGCACCAGAGCTGCTCCATATTTGGCAACCAAATGCCTCCAGCAAATAGCCAAAGAAAATGCTACTAGATACCCTCTCGCGTCCAAAACTTCGAGAGTAACAAGATTGACTCGATAACCACGTTAGGGATTATTTGGCTACCAAAATATGATAAGTTAGGACTAAAGGTAAACATAAACGACATCAAAAGAATCACCAAGCATACCGTCACATCGGATCTTGCAAAACTCTTCGACCCCTTAGGCCTCCTATCACCAAGATATTTATCCAAGAATTGTGGAAACTAAAACTCGATTGGGATCAATCACTCCGTGAACACATGCATACTAAATGGATTAGTTTCCGCACAGAATTGAATGAGTTGAAGACATTGCAGCTACCAAGACCTCGTAGGCTAGCTGGTAGCGAGCTAGTCTATCAGCGCCGAGGTTGCGGGTTCGATTCCCGCCAGAGACTCTGGTTTCTTTCCTGCAGACAAGCATAGAGCTTCGCGGGATTAGCTTAGGAAATAAAAAAAAAAAAAAAAATAAAAAAAAAAAAAAAAAAAAAAAAAGTTTAAAGACTATTTATAAAAAAAAAAAAAAAAAAAAAAAAAAAAAACTTATCTTCAATGGCGGAATCCCTGAATCCGTCGAACTACATATTTTCACAGATGCTTCAGAAAAGGCATATGAAGCAGCGGCTTACATTCCATCCACTGAGAAAGACGGTTCAATTATAACACGACTACTGTGCGCAACATCCCGGGTAGCTCCACTTAAAACTCAAACCATACCTCGACTAAAACTTTGCGCTGCGGCATTTAGAGCACATCTAGCCGCAAGAATCACAAGGAACCTTCAACTAACAAGCCAAGTTTGGTACTGGATAGGCTCAGAAATTGTATTATCATGGATAAATTCACCAGCATGACTCAACACCTATGTAGCCAATCGAGTGTCAAGCATTTTACAATCAACGCAAGTAACACAGACATCTTATCACGGGGGATCGCACCCAAACGCGTCAAAGACTGCTCTTTGTGGTTCTTTGGCCCCCTATTTTTACATGGCCAAGAACTAGCTTGGCCTTCCAAATATAATCCAGCCCATGGCATTTCAACTGATCTGGAGAGAAAAGTTAAACAGTCTCTAACAATGACGTCTACGGACGCAGAATTTATATACAAAATAAACCACAAGAACTTCTTCAGACGCCTCCAGCACATCCTTGGATATGTTCTGCGCTTCATCACCCAAATCAGATGCAAGAAAGGCTTAGGGCAGAGTAAAAAATCTTTAACAACAACTGAGTTAAACAATGCTCTAAAATTGATCATAAAGCAAATGCAAGCAACGGATTTTAAACAAGAAATCCATCAACTTACTAAATACAAAGAGTTACGCGGAACAAGCAACCTAAGTAACCTGTCACCTTTTTTGTATACAGACAGTAGGAGGTCGACTTGAAGCTTCTCCATTCGACTATGACTCAAAACACCATTATCTGATCCCGTACAATGATCCAATTGCAAAACTTTTATTTGAAATGACTCATAAGGACAACAAACATTGGGTGGTACAAGCACTGCTAGGAACAGTGAAACAACGATTTTGGCCAATTAAAGGAAAAATCATGGCAAGAGCAACAATTCATCAATGGACAACCTGCACTAGGGCCAAGCCAGCTCTGCTTTAGCAAGTCATGGGAAACCTGCCATCCACTCGAGTAATGCCAGCAAGACCGTTCATTAACTCTGGAGTAGACTACTGCGGTCCAATCATAGTTCACTTCAAAAGGAGGGGCAAACGGCCACACAAGGCATACATTGCTGTCTTTTGTTGTTTCGCGACGAAGGCAGTACATCTGGAGCTGGTAAGCGATCACACCACCGACGCATTCGTTGGAGCCATCAAACGCTTTGTCGGTCGACGTGGACATTGCCAAAATCTTTATTGCGATAATGCCACAAACTTTGTGGGGCCAAGAAATAATTTGCCTGAACTATCATCCGCAATTTACTCAGATGAAGCAAAGGCAGCAATTGGGAATGCATGCAGTAAAAAGGGCATACAATTTCAGTTTAAACCACTCAGAGCGCCACATTTTGGAGGACTGTGGGAAGCTGCAGCTAAATCTGCCAAACACTTGTTAATCAGAAGGCTCGCCAATGCATCCTTAACTTATGAAAAGCTAGAAACACTGGTCATCGAGGTCGAAACGATATTAAATTGCAGACCAATTTCACCAATGTCAAATGATCCTAATGACATATGTGCACTGACTCAAGCCCATTTTTTGATTGGCGAACTTCTAACGGCGCAAGTTGATACTAATGCAACATCGGAAAGGACACATTTAGCTACTCGTTGGAAACTAGTATCTGCTCTCAAACACAACTTCTGGGGAAGGTGGTCCCAAGACTACATCAACGAATTGCAATACCGTAACAAGTGGAAGTAACAATCAAAAAATCTACAACCCGGAACTATCGTCATCCTCAAGGAAGATAATAGCCCAGTGATGAAATGGCCCTTAGGCCGAGTAACCAAAACCTATAATGGAGACGATGGTATAGTCAGAGTGGCAGATGTCAAAACTTCTTCAGGTATACTCAAAAGAGCAGTCCAATATCTAGCACCACTCCCCCGAGAACCAATAGAAGACAAAAATGAAAACAGTTCTGAAGAGGAAGCCTTCGAGCCTAAACCCAAAAGATTACGGCTACCAGCTAGCAATCTAGGCCTGACGTTGATGGCGCTACTTTTCATATTCCCAATGATACTAGGAGGACCAATCAATCACATACAATTCGGGTCCAAGCTAGGAATTCATTTCGAGGAAGTGAGCTCGACTTACATATCAACAAGTCAGTGGAAGCATACTGGACTGACATGGGATTTTTAGGACAAGGAATCCACTCCTTGAACGCACTATGTGACAAAATGGAACACAATACATCATGCCGCAACACATTAGTACATCTTCGACACTTAAAAACATAGCTGCAATTGGACAACAGATTACTTCACAAATCAAGACAGAAAAAAGGTGTTGTTGATGTGATCGGGAATATTGCTCATTCATTGTTCGGGGTACTCGACTCTGAATACGCAGAAAAAATGTCAGCAACAATCTCGAACCTGCAAGAAAACGACTCACACATCTTAAACCTGATAAAAGAGCACACATCCATAATCAATTCAACCATGAATATTGTGAAGCAAGGTCTTACAGCCTCAAAGTTCAAGTTTGACCAGATTGTATCAAAAATAAATGAAATCATGAAATCAGAAGATACATTAACGCAAGAGATATGTCAACTGAAGATAGCGCAGCTGTTCAGCTCGGGCATGATGCAACTTTTGCTTATTGCCAACAATTTGCAAAGGATACAAACCTATATTCTGGATGCACTGACTGACACTCACTACGGAAAAGTTCATCCTTTACTGCTTACCCCACCTCAACTAGAAACTAAAATACAAAAAATCAAAACCCACATACCTTAATCATTGAAGCTGCCAGCACCAGAATATGACCTACTAGAGTTCTAAAAATTAATGAAAATACAAGGTGGCCTCACTCGGGAACTTGCGGTGTTTAAGATAACTCTACCATTAATAGAACATGAAAGATTTAAACTGTACAACTAAGTCCCTGCCCCGACTGCTATAAATAATACTATGCTAACGATTAACATATGCAGCTCGACGATGGGAATAAACCCAATATTACGTCGTTACTTCCCAGTATCATCAGCGCAGTTAAAGGGTTGCGATCCAGCCGGTCTGGATATATTCATATGCTATGTGCAACTACAACATAATTTTGGCGCTGACAAATGCTCTTGTGAACTTATTCAACAATATAACCATACCAAATTGGGCTCTAAAGAATTTCCCGACTAACGTCACTTGGACTCCGTTAACTCACAAAAATAAATGGTTATACTCATCTTCATCTGGTACACATGCTGCAGCCGTTTGCAGGAACTGTAAGAAAAGATAAACTCACTGTTTATTGTTGTTGTTTTTGTTTACGCTTTGATATTGTTACAAGTAAAACTGTGGCTTATAATTCTTATTCGCTTAACAGTTTTATATGTGTAATATCTTTAGTTTTTCTAAAATCTTTGGATGAAGTTTCCTGACGATCTGGCTTAAGCAACCAGTGAAATGCGCATAGGAATAGCTTATCCCTTCAACAATAAATTTCAGTTTATCAATAGTATGAAATAGGAATGTAGCACATTTAAACGAAGCCTTGTTTAAGAAATAATACCAATAAACCTAATAGGATCAGGTATTTTAACCATCAATCCAGAATGCATTCTTAAACATGATTCCATTTACGTATCTGGATAACAATCAATATCAACTAACATCACTTCATCCTACACTAGCCTGGGAAATGTTTCAGAATCATCCGATCAACACACGTCTAAAATTGACCACATCAATGGCACTATCGATTTAACAAGTCCAGAGCTAATCGCACAACAACTCATCAACTTGACAGCTGCACAACACAAATTAGAAGCACTGAACGTGTCAAATATGCAATCTCACCCATCCTCAAAACACAACACCACCATTGCATACGCTGGATTAATGCTCAGTGCAATTTCCATCATCTACCTCCTCATTAGAGCATGGTTACGCAAGAAGTCAAGTCCTGCCAATATTCCAGATACACATCAATCATCTCACAACAGTCAAGCTCCGTCAACAGCCCCTCGACAGAAACTTACAATCCAAGTTTGAAGATAAATGCTAGTTGAGCTTAGCGTCAACGAGGGGTGAAGGGTCATACATTCACAGATTATCTATGTTCAATAAATATATTTCATAAATTTAATTATTTTTATTGTATCAATTATTTTTTATCACAGTGTATCTTGCTGACTTACATTTTGTTTGATTATTTAGTTTTTGTTTGTTTGTCTGCTCGAGTTCTTTGAACCCTTCTGCTAAACAAGCAAAACTGATCGTTGCATGAAATGACCCACATAACGACATAAATGCCTGGTCAGCAAGATACAATGTTTTGTAGAGTTTATTAACTTTGCTGTCTTTAGAGCTTATTGAGCCAATATTTTTATGAAACTTGATACTCTATTGCAAGGTTAAAATTACTCAGCAATTTAAATTGTTCTTTTGTTGTTAATTTTAATGTTTTTGTAAATGAATTAATTAGTATATAAAACCAAAAATTTAAATAAAGAATTGAGAAGGTTTTTAATAAGAAACGAAAAACGACTTGTTGCTTACTTTCTCCTCGCTATTAGTAACCAAGTTCTAAGAGCTTGAGTTACTAAATCTAATTGTCCTGGTGTTACTGCCGAAACAGTTCCCTAAACGCTACTCGGCTCGTAGCCCTGTAGAATAGGTTAAACAAATAAAACTAGGTTAAACAAACTAGCTTAACCGAATTCAGTATCCTCTGAATTACACAACAACATTGTAAGATCTGACCACCGTCTGTACGAAGCTTAAGTTTAGCGAACGATTCATATTTACATTGTCAATAAAATGAAAAAATATCAAAAACTGCTGAATAATTTTAAAATAGTTTATAGAATATAAAAAAAGTTTAAAAACATTTTTTTTTTTGAACAGGCGGATGCCGAGATTTGAACCCCGGCAACTACTAAAGGCGACCGTACACGACATGTTTTTGTCATCTGACATGTCAAATTTACCACTGCAAAATACATACATGTCGTGTGTTACCTTTTTAACTTTGCTTCTGTAACCCTACGTTTCCACATGCAAGTAATTACTTGCAAGTTGTGTATACGTCTTATCAACGAAAAATCGACAAAACAGCCGATTGGCTGAACCCTACAGATAATATTGGACTACGTGTATCATGATTGCACTATTTTAGTAATGATGAACTTATTACTTTAAGTGACTGACATCCAAATATCGTATGTCACACTAAATGCAATCATGCTTAATTTTGAAATGTTACTTGAAACCCATTTGTTTCCAACGTGGGAAACTATTTAAAATACACACAAACTTGTATTATTATTAGTTTAATAATACAAGTTTGTGTTTCCCAACGTGGGAAACTATTAAAAATACACACAAACTTGTATTATTATTAGGTTAAGCTAAATTCTCATAAGTAGTATATAAGCTAGAATAATTTAAGGCAATTAAATAAACAAAGACGAAGAGTGCAAGTCATTTGCCCGGACGAATTTAAAATTATCAAAAGTAATGGTTTTAATCTACATGGCGATCCTGCCAGACTTTTGGAGTGCTCGAATATAAAGCACCCAAAGCAAAATTAATAAAATCACTCTGCCAGTCCTTTGGAGTGCTACACTATAAAGCACCCAAAATGGGAAAACAGGCAAGCCTCCTAGGGTATCTCTAATAAAGCACCCAGAGAGAGAGAAAAACAAACAAAAAAGGGATACTCCATTTTCACCAGTTCCTGGCGGACAGCCAAGTCTCCGCCAGTTGTCTGAAGAAGGTCCACAGGCATTGAACTTGAAGCAGTACAAAGCAAGGAATAGCAGAAAACAACAAGAAGAACCAAAAATACCAAAAGTGAAAAAACCAAAGCGCAGAGAAGAACTACTCTGCAGACTAAAAAGAAAACGGGCGCTGTTATTGAAAGAAATAAACAGACAACCCCCTCCCAGCTGGAATGATGCCACAAATCTCTGGAGGAGAATAACCGAGTTGGAGCCGCTCATTAAAATAAAACTAAAAACAACTAACTAACCTTAAAATTAATTTAAATGAAGTGCACCTAGAGTGAACTCATAGGTCGATAGGCGTTAACCGCCGTGGACAACATTTTTTTTTTAAAACAAAAATATATAATAATAAAATTATTTATATGTCTCAAGTGATGACAACTTAGACATAAACAACAAGAAATACAAATAATATAATGGTATAATCTTAAATATATTCATAATTGTAAATTGGCCCTTTGATATAAATTAAAATAAAATAATGACTTCATCAGTAGAATGGTAGTCAGAATACTGGAAACTGATAGGAATGATAGAAGAACCTACAGAACAAGATTTAGCTACAGCACCACTAGAATAGAAGAGAAAATAATACGCTCAATAAGATAGAAAAGAACAAAAATAGTCAGAAGAGTACGAGATAGAAAATAAGGGTAGGAACCCATTACAATTTATAAAAATTTGCGAAAAAAAAACATTTTAAAATGGGGAAACCAAACTCTAAGATAGAAAAACCGAACGCAAATGTAGTGAATAACGTAGAAGTTATAGATCATACCACACAAATTGATTCGTTGTGGACACTTTTCCTTATAGCTATAATTATTAGTACAGTAGACTTACTTTTAAAATTTTACCTACTTCATAAGAAATCCCTTAAGAGAAAATATGTAAGTCGAGCAAATGACTTAGATAAAGTATAGAAAGAAAAAAAATCAGAGAAAATATAAATATATAATAATAACCAAAATAGAGGATTTAAATGGAATGGAACCAAATTGTAAACAAAGCCAGATTAATTAAGGAAGAATTCGAACGTGCCTACAAATGCCTAAATGTTGATAGACCTATCAGAGAAGAAACAATAAGACTTAATTTTAAAAACCTTTTTAAAAATCTCGAGAAAATACGAGTTTTATTTAACGTTTATTATAACAGACATACATTATCACATCAAGCTGCAGCAGATGCATTTCTTTTAGATTTAAAAAATAAAATTATAAAAATAGCAGCAAAAAAGGCTGTAACAATAGAATTACCTAATTCAATACACGAAAGGGAACCTTACAACTTCACTATACCATCGACAACAGACAAAATGAGCCAAACAATCGTTCCAAGCTGATTACAGACTTCGATGAGAAGCCTGAAAATCTGACATCCTTTATCGATTCATTAAACTTAGTTGATACAATAAAGGGTCAACATGAGCTAGCTGAAGTTCCTTAATAAAAACCAAATTAAAAGGAACGGCTAGAAATTTAATAACTAATGAATCAAACATATCAGATATAATAACCAATCTCAAAGTTACCGTAAAAGGCGAATATGTTGAAGTCCTTTCTGCAAAAATAATGAGTACAAAACAATTCAATAAAACACCAAACGCTTATTGTAGCGAAATAGAAAACCTAGCGAAATCCTTAGAAAATGCATATATCTCAGATGGTTTGCCACGGCTATTAGCAACCAACTACTCGACGCAAGTTGCTGTAAAAGCACTTACTAAAAACTGCACCCTTGAAAAAGTAAAACTTATCATGGAGGCAGGACAATTTAACAGTATGAATGACGCTGTTGGTAAATTCATAAATACTTGCACAGAGGCAACTGGGCAACAAAATGCCATATTATATTTTGGACAAAAACCAAGCAATAATTTCCGAGGAAATTATGTAAAATTTAAAAAAGAAAATATTATCCAAAACATAATAACGACAGTAATAACACCAGCAATAGTAATAATACTAATAGGAATAATTTCAACAACTGAAGCCAAAAAAGGTACAATAACAATCGTAGAACTAGAAACTACGTCAGAACAACAGACTCAAATGAAAATGATTCGGAAAACTCGAATTATCCCCTAAGAGAAACTCAGTAAATAATAATGTATATAATCTGAACCTCAGTTTTTGTTTCTTCATTAATATTCAAATAGATAAAACTAACACCACAGTAACACTACTAATAGACACAGGAGCTGACATTTCACTAATAAAAAAAACACATTTCAAACTAAACCAAATAAATACTAACAAAACAACCACATTGACGGGAATAGGACAAGGTAAACTTAAATCAATAGGTACTACATTTTTCGATTTAAAATTTAAAAATTTCTTGATACTCCATAACTTTCAAGTAGTACAAAATGATTTTCCAATACCATGTGACGGAATCATTGGAATGGATTTCATTAAAAAATACAATTGTATATTAGATTTCAATGAAAATAATGATTACCTTACCCTACGCCCCTTTAATATACCACAATCAATAGAAATACCGATTACGAATAACTGCGATGACATTATTTTACCACCAAGATCTGAAGTAATACGGCAAGTTAATTTTATTAACTGCGATAATGAAATACTAATTCCAATTTAAGAACTTGAACCAGCTGTTTTCATTTCAAAAACATTGGTACAATCTAACAATCACAACTAATAATTTTTATGAACAAAAATTGAGAGTAAAGGATTTACAACCGGTGTACATCAAGAACTACCGTATACCACATGCACACAAAGAGGAAATAGATAGGCAGGTTAAAAACCTAATAGACGATAAAATAGTTGAACCATCAAATTCTGAGTACAACCGCCCAATTCTCTTGGTACCAAAAAAGTCACTTCCAAAAGTCACTACAAAAAGATGGAGACTAGTAGTAGATTATAGACAGCTAAATAAGAAATTAATGGCAGACAAATTTCCATTACCGAGAATAGATGACATTCTAGACCAACTCGGCAGAGCAAAGTATTGTTCATGTCTGGATCTGATGTCTGGATTTCACCAAATTGGATTGGAGATAAACTCTAGAGATCTGACTTCATTTTCAACAACAAATGGTTCTTATAGGTTTACTAGATTGCCCTATGGTTTAAAAATAGCACCTAATTCTTTTCAAAGAATGATGACACTCGCATTTAGTGGTTTGCGACCAGACCAGGCATTCCTTTATATGGATGACTTGGTTGTGTTAGGTTGCTCAGAAAAGCACATGCTTTCGAATTTAAAAAATTATTTCGAATTATGCAAGAAGCACAATCTTAAATTACACCCAGAAAAATGCTCATTCTTTATGAAGGAAGTAACCTACCTTGGACATAAGTGTACTAACAAAGGAATACTCCCAGATGATAGTAAATATTCGCTAATTGAAAATTATCCGGCACCAAAAGATGCTGATAGTGCTAAAAGATTTATAGCTTTTTGTAATTATTATCGAAGGTTTATTCCAAACTTCTCAGAACACTCGAGGCATATAACAAGATTGTCCAAGAAAGGTGTACCCTTTGAATGGAGTAATGATTGTGATATCGCGTTTAAACATTTAAAGAAAGCATTAATGAGCCCAACACTTCTACAATACCCAGACTTCGAAAAGGAATTTTGTATAATAAAAGATGCAAGCAAATATGCCTGCGGCGCAGTTCTAACACAAGAACATGAAGGAAAATATTTACCAGTTGCATATGCATCAAAAACGTTTACCAAGGGCGAGAGCAATAGTCAACCATTGAACAAGAATTAACTGCAATACATTGGGCCATAACGCATTTCAAACCATACATTTATGGAAAAAAGTTTTTGGTTCGTAGTGATCACAGACCACTTTCTTATTTATTTTCAATGAAAAATCCAAGCTCAAAATTAACGAGGATGAGACTCGACTTGGAGGAGTATGATTTTACAGTGGAATATCTTAGGGGGAAAGATAATTACGTTGCCGACGCGCTATCGCGTATAACTATAAATGATTTCAAAGACATGAATCAAAAAGTTTCTTCAGTATTAGGGGTCACGACTCGATCGATGGCCAATAAAGGAGAAAAAATCAGTAGTTTTAATAAACAGCATAAAAATAATACTAATAAAGATAAGCCCAGTATATACGTACCTTTAACAAACTCTGACGTCAGAAAATACTGTAAACTAAAGATTTCCCCCGGGAGATGTTATATCAAACGAGGAAAATCTATAGTAACATATATACAAATTAAAGATTTGTTTACTTACGGGAACTTTGACTTAGGACAATTTTTCTCTAGGCTCGAAAATGTGGCCGGTAAACATAATGTTTATAAATTACAAGTGGCACCTAGTGAGAAAATTTTTGAATTTATCTCTATAAATGAATTCAAAAATATGGGCAATAAATTATTGAATACAATTAAAGTAGCGCTGCTAAATGAGGTGACCCAATATGATAGTAAGAATGTCAAGGCGATTCTCGATGAAATGCTGAAATATCACGATGATCCCATAGAAGGTGGACATTGTGGAACATATAGAACAATACAAAAAATTAAAAGATATTACTACTGGAAAAATATGTCGAAAGACATATCTAAATATGTAAAATCATGTCATAAATGTCAAACAACAAAGACAACTAAACATTTGAAAAGTCCAATGACCATTACAGAAACACCAAACAAACCATTTGACACGGTGTATGTAGATACAATAGGTCCATTTCCAAAATCAATTTACGGAAATGAATATGCAATCACGATAATATGTGATTTAACCAAATTCTTAGTAACTTTACCAATACCAGACAAAAGCGCTTTAACAATAGCTAAGGCTATATTTGATAATTTTATACTTACCTATGGTCCGATGAAGACGTTCATTTCGGACATGGGAACAGAATATAAAAATTCTATCCTATCGGAAATTTGTCATTTATTAAAAATTGAAAAACTAACTTCTACAGCTTACCATCATCAAACATTAGGAACAATAGAAAGAAGTCATAGGACTTTTAATGAATATGTACGTTCTTATATTTCAGTGAACAAAACAGACTGGGATGAATGGTTAAAATACTTCACATACTGTTTTAACACAACACCTTTAACAGTGCATAATTACTGTCCATATGAATTAGTTTTTTCAAAACTTCCAAATAAATTTCAACAATTTGATAAAGTAGATAGAATTTCTCCACTATATAATATAGATGACTATGCCAAAGAGGCAAAATTTAGGTTAGAAGTAGCACATAAAAGGGCCCAAATATTATTAGACAGAAATAAAAATAAGCCAAAACTTTATTATGATAGGAAAATAATAGATCATGATCTTAAAATAGGAGATTTAGTTTTACTAAAAAATGAAGCAGGACATAAGTTAGATAACCAGTATAAGGGACCATTTAAAATTAAGAAAATAGATATAAGAAATAATATAACCATAGTAGATAATAAAACAAAAAAGGAACAAATAGTTCATAAAAATAGAATTAAGTTATATCATACTGGCTAAAATAAAATAAAATAAATAATAAAATTCACAAAGAAAAAAATTAATAAAATAATATACTTTAATAAAACAATTTAAATAAATTTTATAAAACATCTAAAACTACTAAAAAAAACCTCAAATTGTTGTAAAAGAATGTCCATAGAACAACATTTTGTTATATGAACATTCTTATGAAAATGGAGGTGTAGCATGATTGCACTATTTAAGTAATGATGAACTTATTACTTTAAGTGACTGACATCCAAATATCGTATGTCACACTAAATGCAATCATGCTTAATTTTGAAATGTTGCTTGAAACCCATTTGTTTCCAACATTGGAAACTATTTAAAATACACACAAACTTGTATTATTATTAGGTTAAGCTAAATAATTAGTATTGTGGTTATTTTGTTGAACTATTTATGGTTTTTAATCCAAATTTTTAATAATTTTAATTAGGCTTAAGTTCATTAAATTTAATTTTCATTAAATTATTTTTATGAAGAAAGGAATTTTACAACATGAAAATCAATTAAAATTGTTATTGATAATCTTTCATTCCTGACCGTGGCCGGGGCCATAATTCTCATAAGTAGTATATAAGCTAGAATAATTTATAATTTAAGGCAATTAAATAAACAAAGACGAAGAGTGCAAGTCATTTGCACCTTCGAATTTAAAATTATCAAAAGTAATGGTTTTAATCTACATACGTGGTTCATTGTGGCTTAAATAGACTACTTACAACATGGTCCAATCTACTGTAAAATGGACCATGTTATAAGAAATTAACATGCAGTGCTGCCAACAACAACATGATGTATACTTTTTTATAGTTTACAGTATTACACATTGGTAGACCTGATGGTGTCCATTATTAATTGTTTATTTAAAAGTGAAAATTTGTGAAATTTGTGCAAAAAAGGTAAAAAAATTAAAAAAAAATAAATATAATCAAAAGTAATTTTTGCGAATACAAAATTTTAATATAAAAGATATTGTTATTCGTAATAATAATTAATTAATTAATGCATTCCTATGCTTATCCCATCAACAATAAATTTCAAGTGTTTTTATCAAGAATAAAAACTGGGAATTAAGCACGAATAACAAAATCTTTTATATTAATAGTAAATATATTTAATAATAGCAATAATAGATAACAGGGCACGCCATAAAAGAGTAAAAAATGAAAAATGCTTAAGCTACCCCTTTGTGTACTCCATACTGTAGTGACATGGAGTAATTTAAAAACTAACCCACTTAAGTACTCCATGGAGTAGTTTAGGGACTACTTCGGTGGGTTATATGGTCCCCTCCTAGGACATCGTAATGTTAAATGGACCACCTTTTACCCATATATTTGGAGTAGTTTTGGAGTGTAGGAGTACTCCAAAACTTTATGGACTACTCTTTACATGCATGTATGGACTAGTCTCGTTATCTGCAGGGAAAGTACAAAAATTGTGTGCGTGTTAGTAAAAAAGTGTGAGTGTATTGAGTTTTTCGGACTTGTACTTGCATGTGGAAACGGGAGGTAAAATTCAGATGCAAAGTCATCTGACCAAATTTCAATTAGAGTGCGTGCTCTATTTTCTTCTGACAAACCATCTGAAGTCTATGCCAAGAAGAAACCGGCAGCGGCGTCCACTATTGACGGAATTATTAGCCGGCTGAAGTAAATATTTTACAATAACGAGATATATATGATCATCCCACTATTGAATAGAATAGAATTTAATATGTAAATATATGGGGGATTTCATGTCAAGTGACCCAATTTTGAAATCGATGTCTTCCGATTTGGATGAAATTTGCACCAAGGTTAGTCCTATTGGATAGTAGGTTAGACACAAATTTTTAACAAGATCGGTCTAAAAGTTTCTGAGTTAGTGGGGGTCAAAATTTGACATTTTGGCCATACAGGTGTTCTTTCTTATCCATGTAACTTATTACCTATTGGTGTTAGCAAAATTTGTCCCAAGTAGCTTCGATAGCTATTTGATCCATCTTTCGAAAAAAATTTTTTTTGTTTTTTTTACAAATTTTTTTTATTTTTTTTTTTTTAAATTTAAAATTTTTTTTTATTTTTTTTTTAGCGGGAATGTTTTTTTTTTTTTTTTTTTTGTTCAAAAGAAAGCTTATGTCTTTTCCTTTAAGGTAGTTTTGGTCCCTTTTTGGGATGCGAGCGGCTTATGTATAAAAAAAAATAATTTCTAACTCTAGACAAGGGTTTTTCAATTTTTAGCATATGCAGTGTTCTTTCTCATCCATTTAACTTATTACCTATTAGTGTTAGCAGAATTTGTCCCAAGTAGCTTCGATAGCTATTTGATCAATATTCTGAAAATTTTTTTTTTTTGTTTTTTTAAAACTTTTTTTTTAAATTTAAAATTTTTTTTTTAAATGTAAATTTTTTTTTTTTATATTTTTTTTTATCCGGAATGTTTTTTTTTTTTTTTTTTTTGTTCAAAAGAAAGCTTATGTCTTACCCTTTAAGGTAGTTTTGGTCGCTTTTTGGGATGCGAGTGGCTTATGTATAAAAAAAATTATTTCTAACTCTAGACGAGGGTTTTTAAATTTTTAGCATATGCACTATTTTGAATTTTTTCCTATTTGTGTTTAAGTGTTTCTAAAGCCTTAAAAATAAAACGTTTGCAAAGAAACTAGACAAATTAACCTTTCCGACGGTATGTTACAAACCCAATTATTATTTTATACCTTCGATACTATAATGCCCACAATATGTTAATCCCAGGAATAAAATCACTTTTTTTCTGTAGAAATGTTGACAAATTAAATTCTTTTCATTAATTTGTAATAATAATTAAATTAATATATAATTATAATAATAATAATTTCTAATAATAATAATAAAAAGATAAAGATAAATAATTTAATAAAATTTATGTAGGAAAAATTAAAAAAAGAATTATTTGTCAACATTTCTACAGAAAAAAGTGGTTTTATTCCTGGGATTAACATATTGTGGGCATTATAGTATCGAAGGTATAAAATAATAATTGGGTTTGTAACATACCGTCGGAAAGGTTAATTTGTCTAGTTTCTTTGCAAACGTTTTATTTTTAAGGCTTTAGAAACACTTAAACACAAATAGGAAAAAATTCAAAATAGTGCATATGCTAAAAATTTAAAAACCCTCGTCTAGAGTTAGAAATAATTTTTTTTATACATAAGCCACTCGCATCCCAAAAAGCGACCAAAACTACCTTAAAGGGTAAGACATAAGCTTTCTTTTGAACAAAAAAAAAAAAAAAAAAAACATTCCGGATAAAAAAAATATAAAAAAAAATTTTATATTTAAAAAAAAAATTTAAAATTAAAAAAAAAAAGTTTTAAAAAAACAAAAAAAAAATTTTTCAGAATATTGATCAAATAGCTATCGAAGCTACTTGGGACAAATTCTGCTAACACTAATAGGTAATAAGTTAAATGGATGAGAAAGAACACTGCATTTGCTTAAAATTGAAAAACCCTTGTCTAGAGTTAGAAATTATTTTTTTTTATACATAAGCCGCTCGCATCCCAAAAAGGGACCAAAACTACCTTAAAGGAAAAGACATAAGCTTTCTTTTGAACAAAAAAAAAAAAAAAAAAAAACATTCCCGCTAAAAAAAAAATAAAAAAAAGTTTTAAATTTAAAAAAAAAAAATAAAAAAAATTTAAAAAAAAAACAAAAAAAATTTTTTTCAAAAGATGGATCAAATAGCTATCGAAGCTACTTGGGACAAATTTTGCTAACACCAATAGGTAATAAGTTACATGGATAAGAAAGAACACCTGTATGGCCAAAATGTCAAATTTTGACCCCCACTAACTCAGAAACTTTTAGACCGATCTTGTTGAAAATTTGTGTCTAAACTACTATCCAATAGGACTAACCTTGGTGCAAATTTCATCCAAATCGGAAGACATCGATTTTAAAATTGGGTCACTTGACATGAAATCCCCCATATATATAAAAACCTTCATTATAATATCCTTAAATGGTATCTTTGAATTAAATGAAAAATATGTTAAGATGGCTAAATTATTTTACGGCGTAAATAAAAATTTTCGTGGCGGCATTTTTATTTTGGTTTTTGCAATAACTATGCGAAAAAAACAGAGACAATGTCAGAAGCAAATTACATGTACGTTTGTGACCGAATATTACAAACCTTCTGTAAAACAGCAATTTTGACTGACATGCTAAATTACATGTGACTTGAAAAGTTGGCAAGTCAGATGTAAAAAACATGTCGTCTACATGCACCTTAACTGAAATACAACACGCTGTCTTCGGTAACCGCCCAGACAACTCAGCCATTAACCCTTTGACGACCATAGACAAACATACTTGCCTAGGAGATTTAGCATCATAATTGTTCACGTAAGAGATAGAGTCAACATGTCAAAAACGGATTTTAGGGGCCTATCTGGCTCCATTTGCCCGCTAGAAGGCCTCAAAGTTGGCCAAAAGTTGCCTTACTTCAGGTGGGTGCTGTGGGGAGAGCGTTAGGCGCACCTGGCTAAAACTCGGGTATATTTTGGGGGCGCCTCTTACCTTGAAAAAATATATGGGGGAAGCATGTGTAAACTTCAACCTGCACACATTTACCTCAAATATGTTTGGCAAGTATGTTTGCCTGTGGGTTGAAACGGAAAAAACACCTAAAAATTTAAATTCAACGATTTCGAAAGAAAGTCTAAGCGATCGCAAGCTTCTCGCTCGAATTCGAATCAGTTTGGGTTTAGCCATATCGACAGCTTTCGTTCACTTGTACTTACGGGTGTCAATATTTGTAGTTTACGTATTCTCGATTAAAAGTATTGTCACATAAAATATTATTCATTTTTTTGGATTCTGCTTGCGTGCTCGTTGAATGCAGACGTGTTTTTTTTTAACTCGGCTTACGGTTTTTTTTTTTAACATAAATAAGTGTATATTTATGATATAATAATATTATTATCTTTTTTAAATAATATAAGATCAGCGAATGAATAGACGCTTTAAAATAATTTTTAATAAGTGAACATAAAATTTCTAATACAAATATTAAAAATTACAATTAACAAAAATATATGTATGTGCACACATACATATACATACATACATTTTAAGCAAAAACTTTTCTTGTTTTCTTTATTCTTTTTTTTATTCTCGGGGTTTTTTAAACAACAAATAAAAAGAAGAGCACATTTAAACAAACAGTAATATATAAAAAAAAACTCTTATGAATGCATATAATGCAAAAACAATAAAACATAACGAAAGAAATGCGTATGTTACATTAAGTGTTGACGAAACAAACGTAGAAAAAAGAATCGATGATAGCAATTATTTAACGGCTAAACCTATTACTCGAACGCGTTCCCTCTCACCCTCTTTGTTTAAAAATACGGTCGATCGTAATACAATAACAAATTTATTAACTGCAAGCGTTGCCACAGAGCAAAAAAAAACTTTAATAAGTGATGAAACAGTTAACCCCAAAACAGCCGCTATGGACAACTCAATAACTCAAGTAAAAACATCTCAAAAGCCTACAGTACAAGTTGGTATGGACAGGTACATAACAGTGCTTAAACGGGGACGCAGCCCTACCTCTGCAGCAGTTGCTTCGGCCTCAAAAGTACCATCTTTTGATAAAATAAATTCTCAAAATCGTTTTGCAATTCTGGAGGATGAATCCTCTGAATCACAAAACGTCATAAAATCGTCCAAGCCTCCCCCGATATATCTGAGGGAGCAAAATTCTAATGAGCTCATAAAGAGTTTAATATCGGTTATAGGTGAAAATTCGTTTTACGTAGCTGCTATCAAGCGTGGTAGTATAAACGAAACAAAAATACAAATCAATCATGAGAATGATTTTCGAAAAATTGTAAGCAACTTTGAGGCACTCAAAAAAAATTTTTATACATACCAACTGAAAAGCAGTAAAGGTCTTCAGGTAGTGATTAAGGGTATTGACTCATGTGTGGACCCAGAAGAGGTAAAAACATTCCTTGAAGAAAAAGGCTTCAAGGTAAAACATGTATTAAACATTAAAAATAGAGAACAAATTCCCCAACCACTTTTTCGAGTGGAGTTTGAACCCGGCGACGTTAAACTTAAAAAAAATGAAACGCATCCCATCTATAACTTAAAATATATTCTGTACAGAAAAGTAACTATAGAGGAGCCGCACAAAAGAGGTGGTCCCGTTCAATGTCTGAACTGCCAAGAATTTGGCCATACTAAGGCATACTGCTACTTACCCCCTGTTTGCGTAGTATGTGGCGAATTACATGGTACAGTTCTTTGCGACAAGTCTAAAACCGACCCCAACGTAAAAAAATGCAGCAACTGTGGTGGCAATCACACTGCCAATTATAGAGGATGCCCTGTATATACTATCGTCAAGCAGTCGGTTGGACCGAAAACTAATCCCCCTCAGGTAACAAATCAAGTAAACAGTAATGACCTTCAGGCCCCCCAGCCTAGTAGTAACAGAATCTCTTATGCCAACGTCTTAAAATCAAACAATGTACCAATGCAAGGCGCTTCGACAAGTAATGCCGAAACTCCAGTTTCTAATCTAAGTCGGCTAGAAAAAACAATGGAAACATTAGTGCAAACAGTAAATAATTTTACAAACACAATGGGTAATATGATGCAGGAAATTCTTAGAATGCAATCGATGTTATTGCAAGCTGTACTTAACAAGCCATGAACTGTTTAAAAATTTGTTTTTGGAACGCAAACGGCATCCGCCAACATAAAAATGAATTAGAATACTTTCCTTAAAATAAACAAATTGATGTCATGATGGTTTCTGAAACTTATTTGACCTCAAGAAATACGTTCAAAATCAATGGTTATACTCTATATGATACCAAGGACCCTCGAGATAGAGCTTGTGGAGGTTCTGCCATTTTAATAAAAAACCGAATTAAACACTACCCAATGTGTGATCATCGTGAAGATTATCTCCAAGCAACGAACATTTGTGTTGAAGAGATAAATCGAAACATAGTAATTTCATCTTTATATTCACCACCTAGATATTCAATATCAGAAGGCCAATATTATAAATATTATAAGTCATTGGGGCCCTGTTTCCTGGCTGCTGGCGATTATAACGCTAAACATACCTTCTGGGGGTCACGACTAATAACACCAAAGGGTCGAGTTTTGTTTAATACAATCTCTAAAATGAATTTAAATGTTGTCGCGAGTGGCCAACCAACATATTGGCCTGCTGATGCGCAAAAAATTCCAGATGTCATCGATTTTGGCGTTGTTAAAAACATCCCCACAAAAACGATTCACGTTGAAGCTTCCTTAGAATTATCCTCTGATCACACACCTACAATAGTTACTATAATAAACACCAATAGAATTGAATCTCCCTCTGGATACATAGCGACGTCAGCTACACATATAAATTGGTTAAAATATAAAAAATATCTTAGTACCCATTGCACAGAAAATATTCCGCTTAACACACCGGAGTATATAGATCGCTCTATTGTCAATTTTGACAGTTTTCTAAAACTAGCTGTACAACATTCCAGTATTGCCCCCAAAAAAACCAAAAATAATAAAATATATTCCTCAGATGTCGAGCGTCTTTTGTCTGAAAAAAGGAGAGCTCGTAGAGAGTGGCAATTGCACAGATCCCCTCAACTTAAGAAATTACTAAAAGACTGTACAAAAAGGCTGAGAATGTTACTGCAGACTCAGAAAACGGCTTCACTGGAAAAATATCTCAAGGAACTTGATGCAACTCCACAATCAGACTACTCATTGTGGCGTGCAGCTAGAAATCTCAAAAGGCCAGTTGTCTCTAAGCCACCATTAAGAAACTTAAATGGAAGTTGGGCAAGAAATGATGTTGAAAAAGGAAACCTGTTTGTCGATCATTTAAAAAACGTATTTACACCAAATATATCTCACAATATTGCGGTCGAGTTACCACCTGTTGCTGCTAGAGCAGCTATACCCTTCATATTTGAGATAAGAGAAATCGAAAAGGCTATTTGTGACTTAAACACTAAGAAGACACCTGGTATTGATAAGATCAGTAATAAAATGCTTTTAGAGCTACCTCGCATAGCAAAGAAAATTATTCTCTTTATTTTTAATGCTATTTTACGCCTCGAATACTATCCTCAAAAATGGAAGGTTTCCTTAGTTACCATGATACCAAAGCCAGGTAAAGATCATACAAAAGTTGAGTCTTATATGTCAAAGCTGTTTGAGAAATTATTAGTTTCAAAATTAACACCGATTTTAAGTGAAAATAGATGTATTCCAAACCATCAGTTTGGATTTAGAAGAAAACACAGCACAATCGAACAGACTCATCGAATAGTAAATGTCATAAGAAAAGCATTTGAAGAAAAGAAATATTGCTCAGCACTCTTCATCGATGTTTCGCAAGCTTTTGATAAAGTCTGGCATGAAGGCTTATTACATAAATTGAAGCAAAATTTACCAGCAAACACACACAAGCTGCTAGAAAGCTACTTAGTCGGTCGTCAATTTATTATTAAAGAAGGAAATTTCTTAAGTTCACCTCAGCCCATTGACGCTGGAGTCCCACAAGGCAGCATCCTGGGCCCCCTATTATACTTAATTTATACTTCGGACATGCCAACAAGCAACTATACACAAACTTCAACATTTGCAGACGATACAGCTTTTCTAAGCGTCCACGAAAACCGTTATGAAGCATCTCGTTACTTACAGGATCACATATTTCAACTAGAAATATGGTTAAGACAATGGAGGATAATGGTCAATGAGCAAAAATGCGTACATATAACATTCACCTTGCGCCGGGAATCTTGCCCCCCTATTACAATCAATAAACAAATAATTCCTCAACATTCGCACGTAAAATATCTCGGTATGCATCTGGATCGGCGATTAACGTGGAAATGCCATATAGAGGCAAAATTAACTCAAATGAAACTGAAATCCATTCAGATTCATTGGCTTATTGGAAGAAATTCTGTCCTTAGTCTCGATTGCAAGCTTCTACTTTACAACTCTATCTTAAAGCCAATATGGTGCTACGGTATTCAACTATGGGGCACTGCCTCGGCCTCTAATATCGAAAAAATTCAAAGACGCCAAAATAAACTTCTTCGAATAATCACAGCCGCTCCCTGGTATGTTAAAAACTCAAACATTCATAAGGATCTCAATGTGCCATTAGTAAAAATTATGATTACAAAATATGCGGTAAAATATTTAAAAAGGCTTGAACAACATTCAAATCCACTAGCTCGAAATATCTTAAATCATGGCGGCCACACTCGCTTAAGAAGAAGAGACACTGCAGCACTTACCCAGTTAGATGAGCGATAAACACTTATATATGTGAACAGAACCCGTGATGAAGAACATTTTTGTCTGGCAATGGCAGGACATAAATAAAGTATTAGGATAAGATTTGATTAATTATTGTTAGTTCATATTAAATATATGAAGATTCAATAAATAAATATTGAAAAAAAGAAAAAAAAAAAGAAAAAAAAAAAAAAATTTTTTTGGTAATTTTCTTTAAAAGTATCAAAAATACTACTAATTTGCTTGTTAATAAATACAGCCGTGTTGAAATATTATCAGCTGTGAACAAATGTCAAAAAAATTGTGTTGTTAAAAAAATAAAAATAATCATAAACAAGTAAGAGTGCTATATTCGGCTATGCCGAATCTTATATACCCTTCACCATGATGAGATAAGAACAAAAAGTTATATACATAAATAACGTTATTTACACAGGTATAAATGAATGTTAATTGAGCCACGCCAACTTTTCATTTCGCCATGCCGAAGAATATAAAAAAACCAAAAATTTTAATATGTACCCAAGCCCGTTTGCTATTTTGCCAAAGTTGATGTTTGAAATTCGTTTTATAATCTTAAAATCGTTTTTTAGAACATTGGGATTCGAACTGGCAATATCATCAGTCTCAGGAGAGAACTTAACAACTCGGCTACGAATGCTTTTACTGAAGAAGTGTTAAATTAAAATATATTGAGTCTATGAGTTTGTTTCTTTATTTGAGCGGCATATCATATACATGCATTAATGTGTATGCGTATGCGTAAAATTAAACACATTACAAATAAAATCCACCACTTGTAGTGAAGGGTATAAAAAAAACAACAAATAACCACACTACCAACACTGTATTACCATAGCCACTGTATGATCGTAGAAACCAAAATTGAATTGGTTTGTATGGTATGTTTATGTCGTTTTGGTAATACAGTGTTGGTATGGTAATGTCACGTCTAATTGGTCCTTTGTGGACCGATCTTGCTGAATTTCAATAGCAAACAATTCCGGACCATATGTGACATAAATGTATAGTAACCTGGCCCCCATCATATATGGGGTCTTGGGAAAATCCATTTCAACGGACAGACGGACATCGTTAAATTAACTTCGATCCTCATTAGGACCCAGAATATATATACTTTATAGGGTCTAACATCAAAATTATAGAAATTACAAACGGAATGACATAAAAATTATGTTGTTAAAAAAGAAAAATTAACAAAAAAAAGTTGTGTTGTTAAAAAATAAAGTAAAGTCAAGCAAGTGAAGTAAAATAAAATACTCTTTATCAAAGTTTTTCTTGGGATTCAAAAAAATTAATTAACAAGGTTTCGTTTAAATGTGCTAAATTCCCATTTCATACTATTGATAAACTGAAATTTATTGTTGAAGGGATAAGCTATTCCTATGCGCATTTCACTGGTTGCTTAGGCCAGATCGTCAGGAAACTTCATCCAAAGATTTTAGAAAAACTAAAGATAATAAAAGATGGGTTTTTTATTCGACCTTTTCTTAATGGAATCTCAAAAGAAATAAATATTCAAGCTCGAGAAACTAAAGATATTATACAAATAAAACTGTTAAGCGAATAAGAATTATAAGCTCCAGTTTTACTTGTAACAACATCAAAGCTTAAACAAAAACAACAACAATAAAAAAAGTGAGTTTATCTTTTCTTACAGTCCCGACTACAATTGGTTGATTTTTTGCCAACTCTAAATGTAGTTGTAAGTGGGTTAAGAAAAAACAAAACTTAAAATTAATTACTTTATTTTATTTTGCCAGTTCAGTTTTATTTACACTGCCACATGCATATTAGTTATCAAAGTTTTTCTTGGGATTCAAAAAATTAATTAACATAATGGATATGTTGACGGTTGCTGTACATTTTCTGGTTGCTGATGAGGAACGATGGTGAACGTTTATCTCGCCGTCAGCTACGAGATGCGTATAATGTCCTGGAGCTCCACAATAGACAGTAAGTTTATATTAACATACATTCGTATGTAGTTTGTGCATGTATATGAATGCATGTACATGCCTATTGCAAAACACTTTTTTTGTACCATTGTGGAGAAGTTGGAACAACAAAGAGCCCCACCATTAAGAAGTACCTACTTTAGGGCGGGTTAATTTTTTTGATGAAGCGTATAGCAAAAACGTAATCTATAGATGATTCTGGGAAATTTTGCTCAAGAGACCATAGCTCTAAGTCGGGGTTGGAGCCCCTCAAAATTTCAAAATAGATATTTTTCCATATATTCATAGAATAATTTAATTAAATTCGTCATGAACTCGGATAGAATTATAGTAGATTTCTCAATCTGTGCTTGTTTTTTATTTTTAGTAGAGATACTAGCTGTCCCGGCAAACGTCGTTTTGCCATATAACATATTTCTAGTGAAAGAAAGAGGAAAGTAATGTATTTGTTATCCTGAAGTATAAAAATCAAACAGATATAGTCAATTTGTATTACGAAGAGCAATTGCGTGTACGATATTTTTTGTCATTCCGTCTTTAGCCAACACAAATAAGCTCCGACGCGAGAACATGCTACGTATAATTGTCCGTGTGAAAAACATGGTGTGCTCAAATCTTAGCCGCAAACATACATCGTTTGGCCTTGCGACATATGGATTGTTATTGCAAATTTTAATCTAATTGGAAATTAAACGCGTTTGAATTCAATTGGGACGTCTGTGGCAATCATCGGAGTTCGTGGCAGCAAAACATTTTCGTCTCGGATTTTACCATTCAAAATGGTAGCTCCTATAACGTTTTTCATCAATTTTTTAACGACCAATCGTGTACCATTGCAAAGCCGAAGTAGAATAACCGGAGAAAAAAATGTTAAAAAAAATACATAAACTTTTCAAATTAATTATGAAGGTATTGTATGTGGGTGCTTTTACCCGTTTTCTTTTATTTTACGCCGTAAATGTTAAAATTTATAGCCCTTAGTTCCTTCAAGACTTGAAACTTTCATCGGATAATTAATTAAGAAGACATGGGGAGATGGAGCTTTTACCCCTTTTGCCCTATTTTACGCCCTTATTGTTGGAATTTCAAAAACATGTATATCTTAAAGTGTTTGCCCCTCTTACCCAATTTCATGCCCTGAATAATAAAAATTATAGGCTATAGTTCCTTCCAGATGTTATACTATTTGCCTGCAAAATTTTAAGAAAATTGGTTGATTAGTTAAGAAAATATTGGAAGGGGGAGCTTTTACCCGTTTTGCCCTATGATACGCCTTCTGGCGATATGAAATATACATTAAGATCTCTTCTGAATGTCATTGTACACATAAGGCATGCTTTGGTAACTTTTCAAGTAACAATAAAAAATCATAATATGGATAATGAAACCCATTTTGTTCATATTTATATGGGAATAATATATAGGAAAATCTAAACGGTTGACCCGTTTTCGCAGTTAGTGGTGACATCAAAGTGTACACTTCTTTTTATATATATAGAAGATTAGGAATGTTTTGTCGAAAAATAGCCTAAAATGAACTTTTAACTAATAAATTCTGAATTTTCTTCGATTTTTTTTTTTCTTCGATTTTGTTCTGTTTTTTTGCAGATTATGAAAGTTCAGATAATTTTCAAAAACTTTTATTACGATCGATTGTTTTGTTTTCGAACTCCTTTTTGTAGGAAAATCGATCTGAAAAAATCAACATTTTCAAGGTTTCAACAAAAAAAAACTATTTTTACATTTTTAATTCAATTTATTTTTAAATATTATTCTCGACCTACAATTTAATGTTTTAACGTGGTTATATTATTTTTTAAGGTCCTTTTTACTTTCCATTCGAGGAGTTTTCTTACGACTTTCTAATGTCACTGCCATAACTCCTTCACCGTTCTTTTCTATAACTCGTTTTGAAACACTCGTTTATTATTGTACATGTCTTTCTGTTCCTTGTATGTGCATTGGAATTTGTGGTTCAGCCAGTGGTGGTTCATCGAAATCTAAGATTTCTACCAAGTGATCATATGGAATCTGTCGAGTAAATGCTGGTTCAAATAAAAAATCTGTTAAATGATTTGGGTTATTAGTGGAGCTCAAACCAAACACATGAATCTGGTCTGACACTAATTTGTTTTGTATTGTGTTCTCTTTAAGCACTTGGAACTTGAAGAGTGATGGGTCAATGAAAATGCAAACAATTGATTGTATTTGATCTAAATGACAATTTTTAAAGGTTTTATTATGCTATTTATACTAACTTACTTACTAAAATATGTTGATTTGACAAAATGTTGAATTGCTGTATTTGTTGTATTAATTTTATATTTCTACAAAATAATAAACCTAAAGCAATGAGCTGGAGGTGAGAATGTTAAGTCAGCAAAATAATACCAATTAACAAAAATAAGACGCAATGAACTTGAGGTAAAATTACAAATAATAAAATAACTTTAAACAATGAACTTGAAATAATAAAATAACTTTAAATCAATGAACTTGAAATAATAAAATAACTTTAAATCAAAGAACTTGAGGTACAATTAAAAATAATAAAATAATTCAAGTTAATGGTATTGTGATTAGTATGGGTATTCACTGACTGTAAGTCTTAACATTCTCCCCCGCGTTGAACGGAGGTTCAACAGAGCTGATCTGGCTAATAATGTTAGGCTAAACATCTATGATGAAACTATGTCGTTGTTGACGTGGCATTGGTAAGGGTGTCATCCTATTGTGTTCATTTCGACATGATTGAAGTTCCTAATTCTTTGCGTGTGCTTCACTGGATGTAGCTGGGAGTGTTTTCCGTGCACTTCTATTTGCCTTGTAGCTAAGTAGCAATATGATTTGCGCGATGAGACTGAATGACAAGGCTAGGTAACCAATAGCATAACTGTGCTCCTGATGGGACCTCAATTTGTTTGGTAGCTCGATGATGTCGTGTTTTTCTAATGGCCTTTGTAATGTTATAAGGTCTCTTATGTTATTGGCATACATAGCGTCCAATTTAGTTGCATTTGATTGCTTGCTGTTCATGGATTGGGTACTGGCTGTGGGTAATGACATGTCCGAGATTTTGCCAAAGCTGGTGTATGACGACCTCACTATGCTGAATATAGTTTGTCGTCCACTTATAGTGACAAACTCGTGCTTGAGTACGCATTCCGGATTGAGCGTAAGCAGCCCGGAGCTCTTCAGAGGGATGGGAATGATTTCCCTGTGACAAACTGCTGTGGCCTGTGATGGTGATGAGGTAGCGTATATCCATTAAAGACTAGCGACATCGTGTGACCAATAGAAACAGTTTTATAACTTGGTTTAAGCTACTGCGCTTCAAAAAATATCAAAAAATGGCAGGGCTTAGAAGTTTTAGCCATTATTTTTACATTTGAATTTAACAGTTTGAAAAAACCACACTGCTTGGACATTTTTCCTCAATAACTAATCGTTAAGACCTGAAGTACACATATGTGCACCTCTTTTTCTACCACTTTAAATAAAAAAAAATAAAAACCGAAATTTAAATTACACCTCATAAAATAAAAAAAATTGTTAATAAGCCTTTTACTCAATCGGTTCAGTTCAAATTTTAAGAAATTAAGGATTTACGTTGAAATTATTCATATTTTAAAACCTGAGGTACACATATGTGCACCAGTAATTTCTAAGAATTCAAATAAAAAATTTAAAAAAAAATATACAGTTGTCTTATTTGCTCCCCAAAAGGAATAAAAAATATATAAGAAATGTAAAAATTCAGTGGGTTAATGTTCGGTTCTTAAGAGGTTAACCTTCATAGTTGCAGCAGGTCATTCTTGTCTGTCACAGGAATCTTCAAGGAAGATGGTGAATGAGGGTTAATTTGATCGACTGCCTTTTGTAACTGTTCTGGGGTTAATAATGACGGATTGATCTTGCCATGTTGAGTATCCATTAGAGTGTTGAATATTAAAGATTGTATCTTCAGTAAGTTATTTGCTATTAGTTCTAATTGTAGAGCTCCAGAATTGAATAGC
Source organism: Pollenia griseotomentosa (assembly GCA_963931875.1). Classification (NCBI taxonomy): domain Eukaryota; kingdom Metazoa; phylum Arthropoda; class Insecta; order Diptera; family Polleniidae; genus Pollenia; species Pollenia griseotomentosa. The sequence goes on from OZ007560.1 coordinate 165,742,549, forward strand.
TGGGAAAGGTGTACTTGAAGTAACGCCTTGTTGACATTCGTGATTTCCTTAGAATACAATGTAATCTTCTGCTTTAGTTATTCAAGTCTGGTTTTTGTCACCAATTGGTTCTGGCGCATTACATTGATTGTTGAATCGACAACTGATGTTTGGTGTTTTAACAAGTGCAACAAATATGCTTCATTTTCTTTTACTTTTAGTATAGTATCTGACATCTGGTTGGCAAACTCGCAGTCCAATATGTCAAATAAGGAGTGAGCAACATTACCAACTATGTTCATTGCTCCCCTTTTACTTCGTAAGAGTTGACTATCCAGTTGTAATTCGCCTTCCATACTCTCGAAGTGATCGATGATGTTGAGACATGATGTGTTTAGGGTTAATATCTTACAGTCACCGTAGTGATATTGTGCCATTGATTAGACTTTCTGTTTCAGACCAATATGTGTTCAAATCGTAATATACTAACAGATTCCATTCGCTGGTTGAAAGAGTGATTGTGCCAATATTCTCGAAATGTATTCCTGCCTTTGTTCCAAATTTTTTGATATCTACTGGAGTTCCAAGTACTAATGGCAAACAGAGTAGAATTGCGAGGAGTGACAACATGAGATGATTTGTTAGCATTTTCTTTCTTTTTGGCTTAGGTTCTTCATTAGTATCAGGGTTGCAGCTGTTGGATTCCTGTTTGTCGTCATTAGTGGTAAGGGTTGCTTCTGGATATGTGTCGATGGGTAGTAGAGCGAGTCGCTGTATTGTGCGTTTGAAAACTCCCTTGGCGGTTTTGACGTCAACAACTCGTGTCGATTCATCAGGTCCTTCATGTACGTCAATTATTCGACCTAAAGGCCACTGTAATACTGGCACGTTGTCCTCCTTAATGATTACCACATCTCCTGGCTTGAGGTTGGCACTTTTTTCTTCCATTTGTTCGGCTGCTGAAATTCATTTAAGTACTCGGCAGACCATCGGTTCCAAAATTTCTGTTTAAGCTGTGATACAAGTTCCCAATGACGTAACACTAGCGTCTTGCTGGTTATAGCACTGCTATCTATTTGTGAAGTTAGCGCCTCGCCGATAAGAAAATGTCCAGGAGTTAGCGCTTCAAGATCTGTCGGATCGTTAGACATGGGGGTTAGCGGGCGAGAGTTAAGTATTGCCTCAACCTCCACTATGACCGTCTCCAGTTCTTCCTGTGTTAATGAAGCAGTTGCAATGCTGCGCAAGAGGAGGCGTTTTGCGGATTTCACTGCTGCTTCCCATAGACCGCCAAAGTGTGGAGCTCTTGGTGGGATGAAATGAAAATGTATCCCCCTTGAACTAGCAGTGGACATGATTGTTTCCTGTCCCTTGTTGGAATATGTACTATCAGTTAATTCCGATAATTGGTTCCTAGCTCCTATAAAATTAGTGACGTTATCAGAGTATATATGCTGACAGCGACCCCGACGACTGATAAAGCGTTTTAATGCACCGATGAATGCTTCGGTTGTAAAATCCGTCACTAGTTCAAGGTGGACGACCTTTGACGCAAAGCAACAGAAAACAGCTATTTATGCTTTTGTCGGTTTCTTCCCTCTGATTTTATAATGGATCCAGAATGGCCCGCAGTAATCAACGCCTGCGTTGATAAACGGGCGTGCTGTAGTAACTCGAGATGGTGGCAGGTTACCCATTATGTATTGACATAACTGTGGTCGGGCTCTGGTGCAACTTACACATTTTTGAACTGTTGACCGTGCCGTTATTTTCCCTTTTACTGGCCAGAACCGTTGTCTAATAATGTTTAATAAGGCTTGTGGTCCACAATGTCATGAGTGGATCATTGTATGGTGTTATCATTTGATGTTTCGCATCGTATGATAGTGTCGAGGCTTTTAATCGTCCACCAACTCGTATTATATTGTTGTCATCGAGGAATGGGTTCAAGCTAGCGATAAAGCTTTTCCTATCTATTTCTTGGTTTTTTCTGAGTTGATTGATTTCCTGCGAAAATTCCGACTTTTGAATGTTACGTATAATGACGAACAATGCCTTATCTAGGAGCTAAAGCCTTATGTGAAGGGCGGTCTTCTTTTTTCGCCCTTGAGTTTTCGCTAAATCTTATACAATATGCCAGTATTGTCTGCAAAGTTCAGAAATAATTTCTGCACTCGATTCTGTAAGTGACATCATCATTAGATACAGCAGCTGCTGATATTGGGGACACCTTTTTCTTCTCGATATCATTAGAAGTTTGAAGCTGTTGCGAAAACGTAACTGGCCACATTTCTTCACGCGCATGCAGAAACAGTGGACCATAGAACCAAAGATTACATCCAGAAAGTTTTGTTGCTGATAGGCCCCTGGACAGTATGTCAGCTGGATTGTCTTTCGATCCGACATGCCGCCACTGATCGGGTGATGTCAATGACTAGATTGTGGCGGTACGATTAGCTACAAACGTTTGATACAATGATGACTGTGTATTTATCCAGGACAATACGATTTCAGAGTAAGTCCATAAAATTAGTGGTTGATCCTTTATTTGGATGTCGAGTTTGACTCTGTATGCTAGTTGAGCAGCTAATACGGCTGCACTCAATTCTAATCGCGGCAGCGTTTGTTGCTTTAATGGAGCAACCCGTGTTTTTATACATAATAATCGTACACTGATTCTTCCATCTTTATGTGATGCGCGGATTTATGCCACCGCACCAAATGCTTTTTCAGAATAAACATTTTTGCCTTCACAACAATAGGTGCTAATAAACCAAGCGGATCGACTAACTTTGCTAGATCTGACGTCGCTGTCCGTTTCGAGATTATTTGTACTGGACCAAGTTTTGCCTTGACGCACAAATGGTCAGTTTTAGGTAGCCACAGCAGCCCTAAAGCCTTAATAGAATTGGTGTTATCGTTGTTGAAATCAAGATTGACCTCCTGATTGCCTATTGGTATGTTTTTAAGTAATTGTGGGTAATTTGCGCACCATTTCTTTAAGTTGAATCCGTGTTTTTGTAAGATCTACATAAGTTCCTTCTGGATTGCAATGGCTATGTTAAGGCTGTCTGCGCCTCCAAGGCCACGTAGAAATTGTTTTTCAACATTTGAAATCCGAATGGATAATTGACAATATTTTCGTCGGCAATTCTTCGCAGGCACCTTGTGGCTAGGTAGGGTGCTGCTCGTGTACCGTATATAACTGTGCTCAGTTTGTAGCAGTTGAGGGGTAATGTTGGATCCTCCCTCCATAAGATGAGTTGATACTGATGATCGTTTGGATTACATCTTTACATCTTCTCAATGTCGGTGGTGAAGACAAATTTTGGCAAGCGGAAACGCAGCAAAATAGAGAATAACTCACTTTGAACAATTGGACCGTTGAACATTAAGTCATTGAGAGAATAACCTGTAGAAGTTTTTGCCGATGCGTCGAACACTACCCGGAGTTTTGTTGTGGTACTATCCGGTTTCGATACGCAAAGATGAGGAATGAAGTACTTAGGACCCAGTAAACTATCAAGGTTGACCTGTTGCATGTGTCCAAGTTGTTCATATTCTTGCATAAGCTGAATGTATTGCTTTCGAACTTCTTCATTCTTTATGAGTTTACGTTCAAGGCTCATGAACCTATTATATGCTATCGTGTATGATTCTCCTAATGCTGCTGGATTTTCACGGAAAGGAAGGCTTACGATGAATCGGCCATTTTTGTCTGTGCGAGTATTATGATTGAAGTGTGATTCACATTGTCTTTCTGATGGCGAAATGTTTTTTTCATCTGGTTCGACCTCGTCAAGTTTCCATAACCGTTCTATAGCTTCCTCTCGTGACGTTGTAGTTGTAAATATTGCACACGTGAGTGCACATGACGGAGTAGATGTTGTGGTTTGTCTGACTGACCCACCCACAATCCATCCAAGTGCTGTATTCTGTAAAACCGGGAGTTGCTGGGAAAGCTTGATTTGACCGACCTTCATAAGATCAATATATAATTCAGCGCCCAGCAGGATGTCAATTTTTCCTTGCTGGTGAAATTCTGGATCCGCCAATTGAATGTTTTCAGGCATGGCCCATGAGGACGTATCTATTTGGTGGCTTGGTTGTGAAGGAATGATGTATGGTAGTACGAATGCTTCTAGCCGTGAGGAGAAGTTGTTTATTGTGGACTGCATTTTTAAATTCACTCGTTGAGTAGACCTTTTTTGTGCATTCCCAATGCCATCGATGTTCAGAACTGCATCGGTTGGGGTGATGCCTAGGCGGTTGATAAGTCTCTGGGATACGATGTTAACTTGGGACCTAGAGTCTAATATTGCCCTGAATTCACCAACGTTGCCGTTATTTGCCGTTATCCTTACTTTGCGGTTGCTAGGAGAACGTAACCCTGGGGCCCCCCAGCATCCTTGGCAGAGGTAGATGTAACTGTTGCAGAGGATGTGCTTGCCTTTTCCTTTACAGGTTTTTCTTCCGAAGTCTGTGCTGATGTTAGCTTTGCAGCATGCTTAGGCTTCGACGTCTGTTTAGTTTCTAAATGTAACAACGTGTTGTGTTTCTTGTTACATTTTCGGCAGCAACCCAATGTGCATGTTTTTGATATGTGATCGCTTCTAAAGCAATTGACACATAGTGTTTGTTGTTGGACCCACCTTAATCTATCTGGGACTGGTGATTGTATGAATTTACTGCAGTGGTACATTTGATGATTACCATTGTTGCAAAATTTACAGGTACTATGGTTCCCGTCTGATAACGCTACTGATGGAACTGCCTTATTTGTTGGTTTTTGGCCAATTGCTTCCATTGATTGGAATTGAATTTCCAAGAATGAAAGAAATTCGGGAATTAGTGGTACTTCCTTAGGTTTTGCTGATACTTGCTATCTAGTTTTTTCATCAATAGATGTATGAGAAGAGGATTCCAAGCAGAAGATTCGATGCCAATATTGTTTCACGCTGATAGACACTCCTTTGTTGTATCATGCAGATTTTTCACAGCCGTAGCAACTGATGTCCCTGTTGGCTGGTTTAATACTTTTTCAATCAAATTTGATACGAGGACTCTTTTATTGTCGTATCGATTTTTCAACGAAGTCAAAGCAGCTTGGTAATTTTCCTCCGTTAAGGAGAATTGGCTTATTAAATGCGCGGCTTCTCCGGATAGGTTAGTCTTTAATTACCACATTTTTCGTATGTTTGGTATTGCCTGCCTATCCACCATCTCAGAAAATAGGTCATGGAATTGGCGCCATTTTATATAATCTCCATTGAACTGTGGGATTATCACCTTTGGTAATGGCAACGAGCCTCGTACTGTAGAGTGTGTTAGGACTGTTGATTGGGGTTCACCAACAACGGGATTAGCAACATTGCTCTGTAATGTGGCAGCCATCACGGAAAGGTTGACCAAGTGCTGCTGGACATTGTCGTCTAACGTATTGTACTCCTGGATATTAAAACCTCTCTCTGTTGGTTCTTTAAACTTATCGAAAATCTCATAGTATAACTCTTGGATCTGGTTCCATAGCTTGTTGATTGTGGCAATTTTAATGCTATAGTACTGGGCTGGTTGAGTTTCTCTAATAGAACTTATCCCATTTAATAACCGTTCCAATGCTACCATTCGGGCCTTTATTCCCCGAATCAAGCCTTCATGTGTAGTCTGTTGCTGATTACTTGTCGTAGTAATAGTATTTTGTCGTGTGTGGTGGGTCGGTTTCGGTAAATCATTTTCTAAACTTTCTGGTAGATGATTTTTAGCTTCTGGTAGCTGTTGTTGAGTTTCCGATAACCTTTTAAATTGTTCAACTTCAGTAGTGAATTTCTCCATGTATGAATCTGTCAACTCTTTTATTTGGGAATAGTAGTCCTGCTGGAAATACTCATGCTCCGTTCTCAACTTCTGTGCATCTGCATGCATTCGCAACTTCGAGTCGCATGTCTCAAATTCCGCCCAGGCATCACTTAGGCGTCGCACACGCTCCTCATAATATTTAATTGTTGTTTTTCTATCCGCAGAGTCCTTTTTAAAATTGCGGATATTTCCTTGAACGATTTCACCCGTCTTCAAAAGGGATTCCAAGAGTTGTGCTGATGTGGTCATGGCGTAGCCTTCAATCTACTTGTAAATTATTTTGTTGCCTGATGAGCTGTAGTCCTGATGATAATACCTTTGATGCTAACAATGTCACCAAATTATTGCTGAATGGACTGCTGTCCTGCTGTTATTAAATGTATGTGTGGAAGATGAATACCAAAACTGTGGATTTGGTATCTAACGGATCGACTGTTGTTCTGATGAATGTGGGTCTGATGATAATAGCCCTGTAGCCCGTTTCTGTATATCTCACATCGTAAAACTCTTCGCATGAAACGTGTGAATTGCAACAAAAATAGTGTTCATGTGGGAAAACCCTATTTGCTATAAACTGAATTTTATAACCAGAGGGCGTTGATGCCATTATATTTGTACTAAATTTTTAAGAACTATATTTGCATCATTACTACCAAGAAAAACTTTTAGATAGTTAAGACTTAGCTGTTAAACAAGAAGCATTTAAATAAAAGCATTATACTTGGCAATTCAATTCTAGTTAGTTTTATTTAGAGAATTCTGGCTAAGTATTAAACTCTGGTCCTTCAACTGAAGTAAGTCCGAAAGTAAACATGGTCCTCATCGAACCGGATTTATCAACCTATTGATACCTAGATCCACTAAAATTGAACCCCATAAGGACACATCAACATATCCATTACAATAAGGTCCAAAAGGAAATCTTCAATAAGCAAAATTTTCCGACTATTATTTCAATTAATTATTTATTAATTAATGACAATTGTAATTAAAATAATTATCCAAATTCTAATTCCAAAAAAAAAAAAAAAAAAAAAAACTAAAGTACCTATTCTCTTAATAAAAAACTCATAATTTTCGAAGGAACCCTACCTTATTTTGTCACAAGCTGTCAACTACGCGTACATACCCAAAAAACATTTATGTAAGTCACAACTTTCCATTGCATCATCTTTTTAGTTTTTCTTTGATCATTGAACGTCACTGATTACTAAGTACAGATTATTAGTACTCTGTGTTGAACGTGCCGGCCACAAACAAATTTAGTAAAGGTCGATAAGTGTATGAGTGCAGAAACAATTTTAACTACACAAAAAGTAATTGTCTGTGCAGAAAATTAAAGAAAAAAGGAAAAAAACCAAACAAAAAGTGTTAACGCGAAAAACAGTTCTAAAATCAAAAATAAAAAAAATTCGCTAGTAAATTAAACAAAATTAAACACAAAACATACAAAAAGTGATAAAATTCAATTAGCATTAAATTGGTTGTGCTGAAAGAAAGCTAATATTGTCCATTTGCATAACACGGGAAAAGTGTGTACATACAACCGATTTTAAGTACCGTTCGTTTTTTTTAATAGGTACAAATATTACATACAAGCAGTGCGCGAAGAAAAAGTAATTTTTAAAAATACCGTTAATATTTTTCTGTATACCTAAAATTCACTTAATAATTCGTTGAATTACTCGTTGAAATCATTAAAAAACAAAAGCAAAGAGAGAACCAGAAAGTGTTAGTTATATTTAGTGCTCAAAAGATCTTAAAATCAACCTCTTTTTTCGAAAGCAAAAATCAAACGTTGCATTACACACATTCCGTTCTCTTGTCTCTCTATCGTCTTTAGTTTGTTCGAAACATTGTAAAAGTCTAGCAACATTTCGCAACATTAAGTTGACATTCAAATTTTAATTTTCTATAAACATTGTTTCGATAACCTACGATAACTTTCATATTGTTGTTCTTCCAATACCTTTTGTTACTTAACAGTTGTTGGAAAAAGAGATACAGTTCATGAACATTCCCATCAAAAAAAAAAAAAACAAAGAAGAAGCAGAACAATATTATTTCGGTGTTAAATTAATTTTTCATAACTTTTACTCAATTTTATAATTAACAAGAAAAAAAAACATTAAAATTTTGCGACAAGCCTAAATTTAAAACAAAACCATACACAAACTAATTTGTATAAAAATAAAAACAGCATCAAGGAATTTTCAGCATTCAACAGTGTGTTGGTTAAGTTCTCTTCACTAAAGTTCTGGTGCAAATTTGTAAGAAATCCAATTTTTATCAACTACCAAGACATTGCTGTCAGGAAAAGACTTGCAAAAGCAATCAATTACTACTGGACAAACACCCACATAAGTAAAGAAAGAAGATTACTGGTAACTACACTTTAAAAATTTTTCAATTTTACATTTTCATAAATCCTAGCAAAAAATCATTACTCTATCATTCCATCTTAATTCCCATTATTTTAACAATAAAGCTATAGTTTTTTTCTCATTATCGATTTACCCAAGTCTTAGTTGAATATAACTTATAACAAAACAAACTTAAGTGCGTCACCTTGTGGTCACGTTTTTGTATCGTTATCCATTGTTAGTACACTCGATTCCCACTCTCTTTTCGTTTGTGATTCGTGTCTATCCCTACAAATATGTCTTATTTACAACAATACATTCGGGCCACGGATGAACTTATCCGATTCGATGCAGAATTGGATGAATCACAAATTCAGGGATCCTCGATTTACTCATTGGAGGTACATCGCGACGAAATGAGGTCCATTTGGGACGGAGTAAAAAATATTTACCAGAAATGCCTTGAGGAGGTAAACAAGAGTGAATCTAATAATGATGATGGAGGCTCTGTAAAAGTAGATGAGGAAACTTTAGCATCTAGGCATCAGTCCGCCTACACCACGTATGTTAGATTTATATCTCGCGTAAACTCACATATTCAGGAATTATCTAGTGCAAGACAAAACCCACAAACAAATATCTCCCAAACCATGACCCTTAATAATGTACATCTCCCTCCTTGCGATACGGACGTTTTCGAGGGGGATTACGAATCATGGCCTACGTTTAGGGATTTATTTACGGCACTTTATATTAATAATCCTCGTCTTTGCAATGTGCAGAAACTTTTTTATTTAAATAGAAATACCAGCGGTGAAGCGAAGGACATTGTTAAAAAAACATCCTCCTACGAATGAAGGGTTTGAGCTAGCATGGCAGAGCCTACAGGAACGATTTGAAAACAAAAGAATGCTCGTTAATAGTCAACTTCGTTTGCTTCTCAACCTGCCCCAAGTTTTGAATGAATCTTGTGACGAAATTAAAACCCTGCAACGACAAATCAATAGTTGTGTTTCTTCCTTAGAACTTTATAAAATCAACATAGAGAACTGGGATGCTATATTTGTCTATATTTGTTCAACACGTCTTCCAGAGACTACTCTTTCCCTTTGGGAACAATCCCTCTCTAATAGAACACAAATTCCGAAATGGTCGCAAATGAACCAATTTCTAACCAGCCGTTTTCAAACCCTCGAAACAGTTTCTGAAGTTAAAGGGGCTTCTGCATCTTCCACACACAATACCCATTTCGATCATAAGGACAACTCCGGAAAAGTTAAGAACAATTACTCTAATGTCATTCCTAACGAAACCCCCCAATGTCGTATCTGCACTACTGGTCAACATTTTATTCGGCAATGCTCGAATTTTCTACAAATGGATATAGATGAAAGAATTTCATGTATAAAAAGGCTTGAATTATGTCTAAATTGTTTTGCTAGGCATCATCGTGTAAAAGACTGCACTAGCTCATTTAACTGCCGTACCTGTCGTAAAAGGCATAACACTCTTTTGCACAAAGAAAATGACTCTTCGACTCTTAGTCCCACATCCGATAGCTTACCCCCACTCTCAACTGAACCCAGCACATCCGCTAATATTCGATCATGTTTTTCCTCAAATTCTAAATCTGTTCTCCTAGCTACTGCAATGACTCAAGTATATTGCAAGGGAATCGAATTTCCTGCAAAGGCATTTTTCGATTCAGGTTCTGAAGGAACATTTATTTCAGAAAGGCTTTTTAAACGTATTGGTCTTCCATACAGATCTGTAAAAGCAGAAATTACCGGCTTGAACGGGTCAATTTCTGCAATATCTCGAAAAGTATGTTCAATCGTACTTGGTTCTAATGGTTATAGTAACACTAAAGTCACAATAGACGCACTCGTTATAAAGGAACTTTCAGGAAACCTTCCAAGTAATTATGTTGACGCAAAAATTGTTTCAAAATTGTCTAACTTAAGTTTAGCTGATCCAAATTTTTATGAATGCTCACAAATAGACATTCTTATCGGTGAAGATACAATGGATAAGTTTGAGTTGGACGGCTTCAAAAGGAATATATACGGAAGATTGAAAGCTAAGGAAACCATTTTTGGATGGGTAATTTCTGGAAACTTAGCCCAAACATCATCCCCGTCCACTCGTATACTATCATGTGTTTCTTCAGTCTGCCTAGAAAAACAGCTAATGCGGTTTTGGGAGGTGGAGGACGTTCCTCAAAAACCAATCCTATCTCAAGCAGATCGTTTTTGCGAACAATTTTATGCACAAACTACCCGGCGAATGCAAAATGGAAGATATGTCGTATCTCTGCCTTTTAAGAAGTCAAAGATAAATGAAACAGATTACCTAGGAAAGTCTAGGAATATCGCTCTAGCTCAATTCCTACGTAATGAACTACGTCTTTCCAAGAATCCAGAACAGAAGGCCATATACGATTCCGTGATCCAGGAATACCTAGACCTTGGACACATGACGAGAGTGTGTCCACCCTCCGAAACACAAAATTTTAAAAACTTTTACCTTCCACACCATGCGGTGGTCAAACCAGACAGTTCTACGACTAAAGTAAGGATTGTGTTTAACGCTTCTTGTCCATCTTCCAATGGTATTTCGTTGAATGATATATTGCACACAGGCCCTGTCTTGCAAAATGATCTCATTGTCCTTCTCCTAAAATGGAGATTTCATCGATACGTTTTTAACTGCGACATAGAGAAAATGTATCGACAGATACTCGTAAGCCCAAATGACACTCCTTTTCAGCGAATTCTTTTACGTACTTCCAAGACTAATGAAATCCAAGATTACGAATTAAAAACAGTAACCTTTGGGGTTAACTGTGCGCCGTACCTGGCAATTCGAACTCTTATCCAATTAGCATCAGATACCGAGAACAGTCATCCCTTAGCTAGTGATATACTAAAAAACTCAATGTATGTTGACGATGCACTGTACGGCGCACCCGATATTCCTTCGGCAATCCAAGCTAGGAATCAATTGAACGAAGTCCTTAATTCGGCTGGTTTTTCTCTTCGCAAGTGGGCATCGAACTCTGCCGAAATCCTCGCAGGCATAAGCAAAGGCGACCTTCTACAAGAAGATTTCTGTATATTTGACGATACTAGCAATGCAAAAACTTTAGGAGTACGATGGAATGCAAAATCGGATACATTCTTTTTCTCAGCAAAAGCTGTGTCTAATCGTAAGAATATAACCAAAAGACATGTCCTGTCCGAAATAAGCAAATTGTTCGATCCTGCAGGCTGGCTTTCTCCTTTCATAATACTGACCAAAATCCTTATGAGAAAGGTATGGGAATCAAAATCCGATTGGGACGAAAGCTTGGATGATGACTGCCTCCAGGATTGGAACTTGTTCATTCAACATTATCCAGAAATAGAGAGTATAAGAATTCCCCGATGGATTTCATTCACTCCAAAGTGCAACGTTCAAATACATGGGTTCTGTGACGCCTCAGAAAGGGCGTATGCAGCATCGATTTATGTTCGTATCGAAACTAATGAATCCATTTCAGTCCATCTCCTTACTGCGAAATCTAAAGTTGCTCCTATAACATGCATTTCTCTTCCCAGACTAGAATTGTGCGGCGCTGTTCTCCTTTCCAAAATTCTAGATTCCATGCTTCCTAGTCTTAACCTGAAAAATTGTAAAATTTACAAATGGTGTGATTCGACTATTGTGCTTTCCTGGCTACGCAAATCTCCTCATCAATGGAAAACGTTTGTTGCAAACCGAGTTTCTCAAATTCTACAAACGGTAGGATGCGATAATTGGTATCACGTTCCTTCTCAGTATAATTCTGCAGATATCGCGACCCGTGGAGTTTACCCTCATGACTTAGTTCATAATGATTTATGGTGGCATGGACCTACCTGGTTAAAATCTCCATCTGATCAATGGCCAAAATCGCAACTTACATTTCTGGAGACAAAAGAGGAAGTATATAAAAGTACATTTTTCATATTTTTCAAATTACGTTGATATTTTAGATCGATTTTCCACATTTCCCAAAGCGATCAGAACACTCTGTTACGTTTTTCGTTTCATTCATCGAACATCCCCTAAGTATAGAAACTCCTTCCACTCTGAAGTTATTATGTTATCCGCGCAAGAAGTTGCCCATGTTCGAGATCGTCTCATCCAAATCGCTCAAAAAATTGCATATCCAAATGAATATAATTCTCTTGAAAGTGATGAAAACATTCCTAGAACAAGTCCAATCCTCAACTTGAATCCATTTCTTGATTCTAAAAATTTACTTCGCGTGAACGGCCGTCTGGCAAACTCTCTATCTTTATCATATGATGAACGATTTCCTATAATTCTGCCGTTTAATTGTAAACTTTCGAAACTACTAGTTAATTTTACTCATTCCCTCTCACTCCATGGAGGTAACCAGCTGGTTCTACATCTAATTCGTACGCAGTTTTGGATTCCTAAACTGAAAAATCTTATCAAAACTACGATTCGTAATTGTAGAAAATGTGTCATTGATAGGGGCAGAGCCAGAAGTCAAATAATGGCCGCATTACCTTCGGAACGAACACAGCTACATCGACCTTTCTACAATACTGGAATTGATTTCGCAGGCCCTTTTGATCTAAAAAGTTTCACAGGTAGAGCTTGTCGTATAACTAAAGGATACGTTTGCATTTTTGTGTGTTTCGCCACAAAGGCTATTTATTTGGAAGCCACAACAGACCTCTCAAGCCCTTGTTTCATTATGGCATTTCATAGATTTGTAGCAAGACGAGGCTATCCATTTAAATTATTTTCCGATAACGGTACAACTTTCGTAGGTGCTTCCAGACAAATGGCCAAAGATTTTCTATTTGCATCCCGCACCGAACTCACATCTAGCTTAACCCTTAAGAATATCGAATGGCATTTTATTCCACCCGGTTCTCCACACATGGGTGGTTTGTGGGAAGCTGGCGTAAAGAGCTTTAAAAGCCATTTTCGAAAAGTTGTGGGTCCGTTCAAATACACCTTTGAAGAATTTTCGACATTACTTTCCAGAATCGAATCCTGCCTGAATTCAAGACCAATATCACCAATGTCCGAAGATCCTATGGACTTGAATGCCTTGACTCCAGGTCATTTTCTAATTGGTAGTCCCCTTCTCGCTCCTCCCGATCCGAAATTCAACAACCAACCAATATCTTATATAAATCGGTGGCAACGATTACGATCAATTCAGCAACAATTTTGTCATTGTTGGAAAAATGAATATTTAAAGGAACTTCACAAGAGAAATAAATGGAAAATACCTCAAGAAAATATATCTGTCGGAAATATGGTAGTCATCAAGGACGATAGTGCTTCCGTTAATGAGTGGCGGCTAGGTCGCGTTACGAAAACATATATTGGGTCCGATCAACGGGTTAGAGTTGCTGATATTAGAACACACCGCGGAATTGTAACTCGCCCCATAGTTAAACTTATCTTATTACCAGCCTAACTTTTTCATATTCTTTAATTTTCCAATGTTCTTTCCTTTCCGTTTCATAATCTACATATCATAATCTCTCTTATCTTAATGAAAAACACTAATAATTTCCTTTGTTTAGGTGAAAATATGTCTTCCTGCCATGATGTAATTCTCTATAGACGCAGCACAAACTATAATCCATTTAAATGCAGATTGTGTAGAAGATATCATTCCCTACGAAAATGCAAATTCTTTCTCAGCATGAGCGTGGAGAAACGTTCGAGAGCCGTATTGAGGTTAGGCTATTGCCGAAATTGTCTGGCTCATAAGCACTCTGGAAATAACTGCCGACAAGACACGGGCTGCCACATTTGTTCCAAAGGACATCACACACTACTGCACTATGAGAAATCGTCAATTCATAACCGTCAACATGACTCAACAGGTTACTCTCGAAGTAGAGGTGTCACACCATCCCGTAGCAACGGTCCCGCTTCTATTTCGACTATTCTTTCCCGACACGTCATTTCTCTTTTACCCACGGTTAAAGTGATAATCATTTCGTCTCACACAAAGCTTACTTCTAGAGCTTTGATTGATGTTTGTTCGCAATATAGCCGTATTGAGCAACAACTTGTCAACCAACTTCACTTGAAAACATATAAATTCGAGAATGAAACGTATTGCCAGCTCATGTTATCATCGAAGGTGGACCCCCAAATCCGACTAGCCGTAGACGCAAGGATTGTGTCCAAATTAGCAATGAAAACGCCGCTTTCATCACTTAGTTCTACCATTGTGAAAAAGTTTTCCCACCTTATGTTGGCTGATAACGAATTTTACATTTCACAACCCGTTTCTTTGGTGCTTGGAAACGAGTCATATAGTAAAATCTTGAAAGCTGGAGTCATTCCTGGAGAAAGCGGTTTTCCCATGGCTCAAGATACGATTTTCGGATGGGTATTATCCGGCTCCTGTGCTATCTAAACCACAAAATAAACCAACACTTCCGTAACGTATACCTTTTTTTATTATAATGAACTTGATATTTTTGATATTGATATTGTTTCTTATGAATTTGCCCAAATGATTTACAACCTAAGTATGTTAGAGAAATTAAGAAAAAAAAACAATTTGAACTTTAGAATAATTATTGAACTTCCCGTCTCTCTCTGCTTGCTTAAAAATGAATTGAAAATGACAAGATTATTTGCAGTCCCTGCAAGGGCGCCGGGATGTTCATGTGGGAAAACCCTATTTGCTATAAACTGAATTTTATAACCAGAGGGCGTTGATGCCATTATATTTGTACTAAATTTTTAAGAACTATATTTGCATCATTACTACCAAGAAAAACTTTTAGTTAGTTAAGACTTAGCTGTTAAACAAGAAGCATTTAAATAAAAGCATTATACTTGGCAATTCAATTCTAGTTAGTTTTATTTAGAGAATTCTGGCTAAGTATTAAACTCTGGTCCTTCAACTGAAGTAAGTCCGAAAATAAACAAATACTGTGAAATGAAACAAAAAATGGTTTTTCTCACACAAGTGTTTCTGTATCTTTTTTTTGCGAGAATTATCTGTCATTTAAATAATTTTCCAGCAATTATTGGAAGGATGCGAGAAAAAGTGTTTCTATAACAATATTTTGCGAAAAGTTTCTTTCAAGAACTGTCAAAATAAGTCACATTTGAAATTGGTGGCGAGAAAAACAAAATGTAGATATTTTGAATTTAAAATATGTTTATATACTATTTTTTTTAAATAAATAAAAAAATAGAAGGAATATAAATGATAAATGCATAATTTATATGATGAAAATAAACAAAAAACAATTGTTATATTTTGTTAGTTTAAATTTTTGTTAGCCTTTTTTGTTTTGGTTTTAATCAGTGCTGCCAGATAAATTTGTGTCAAAATCGTCAATTTCCTGAGAAAAAAATAAAAAAGATCGTCTTTTTTGTTTTAAAAATCGTGCAATTTAAAATCAATTTTAAACAAATTTGTTTCGACTTTTATTAAAAAATAATCAATCAAAAACATAGTTAAAGTTTATGGGTATTTAATAATTATTATTTAATAATTGAGATATAAATCTTTA
Source organism: Pollenia griseotomentosa (assembly GCA_963931875.1). NCBI lineage: Eukaryota > Metazoa > Arthropoda > Insecta > Diptera > Polleniidae > Pollenia > Pollenia griseotomentosa. The sequence continues at coordinate 165,758,306 of OZ007560.1, forward strand.
ATTTACCTATTCCTATAATCTTTTTCTTTTTTACCTGAAATAGACTTAGTAGAATACCTTGTAGTTAAAATTAAAAAAATCGGTTCATAAATAAACGGGTTAAAGACCCAGTAAAATCTTCGCCTACAAAATAATATGTTAAGTAATCAGAAACACATAAAAGCACTACATACAATTCTACTGAAAATCTAATGAATTTTACAAGGGTTGTGCCAAAAAGAACAAATTCAAAAGTAAGTAATTTTTTTTATCTTAATACATCCAGAAAAAAGTAGTTATCGAAGTTCTTATGGAAGAAAGCTACTTAATAACGAGTGAAAGAAGCTATCCATTTTGAAAAAGTTTTTACTGGGAGACAAACAAATTTCTTTCTTGCCGGAATAATGGTTTTGGCACAAAAGTGTACATATAAGATAAGAATATCTAATATCAATTATATTTTGTATATGTATATAAGAAGTATTAAATGATCAAAATAAGCCAAGTCGGTCCATTACTTTCCCTCGAAATTTTGCTTTTGCCGATACATTTTTTAGGGAAGAAACAAACAATTTCGAGGACAATTTTCACAATAGGGATAAATATAAAAATTTAAGCAGCCTTGTTTCTAAAGATATCTTTTTTTCAAATAAACAAACATATAAAAATATTTACAATTATCTTATTTCGAAGACTAAGGGGCTTATAGTGTAAAACGCAACGCCAACAATTTCATTGAAAGCAAAAATAAAATCAAAAATATTTTATAAATTTGTAGTTGCTTTCTACAGACATTCATATTATTTTTTTTTTTCAATTTTCAACGCCACAAAATAGAAGTGTTTGAAATTTAAAAATTCAAGATGAATTTCTATAGAAAGTAACAACAAAATTATAAAATATTTTTGATTTTGTTTTTGCTTTCGTCAATTTTTTAGAAAAAATCACCAAAACGTCACTTTGTTAATATCGGAACAAAAAATCGTCAAGATCTGGCAGCCCTGTTTTTATTATATTTATTTCTTTTGTTGACGTTTCGCTTTTATTTGACACTTAATTACTGGAAATATTCCAGTATAAACAGAATTTGTTGTGTCTGTTTTCGCATTCAAATACAGAAACACTTTTATCTCATAAATCGAGAAACGATGGAATTTTGTGTTTCACACTTCATGTAAGAAGTTTTACGATGCGAGAAATACAGAAACGAGCTACTGGATGCGAAAATGTCACCAAATTATTGAACCAGTGTCTGTTGAATGGACTGCTGTCCTGATGATATCAAATGTATGTAAGATGGTTATTTTCAAATTAAAAATTTTCGTTAAATTTTATATTTTTTATGAAAATTTATTTAAATATTTTAGATAAAAAAAAGAATTCATTTATGAAATTCAAATAAGTTATATTCTTTGCACTAGTTTTAAGTAGCTTAGGTTTAGTTTTACAATTCAATTATTTAAGTTTAATTTTAAGGTAGATCTAATTATTTAGACCAATTTAGTTACAACTTTTAATAGTTTTTAATCATTTCACAACTTTTAAGAACAACTTTTAATTATTAACAACTTTAAATCACAACTTTATGAAAATCTCTTTTTTGATACAACTTTCGCTAGGCACAAACTTCAACTGACTCACTCTACTTTTTTAACTCGCTTGTTTGTTTCTCCTTTCTTTCTATTCCGGTTCTTACTTACACGATGACCATTTTACTAAAATCATTAATACAGCATACCCTTTACACCCGGCCATCCTGTTACTCATCTGTCCCAGATGATAATAGATACTCAACGTATTGGTTATTCTTCCACGGCTTCATAAAGTCTGAACTTGTAAATGTTTTGTTAGGACCCTCAAAGTTGGCTGCTTTAACGACTTCATAGCGGTTATTTCTCTTGACTCTGTCAACTTTATATGGCCCCAGGAATTCACTTGCCAGTTTTCGGCCTGATACAAATTAAGTCCTCTTTATAACCACTAAGTCACCTACCTGGTAGCCGTCGCCTTCTTTACGCCTTTTATCAAAATTACGCTTGTATTCGACTTGAGCTTTTTGAATTTGCTTTTAAGCTTCAGTCCGCAGGTGTTGTCGATCATCATCAAATTTTTGAATCATCTCATCTTGTAACATTTGTAATATGTTGTCGGTTAACCCCGTTTTCATCTTGACTCCAACTAATATTTGAAAAGGTGGGTTTTTTGTCAAATTATGCATGCAACTGTTGATAGCCTTCTGTACATCGCCAACAACTTTGTACCATTTCGTTGGATCGTCGTTTGAAAGTGATGATTGATCCTATAACGCGGTTCACAAGCTCAATTTGCCCATTACCACGTGCAACGCCTGTTGTTGTCAAGACATGTTCAATACCGTTGTGCTTGCAAAAATCTTGAAAATTATGTGACGTAAAGGCAGAGCCCTTATCGCTTATAATTCTTGTTGGAAATCCAAACGTATCTGACCACACCTTCAGACATCTGACAGCTTCTTCAGCGTTTGTTGTTTTAGTCGGGAATAACCATACGAATTTGGAAAACCCGTCCACCATAGCCAAAATATATTTGTACATTTTTGACGTAGCATCCATAGGACCAAGGCGATCAATATGAATTGTCTCTAACGGCACATCACCCTTGTCGATACAACTCAAAAAGCCTTCCTTCCTGCCAGTTTTTTTGTTATAGATGATACACTTCACGCAATTATTGATAACCAGCTGAACCTTTTTCTCTAAGTGGGGTATATAGTATTGCTGTTGTATCGCATGCATAGTTTTTTGAGTCGCGTAATGACCGTTCTCATGAGCGTTTTTAATGAGTTCTACTTCCATCAGCTTTGGTACAATTATTAGGTCATTGCCGTTAATGTTTTTGTATACTAATCCACCTTTCATCTTAAAACTCTCATAAGCCCCAAAATTTAACGCTTGTATAATAGCCTTGATGTACTCGTCCTCGTGTTGTTGCTTAAGGAACGTTGGAGCAATGTCTGAAGAAATCACCATGACATCTGTTGGATAACGACTTAAAGAGTCTACGTGCTTCATTCTATTACCGCTTCTGTGCTCTACTGTGTAGTCAAAATCTTGGAAATATAATATCCACTGGGCCACATCTCGTGGAACATCTTTTTTTGAAATTGTTTGCTTAAAAGCAGAGCAATCTGTCACCAACTTAAAATGAATGCCCAAAACATAAGGCGTAAATTTTTTAAATTCTATATACGCAGCCTTCACTTCCAGGATATAACTATGGAGTCTTCCTTCCTGCACTGACGCTTTTTTACTATAATAGAAAACAGTATGAAGCTGACCTTCAATTTTTTGTAGTAAAGTTGCACCAAACCCTTCTTTTGATGCATCTGTGTGCAACTCCGTTTCTGCTTCTCGGCAGAAAATTCTTAAAACAGGTTCATTAGTAAGCGAAGCCTTTAATTTGTCAATAGCGTTTCTTTCGTCTGCTTCAATTTTAAAAATCACATTTTTCCTCAGCAAATTTGATAATGGCTTTGCTATGTGAGCATAATTTTGGATAAATTTTCTAAAATACCCAGTCAATCCTAAGAATGACTGAACGTCTTTGATAGTTTTGGGTTCTGGAAAATTAGCAACAGCCTTCGTTTTTGCCTATCCCGGCCAAACTTTGCCGCCTTCAATCGTATGACCAAGAAAATCAATCTTAGTTTTCATAAACGTGCATTTTGACCATTTGATCTTTAAACCATATTGTTTTGCTACCTCTAGTACTAATTTCAACTTATTTATGTTGCCCTCCTCGGTTTCGCTATAAATGACTATATCATTCCATGACATCTGCAGTTATAAGCTCTTGAAAAATAAAGTTGATATATTTAATGAAACATGCTGGCGAATTGCAAAACCCAAAAGGAGCACGGTTGAATTCGTATAGCCCCTGTTTAGTTACGAACGCAGTATACTTTTTGCTTGCTTCATAAATGGGTATATGAAAAAACCCATTTTCCAGATCCATTACACAGAAAAACTTAGCCTTTTGTAATTTTTGTAATACGTCTTCTATAACAGGTACTGGAAAACCATCTTTCAACACCATATTGTTTAGTTGTCTAAAATCAACACAAACTTTATATTCTCCAGTTTTCTTTTTAGTTACAACCACCCTTCTGGCAATATCTGAACATGACTTACCTAGAATACCTTTTTGCAACCATTCCTGAACTTGCCTGTTGACTTCTTGTTCTTCAGGAGACGGTAATTTTGTTGGAGAATGGCGGAAGGGTTTAATTTCTCCATTTGGAACTATTTTCATCTCTACTGTACACTGTTGGGATGATGACGATGGGTTTTATTGTTGAATTAAATTTTCAATTTCTTCTTTGTATTGACCGTCGGCATCGATTTCAAACGCGTTTATATTAAAAACGTTAAAAATATTATTTTCTTCTGAATTCTTGTATTTAAATTCATAACCATCACTATCAACAATCATTTTAAATTTTGAGATAAAGTCATGACCGATTAAAATGTTACATTTTATTACATCGTCTGGTACAATTAAAAAATTTTGTTTTGTTTCTACTTCGTCGACTTTAACATTGCATTCAATTGAACCATAGGGTCTTGTTTTTATGTTACCTAGTCCAGTTAACAGCGAGTTGTTAACCTTCAGTGGGCAGTTTTTAAATTTATTCTAATATACACAGTGCTTAATTATTGAAACATCCGACCCGGTGTCTATTAGTCCATTTATCAACTGTTTATTAACTTTTAAACATTTGTATCGTTTTTGATTAACAATCATAAGAACATCATTTTGATTATTTTCACTTGCTTTACACTGTTTTGAAGTATGCCCAAATTTGTTACATTTAAAACATTTTGTTTGGGCCTTGCACTCATTTCTTTTATGCTCCGTGGAACCACAATTATAACAATGTATTTTACTCGCAGTTGTTTTAGTTTCGTTTGCTTTGTGCCACTTTTTGTTTTGTGTTTCGGTAGTAACATTGACGCGTTCATAAATCTCGTAGTTCTCGCGCAATTCTTTAAAATTCTTTGAGGCATACATACTTTGTTTATATACACTTTTTGCCGGCAGACCGTCTACGATATATCTAACTACAGCCCTTTCTTCTACGTCCCCCAGAGCCGCGATTTTACGCATGCAAAGCATATATTCATGAAACGATTCCGCACTAGTTTTCTTTCTTTCTTTAAGCATTTTATGTATTTCGCCACTGTCATAATCGCGTTTGAACTCTGTGATAAGCGCTTCTTTTAGACTTTCATAATTACTAATACTTTTTGTTTCTAAAAACATTTTAGCAACACCCACAATTTTATTTTTTGCTTGAACGTATTTCTACTTATTATTTAATTTATACGCTTCGGCATTTTGTTCGAAATTATTAAACGATTTATCTACCGGTACGTTTTCCCTATCGAAATCACTTACAATTTTTGCAAATGTGTCCACTGTAATTATTGTTTTTTTGTTTTGATCTTGTTCACTTTTCACTTGTTACGAGAGTTTCCTTATTAATTCGCTTAACTCGTTGTTAGCCATTTCTGTTTTGTCTTTATTTTTGACTGTTTTGGTTATATTTTGGTATATTTCGACTCCCCCGATGTTCTCCGTGTTAATATGCTCTGTAACTTCAGATTCGTCTTTGTTCTTAATATTTCTCCTAATTTACTCGTTTGAGACCGTAAATCGTATGGGCTAGTATATTTATTGTTTTGCATTGAAACCGTTACTCGTTTCTTTTATTAATTTCATTTACTTACAAAATTTGTCGACTTTTATTCTTGTTTTTTTTTTTAATTTTTAAATTGTAAAATATTTAAGAACACTTTTTTTCACAAGATCATTTAATTTTTGAAAATATTTCTGTATACTGCCTTCGACATCACATTCACTCAATTCTTGTCTTTTAACTGTAAAATTTTTGTTTTTTTTTTTTTGTTGGACACTGATTTTAATATAACTATTAACTTCTTTAATGTTTCAGACGGTTGAGCCCCCAAATGTAAGATGGTTATTTTCAAATTAAAAATGTTCGTTAAATTTTATATTTTTTATGAAAATTTATTTAAATATTTTAGATAAAAAAAAGAATTCATTTATTAAATTCAAATAATTCTTTGCACTAGTTTTAAGTAGCTTAGGTTTAGTTTTACAATTCAATTATTTAAGTTTAATTTTAAGGTAGGTCTAATTATTTAGACCAATTTAGTTACAACTTTTAATAGTTTTTAATCATTTCACAACTTTAAATCACAACTTAATGAAAATCTCTTTTTTGATACAACTTTCGCTAGGCACAAACTTCAACTGACTCACTCTACTTTTTTAACTCGCTTGTTTGTTTCTCCTTTCTTTCTATTCCGGTTCTTACTTACACGATGACCATTTTACTAAAATCAGTAATACAGTATACCCTTTACATGTATGTACTCAAAATTGTCGATTTGGTATCTGACGGATGGACTGTTGTCCTGATGAATGTGCTTGCGTGTTCAAAAAGTTTTTTTTTTGTATTTTAAGAGTCCCTTACCGCTGGTGGGGGAAACTCGAAAATTTTATACAAAAAAAACCAAAAAACTGGGGTTACCAAAATGTTAAATGATTTGGGTTATTAGTGGAGCTCAAACCAAACACATGAATCTGGTCTGACACTAATTTGTTTTGTATTGTGTTCTCTTCAAGCACTTGGAACTTGAAGAGTGATGGGTCAATGAAAATGCAAACAATTGATTGTATTTGATCTAAATGACAATTTTTAAAGGTTTTATTATGCTATTTATACTAACTTACTTACTAAAATATGTTGATTTGACAAAATGTTGAATTGCTGTATTTGTTGTATTAATTTTATATTTCTACAAAATAATAAACCTAAAGCAATGAGCTGGAGGTGAGAATGTTAAGTCAGCAAAATAATACCAATTAACAAAAATAAGACGCAATGAACTTGAGGTACAATTACAAATAATAAAATAACTTTAAACAATGAACTTGAAATAATAAAATAACTTTAAATCAATGAACTTGAAATAATAAAATAACTTTAAATCAATGAACTTGATGTACAATTACAAATAATAAAATAATAAAATAATTCAAGTTAATGGTATTGTGATTAGTATGGGTATTCACTGACTGTAAGTCTTAGCAATATCGTCGTTATTCATATCAACCATATTGTAAACTTTGTAAACTCTGAGTTTAGTTGGATCGTACAATTTTTCTCGATAGTGTAAAATCTTTTTGATAGCTCTATCCCGTATTTATGATGAACCAGCATAATGATAGAAAATTCACAATACCTGAATATACGGAAGACGTTGAAGAAGTAGCTACAACAATACCAACACTTACAACTGCTACCGATGATCCAAGATACGAACCACCTGAATTACACATGGATGAAGATGAAAATTAAGCAACAACAGAAGTTCCAGAAGCAACTGTTCAAATGAGACGTGTTCATTATACTCAAAGATACGATGCCTTAAATTTTGCTATTATGTGTGATAGATTCGGTGTTTCATGTCATGTTTAGCAACAGCTTTATTCGAAGATATAAATTTTAGAGATGTTCATGGTAAGCTTGTTATTATGGACAAATCAAATGTGGCTAGAGAAAAAGTTAAATCTAGGGATGCAGTGCTTCGTACACGACATACAAATTCTTCCATAACTGCATTCTCTTTCGATGGTAGAAAAGATGACTCATTAACTACAGAGAAAATTAATGACAAATTTCATACCACTATGGATTCATTGATGTATCTTAATAATGGTTTTTATTTAATTCAAAAATAATGTGGAGTTTATTTTTTATTTAATTTTAATCACTGTCGCACGCTACATGTTGCATGCGACATATTGTTCCATCATACTTTTATGTTTATGTTTTTACTTGTATGTAATTAGACATGCGTAAGATTATTCTACATTATTTTAAATTCATTCAATATATTAATTTTCTCAACAAAAGTTATACAATTATAGAGAAAAATACAAATCGAAATTTTTAATATTTTTAATTAGGCTTAAGTTCATCAAATTTAATTTTCATTAAATTAATTTTATGAAGAAAGGAATTTTACAACATGAAAATTAATTAAAATTGTTATTGATAATCTTTCATTTTTGACCGTGGCCGGGGCTTCAAACGCGGCCGGCAGGTTACCATGACATTTTAATTAATTTTCATGTTGTAAAATTCCTTTCTTCATAAAAATAATTTAATGAAAATTAAATTTGATGAACTTAAGCCTAATTAAAAATATTAAAAATTGGGATTAAAAACCATAAATAGTTCAACAAAATAACCACAATACTAATTATTGAAAAATACAAATATAGAACAAAAAGTATCTTAACTGAAAATAGTATAGCTAGTCTCAAATAAAGTTTTTTTAATGGAATAAGCTGTCCTTGATGCTTTTAGTTGTTGGCCATCACAAATAAAGATATTTTAGAAAAAAAAATTTCTTGAATTTATGCATTTCACATTTACGATGTCGCACGCTACAAACTTAGAATAAGTACCAAGAAAAAAGCACTGATTTGTATTTGTATTTATTTGGTGCCTTTCTAATACAACAAGATAAAGCATCTTATAAATTACAGTATTAGAATCCGATTAGTTATTAAATATTAAAAAGAAATTTTACACAAAGTTTTGACTTAAACCTAAAATACATATTAGAAAAACAAAAGTTTAAAACAAGTTGAACATTCATAATTTAGCATTAATAATAATAAATATTCTAAATTTTAAGCAGTTACATAATAAACATTCTAAAAGAAGTATTCCATTAGTAATTTTTTAAACTTTATTGCGTTGCTAGTGAATTGTATGTTTCTGGGAAGATGGTTCCAGAGATAAATTGTAAAAATAAAAAATTGATGAGAAGATGCTGTATCTCGATACTTAAAAGTTCTGATTGAATTATTTCTGAGTGAAGAAGCTGGGCTCTTTAGTTGTTATAATTTTGTGTAAAAAAACAAGATTTTTCAGCTTCAAATAATCATCAAGAGAGATACCAAAGATACGTTTAGTGTACAAAGACACACTCTCAAATCTTTTTATACCAAATATATAGCGAGTTATGTTATTAAATGTTGTGTTCAATTTCCTCTTGTCATTACTGTTACAGCTTGCAAATATTTCCGATGAGTAAAGGAGTGTGGGTATTAAATATGTTTTAGCTAACAACATTCTATCCTAGGTGGTGTAAAGTGATGACTAGACCATAGACTTCTTAGCATACTATATGTTCTTCCACAAGCTTGGTTAATGTGATCAGTCCAGGTGAGCGAGCTATTAAAAATAATTCCAAGATTTCTGACAGACTGAACCAATTCGATCTTAGAGTCTCCAAGATATATATTTATTTCATCACTGATCATAAAAGACCTCTTACAAATTATTAAACACTTAGACTTTTTGGGATTAAGTCGCAAACCATTAGCTGATGCCCAATTGAGGATTCTTTTTAAATCGTAGTTAAGCTCGTTGACTTTTTGCCGAACTGATGTTTTTGAACAACTTAGATATAGCTGAACATCATCTGCATACATCTGTATATGAGTGTGCTGAATTTGGCTAGGTAAGTCATTAGCATATAGTGAATATAGAAGTGGACCAAGTATGGAGCCTTGTGGGACACCTCTCGAAAGTATTAGTGGGTCAGAAACTGCTCCATTATTTGCAACCGATTGAAGCCTGTTAGACAAATATGTTGATATTAACTTTGAGGCAGGTGAAGAAAAGTAAAACATTCTTTTAAGTATGATTAGAAGCATTTGGTGTTCAACTGTGTCAAAAGCCTTTGAATGATCTAGCAAAACCAGGAAAGTTATTTGACTATCATCCAAATTACTGCGTATATTTTCGATTACTTCAGTTAAAGTAATTTTTTTAATTAAATTTGCAATAAAAATATATGTTTGTTACTAATATTTGAAACGCATTGTGCAAATACCCTCGACGCACTGATAACAAATGTTCTTTTTCAATGTCGCACGCTTCATCGAAATATACGGTAAAGCAAAGAAAAAATTTGCCGTAACTGGCAATCGCATCCTTCCGTTTACATTTTTTCTTTATTGTTTGAATATAAACTGAGATTAAAAAGCAATTGTCAATGCATAATGTTTCTCATTAAGATCATTTAGCAAAACAAAACGTGCAATAGAAATGTTCAAAACAGAACTTTTTCACTTGTTCGACTTTGCATTTGAATATTTCAAAGTGTATTATGAATAAATGTAAAATTTGTTTAAATCATTGAGAGTTGATAGATTCCCTATAAAAATATGTTAAAACAACATACTTTTATAGACTTTGAATTATTTGGCTGCGGTTGACATTTCTGTGGAAATGCCCATATACAAACTACAAAAAATACATTCAAAGTTTTTTTCAGTTAATTTTAACTCAATTTAAATTACATACTAAGAAAGCTAAAACAGTATTTTTACCTGTCATTATTACCTACCAAATCAGCGAAACATTTTTGTTTTATATTTATGTGCGTATGTAATACTGGGTACACACAATGCAATGCACTTACGCAATCTAGCAAATTAAATTAATTTTCATTCATTTTTCATTCATTCCAGATTGCATCAACATCAAAACGTATTGATATTTTGAGATTGCATTGATGTAGATTGCACTGTGTGTACCCAGCATAAATAATAAAATAATTTAAACTAACTTTGCAGTTAAGCATTTCAGTTTTATTTTATGCATAAAAAATAACTGAACATATTTGTTTTTGGAACAACATGTAGAAACAGTTAAAGAATTAGTTTAATTATAAAATAACAAAATTTTCATTAATTTTAAACTTTACGGAAAATGATTTTAGTAAATTACACTCAGTTACTGTACAAATTTTTGAGTGTACCCAAGAATAAAAAACAATGAGCCAATTTAGACTAGACTAATTTTTAGTCGGATTAACTTTTGCTCTTTCCAAACTACACTGGATTAATTATTCTGGCATAAAATTGTATACGTACACGCGGCTTTGTATGTGTTGGTATTTTTTTGTTTTTTTTGACGTTTGGTGTTCGTTCGCTGTAAACATAAAAACATTTCGGGCGCCTAACACCCTCTGTTTTTATATTCATGTTTACAAGACGGTGAACAACTTACGATTAAAATCGCTCAGCAAAAAAGAAAACACTGAACCTGTTTTTTCATAAGTGTGTATGTATTGGTTTTGTTCTGCTAATGCGGGGTTGAAGCTGGATTAAAAATTATGCCAACCAAAAACGACTCTCTTCACCTCTTTCGCCTACAAACTGTCTTTTTCTGCCAGAACAATTATTCCATGGTGGAATAAGCAGGTGGCATCGTTACGGCAACAAATACAACATTACAACAAAAATGGAAATTACATCACCGTTTACGTCAAAAAATACATTAAACAAAAATCAAAGCGTACCGCTGAACGTGATGAAATAAATAAATGTTTAGGCAATTTTTATTTAATTATGGTCAATATCTTATTTATTTTAATTTAAAATTATCAAAAACTTAAATAAAATACCATAATCACAGCACAAAACGTGGACTTTTTGTAAACATAAACAAAACTTTGACATAAACCTAGACAAACAATGCAAGAGCAAAAAATCGTCATCTGGCGTAGTGCTGCCACCTGTTTATTTCACCATGAATTATTCTAGTCTAAATTGGCTCAATAAACGCAAATCAAATTCACAGCTGTTTTTCGTTTACTAAACAACTGATTAAAAAGAAACAATACTTTTATAGTGTTTATGTTATACCAATATACTATACTTGTTTCTTTTAACACATTGCCAGTGGCAATCTGCCACATTAGGTCTGTCTGCGTACTTTTCCAGTAGCAAATACTCAGTAAATTTTTTTGGGAGAGTAAGACCAATTTTACTCTGTCGGTTGAAAATATCTCAAAAAGTACGCAGACAGAATCCAGTGAAATCTTGCAAGAAAACAGCTGATCGGTGTGTAGGCAATTAAAATGACAAAGCAAAATTTAGCATATGTGTAAGCAAAAGTGAATTCTCGCGGTAAATTCAAAAATAATTAATTAAAGTGAAGCCTAAAAAGCTTTGAAATTAAAAAAACTTGTTTATTACATAAATTAAATTTCAATTTTTATTTTCATTTCACAAAAATTATTTACGTGTGCCAAGATAGCGTCGACGAAATAGCGACTTTTGGGAATTTGAAAACCGGGAAACAAAAATACCCAAATAATGGGATTTACCGAATGAAATCAAAAAGTTAGCGTCGAATTTAGGAATTTAAAAGGGGAAGTATAAATATTTAATATTTTTAACAAAAATACAAAAAATAGTTAAAAAAAAATTTACTTTTTGGAACAAAATGAGCGATGCGTGCAAAAAATCGTTCGTTCCGTTCCCGAGATTTCTGGGTTCGATTTTTTGCTCAGCCTTTATACCGTGCAAAAGCTTGTGTTCCAAGGGATAAATCAGTAAAGCTTTGTACTGACCATTTTGGATGCACCCAAATATCTCGGGAACTAACCGAACGATTTTTTGCACGCATTGCTTATTTTGTTGCTAAATGTGTATTTTTTTTATTTGTGCTAACTATTTTTTGTATTTTTATTAAAAATATTAGTTATTTTTACTTCCCCATTTTAAATTCCCAAATTCGACGCTAACTTTTTTTTACTTTTGGAAATCCCCCTAAATTCGACGCTAACTTTTTGTTGTTATTCTGCAAAAGACCATAATTTGGGTATTTTGTTTTCCCGGTTTTTATATTCCCAAATTCGACGCTATTTCGTCGACGCTATCTTGGCACACGTAATAAAAACAGCTGTTCAAACTAGTTGCAAAATCTTGCAAGAGGAAATTTCTCCAGTAACATTTTGTAAGTTCTCTAACTTCCAACTGTCAAAAAACTCTCTTTTTGGCTCTCTCGCTGCAAGAGATTTGGAGTACACAGACAACATTTTGTAATATTTTGCAACATTTTTCACAAAATGATGCAAAATATGTGTACGCAGACAGACCTATTGTTTTAAAAATTTCATAGTACAATCTGGGCTGCCATATGTAGTGATTTCTCGCTAAACGTGGCGATTTCAATACTTTTTTTGTGTTCTTAATTTCTATTTGCTTAGGTAACTTTATTTACCTGGGGTTTACACGTGAAAGTACTTTCGTGCAAGTAGGTATTATCAACGAAAAATTTAAGAAACAGCCGATTGGCTGAAAGTACAAAAATTATGTGTGTGTTAGTAAAAAAGTGTGAGTGTATTGCAACTTTCAAGAAATTTACTTTCATGTGTAAATGCTAGGTTAAAGAGAAAAAACGTAATTTTTTGCAAGGGCTTATTCAATATAAGACGTTGTAATAAGTCCGAAGTTTTTTCATATATGTCGTTACCTAACTACAGCAAATGTTGAGCGCAAGTTTTCAAAAATTTAAACAAAAATAATGTAAAAAAATAATTAAACATTTACAGCCGTATTTATAAAAAAATGAAAATAATGACTTTAAGAAAATTGGACTGAAGAAGACAAGGTAAGAGCTATCAATAAATCTATTTTAATTATGTATTTCTAATTGTAAAATCATATTAAGATTCTGCTAAAGGAGCTTATAAGAAAAAGGGTTAAAACCATTGAGAACAAGAACACGGACACAAACTCAAACCAAACGAAGAAAAAAGCTTGGGTAGAAGTAATGGAGAGGTATTATAAGACTGTTTTCTAAAATAATGATTTTTTTTTTTAATTATTTATTGTTCTCAGTTTTAATGCCTTATGCAGTGGTGGTCAAAGGACTTTGGTACAACTGAAAACACAGTGGACAGCAACCAAAATTGTTGCTCGAAAACAAGTGGCAGAACACCGAAAAGAAATTCTAAAGACAGGAGGTGGTTCACAACCCCAAGATGTTCCTATTTGTAGCAGTGACATCAGCGTTTGGCTACCAAATGAATTCGTTATAGACCACAATGAATTCGATTCGGATTCAACATTGATAGAAGTGAGTTTATATTCAAAAATATATGATCTGTTATAATTTTTGTTATAATTTTTAAAGCACAAGTTCTATAAACTTTAAAACTACTTTTTTAGATAATTGAAGAAGCTCCTAAATCGAATACTGATGAAAACGACTTTTTATACTGCATAGAAGAAGAAGGTGACGTCGATGAGAAGAAGGTAGAAGCAGAGGAAGCCGAATCAACACATACAAAGTTTGTAGAAAGACCAAAGCCTGCGACGACCTTACAAAAGGTATGCATTATTTAGTATTGTTCACGTACTTTTACTAAATACCTATATGATTTGTTACAACCTGTTCTTATTTATTTAGAAAACACAAAATATTGAAAAATATAAAACCAACTACAACATTAAAAGGCTCGCTGATTTCGATATAGAGTGCAAGAGAGAATTGCATTATCTTGAAATGAAATGTAGGCAAGATTTGCATGAGCAACAACTTGAGGTTGAAAAGAAAAAACTTAGAAATCTCGATAGGGAATTGGAACTAATCAATAAAAAAATAGAGTTTCAAAACAAAAACATTGGTATGTATTTTATTGCACGTCAATATTGTAATGTTATTAATTAGTTAATTTTTGATTGAGAGATTTTTATTATAAATTCAAAATGCAAAAATTTTATAAAACGAAACTGTTTTCATTTTAAAATCGTGGTACAGATAGAAAATTATTGAAAACTAATTTAAATTGGTTTTCAAATACAATTTTTTGGCTGTACCGTGTTTTTAATTTTTGTCCTCTTTTCAGATAATCATAAATAGTATATTAAGCAAGATCGGAAATCTTAATTCAAGACTGTTTTTATTTTTTTTATTTAATTTTTTTATTTTTATTTTTTATATGAATATAATTTTTTATTTCTTTTCTGTGTTCCAAAATGAATTTATATTTCATCCTAAAAACTAGCTTTAATAAAAATATCTTAATTGTTATGTACAAATATCTGCATATATGTTTTTATTGTAGTTAATGTATACATAACTATGTATATTCCTATGTATTAATGTATAGAAATCTTATATGTTAATTCATTTCAGGATAACATACATATGTAGATAAAAGTTAAATAAAATAAAAATATAAATAGAAACCTTAATATTCGATACTTATTTCTACATAATTAAGTTTTTTGGCAGGATCTTTACTTGAAACCGACCTTTTTAATACAAAAAAATATAATTCAAATTTTGTGATTTTGGTCGCAATTATTGGATTTGATTGCACCTAAAGTATTGCATAGAAACAGATCTGTAAATTATTGCAATCAATTTAAAAATTGAATTATTTAAAATTGGAATCATACAATAAATTTTCCGATTGAATGCAATAAAAAATTGAGAAATTGTTTTGCCTAGAAAACTTCTCCTGAACATTAGACAGATATTTCTTTATACTACTGAAAATTTTTTTCAATAAAAGCTCTTAAAACTACATTTTCTCTCCTGGTTGTTGTTTCTCGTTCACTGATAAAATTTTCTGGTATTTCAACTATTTCTTCCTGATTCAAGTCGTTATCATCTAGAATAATTATTTTTGTTGTATAAAAACTTTCAAATTTTTTTTGAATATAAAAATAAAAAGATTACCTGGCACGCAGTCATTCTCATCAATCGCAATATTATGAAGAATGGCTAATGCGACAATTACAACTTTAACATTTGAAAACGAAACAGTCATTCCATCCAGCAAACACCGAAATCGTTGTTTCCATACCCCAAAGCATCTTTCAACACAGTTTCGTGTAGCAATATGTGCGACATTGTACTTCGCATCCATTTCAGTTTGAGGACGTAGTAATGGAGTAAACAGGTATGATGTTAATTTGTATCCTGAATCACCAAGCAAGCGGCCTTTGAACTCACCATTTTCAAACCTTTCCTTTAACTTTGATTCATTAAAAATACGGCAATCGTGAGTGCTGCCTCGCCATCTTGCTACTATATCCAAGATTTTCAGTTGCGAATCGCAAACTGCCTGCATGATAAATTAATAACATTATAAAAATATGTTTAATTTACAAATTTTGCATACATTTCAAATCTAAATAAAATTGAATGCAACAACAGGTTATCTGATTTTACCTGTACATTGATGGAATAAAATCCTTTCCTATTTACATAATACTGGGCTAAGTCTCCGCCGGTTTTTTTGATTTTGATGTGTGTCCCATCTATGGCTCCAATTATCCCTGGGAAGTTCTTAATTTGTTTAAATTCTTTTGCCAGCTTTATTTCTTCCTCGACAGAAATTGGCATTCTTATGAAGTCACTTGAGTGTTTTGCTAAAGCACGAGCAACTTTTGTACATATTAGAGAAACTGTGGATTGTGACAATCCATGAAGATCGCCAGCATCGTCTTGAAACTAATAATTTTTTTGATTTCATTATTCATTAGTCAATAATTAATAATACTTACTTCTCTTCTTCCCCAACAACGTAAAGCTACTAAAACTTGCAATTCTGGTGTTGTTCCGCATCCCCTACGGTCAACAGAAATATCTGTTTTTATTAAATTAACTACTTGCCTAACAGTCTCCTTGTTAAGACGATATTTCCTTTTAAACATGCTGTCAGGAATGGAAAATGGATCGATTCTCTTTTTATAATATTTCTTTTTACGCCTTGGAACCATATTTTCCAAAGTTTCTTTTTTAAGTAAATACAATAAAAAATACGAATATATTAATACAAACAATTTTTTTAAAAAACGATGGTCTTACCAATTCTCTTTATTAGTTTTAATGTTTCCATTATTTTCAAACAAACTTCTTTTCTGGACAGATTATGTATTTATAAAATCAGAAAAGTTTTAAAAATTTTCCAAAACGTAAACAAATAAATCAAAATGTCAACTTAATAATGCTTTACAGAAGGGTAAATACAACTTTAAAATTGAATGATTTAATAACTGCTTACTAAACGTTTGGTAAGGTAAAAATCGTTTATAAATACAGATTTTCCAAATTCAGCTAGTAAACACTTTGTAAAACTGTTGTAATTTTTTATAAATACGGGTGTTAAAATTTATGTGGTATTTTAAGTACAGAAGACTTTTAAAAATAAACAAAAAATAACAGGGATTGCACAAACTTTTAGCTATCAAAAGAATATTGCAAAAACAATGAACAAATAGCAGATGTGATTATTAATATTCATATGAGTTATTTTTCAAAAGATATGATAATATGAATTTTAATTTTTGTTTTTATTTTATAAAAATTAGAAGTAAAAAACCTTTAAAAAAAATTACTTAAAAACTTTTACTGCCTGTTTTTAGAACTTATACAGGTCTGTCACAGAAATCAATTCCGATCGAAAGTGATTTCGTTTTATATGAAGCAAAATACGAAATCACTTCGACTTTCGATCAGAATTGATTTCTGTGACAGGCCTGATAATGTCATTAATCAATTTATATGATATAAAAGCATGTTGCTTGTCAATACCTTTTAAATATGAAAGCTTGTCGCGAGATTTAAGTACTCGTATTTACTTCGCTTGAGAATTTTAATAGTTAAAATCAATCACATCAACTGTCAATTCCACCAAGTTCAGTTATAATTAACTATCAGCTATAACTGTCAAAAACATATTGTTAACTGGTAGTTAAAGTAAAAGTTAGTTGTAACTGAACTTGGTGAAATTGGGTTCAAGTTATTTAATTTACTTGTTTTTCTACACAAGTAAGACAAGCTTTAAATCATATAAATTGCGTAACGACGTTATAAGATGATAGTAAAAGTTTTCAAGTAAAATTATATATTTTTCTTTTTAGAGCATTTAAATAAAAGATTGTTTTTCAAATATTTTTTACTTTTAATTTATTCCAAAACTCGCATTCCTATTCCCAGTAAGTCCTTTCAGTTAATACCCATATTGAAGGCAAGCATTAAAAACTAAGTCCGTCATATTGGATTTAGAGATTAAGAGTCACTTATTTTTTAGACTTATTCTCAGCAAGCCCTCCTATTTGATACTCATATTGTAGGAACGCATTAAAAATAATAAGTCCACCATCTTGGGTGTTTTACCATGTTGGATTTAGAATAACTTTACACAGTTAACCATGCATTGTCATCCAAACTGAACGTGTTTACAAAAGTCATCTTAATCGGTTCGAGGTATCTGCTTTAAAATTGAGTTGCAACATTTCACCCACAATTATATGTACATTGCAAGTTAAATAAAAGCTTTTAAAATTCATGTTATTTCTTATAAACTATTTTTTTATATTTTAACAGTCTTATTCATAAACGAATGCTTAAGTAATGTATACATCAAAAATAGGTTTTCCATTCTAATTTCGTGCTCTAAAACTTGACTAAGCCTTAATAAATAGAGCTGTCGAATATTGAATTTGGTTATTTATTTAAAGGTCTTATTTAGAAAATAAATGAAATAAATATGTATAAAATTTTCTGCGCAAATGAAAAAATATGCATTTGGCGGGTTTAATATTAAGAACAACTGGCAACGCTCATGTAAATTGTAGAAAAATTGTGAACAGCAGCCAGGGTTGTCGAATTTATTTTGATCTTTTTTTGCCAAATTGATTGTCCAAAATCGCCAAAGCCTTATTTCCTTTTTTCACAATATAAAATATATTTAAAAAATTTTTAAAAATACTTTCTATTAATTCTAAAAACTAAATGTCTTCATGATTCATGATTGCTAAAATATGCTAAACATGGGAAAAAGTCGCCATGATATATATTCAGTTTAATTAAAGTAAAATGATTGGTGAAAACAATAAAGGTACAATAGTTTACAATAGTCTAATTAAAGCAGCAAAACGTTTTTTTTGTGGTTAGTATTAAAGAAATATTGGATATATATTTTAAACGCTATACACTTCACCGGAAAGGCAATTCTAACTGTTTTTTTTACAATGTATATGATTCAGTTTATTCAACATATCGTGTGAAAGTACAAAAGTGATATTTACATATATATAATTTATAACTCGTAATAATGTGTCAAGAAGTTTGTATTGCACTCTATTTTGAAGTCAAATTTTAGTGTAGTTAATTTTTAAAAAGAACTCTTTCAACACAGACATTAGCAGTTGGAATTATGTGCACATAAAGACAGTAAAAGCAAGTTCTTTAAAATGGTACGTACCGGACGTATTCTTATAGCTATAAACTTTTTTCAAAAACTGATTTAAATTAGATGGAATACCATCATTGAAATAGTCTTTCCAAATAACGAACGTTAAAGCAACTCGAACGTGATAAAGCTCTAATCACATTAAAATCGAGATAATTAACCATACATTGAAGTGATTTAATAATCACTTCAGATTGACATGATTACAACTAAATCACTTCATTAATCACATAGAATTCTCTGAACATACCTCAAACTAAGTATAATGTAGGATCGGCCAACATGAACGTGTACCACCGGCCACGATTTCTGCTTAATGTTTTATTTTTTTTCCTTAAATATTTTATAAATTTTTACAATTTCATCATTAATATGTTTAAAATAATCTTTTGATAACTTTATTAATGTGCTTTTATCCATTTTTAATACTTTAAAGAAATATAAATTTGATTGTTGGGGTTTTTTCTTAATCATCAGTCATCTTAATCATCTCAAATGTAATAACATTTTGCTTAATCGCCATATATTTTAAAAGCCGCCAAAAAAATCGCCATATCGCCGAATTGAAAATTAGCTCGCCAAGAAACTTGACAACCCTAATCGCATTATAAAAATGTGGCAATGAGTAAACGAAATAAGTATATTTTTCTAGCATCACATATACACCACAATAGTATTGTTGCTTCTTTTCAACCAGTTGTTCGGTAAGCAAGTGACCGACTGACAAAAAAGACCCAAGTGAGCGATTGAACGGAATTGAACGATGAAACTGAACGGCCGTTCATCGTTCATCTGACTGATCCGTTCAATTGAACTAGTTCGTTCATGACCGACACAACTCTACAGCAAGTGGAAAGTTATTCAAAGCTATTCAAGAATGTGAGAAATTGCAGGTATGTAACATTTTACTTTTACTTAAAAACTTTTACTGCCTGTTTTTAGAACTTATACAGGTCTGTCACAGAAATCAATTCCGATCGAAAGTGATTTCGTTTTATATGAAGCAAAATACGAAATCACTTCGACTTTCGATCAGAATTGATTTCTGTGACAGGCCTGATAATGTCATTAATCAATTTATATGATATAAAAGCATGTTGCTTGTCAATACCTTTTAAATATGAAAGCTTGTCGCGAGATTTAAGTACTCGTATTTACTTCGCTTGAGAATTTTAATAGTTAAAATCAATCACATCAACTGTCAATTCCACCAAGTTCAGTTATAATTAACTATCAGCTATAACTGTCAAAAACATATTGTTAACTGGTAGTTAAAGTAAAAGTTAGTTGTAACTGAACTTGGTGAAATTGGGTTCAAGTTATTTAATTTACTTGTTTTTCTACACAAGTAAGACAAGCTTTAAATCATATAAATTGCGTAACGACGTTATAAGATGATAGTAAAAGTTTTCAAGTAAAATTATATATTTTTCTTTTTAGAGCATTTAAATAAAAGATTGTTTTTCAAATATTTTTTACTTTTAATTTATTCCAAAACTCGCATTCCTATTCTCAGTAAGTCCTTTCAGTTAATACCCATATTGAAGGCAAGCATTAAAAACTAAGTCCGTCATATTGGATTTAGAGATTAAGAGTCACATATTTTTTAGACTTATTCTCAGCAAGCCCTCCTATTTGATACTCATATTGTAGGAACGCATTAAAAATAATAAGTCCACCATCTTGGGTGTTTTACCATGTTGGATTTAGAATAACTTTACACAGTTAACCATGCATTGTCATCCAAACTGAACGTGTTTACAAAAGTCATCTTAATCGGTTCGAGGTATCTGCTTTAAAATTGAGTTGCAACATTTCACCCACAATTATATGTACATTGCAAGTTAAATAAAAGCTTTTAAAATTCATGTTATTTCTTATAAACTATTTTTTTATATTTTAACAGTCTTATTCATAAACGAATGCTTAAGTAATGTATACATCAAAAATAGGTTTTCCATTCTAATTTCGTGCTCTAAAACTTGACTAAGCCTTAATAAATAGAGCTGTCGAATATTGAATTTGGTTATTTATTTAAAGGTCTTATTTAGAAAATAAATGAAATAAATATGTATAAAATTTTCTGCGCAAATGAAAAAATTTGCATTTGGCGGGTTTAATATTAAGAACAACTGGCAACGCTCATGTAAATTGTAGAAAAATTGTGAACAGCAGCCAGGGTTGTCGAATTTATTTTGATCTTTTTTTGCCAAATTGATTGTCCAAAATCGCCACAGCCTTTTTTCCTTTTTTCACAATATAAAATATATTTAAAAAATTTTTAAAAATACTTTCTATTAATTCTAAAAACTAAATGTCTTCATGATTCATGATTGCTAAAATATGCTAAACATGGGAAAAAGTCGCCATGATATATATGCAGTTTAATTAAAGTAAACTGATTGGTGAAAACAACAAAGGTACAATAGTTTACAATAGTCTAATTAAAGCAGCAAAACGTTTTTTTTGTGGTTAGTATTAAAGAAATATTGGATATATATTTTAAACGCTATACACTTCACCGGAAAGGCAATTCTAACTGTTTTTTTTTACAATGTATATGATTCAGTTTATTCAACATATCGTGTGAAAGTACAAAAGTGATATTTACATATATATAATTTATAACTCGTAATAATGTGTCAAGAAGTTTGTATTGCACTCTATTTTGAAGTCAAATTTTAGTGTAGTTAATTTTTAAAAAGAACTCTTTCAACACAGACATTAGCAGTTGGAATTATGTGCACATAAAGACAGTAAAAGCAAGTTCTTTAAAATGGTACGTACCGGACGTATTCTTATAGCTATAAACTTTTTTCAAAAACTGATTTAAATTAGATGGAATACCATCATTGAAATAGTCTTTCCAAATAACGAACGTTAAAGCAACTCGAACGTGATAAAGCTCTAATCACATTAAAATCGAGATAATTAACCATACATTGAAGTGATTTAATAATCACTTCAGATTGACATGATTACAACTAAATCACTTCATTAATCACATAGAATTCTCTGAACATACCTCAAACTAAGTATAATGTAGGATCGGCCAACATGAACGTGTACCACCGGCCACGATTTCTGCTTAATGTTTTATTTTTTTTCCTTAAATATTTTATAAATTTTTACAATTTCATCATTAATATGTTTAAAATAATCTTTTGATAACTTTATTAATGTACTTTTATCCATTTTTAATACTTTAATGAAATATAAATTTGATTGTTGGGGTTTTTTCTTAATCATCAGTCATCTTAATCATCTCAAATGTAATAACATTTTGCTTAATCGCCATATATTTTAAAAGCCGCCAAAAAAATCGCCATATCGCCGAATTGAAAATTAGCTCGCCAAGAAACTTGACAACCCTAATCGCATTATAAAAATGTGGCAATGAGTAAACGAAATAAGTATATTTTTCTAGCATCACATATACACCACAATAGTATTGTTGCTTCTTTTCAACCAGTTGTTCGGTAAGCAAGTGACCGACTGACAAAAAAGACCCAAGTGAGCGATTGAACGGAATTGAACGATGAAACTGAACGGCCGTTCATCGTTCATCTGACTGATCCGTTCAATTGAACTAGTTCGTTCATGACCGACACAACTCTACAGCAAGTGGAAAGTTATTCAAAGCTATTCAAGAATGTGAGAAATTGCAGGTATGTAACATTTTATTTTATTTGATATCATCATTTATTATCATTTTTTATTGTCATTATTTTACTTTTTCGATTGGAATAAAGTTAAAATAAAATAATTGCATTCTAATTGATCTAAACATTTCATTTTTCAGGTAGTAGCTCATTTTGATCCAATACCACTGGAGAATATGCCTGCAATGATGGATCATGAACAAGAGCTCGAACTATAAACAGATGTTAAATATTTATATCAAATAGCTAAAGCAATTTCGAATGGTATTGTTCCAGTTGATTTAGCTAACATTAAACCAGGACCAATTGCACATTCTCGTTGGTTAACCAAAGCAAGTAGATTACTACGATTATATGCCAATGTACTTCTATGTGAAGTTTTATAATTCTATTGTGTACGACAGTGCACTTTTATTAAAATTTATACGTTGGACACGATACTTACAACCAAACTTTCGTAATATTTTAGATGGTGTAGTTCAAAACAACTCATATTACGCACATCCAGAAAATATCTTATTAACAATGTTATTTGATGATCGAAAAGAATAAAGAGATACAGACGGCAACATTTTTTTAAAAAATTTCAGAATGGCCTATAAAGTTGTTCTCACTTCCATGGTCTAATGCTGAAGTAGAGAGGGTATTTAGCCAAGTAAGCATCGTTAAAAGTAATTTGAGAAATAGGTTACTTTAAGCAACCGGTAATTCGATTTTATTAGTTAGGTAAATATTTTTAACATAACAATAAAATATAAACTATGCGTTTGTGCTGATGTTTGTAAAACCTTATTGGTCCTATGTGACCGTAAGGCATATTTAATAAACACACGTTGTACTCTCTCAACACGAGAAATGTGAATGGAAATATGTGGACTCCAGATAACTGAAGCATATTCTAACTTTGGTCTAACAAAAAATGTATAATATGTTTAAATATGTATGGGTCATGGAATTCAGAACAATTCTTTTTTAAAAAAGCTAAAGTTTTATAAACTTTAGGAATAATATACTCAATATTAGGAACAAAAGACATGGATGAATCAAAGACAACACCCAAATCAAGTTTGGAGTCGACATTTTTTAGATTAACACCATTAAGTTTAAAATCATTCTTAATAGCTTTGAGATGAACAATAACGACATCGAATTTATCGATAATTTAATTTTTTAAATATCTATCAAAATATTAATTAACGTTTATTCTTATTCAACAAAGTGATCTTAACTTACAATTTCATCGTTAACAACTTTAAATGAATTATTTCTGTTTTGTTATTGAATTTTAATGTGTTTTTATTTAAAAAAGCTTTTAGCCATTTTTTAGCCCATTTTTAGCCATTTTTTTCAGTAAATTTAGCAATTTTTGGTCACCAAGTTTTGGCAACACTGCTCCACTATGTGGTATAGGTATAATTATGTTACAAAGTTTTTATTTCGTGCTTACCTCAATTTCGGTTTCTCTTCCTGGTCACTGAGAAACCCTAGTGAATTGAAGCAAAAAATGATTTGGAACGTATTCCTCGTCTGCGCCAGAACCAGATTTCAGACTCATTCTTTGTTTTTTAAGCTCGCGCCGATATGACGTTCGAAAAATGTTGGCCTCTGAATATTTTTCTTTCAATTTTTCTACTTAAAATATTATAGTCTCTGTTTTATAATCTTTAGATTTCACTTTCCACAATTTTTTTTTTTTTTTCTCATTATTTTTTATTGAATCTTCATATACTAAATATGAACTAACAATAATTAATCAAATCTTAACCTAATACGTTATTTTATGTCCTGCTAGTGCCAGACAAAAATTTTCTTCATCACGGGTTCTGTTCACTTATATAGGTGTTTATCGCTCATCTAATTGGGTAAGTGCTGCAGTGTCTCTTCTTCTTAAGCGAGTGTGGCCGCCATGGTTTAAAATATTTCGAGCTAGTGGATTTGGGTGTTGTTCAAGCCTTTTTAAATATTTAACTGCATATTTTGTAATCATAGTTTTTACTTATGGAACATTGAGATCCTTGTGAATATTTGAGTTTTTAACATACCAAGGGGCAGCTGTGATTATTCGAAGAAGTTTATTATGGCGCCTTTGAATTTTTTCGATATTAGAGGCCGAGGCAGTGCCCCATAGTTGAATACCGTAGCACCAGATTGGCTTTAAGATGGAGTTGTAAAGTAAAAGTTTGCAGTCGAGACTAAGGACAGAGTTTCTTCCAATAAGCCAATGAATTTGGATGGCTTTTAGTTTCATTTGAGATAATTTTGCCTCTATATGGCTTTTCCACGTTAAACGGCGATCTAGATGAATACCGAGGTATTTTACATGCGAATTTTGAGGCACTAAATGATTATTGATTTTAATAGGGGGGCATGTTTCCCGACGCAAGGTAAATGTTACATGTACACATTTGTGCTCATTGACCTTTATCCTCCATTGCTTTAGCCACAGTTCGAGTTGAAATATATGATCCTGTAGGTATCGAGATGCTTCTTGACTGTTTTCGTGCACGCTTAGAAAAGCTGTGTCATCAGCAAATGTTGAAGTTTGAGTGTAGTTGTTTATTGGCATATCCGAAGTATATATTAAGTATAAAAGTGGGCCCAGGATGCTTCCCTGAGGGACTCCAGCTTCAATTGGCTGAGGAGAGCTTAAATAATCACCTTCTTTAATAATAAACTTTCGACCGACTAAGTAGCTTTCTAACAGCTTGTGTGTGTTAACTGGTAAGTTAAGCTTCAATTTATGTAATAAGCCTTCATGCCAGACTTTGTCAAAAGCTTGAGAAACATCGATGAAGAGAGCGGAACAATATTTTCTTTCTTCAAAGGCTTTTCTTATTGCGTTTACTATACGATGGGTTTGCTCAATTGTGCTGTGTTCTCTTCTAAAGCCGAATTGGTGGTTAGGAATACATCTGTTTTCATTTAGAATTGGGGTTAATTTTGACGCTAACGGCTTCTCAAACAGCTTTGATATATTTGAAAGTAAGCTTATAGGCCTATATGACTCAACTTTTGTGTGATCCTTTCCTGGCTTAGGTATCATGATGACTAAGGAAACCTTCCACTTTTGAGGATAGTATTCCAGGCGTAAAATAGCATTAAAAATTAAAAGAATAATTCTCCTTGCTATGCTGGGTAGCTCCAAAAGCATTTTGTTGCTAATCTTATCAAAACCAGGAGCCTTCTTGGGGTTTACATCACAAATAGCCTTTTCGATTTCTCTTATCTCAAATCTTAGGGGAACAGCTGCTTTAGCAGCAACAGGTGGTAACTCGACCGCCATATCGTGAGATATGTTTGGGGTAAATACGTGTTTTAAATGATTAACAAACAGATTTCCTTTTTCAACATCATTTCTTGCCCAACTTCCATTCAAGTTTCTTAATGGTGGCTTAGAGACAACTGGCCTTTTGAGATTTCTAGCTGCACGCCATAATGAGTAGTCTGATTGTGGAGTTGCATCAAGTTCCTTAAGATATTTTTCCAGAGAAGCCGTTTTCTGAGTCTGCAGTAACTTTCTCAGCCTTTTTGTACAGTCTTTTAGTAAGTTCTTAAGTTGAGGGGATCTGTGCAATTGCCACTCTCTACGAGCTCTCCTTTTTTCAGACAAGAGACGCTCGACATCTGAAGAATATATTTTATTATTTTTGGTTTTTTTGGGGGCAATACTGGAATGTTGAACAGCTAGTTGTAGAAAACTGTCAAGATTGACAATAGAGCGATCTATATACTCCGGTGTGCTAAGCGGAATATTTTCTGTGCAATGGGTACTGAGATATTTTTTATATTATAACCAATTTATATGTGTAGCTGACGTCGCTATGTGACCAGAGGGAGATTCAATTCTATTGGTGTTTTTTATAGTAACAATTGTAGGTGTGTGATCAGAGGATAATTCTATGGAAGCTTCAACGTAAATCGTTTCTGTGGGGATGTTTTTAACCACGCCAAAATCGCTGACATCTGGAATTTTATGCGGATCAGCAGGCCAATATGTTGGTTGTCCGCTCGCGACAACATTTAAATTCATTTAAGAGATTGTATTAAACAAAACACGACCCTTTGGTGTTATAAGTCGTGAGCCCCAGAAGGTATGTTTTGCGTTGTAATCGCCAGCAGCCAGGAAACAGGGCCCCAGTGACTTATAATATTTGTAATATTGGCTTTCTGATATTGCAAATCTAGGTGGTGAATATAGAGATGAAATTACTATGCTTCGATTTAGCTCTTCGACACAAATGTTCGTAGCTTGGAGATAATCTTCACGATGATCACACATTGGGTAGTGTTTGATTCGGTTTTTTATTAATATAGCAGAACCTCCACAAGCTCTATCTCGAGGGTCCTTGGTATCATATAGAGTATAACCATTAATTTTAAACGTATTTCTTGAGGTCAAATGAGTTTCAGAAACCATCATGACATCAATTTGTTTATTTTTAAGAAAGTATTCTAATTCATTTTTATGTTGGCAGATGCCGTTTGCGTTCCAAAAACAAATTTTTAAACAGTTCATGGCTTGTTAAGAATAGCTTGCAATAACATCGATTACATTCTAAGAATTTCCTGCATCATATTATCCATTGTGTTTGTAAAATTATTTACTGTTTGCACTAATGTTTCCATGGTTTTTTCTAGACGACTTAGATTAGAAACTGGAGTTTCGTCATTACTTGACGAAGCGCCTTGCATTGGTACATTGTTTGATTTTAAGACGTTAGCATAAGAGGTTCTGTTACTACTAGGCTGCGGAGCCTGAAGGTCATTACTGTTTACTTGATTCGTTACCTGCATTTTCGGTCCAACCGACTGCTTGACGATAGTATATACAGGGCAACCTCTATAATTGGCAGTGTGATTACCACCACAGTTGCTGCATTTTTTTACGTTGGGGTCGGTTTTAGACTCATCGCAAAGAACTGTACCGTGTAGCTCACCACATACTACGCAAACAGGGGGTAAGTAGCAGTATGCCTTAGTATGGCCAAATTCTTGGCAGTTCAAACATTGAACGGGACCACCTCTTTTGTGCGGCTCCTCTATAGTTACTTTTCTGTACAGAATGTATTTTAAATCATAGATGGGATGCGTTTCATTTTTTTTAAGCTTAAAGTCGCCTGGTTCAAACTCCACTCGAAAAAGTGGTTGGGGAATTTTTTCTCTATTTTTAATGTTTACTACATGCTTTACCTTGAAGCCTTTTTCTTCTAGGAATGTTTTTACCTCTTCTGGGTCCACACATGAGTCAATACCCTTAATGACTACCTGAAGACCTTTACTGCTTTTCAGTTGGTATGTATAAAAGTTTTTTTTTAGTACTTCAAAGTTGTTTATTATTTTGCGAAAATCATTCTCATGATTGACTTGTATTTTAGTCTCGTTTATACTACCACGCTTGATAGCCGCTACGTAAAACGAATTTTCACCTATCACTGATATCAAACTCTTTATGAGCTCATTTGAATTTTGTTCCCTAAGATATATCGGGGGAGGCTTTGACGATTTTATGACGTTTGGTGCTTCAGAGGATTCATCCTCCAGAATTGCAAAACGATTTTAAGAATTTATTTTATCAAAAGTTGGTACTTTTGAGGCCGAAGCAACTGCTGCAGAGGTAGGGCTGCGTCCCCGTTTAAGCACTGTTATGTACCTGTCCATACCAACTTGTACTGTAGGCTTTTGAGAAGTTTTTACTTGAGTTACTGAGTTGTCCATAGCGGCTGTTTTGGGGTTAACCGTATAATCACTTATTAAAGTTTTTTATGGCTCTGCGGCAGCGCCTGCAGTTAACAAACTTGTTATTGTATTACGATCGACCGTATTTGTAAACAAAGAGGGTGAGAGGGAACGCGTTCGAGTAATAGGTTTAGCCGTTAAGTAATTGCTATCATCGATTCTTTTTTTTGTTTCTACTTTTGTTTCGTCAACACTCACTGTAACATAAGCATTTCTTTCATTATGTTTTATTGTTTTTGCATTGTACGCATTCATAAGAGTTTTTTTTTTATTTTACAGTTTGTTTAATTGTGCTCTTCTTGTTATTTGTTGTTAAAAACCCCGATAATAAAAAAGAAGAATAAACAAAAACAAGAAATGTTTTTGCTTAAAATGTATGTATGTATGTTTATGTATGTATGTTCATACATAATTTTTTTTATTAAATTGTAACTTTTGTTATTTTAATTATTGACGTTTATGTTCACAAATTAAAAATTATTTTCATGATTCCAATTCGCTGATATTATATTATTTATTTAATAAATAATATTATGATTTTATAACAACTTATTTAAGTATGTTAAAAGATAACAAAAACCGTATGCCGAGTTAAAAAAACACGTCTGCATTCAACGAGCACTGAACTTGTTCACTTTCCACAATGATGGTAGACTTTTATAAAGCTCAATAAATTCATTTAAAAATCTTTTTTCCTCTTCCATTTTTGAATGCTTCTTCTATGCAAAATTTTCACTGAAATTATTACATTTAACACTATACACTGCAAAAAGTTTGACAAATATCCAATATGTCTGCCAAATATTAAAAAATTTTAATATTTCTACAAACATTGCTTCAAATGTTTGTACAAACAGCAAACACCCCAATTAACAACACAAAATGTTTGTCCAAACGTAAAATTTTGACATATTTGCCAAGCCATTTGTGTGGTTTAGTTTTACGCAATAAATGACATTTTTGAGCTCAATTATCCAAATAAAATTTCAATTAAGTTATTGCTCAATTAATACGAAATTGTTATAAATATTGAGTAAAATTGACAGTGCAGCCACACGATCAAGATTTTCTTGATAGTCTTTTAAATATACTATTTGTCAAAATTAACAAAAATTGAAAGTTGTGACGTAGGCTGCATTAAATTTTTGAGCAATTTACATTCAAGATGTCATCAAGAAAACAATTTATAAAGGCAAACGAAAAATTTGCCCACTAACCTTGAAATCAGCTGTTTTCTTGAACGTAAATTGAAGCACTCTCTGGAAAGAGAATTTTAAAGGCAAGTTTGTTTCAATTTTTAAAAGTATGAGTGTATTGGTAGAATAGTGTGATACTATTAAAACTTGATAGGCAAAACTTGATCGTGTAACCCTCAAGTTAACAGATCTTACTTAAAGTGCCAAGTATACAAAACAATTGGTTTAACAAAAACAACAGGATGTTTTTGTGAATATTTAAAATTTTTGATTTTCATACAAAATAAAAGTATTTTTCGAAGAAGTAAAAAAAAAATAACATTGAAAAATGTATGAACCTATTTCTTTCCTTAACTAATACCGCGAAGCTCTACGCTTGTCTGCGGGAGGTCAAAGTCTCTGGCGGATATCGAACCCGCGATTTCGGCACTGATAGACTAGCTCACTACCAGCTAGTTTAATTTTGATCTGAAAGGGCCAAACAAGATTTCTACAGGGCCATAAAACATTCAAAAGTGCCAAAAATGGCCCAATTGTGCCACGTTTTACATCACTGGCACACACCCTTTACATAAGGGATCGTTGAATTTCTATCGCCAAAAGTATTAAAAAATCAATATATATATATCACTATATATTTGACGAGAAATCGACTCATTTTAGAAGCCCCCACTGACAGTTTAAAGCGGAAAACAATATAATTGTTCCTATTTTGGTTTATTATAATTGTAAAGTACAACACTCGTTTATTGTAATGGCCATACAAACAAATTTCAATTGAAAAAGTTTTAACAAACTGAATTTTGTATAGAAATTTGAAATATTTTTTATGAATAGGAGTTCTCTTTACTTTTTTCCATTATGTTAAAAGATTACATTTCCTGTTTTGTTTTCTTGATTTGTAATTTTTATACAGTGCGCTCGGGAAAACGTCAACTAATTAAAACCGCGGGTGTTGACGTTTAACAAATTGTTGACGTTTACAAATGTAAAATTTTTAAATAAAAAACATATCGATAATGTGCTTTTAAAGGTTTTTATTGATTATAAACTAAAACCAAACATAAACAAATTCAAAAAGGAAACAAAAAAGTCATTCAACCTGTCTAGAACCATAGAAGACAATTAGATCCAAAAGAATACATCTTAAATGAGATCATATTTTTAATTTTACATGCACACATATGAATTAAAAAAAATCTTATCTTGCTAATGGTTGACTTTGTTACAACATATTGCTTCGCTAAAGCTACCGCACTTGTACCCTTTTCTAATAAGTCCACAATATTTGCCGTTTCTTGTAAATTAACCAATTTCGGCTGTTTTGAGCTCATTTTGTTAATGTGATACTTACGAGAACAAAAAAGCAACTGAACATAAATAAAAAGACAATACATAAGTACATACAGTTGTAAGTTCTTTTCTACTCTACTTATAAGGCGAATCCCCAATTTCTGATATACAGCCATGTCACAGAGCACAATTCCGTTCGGAATGATTCCGTTCGGAATCGAAGAAAACATATTTTTTTTATTGATAGAAAGTGTATTTGGATAGTTTTTTGGTCTTTCAGATACAGAAAACTCCCATTCCGTTAATGAAAACAATAATGGTTTCATTCCGAAAAATTTTTTCGCCATTTTTTGAAGCACCAAAATACGAAATGAATTCCGTTTTCGAACGGAATTGCACTCTGTGACATGGCTGATTATTTTATAAAATAAGTGTGTATGTGTACAAATGTGTGTATTTTAACTGCTGCTTAATTCAAAATTTTGTTTTATTCAGAGTTGACGTTTTAGAGCTTTGTGGTTGGGTTGACGTTTTAGAGTAGGCAATGTAAAAAATAAAGGGTTGACGTTTTGGGATGTTGACGTAAACGAGCGTTGACGTATTCCCGAGTGCACTGTATAACTATAACGGCCAATTTCACCAAGTTTGGTTATAATTAACTACCGGTTATAGCTGGCAAATCATATTGGTAACTGGAACTTTAATTGAAAGTTAGTTTTATCCGAACTTGGTGAAATTGGCCGTAATTATAATGCATTTAAAAACAAATTAGTGATATATTCGGCTGTGCCGAATCTTTGATACGCTCCACCGACAATTTGAATATTTCAGGAGTGACGCGGTGGCGAACGTCATGATGATTCATCATGAAACATACTGACAATGTTAAATCATCAACGCATATCGTGGGTACTCTGACGTAACCTCGTATCTAAAAAAACATTACTTTACAAGAGAGACAAAAAACATTTTAATAGAAAATCTAAAAAAAAGCTTTTGAATATTTGTTGTTAATTAAGAAATTATTTTAAGTTTAATTTTTTTATTTAATTTTGAGATACAAGTTTACGATCCGCTAAGTTTACCATGTATAAATAAATGCAGTATTTTATTTAAAGTGCTCAGAATAAATGTTTTCTAAGATTAAATTTTAATAACTTAAACGTGGGATTTATTTTAAACTAATTTTTTATTCATATTTAATATATAATGAAATTTTTTTAAAAACTTTTAAACATTAATAGTTATATAATGATTTGCTTGAACTTCATTGTACTTCTTAGTCAATCGTTGAGGTACATAAATCTTTCCACTTATCATTAAATGATAATTTAGTAGGATCAACATACTTCACTTTATAAGGATTATTTAATCTTGCTTGTTAAATTATCTCCACAAAATCAGCGGGCACATACAATTCACGATTTTTTTACGTTTTTCGATTGTAGAATGTACGGAGTCACACTTCATTTGCGTGTGTTCTTTGACTAGATACTTTTGTTATACAGTTATATTTATTGATTTGATACAAGGCGTTTGCTAGAGTTACATTACGATTTTGCGTGCTGCAACCGTCGCTATAAAAAACAATAGGTGTACTCAGATTGACTGCATTTTTCAAAAAATCAATTAAACATGATGCAAAAACATTGCCATCCATACCACCCTCGCCTTCATGCCATACGTAGCAAACGGTATCACCATTGGCAATATTATATACAGTGAACTGATGACATTTTAGCTTCTGCTTAAAGTATAATGAACCAGCTGGCAAATATGGAATCATTTGAACCGCTTGCACATCTACTGTAAAAGCTTTTATTTTTCCACAAATAGCATTTAATTTATCACTTTGTTTTTTCTGCCAAATGGCGAGAATACACATCTTCAGGAATGTTTTTATTTTTAAAAGAAAAACATATGTCGCAAAAATTTTTCCGGGGTAAATAAATACTAATATTCATTGATTCCATTCCCTTGCGTAAAAATCCACAGCTTGCTATCTCATTTTTTGAAACTTTTAGATCATTCATGCTCTTCACGAAATCGCGATAAACATTTTGAACTGACTGATAGATATTTTCCAAATAAAATTTTGCACTTTCCTTTCGGCAATAATGAGATTCAAGTTTTGGCAAGAAGAAATTTTGTACATGTTCTTTCTTAAATTTATCTTTTTTACAGCTTTTTCGTGTATTTTTCAGTTTTAAATTTTTTAAAATCCCACTATCGTTACTTTTCTTGACCCAATTTAATACTTGCCACTCACCAATGCCAATTGTGTTTAAAAACATTTTTTTACATACTTGTAACCTTTGATTATTTATAAGTAAATGATGTTTAAGACTACAGTTTCGCCGAGATTCAGAATTATTATCAGATCGAGATATTATTTCCTTGTTTACTAATGCAACAACGTATTGTCGTCTTTGATCTCAGGTCAGATCATTCCAAATAGAATTGAAAATTTTTTTCCTCATGACTTCCGTAATTTCAGTAAATTTTTTCAAAAAAGCAACCATGCATACGTACGACTATACAAAACAAAAAACATGTCGTCAACATGACATGAATCATTTGAACGCCAATTCATGTTCAAAGAAGAAAAAGGTTTTAGCGTTTTCTAACTTGTGCACTGTAAAAATATTACAAGACATGAGTTACATGTTTTTAAAATTAGATGCCTGAGATACGAGGTTCTGTTTTTTTAAATTAATAATTAACGGGTGGAGATTTTAATTTAAAATTTTACACAGTTGTGTAGAAACATATTCTTAATATGACTCCGGGTTAAATTGAAAACCTTCAAAAATTGAGTTACGAGGTTACGTCAGAGTACCCTCGATATGTTGAATTTTTTTTGGCGTCATACATGCATTTTTTAAGCAATTGTCCAAAATATCATAGATGACCAGAATTGATTTTGTTCTTTAGGCTTCCGCGTATTAGTGAGTCCTAACAGATATCATCGATATTCAGACAACGTTCTAAAGTTTCAATATTATTCAATGCGGAAATAAACAAGAAAATAACATACATTTTATAATTCGTTATTCAATCATTGACGAATAGCAGACAAATTTTATATCGAGTTTCTTTTCTTTTTTTTATACAGTGAATCTTTCATAAAAATGTCTGCAAAACTTTATTTAGCAGTGTCGTTGTCGCGTACTTTTATCGACATTTCGATATTTTCAATGATATTGCGCCTTGAGACCCAATTTGTCAGGAGGAATCATAGATGAAAATATCAATTGGACAAAGTCGCTCAAAAAACGCCACCGGGTGATATCTATATGATGTCTATTTATTATTAATTTATCTTTATAAAAACAGACATCTGCATTAAAATTGGTTGCGGCTTAGACCTATAATAAATTATTGACCGACAATCTTTGTAAAATATCTTGATTCGTAACAGTTTAAGACGAACTTAAATGATTTTTAGGAGGGGGATTTATATTGGAGCCATGGTCAGTTATGAACCAATTATCCCAAAACTCCGCAGAGGTATTTCTTGTATTAAAAAACATACATTTCAAAACAGTGTTGAAATTAACTTTAGCGTGTACAGTGAATTTCAGAAGGCTGCTAAATATGGGATCTAAGGTAAATTATGGACCGTATATCACAAAATTGCATGACATTTTTTCTGGCCATATGAAAATAATTAACCTAGCATTTACACATGCCACTGCCAGTTCGAAAAACTCAATACACTCACGTTTTTTTACTAATACACTCAAATTTTTCGCAATGGCAGCATCAGTGGCAGCAAAAATTGCATGCGAGTGGAAATTTGGCACTTGCTTGCCACTAAATGACAAAACGATGAACAATGTTACCCTGTTCAAAATTTAATGCAAATTAACTGGATTATTGTCAAATTGTTATTAAAGTTTTAACATGATACGTTTATTATTATGATTAATTTTTTGAAACGCGCATTAATAAAAGCAAGTTTGTTAATTATAGAGCATTAATAATGTTAAAATAATGCTTATATAAATAAATGTAAAACATTTCCCGAAAAATGTGCCTATATGATTAACTCGGTAACTCTATTTAGTTTTTTGGTACTTTTTTTTTAATTTGAGAAGTCAACAAATTATCTTAAGTTGACGCTTCAACGACATTTTGAAAATGAACTCGCAGTGGCATGTGTAAACACAAAAGCCAATGGCATGAGATTCGACTCTTTCGAACAATTTTTCTTTGATAATATGTATACAACAGTGGCATGCCACTACTTGCATGTGTAAAGGCAGGGTAAGTAGAAATTTTACCACAATAAATATATCTGCTACGATTTTAGGCGTATATAATTAATTTTCTTGAGTGGGCTTTATATGGGGCTTATAGTA
The DNA here is from genome assembly GCA_963931875.1 of Pollenia griseotomentosa. Lineage (NCBI taxonomy): Eukaryota > Metazoa > Arthropoda > Insecta > Diptera > Polleniidae > Pollenia > Pollenia griseotomentosa. Next base: position 165,793,690 of record OZ007560.1, read on the forward strand.
AATTGTGGACCAATCATCACGAAATTGTTTAGTGCTATTACTAGTCCTAAAAAACTGTGAAGTATTCAATTTTATTCTGATAGCTAGGGTAAATTATAGACCGATATTTACGAAATTTTACAGAATTATTTCTATTCGCATAAAACTGTTACGTGCCATTTTTTGTTATGATAGCGCTATTAATTGCGGTTTTAGGCGTACTAAAATGTTTTCCGGGAGTAGGGTTCTATGGGGCCTAGGGTAAATTATGGACCGATCTAAATGAAATTTCACAGTGTCATTTCTAGTTTTAAAAAACTGTGACGTTATGATAGCATTATTAATTACGGTTTAAGGCGTACTAAACTGTTTTTCGGGAGTAGGGTTTATTTGGGGTCTAGGGTAAATTATGGACCGATCTTCATGAAATTTCACAGTGTGATTTCCAGTCGAATAAAACGAACATTTGCAAAATTTCATATCATTTCGTGCATTGTTCAATCATTAATGTTAGTTTTTGTAACAAAATTATCAATTTTTTAACCCTCCGATGAGTGACAGTTCTGAACTTCACGTCCGTGTGAAAAGGTCCCTACGGACCTTTTTTGTAAATCATGTTTTTTTCATATCAAAAATTTTTTTTGATTTTTTTTTTGGTTTTTATTGTTTATAACTAAACTTCGAAGACATGAACTTTATTACTTTCAAGGAAAGGCACAATATTCTAATTTTATACTACTAGCAATAAACCAGTTCTTAGAATTTTTTGTTCTTAGTGTTTTTGTTCTTAGAATTTTTTCTTAGAATTTTTTGTTTTTATCATCATCCCTAATGTCTTTGAGTTTAGGTCTTTGTGTTCAGAACAAGTAAATTATGTGTTGAAACAATAAAATAATTATAATGATGCCCAAAAACATGCATTTATTAGTGAAATTCAGTACAAGATCCATACGGACCTATTCACACGCCCGAGTACTATTCTCACTAAAACCTCAATAACTCCTAAAGTAATGATCCGATCGGCTTGATTTTTTTTCCAAAAGATGCGCAACAAACTTTTGGAATACAGAGCAACTTTAGTGGTTGTAGTGGCCGAAGTAGGAGTAATTTCAGTTCGAAAAGGCAAAAAGGTCCCTAGGGACCTTCTCACTCATTGGAGGGTTAAAGTGGTGGTTCCACATTATGATTGATAGCTTTGATCGTACTGAACCGATTTAGCTGGATTTCAATCCCAAACTGCTTAGGATAACTACAAGCAATTTGACACCCAGTTTTTTTTTATTTCTTTTGAGTTTTTCGAAAGTGAAAGTGTTTTCAACAGACAGACAGACATTGCTAAATCAACTAAGAATTACTCAAGGAGCCAGAATATATATACTTTATGGGTCTGAGGTGAATAATAAAAAAGTTATACACGGAATGACAAACTTAGTGTACCCTCTTCACAACTTATTGTGGTGAAGGGTATAATAAATTTTAATAAACAAACGGCATGACTTTTTTTTTGATTTTGCTTAAAAATAAAAGTTTTTGGCGAACTTTTTAAGTCATAATGCCAGGTTATCACACAATTTTTGGAACTTCAACCACAAAACCTCGTTCGACCTAAGCCTTCGTATAGGAAGGCGAGAGCTTCCAGAATCCGCTCCAGAGTATTTTGGTCTCAACCAGTAAACGTCTGAGTTATTTCCTTGGTACTGCACCAGTAAAACGTCTAAGTTATATATGGTTCTCCACCAGTCACGTTGAGTCAATTGTAGTTCTCCACCAGACAACACATTAAAACATTGAGGTTAAAACGATGGCATATAATTAATATAGAAACCTCCCTACAAGAAATGCATAACCAAAACAAAAAAAAAAGTTTTTACTAACACACTTGCAACAATTTTACATTAGTGTTTCTACTCTAACTTGTGTTATAGTAGAACAACTAAACCCACTTTCTAAAAATGCCAATTTTTTTTATATATTTTTGGCATACGCTTGATAAAACTTGTGAATTGCTTTAATTTAATATTTACCATTGGTGTTAAAGAAAAAAAAATAAATTTGTAACTAGATTGTATATTAAATTAGACAGCTAAAAAAATGGTAATCAGAATGCAAGTGGTAAAGGAGGACGTACCGATGGTGGCTTCAGAGTATGCGGTGGTGGATTCTCTGGAAACAACAGTGGTCATGTTCGAAGCGGTCGTTTTGAAAGGTGGTGGCTTTGGCCAGGACAAGCGCTTAAGATTTGTCCTGATGACTTTTTAAGTATGTATTTGATTTTTTGGTCTCAATCTGTTAACAAAATCTACAATTAATTAATTGGTCACACGTACGTTCACCTCCATTTCCAGACCCACGCAAGAAGTGCAATGTTACCAAGCAGCCACAGAAATAGCGTTACATGGTACTTACTTTTCTGAAGCCTAATTTCCTGACTTTAAATTAGATTATAATTTTTTCAATAAAAAAAATTTTTATTAAAAATGAAAAATAAAATAATATATTTTTTTATAAAGGTTAGTACTAACCAATTTTTACGTAAAAATTATTTAGGTTATCATTGACTAATAAAAAGGAGTAGAGTAAGCAGTACAGATATATTTTCCGTAGGTGAGTGAAACTAATTAGTTAGAGCGAAAGGCAAAACCACATGTACACAAGAGTTTCGGTTAGTTTTTTCATTTTGCTCTTAATAAACTAACAGAAACTTTAACCAATATATTGGTCACCACTACCAGTCATATAACTAGTAAAATGACCGGTAGTCTTCTTGTAGGGCTGTTTGTCCTTAACCCTACGTTTCCACATGCAAGTAATTACTTGCAAGTAGTGTATACATATTATCAACGAAAACCGCCGTTGTGACGTAGGCTGCATTCAATTTTTGAGCAATTTACATTCAAATGTCATCAAGAAAACAATTTATAAAGGCAAACGAAAAATTTGCCCACTAACCTTGAAATCAGCTGGGCCCAAATCCTCGCACACGTGATCGAATGAACTTTCGTATCGAATAAAACTTCGTGACGTATCAAAAACGGGATTGCGGCAATCGAAAGCTTTCGTATCGAAATTTGTTTAAAAAATGTAATAGATTTTTATGCTTGTATACTAATGGCATAAGGAATTGCACCAGAATGTACTAATAAAGTGACCTCACAAGCACAGCTGTTTGTAGTGATTTTCTTCGTGTGTGACGTTCGTCGTCATTTTTTTTGTTTATTTACTTTTTTTAATAAGGCATTTGACATTTGCCGTCCCAATTCTAGCAACAAAGTGCCTGTTGTTTTTTTTCTATTGTTTCATTGTTGTTGTACTGAGGTCACTTTGTTCATACATTTTGAATTGCACTTTTCGCCGCATATAAATCAACAAATTGTCATAGTGCCATATAAAATAAGTGACCGCTTTATTTATGTGGCTTTTTTTATAACGGCGGCGCTTGCCAAAAAGAGCAACAAAGGAACGCAAAAATTCGGAAAACATTTTACAAATTCAGAAAATTTGCAAAAATAGCGAAAATTTGCGAAAGTTTTTAACATATCAAACAAGCCATTAAATTGATTAAAAGTCCCTAAAATTACAAGGAATGGTAAAAATTTGATTAAAAATTGTAAACAAGCGGAAATTTGCAAACAGCGGCATGAAAGCAAAGTCTAGTATTTATTAAAAATTTTTAAAGCTGTACAGAATCAGAAAACTTACAGAAAAAATTGCTGCTATAGCGAACATGGCTCAAATTCGCAAATAATCGCAAACTTGGAAACAAACCCTAAAATTTATTTGAAATCGGTTAAAAAAAACAAAATGTCAACAATTAACAAAAAAAAATTTTTTGTAAAAATAGCGAAAATTTTGAATAATTTGAACAATCCATAAAATTGATAAAAAGTCCATAAAAGTATAAGGAATGGAAAAAATTCTGTAAAAATTGCTAAATTAGGGGAAATTCGCAAAAAATTTATAACAGCGGCACAATAGCAAAGTCTACTATTTATTAAAAATCGTTAAAGCTGTAAAGAATCAAAAAACTTTCAATACAAAAATCGCTTCTATCTATGACTATAATTTGCGAAAAATTGCAAAACTGAATGTTAATTTTTTATTTCTTATTGCTGAAAAAAGTCGAATACTTAAATTTTTAGCTATTTGTTAAAGAAATCTAATATTTATTCCCAAAAAGTGTGTAAATTGTTTGTAAAAAAACAATTAAAAGAAAACAATCTTAACCTATCGAATGACATTTCGAGTGAAGTCATTCGATCGACTACTCGTTATCGAATTACATAATCTCAAAAAGTAAAATTTCGATCAAAGTCCCTCGATCACGACTGCGACGATTTGGGCCCTGTTTTCTTGAACGTAAATTGAATCACTCTCTGGAAAGAGAATTTAAAAGGCAAGTTCGTTTCAATTTTTAAAAGTATGAGTGTATTCCCTGCCGTCAAATGAGTAGCTAACTACAAAAAAAACCCAACTTTAAGTTAGCTTGTATAGACTAACTTAAAGCCAACTACTACGCAATGCAAAATTTACATTAACCAAAGTGTATACAAACACTGTGTTGTATATTTTAAGTAGTGAGAGCCAAGTCGTTAGCAAAAAAATCAACGTTGTTATTGTTGTTATGTTATGACAATTTAATCTCATATTTACGCTCTTAATTGAGTAATGGCAAAAAACATAGTTTTTTTATTCAAAACCTAGACTGCCCCAGTAGGCTAGCTGGTAGTGAGCAAGTCTATCAGCGCCGAGGTTGCGGGATCGATTCCCGCCAGCGACTCTGGTTAAAAAAAAGTTGAAAGAACAACTTTGATTAATAAAATAAAATAAAAGAAATAAAATAAAATAAAAAAATAAAATTTTTTATTTTTTTGAAAGTATTCATCCAATGAATAACATTCATAGATCGGCCTTAATCGGCCTTAACTTAAACTAACTTAACTTAAAGCTAACTTAAAGTATTGAGTTTATAGCTAGCTACAAAAAGTTAACTTAAAGTTAATTGAAAGTAGTGCAGAGTCGGACAATCGACTACTTCCTAGGACATCGCAATGTTAAAATAGTTAGTTAATTCCATATAAAAGTAGTGCAGGTGTCAACCACCACTAGTTGAGAAATAGTTAGCTTTCAGTTAATTTAAAGTTAACTGAATGTCCGACAGGGTTGGTAGAAAAGTGTAAGAGTATTAAAACTTGATAGGCAAAACTTGATCTGTAACCCTCAAGTTACTGCAAGTAAAATGACAAATGAAGAAACAGTGTTGCCGTGGATGACTTTTATATCAATCTTCTAGTACTTAGTAAAATTAAAGTTATGTTTATAGCGGTTTTCCTGTGTATTTATAAAAACTAACTAATAATAATGAGCACAACTATACAACAACGCATCTTAATGGTAATTTAAATCATGAATTTTAAGCATTTTGAAAAAAAAAAATTGTTAATCAAAATATTTTCTCAGTAACATTATGATATCGCCACCACGGCAATACACATAGTCACATATATTATCATGGTGAAATAAACAGGTGGCAGCACTACGCCAGATGACGATTTTTTGCTCTTGCATTGTTTGTCTAGGTCTATGTCAAAGTTTTGTTTATGTTTACAAAAAGTCCACGTTTTGTGCTTTGATTATTGTATTTTATTAAAGTTTTTGATAATTTTAAATTAAAATAAATAAGATATTGATCATAATTAAATAAAAATTGGCTAAAAATTTATTTATTTCATCACGTTCAGTGGCACGCTGTGATTTTTCTTAAATGTATTTTATGACGTAAACGGTGATGTAATTTTCATTTTTGTTGTAATGTTGTATTTGTTGCCGTAACGATGCCACCTGCTTATTCCACCATGTATATTATAAAATAAACATAATTTTTTCATCAAGATGGTCAGAAAATTAAATAAAGAAGAAATTAATAAATTTATTTTGTTATAACATTGTAATGTTTTCAACATGACAATGTTTTTAAACTGAAAAACAAAGCTTTTTTCATAAGATGTTTTCGCTTCGAGAACATTTGAAAAATTAACTTACAACTGACTATGTAAACACTCCAACTACTTGCAAGACCTTCGGCTTTTTCTTCGACATTTTCGCTGATAATATGTATACACTACTAGCAAGTAATTACTTGCATGTGTTACATAGGGTCTCCACCTGAGATAATATCTGATAAAATATGTGAGAGAACGTCGGCAGAATGAGAGAACAAATTTCCTCATGTTAATATTAATCTTAAACAAGGGGACCACGTATCTTATAAGATTTCATAATCGAATGATTCTCGTCCAGTAAACATGTGTCGTTTTTATTCTTTTTTTCAGTTTTTTTTTTTTTAATTAAAAATATTGTTTTTTTAAACACTTATCACAAGATTTTGACTATTTGTACAAACAAATTTAACATTTTAATGAATGCGTCTTATTATTGTTTTGTATGTATGTGTAATTTTGACAGCTCATCTTAGTTGTTATAAGATTTCTCATAGCAACTGTCTTATAAGGTTTATTATAATATTAATATTAACACTATTTGAGAGTCTACACGTAAGATAATACTCTCTGCGATTGAATTTGACGTTTGCTATGTAAAGGCAGGGTAATAAATAATGACAAAAAGCGCGAGCTGCTTCTCCACTCAGAGCAGTTTTACGAGTGGCATGTCTTGGCAGCTCTGAAAGTATCGCTATCGAAAAGAAGCCATCGATAGTATTATCGATTGTGTGCCAGCTCTAATATATATATATATATATATATATATATATGCATATATAATTATAAGTGAACTGCATCTGGTTGTATTCGAAAGCATGGCCTCTTCAGGTTTGTAACAAAAAAATAAATAAATAATTTACCAAGTTACCCGTTAACAATCGTTTTGCGGAAATAATATAAATATTGATTTTGTATGTTTGCTGACAAAATAAAATTCTGCTGTTTTGTTACACTCTTGATAAAAGTTGTATACGTGGTTGTATATTGGTACTAAAATTTTATTTAATAGTGAGGGGTTTGCCCAAGGTAAATCTCTCCAGAAAAATAAAAGATATTAAAAATATTACACTAGGGAAAAGATGCATATAAGTAATTGAAAATGTAACTCGTGTTGTAATTAAAAAGGTTTTTGTTTAAAGACCGACAATTAAGAGCCATTGGTAAGGTCTGAAATGGATTTTTGTTTTAAATAGAAGTACAATCTGTAGCTGCGTTCGTTTACCCCAAAATTTGTACAAATTTGTACTGGATTTTACTGAAATGCGTTCGCGTACACATAAATTTGTAAAATTTTCATATTATTCACCTACTGGATTTTACTGGGATTTTACTGGAAAAGTAAACGAACGCACATTGTGTCAAGATTTGTGGAATACGATCTCGTCTAATGTCCGTCGCGGAAGGGATATCACAAGAAACTTGAACTACATATAGTAAGTGAATTAGAATATTCGTATCGCTCAATATTTGCAAATTTTAACGACGGCCCAAATCTAGTTTACCAACGCAGCTCCAAATAAAAAAAAAAAGTACATAGGGTGATAAAAAATTGAAAAATAAGAAAAAAAAAAAATACATGGCAAAATTCTCGGAAACGCATAGTTTCCGAGTTATGGGCCTCTGAAGTTTTCATATGAATTTGCGATTTCCCATTACATTTCTGAACCTACATATATGGCCAATATTGGTATCATTTGAAAGCTTTTGAATAGATCTTTCTGGATATAAACATTTTATTTAAAAATTCTTAATCCATTAAGGAGCGGCGATGAATTTACGAAAAAACAAAAGTTTTTAGTAAGCATAAAGTCCAATATATGTATTTATGTTTTAAATTTGTTTTTTAATTCACTTTTTTCTAAAATAAACTTAACTTTTATACATACATACTTATGGCTGAAGTGCACTTTACGGGGCGTACGAAAAAAAAATATAAAAAATATGCCACCCGATCCAGAATTAAAAAAAAAAAAATACCAAAATTAATATTTAAGGGGGCTGAGGCCCGTGGGGACCCCTGGGTCCAAAAAAACCGCCCCTCCCACCCTTATAACTATGTGTGGGTACTCAAATTAAAGGTAATTTGCTCACGACTGCCAATATGTATTTTGTTTTTGTATTCGTTTAATATTTTCCTCTCTAGGTTAATTTATGTATCTTTAATAGGTATGCAGAGAAGTTTTAGTTAGCGAAAGCGGTCTTTGTTATACCATAGAGGAGAAAATTCTTTTGCCCGGCCGAAGGCCGGCTATGCAGAGAAGCTTTAGTAAGCGAAGCCGGTCTTTGTTATACCATAGAGGAGAAAATCTTTGCGTCCGGCCGAAGGCCGGCTATACAGAAAAGCTTTAGTTAGCGAAGCCGGTCTTTGTTATACCATAGAGGAGAAAATCCTTGCGCGCGGCCGAAGGCCGGCTATACAGAAAAGCTTTAGTTAGCGAAGCCGGTCTTTGTTATACCATAAAGGAGAAAATCCTTGCGCCCGGCCGAAGGCCGGCTATACAGAAAAGCTTTAGTTACAAAAAAATAAAAAAATCCCGCGATTTTTATACAACATTAAAAAAGCCAAATAAAAACAAAATATTTACAATCGTAAGCAAAATACCTTTCATTCGAGTACACATAGTTATAAGGGTGGGAGGGGCAATTTTTTTACCCCCCAGAGGGACCCAGAAGTCCCGCTCGACCTAAATTTTATTAATTTCGTATTTTTTACACAATTACATTTAATTTGAGTACCCACACATACCACTAAGTGCGCGGGCCGCTTTTTTGATCCATGGGGTCCCAGGGGCCTCAGCCCCCTTAAATTTTAATTTTGGTTTTTTTCTTTTTTTATTCCAGAGGGGGTCCAATTTTTTTTTTTTTTTTCGTACGCCCCGTAAAGTGCACTTTTGCCCATACTTATTTCTATCTAAACTAAGAAATTAAAAAAATATTCGCTCTCTGATTCCTCTTCCAACGAGCTCTCTGCTGCCATTAAGGTAACATTTTCAATATTGTTATTGGGCTGTAAAGGGTTGTACATTTTACATTTATTTAGCAAAGCCGGTGTTTGTTATACCATAGATGAGAAAATCCTTGTGCCCGGCCGTAGGCCGGCTATGCGGAGAAGCTTTATTTAGCGAAGCCGGTGTTTGTTATACCATAGAGTAGAAAATCCTTGCGCCCGGCCGAAGGCCGGCTATGTGGAGAAGCTTTATATAGCGAAGCCGGTGTTTATTATACCATAGAGGAGAAAACCCTTGCGCCCGGTCAAAGGCCGGCTATGTGGATAAGCTTTATTTAGCGAAGCTGGGATTTTTTTGATTAAATTTTTATTACCTAGTGCACTTCCGTAACATTTTGATATAAAATTTTGTAAAAACTGTTTTAGGAGCTAAAGAGTTAAAAAGTTTTGCATTTCCAGAAAGATCTGTTCAAAAGCTTTCAAATGATACCAATATTGGCCATATACGTTCAGAAATGTAGTGGGAAATCACAAATTCATATGAAAACTTGCGAGGTCCATAACTCGGAAACTATGCGTTTCCGAGAATTTTGCCATTTAATTTTTTCTTCTTATTTTTCAATTTTCTATCACCCTATGTACTTTGTTTTTATTTAGAGCTGCGTTGCTAAACTAGACTTGTTCCAAATAAAATATAGAAAAAGTCTCGGGCTTTCGAGTTATGGGCCTCTGCAGTTTTTATATGTGAATACATATATGCGATTTTTCACTACATTTCTGAACCAATGTGGCCAATATTGGTATCATTTGAAAGCTTTTGAATATATCTGGAATATACAAAATTTATTTAAGAATTCTTAATCCATTAAGAAGCGGAGATAATTTTGCGAAAATACCTACAAAAGTTTTTAGTAAGCATATTGATTGCTTTGCAGGGAATTTTTGGTAAGTTAAGGCGGTGCTGTTATACCATAGAGGAGAAAATAACAAGCGTAGCTTTATTTAGCGAAGCAATTATGTATTTTATTAAACTTTCTTTAACACTTATTTAAATAAACTACATACATATGTATTTACCTAGTGCGATTCCGAAATATTTTGTTGCAAACTTTTGTAAAAACAGTATTGGGGACTAAATAGCTATCAATTTTTAAATAAATTTTGTATATCCGGAAAGATGTATTCAAAAGCTGTCAGTTATTTAAAGCTCTCAGTGCTTAAGTAACTTAAAATTTTTAATTTTTTTGGGATATGACTATGTTGCAATAAAGGAGTGATATGTAAATCGTATTTTCTAGTTTATAAATTAATCTTTTTTGAAAAATTTTGGATTACTAAAGTAATGTTTCGAAATTTTTTTGTTTTCTCACCTAACTTAAAAATTTTTTTGTTTAAAATAACCATTTCAGGAAAAAAAGGAAAAAAAAGCAAGGGTACCGTTATATCATTACAATCTTTTTTGTCGAATGGCGATGTTCCTGTAGGAACTACGCAAGTGGCGAAAAATATAAGGAATGTTGATGGTGAAGATAGTGAAGATGGTGGCAACGTTCTTACAGTTGTATGCCAGCTTCCTACAGCACCTAGGGCAAATAGAATATTTGATGACAATTCTATACCACATAAATCACCCTTTATTGCATATGTAACAAATTTACCATTTGATGTCAAAGAAGAAGATTTATATGAGTTTTTTAACACAAATAAAGTAAAGTCAGTAAGACTTCCTCGAGAGGATGGTGATACAGGCAGAGTTCGAGGATTTGGTTACGTTGAATTTGAAAGTAGAGATGATTTAATACAATCTTTGGCAATACCAGACCCTACAATTAAGGGACGAAGAATCAGAATTGACTTATCTAATGAGCATGAACAACATGTAAGACAACGGGGGGCAAGAAGAGGTTTTGATTCCGGAAGTAGCAATAATGAAGGGAGGGAATCGAGCAATTGGCGACGTGAAAATAATACAAAACGAGACTCATATAACTTTGGTGTTGAACGAAAAAGAACGGAAGATCAAAAATTTATATCTGATGAAAGTAATTCTCCAGGGTCATGGAGAAAAAAAATTCAATCTTCTTCAACGATATCATCTTCTTTTGAGCTACTTCATCAAAAAGATCGGGATGAATATAATAATGATAAGAACAATACATTAGAACGCCCAAAACTAGTACTTAAACCGCGTACACTGCCACTTCCAGAACTTGATGTCCCAGTAAATATTACTTTAGAATCAAAATTGAATGATATTAACGCATTAAAATTTACTGGAACACCTGCGCAAAAAGTTTTTGGATCAGCAAAACCTGTTGACACTACAGCAAGAGACTTGGAAATTGAAGAACGTCTAGCAGATGTACGACGTCAAGATAATTTACGAAAGGATAATACAAACACTAAAAATGATTTGACTGAACTAAGCGTTGTAAATGATGGAAAGATTAAAACTTACGATCAAAACTGGCGACGACAAAATGAAGACGTGGAAACTTTGAACAATCAAGACAAGAAAACTTTAAGATCAGGTAATTGAAACATTATAAGTATTGTATACCCCCCATCACTATCAGTGAATGAGGGTATACTTCGTTAATCATTCCATTTGAAACTTTAATATTAATCGAAGACCCCATAAACTATATACAACTATATAAATCGATTTGTCTATAAATTATTAAACAAACAACCGAAAGAGGAGTAATATGCCCCCGTTACGGGGTACAATTCAACTCAAGTGAGTTTAGTTTTGTTTCCAGTTTTATTCGATTTGTCATCCCCAAAAATACTCAAAATAGCCGTTTTCTTATCCCTACAAATTCCCCACATTTCCTAAAACATAAAATACATAATATTATGTCAATGGAAAAATATAAATACATTGATTTATTTAAACTAGTATTCGCCTTATGGTCAAAATTCGACCATTAATTTTTATGTTAATATGAAGAAAACATAGTTCATCTAAGTATATATGAATTTACATGTTTCGAGCATTTATTTTTTCCGTCTTAGTGGATCGATTTGGAGAGAGAACAACCTCAGGTTCATATTTTATCTTTTACGTGATTTTATTTAATTTTGTAAGTTTAATATAATAAATATTAGAAAATAGCAATTGAAAAACAAAAAGTATCAAAAAGTCTCCTTAATAGATTGTCATCCACTAAGGATAATGTTTCTACGTCTAATATTTACGAAAATTAATTAAAATACCAGATGTTGAACGAAAAAGTACCAAAAAGCTCCCTCTTATACATTAGCTGCGTTCGAGAACACAAAAGTTTTTTATTTTTTTTTTACTGAACTTTACTGCATTTTACGAAATTGCGTTCGAGTACACAAAATGCAGTAAATGAGAACACAAATTAAGAGCGAAAAGTGACAGTTCTTGTCTGAGTATTTACAAATTTTTACTGCAGAAATTTTTGCACTAAAATTTAGTAAAACAAAAAAACATATGTTTCAAAAGGTAAACAAACAAAATGCTTACAAATTGTGAAAAAATTTTTAAATAAAAGAAAAGTTGAAATAAAAATTAAACAAAAACAAAACGTGAATAAATATTAATTAATTAAACTTGTTTGTGAAGCATTTATTTAGCAAACACCAAGATTTGAAACTTTTTTTGTTATGTTAATTTTTTAGAGTTGTAAAGGTGTTAAGTAATTGGGTACTTAAGTAATCAATAGAAAAAAAATTATTCTTGTTCTTTTGAATAAATTAACCCGCCACAAATTAGTAACATCAAATAAAATAAAAAACAAACAAATATGAAAGATTACACCAAGAGTGCCCAAGCCCTATGCTCTTGATGCTCATTTGTTTTTGTAAAAACACTTAGCTATAGGCTGTGTATTTCCATACACACAGAGAGCTCTCAGCACTAGCAATACGAAATACACAAACAATTTTGTCTTATTAGTTTTTTTGTCGTTCTTCACTGAATACACGCAAGTGCAAAGCAACAACACTTTCGTATGCTTTGCTGGTAAACATTGACGACAGCGATCATCATTGCAGATTTTGTTTTTGTTTAACGTATGATATCGTTTAACAAAGTGTGTATTGAAAAACACTTGGAAAAAATTGGTGTTAGTTTTAAATTTCAAACTTATATTACACAGTAGAACACATGATTTCGGGACTCAATTATGATAATTGTTTATGAAAGTAGACCCAAAAAGAAGAACTTCTGCATTATTAGTTTGGTCATGGTACATCAAATAATAGTTTAAAAATTAATTTGAAGTTAGAAAGTATCGTATAGGGGAATTTGTCACGTTTTAGGCTCTTTTGATTGTCATAACTCGAGAACCACTAGTCCGAATAAGCTGAAACAAATTTAAAATTACAATTCCTTTAATCTGTTCATACAACGTTTTGCTACATAAGCAACAGTTTCGAAGTTATAAATAAATGTATGAAGAAAAAAAAATAGTTTTTGCACAAAAAATATAAATTTTTTATTTTTAATTCATAAAAATCCAAAACGGTAAAAAAGTGTCAAGTTCTATTACTTTAACGTCATATGAGACATAAATCATGAAAATCGATGAACGCGTTTCGCTTTTATTCGCAATTAAGTAAAGGTATGAATTTCAAAAATTTGCTAGAGATATTCACAAAATTCTTTGGAAAAAACCTTGATGACTTTTTTATGATTCTCAGAATTAAAAAAAAAGTAATAAACAAAAGGTTATTTGATTTTTATGATTGCGGTAGCAAAGTAATACGCGGTAATAAATTTGAGTGGAAAATTAGAAGGAAAAAAGGAAAGTGCACTTTTTTAATTATTTGGAGTTTTCCGTTAGTTACCTGCATGATTTTTTTACAGAAATTGCACCCACATTTATGAGTGCTCATGTTTTGGAACGTTTCAAAAACATATTTCATAAGTACCTGCCAGTAAAATATTGAAATATTTGTAGTATTTATAGGTGCTCTTTGATCGATTTTTGTCATTTAACAAGAGTCGACGAACGCGAGAAGTAAAAGTGAATTACATATTTGAAAACGTTTTTATGAATTTTTTGTATTTTTTACAAAATGGACTTGCAAAATAAATGGGAAAAAGATTTTTTTTTACTTATAATTTTAAGGCTGAAGCACAATGTTTAATATGCTTTCAAATAATGCAAGCTAACACTAAATTTAATATTGAAAGGCATTTTAAGGCACTTCATGCAGATTACGTTGCCAATAAAATAGCTGGTGGATCAAGAGAACAATTAGTTGCGGACTTTAAAAAGTCTTTTTTATTTCAGGATGCGCTCCGAATCTTGGAGCACATTGAAAGTTATGGTGAGGAAATAAACATGCAACGTCTTAATTTTCAGTCGAATGATACTAATACTGGACCTCTAAAAGCATCCTATATTGCAAGCTTAAGAATTGCTCAGAACTTTAAACCGTTTTCTGATGGCATTTTTATAAAAAAAGTTTGCAAAGAAATGCTGTCTTGTTTTGGAGAAAGTGGAAATTTATTGGCAGACTCAATTGAAACAGTTCCTTTGTCACGAAACACAGTGACCCGAAGAATCGAAGAAATTAATAAAAAAAAAATAAATTCAAGTTATGTACATATTTCTCTCTGGCATTGGATGAATCATGCGATATATCTGACATAAGTCAACTAATATTAGCCATCAGAATGGTTGACAATAACTTTAATGTAAATTAGGAAATTAGGCACTGATTCCGCTCCATCGAAATACGAGAGGCATTGACATTTTTGATGCGGTAAATGGGAGGTTGGAAATAAAAACCGAATCAGCAAGATTAACAGCCATATGCACAGATGGTGCTCCCGCAATGCTCGGCAAAAAGGACGGCTTTATTGGGCAGTTGATTAAAAATGGTATAAAGGTTCCTTCGTTTCACTGTGTAGTTCACCAAGAGTCATTGTGTGCTAAATGGACGAATTGTGTCCACACAATGAGTGTTGTGGTACAAATAGTGAACAAAATTAGAGGTGGGCACAATTCGTTAACTCATCGTAAGTTTAAGAAATTCCTTGAGGAATGCGAAAATCAGTATGGAGATCTACTTATGTTTACTGAGGTGAGATGGCTAAGTAGAGGAAAATGCCTTGAACGTTTTTTGAAGTGCGAAAGGAAGTTGTTGAGTTTATTGAATTGGATTTTAAAAATTTTGAGCTCTTAGACGAAATTAAATCTCAAGCATTTAACATAGACTTAGCATTTTTAACAGACTTAACAACTCATCTTAACTACCTTAATATTTCCCTTCAAGGCAAAAACAAATCTATTTTTGACTTGGTTGACCAAATCGAAGGTTTTCTTAAAAAGATAGATATTTTTATATATGATTTAAATATGGATAGAATGTTTCACTTTCCATGCTTAAAAGCTATCTTAAATGATGAGTACAACATTTTAAATTTTTTTTTTTTAAATATTTAAGTCATTTTGACGATTTGAAAACAAATTTTAAAAAAAGATTTAAAGATTTTGACAGCATTAAGCAAATGATAGCCATTTTTTTTACTCCAATGACATGTAGCATATACAATCAAAAGCCTGAGCTACAAATGGAGCTATGTGATCTGCAATGCGACTCTGAACTTAAAAATTCTAATTTAAGTGGCATTGATTTTTGGAAATCCTTAAAACCAAATAAATACCCTTTACTTCACAAGGATATTTTAAGTTTGTATTCCATGTTTGGTAGTACATATATATGTGAAAGTACATTTTCAAAATTAAAATTAATAAAAAACAAGCATAGAAGTAGAATGAGCAACGAAAATTTGGAGGCCTTACTAAAATTATCTACAACTGACATTGACATAAATTTGAATAATTTATTGGAAGGATCATGGAAGACTTAAAGGCCATTTCGATTGAAAAGTACGGGTTTGAAATAAAATTTACACGCACTAACCTTTTTTCATTTCAGATAATTTTTACAAAAAATGCAAATCAAATTTTTTTTTTGCCGTGTATGTTTATGAAATATTTTTTTATTTGTATGTATTGCTTTTTACAGCAAAAAATATTCAATAAAAATTTGTTTTTCTTTAAATGTATTGGTGTTTGCTCTTCCATAAGGAACTTGTGGGCACTCCTGGATTACACAAACTAATTTGTTTGTATTTCCAAAAATGTTTGTGTTATAAAAAGTATTTAATCGAGTACCGTTAAGAAAACGAGTTAAGTAGTCAAAAGTGTTTAACCAAAGACTATAAATATATAAAGATGTGCCACTGCCATACATTGTACGGCCAGTGCTAAATTTGTCGAATGGCAGTACTACTACTGCCACTTTGATTTTTAGAGAACTCTGAGAATAATAATTATTACTCTCAGAGAACTTTTAATTCCCATCTATCAGCGTATATGTGCGTGCACGCGTGTGTGTATGTATACACATGACAATTTAAAAATATGTGTGTATGTACATACATACATATAAACAAACTAAATGTGAAGTCTTGTTTTTCTCGTTGAAGACACATTTAAGTAATAAAAGAAGTTTTGTTTTCATTGAATTTATGTGCAACTAACTTACGTAAAAGCAAATGTGACCCAATTGTAATTGTAGGGTAAGAATATGTGTTTTATTGTTGTACAGATGAAAATATATGGATTCGCACCGAAGTTTAAATACTGTTATTATCCAAATTTAAAGAATGGTAATTTTTCTAAAAAGATTAATTATCTTGGCATTGCCACAAATTAAACTGCCTTATCAAACTCACAATTTTTGTAATTGTGTTAGTAATAAAAAACTCACAAGTATTGTTAATGTGAATTGGATGATAATCAAAATAATTTTCCGCCTGTAATTTCTTTAAATTTGATATATTTTTTGTTTAAAAATGTATGACAAAGTTTAATTTAAAATTTTATATATTGAAATTGTATTATTTTACAAATCATTAAATTATTTCCGACGAAAAATCCAATTTCATTTATTATTACAACAAAGTATTATTACAAATTATGAAAATAAATCAGGCTTTGAAAGTTTGTGTGTTCCTTCCGTCTTACTTTTTGATGTTTGTAAAATTCTTATAAAGGTCTGCAAAAATATTTTTACAAGATTAAGCAATTAAAATAATAAAATCTTTATTGTTGAGTACTGCGTAAATTATACCAAAATTTAAATATATTCTTTTTGCTTTGCGGAAAATAACGTATGTACATTAGGGCTATTACTTTTTCACACTTTTTGCGAATATCAAAAACGGCTTAGTATTGTCGTGTAGAACATTAAAAGTTATTAATAACTAATTTGATAATTTTTTCGGATTGTTAAAAAAGTTCACGCAGGGATCGGGTTGAAGTTTGAAAACAACCATTTTATCTCACGGAAATTTTAAAAAATATACACCTGATATTTGTATATATTCCTATACGTATCACTTAAATGCTATTTTGGAATTTATCCACTGCGTTAGATTTAAAAATTTTCCTAAGGTTTACAATTCATCGCGGTTCAAAATATTTTGGAAGGTTTTAGAAATTTGCTTCCCTGCGTGAGGTTTTTTTTCGCAAAACGACGGGAGACAGGTGTTTTCATTACAAAAACATTCTTGGCGACTCCGTGGTACTATGCCAAAAATTTGGTTGTATTCTAATGTACATACATATAAGCACAGGATGGAGATGTTGATTACTGTTTATGGAGATGTGATTTACTAATCCTCATATTATTACGGAAGCATTACACATGGAAAAAAATTTAAATACCTACAAATCATTGATTAACATCGATTTATAAAAAGTTAAAATTTTTAACCATTACACTTGTGAAGGGCTCATAAGTAAAATTAATATATAGGGTAGGAAATAGCGAGATTTTTTTTTTCATTGTATACCACGATAAAGAAGAGTATATTCAAAATATGGGACTCCGGTATTATACCACATTTATAGATAAGTCAACGAAATAAACTGCAATTAAATAACAGATGTTAATCCTTCTAGGGATAAAAATATGTTGCCAAACATATATATATATATATATATATATATATATATATATGGAAGCAACTTTTTTCAAGTTGATGTTTAAGTATCTTATCGTCAACCGATTTTAATAAAACTCATATCGTTTTAAAGGTATTTTTGTGTAGATTTGCAATTTGGAATTAATGTGGTTGAAAAGCGCTTTAACTTATCTTGCAGACACACGTACAAAGATTTACGTTCTTTTAAAATGTGTACGTTTTTGTTGTATAACGCACAAGTTCTTTCAAAAGTAAATGTCAAGTGGTCAAATTTCCGCCACCGGGCGATCTAGTAGACAGTTGATTAGAAAAATTAAGCTATTCATTTCTTAGTTCTTTGATACGGTTTGTAACTTCAAAAAAAAAACTTAGGTTAATGTGGATATAATGCTTATAATTTGCTTTACTTTTGATTGTTCTAGTCGCTGATAGATGGAAAATATGTTAAATGTGCTTATATTGCTGAATGGACTACAACGTAAATACTTTCTATTAAACTTCCTTATGGAGCAGAAATAAAGATTAAATGGACTTTGTATATCGCTACTGTAATGAAAAATTTAGGAAAATATATACCATAACATAATTTTTTTTGCAGGATGCTCTATAGGTATTCATTTTAAGTTCGTAAAATTTTTTAAGCGTTTTTATTTGACATTTTCAATTCAAATTTTGTGTGTTGTTTTAAAAATTCCAATAGACCCCATTAAAATTTAATTCACCTCAGAAGTGTCCACATTTGAATTACAATAGTATTTTACTATCGTCTCACACACTCCCTAAGAATAAACACTCGTTTTATACATACAATACATTTATAATAAGTACATACATAATAAAATTGAATTATAGTTCGGTGCGAACCGATATAGTTTCAGTTTTACAACAATAAAACACATATTCCTACCCTACTATTACACAATACGCATTGTCTCTTACGTAGGTTATTTGCACAATAATTGTTTGAAAACAAAACGAAATCAATTTAAAAAAAACAACAAAAACCAGTTTCAACGAAAAAAAAAACACATACACACACACTTTGGCTGGCAAAAACAGTAAACGTGTGTTTGTATTAATTCATGTGGTTTCTTGCTCTCTTTAGTTCTCTGAATGTGAGCACGAAGTTTTTGCTTTCTTGTTACTTCCCCCCCTTATCAATAAGAAACTCAACATTTTTGAAAATTTCAAATGTACCAAGTGCAACATCTTTATATATTTATAGTCTTTGGTTTAACATTTTTCAACACTTCAATTTTTTGTCATCAGCTGTTGCCTTTATTTTACGAATTTTTACAAAATTTGCGTTCGCGTACTTTTTTGGACAACAGCTTTTTGTGAGAGAAAAATTTTCAATTTGCTCAATTACTGCATTTTACTGTAAAAGTAATCAAACGCACCTATTCTTATTCACTCGGGACCATGCATGTTTGTTTTTATCTTTGTAGGTCGAATATTAACAAAAACTCAAAAAGTACGAGATGAAAAACAAAAAGTACCAACATTTTTCATCTTATAGGTTCTCATTTACTCAGTAACCTGCACCTATAATATTATGTTTCTAAGTTCAATATTATAAAAAATTTAAAAATTATCACATGAAGCACAGAAAAGTAAAATAAAGAAATTTAGTTTCCCATATTTGACAAACAAAGGAAGAAATCCTTCTTTACTGTTTTGCCTGTGCCGATTTATACAACAGATTTACATTGTCGAAATATTTAAAAACCGATTTCTGAAAAATGTCGAATAATCGACCACCTTATTTTTTTATTATTTCCCTGTAGGAAGTCAAACACATTTTTAAGTAACTTAAAACTGGTTTTTTTATAAGCACATCTAGTTGATTAAGTGACTTTTTCCAATGTCGAAGACTCATTATTTTAACATAGGCATGTCATAGGCTGCAGTCAATTGGTTATCTCTGCATGACTTTTTAATTGACTACTTTTTACTTATTTTTCAACCAATTTGTAGTTATTTAATAGTATAGTCGGTTTATAATAAATTATTTAAACAAGTGTTTGCCTAATGGTCGAAATTCGGCCATAATTTTTTTTAATATGAAGAAAATATAGTATATCTAACTAGTTTGCCTGTGCAGATTTATAAATAAGATTCATATTGTCTAAATATTCGAAAGCCGGTTTCTTGAAAATGTCGAATAATCGACCACCCTATATTTTATTATTTGATAATTGGAAAAAACAAAATTTTTTTTATGTGTTCTGCATATGAGTTAGTAGCAAATTAGAACGCTTATAAATCTGAAAGTATTGAACAGATTTGATAAAATATATATTGTGCACTTCTGTAAGTAAATATCTTTCAAATGGTGTATATTTTGTTCAAATCAGTGGACATACAGAGGAGGAAATTGTTCTTAACTGTTTTGCCTTTGCCGATTTATATATAGATTTTAAATAATTTTTGTCAAACAAATATATGTACATATGAACATTCATATCGTCACCTAAAATGCAAAAGACCGTAACTACTCAAAAATTTAAATATGACTTTTTGATTGATTAAGACGTACTTAACCGAAATACATCTACACAGCCAATTTTGCATGTATACGTCCAAAAATAACGACTTTATTGGCGAAAAACAAAAGGCCGTAACTGCAACGTCAACAATTTCATAAATCAAAAAGCCGTAACTACGCTTTTCAAAAAAAAAAAAAAAAATGAAAACAAAGTTGCTTTGATTCTCTTTAAATCTCTTTTTAAAAACTTTTTTAGTTTAAATTTTTGTAAAACAGTAACTAAAAGGTTGTCGATATATGTATATGCCTGAATAAAAGAAAATTAATAAAATGAGTACTAATAGTGAAAATGGTTGTAATGAAAAAGTTCAAAAAAGTAATTAAAGATCTGGAAATACAATAAACCGAATGAAAGGAAAACAATACAAGGGCCTTACGTGAAAAATTAGTGAAAAAGCTCCAAAAGAACGTAAAGCTGGATGTACTTCAAAATTCTGTGAGAAAAGTGCTGCACGGGATTGTTCTTTCTTTTCCGAAGAAAATCGTAAGGATATATTAAATGGCTTCTGGAAAATGTCATGGGATCAAAAAGAAGATGTATGTCACTTACCTCATTGATCGCTCAAGCAGAAAGCGATTTTGTCTTGAAAACTCTAGAAGATCAGTTACGAAACGTTACTATTTAAAATAGTATTCTAAACGTGTTCGAGTGTGTTTTCATATGTTTTTATCTACGCTTGGAATAAATGAGAAATTAAATATGTGACACCTGCACATAATACGAATCGAAGAACTTGACCCAAGATCAGTACGACATTCATAGAACGGAAATATAAAACATGATAGAGGAATAGCTTAATGGCATAGAAAACGCCAAATCAGGATTATGCTTGTTGTTATGCATTGGCATGCAGGCAGTGAAACTGATTCCACAGACAAATGCAAATGCCACGTATTATAAAATGAAATTACAAGTGCACAATTTCACGATTTATAACGTTATTTTACAAGAATCTGACAATTTTGTGTGGGACGAAACAGATGGTACCCTTGTCGCTTCTACCTTTGCTACATGTATAATAAAATAGATAAGAAATGTCATTTAAAAGTCTCCAAATATTAATCACATAATTATATATTCCGATGGTTGTTTCTACCAGAACCGAAATTTAATTCTCTCTAACGCTGCATTATCTTTATGTGTTCAAAAAAACATAACGGTAGAACATAAATATTTAATAGTGGGACATACACAAATGGAGTGTAATTCGACCCACTCCCTCATTCAAAGAAAAATCAGCAAGAGACAAATAAATTTGCCACCTGAACTGCCTGATTTGATTAAAGAGTCTCGAAAGAACCCCTCTGAAAATGCATCATCTTGATTACAAGTATTTCCTTGATTATAAAACTATTCCCAAGCGCTACGTATCCATTCGACCAGGTAAAATTTAACACATGCCCATATAAACCATGTATAAAAACTCAGTTTCTTCATTACAGGCAAAAAATCCGGAGAGCCATTGTTAATATAATTCGTGCCTTGGGATATGATCTATCTGGAATTATTTATTATAAAACAAATATTAGAGACAACTATAAGGTTTTGCCACAACGTACACAACAAAAATTTAAAGATATCAAAGTTTCACAGTTACTTATCGAAAGAATACCAATTTCCAAAAAAGAAATGGGAACCCCTTCAGGAACTTAAATTCCCTTAAATCTTAAACCTATTCTCATATGCAATGTAATGCAGTTTTTGTTCTTTTGAAATTAATTAATCTGTTTTTCTTAACCACTTTAATTTAAATTTATTTTCTCGAATTAAGTTTATTAATTAAATTAAATTTTTCTCGAATCTTTTTAATAGTTATAAGGAATTTTGTGTTTTTGGTGAACTATTTAAATTAAAAGAAGTTTCCAGATACTTTTTTAGTATGTTTTATTGAAGAAAAATATTTTTTATAAATCCAATCAAATTTAGTTGATCTTTTGTTGCGAACAGACGTGTTTTTATTTTTAACTCCTCGTAGTGAACAATAAAAAATATCAAAAACAAAACATAATTTAAATAAATAACTGTGTTATGTACACATATATGTATACAGTTTTTATAAAAATTGTAAAAATTAAAAACATAAAATAACAAACAATAAGGAAAACAAAAAAAAAAAAATAAACAAACAAGAAAATACTTAAAAACAAAAAACAATGGCTATCGGGCATTCTCCGCCAACAATAAATGAGAAAATAAAATTACTGTGTTCACCCGCGCAAATTGTAAGTACCCCTCTATTTAATGAAGCGGCATGGGCTATTCAATGTAAAACACCAACAACAAGTACAAATACTTGTTCAACAGTAACATCAACAGCATGCACAACAACAACAATGTCAACTTCATCGGTATGTAACTCTCTCATTAGTACTCCCACTAATACAAACAGAACAGCAGTATTCCTTTGATACGATCAGCAGCTCAGAAGATCCCAGAATTTAGAACTCCCAAAGAATCATCACAGAAATCGCCCCTAGAAAACTCATTAGAGCTTCTGATACAAACTATGAACAGCTTTATATCAAATATGCAAGTCATGATGCAGGAACTGTTAAGAAACCAGGGTATGCTACTTCAAGCATTCGCCTATAAAAAATGAACCAGATAAGAATATGTTACTGGAATGCAAACGGCTTAAGCCAACACAAGTTAGAAGTAGAAAGTTTTCTAAAGTCTCAGTCTATTGTCATGTTGCTGGTTTCTGAAACACATTTCACATTAAAAAACTGTTTTCGAATAAAAGGTTACTCTACGTACGATACAAAACATCCCAGTGGCAAAGCATGTGGCGGTGCAGCTATAATAATTAGGAATCAAATTAGCCACTTCTTAATGTCGGAATATAAAACTGATCACATTCAGGCCTCATCAATATTCCTCCCGGCCTCAAATATCACCATATCTTCTATATACTGTCCCCCAAGACACAAAATTACTGATGATCAATTCATTACTTTTTACAAAACTCTAGGCAATAAATTTATAGCAGCAGGAGATTACAATGCAAAGCACACGTTCTCGGGCTCACGACTCACTACTCCGAAGGGCAGACAGCTATTTAAAGCTATATCATCTCTTAAGCTAAACGTTATATCTGACGGACAGCCCACTTATTGGCCTTCAGATCTAAAAAAAACTCCCGATTTAATAGATTTTGCAGTCATTAAAAACATCAGACGCGATCAGCTTTCTACAGCCTCTTTGTTTGACCTGTTCTCAGATCACTCTCCCACTATTATATCAATGTTAAATTTTCAAAACATCGAAAAACCCTTTTGTTTCCCCAATAGACATACTAACTGGCTCAAATACCGAATGTATATAAGCTCCCACATATCGCAAAATATTTCGCTTAAATCCGATAATGAAATACATAATGCTATAAACGTATTCTCTAAAACATTATCAACTGCAGCTAAAGTAGCGACACCTTTCAAACATTACAACGGCACTAAAAACGAATTCTCAACAACTATTCAAAACCTTATAAAAGAAAAGAGAAAACTTAGAAGACAATGGCAACTACATCGCTCTCCTACCATGAAAATGCAACTAAACCACTGCCAAAGAGCCCTTCATAGTGCTCTCTTGGAGGACAAACAATCAGCTCTAAGGGCATATTTAGAAGGGCTAGAGCCAACAAAGTCCACGGATCATAGTCTTTGGAAAGCCACCAAAAAAATTAATAACCCGATAAAATGTGAGAATGCTATTCGTTATAGTGATGGCAAATGGGCTAGGTCCAATAAAGACAAAGCTGAAGTTTTTGCCGATCACCTCGGAAGAGTGTTTACGCCTAATATTTCCGACTCAGACATAACCTTACCAGCTATTGAAGACCGTGTTGTTTCTCCAATGAAAATTCGTTTCTCGTCCTTAAACTCAGCAATCAAAAAAATCAAAACAAATAAATCGCCTGGCATGGACAAAATTTCAGGAAAAATGATTCGTGAACTACCAACATCTGCCCTAAGGCTAATTTTACTCATTTTCAATGCCATCCTGCGAACCGGTTTTTACCCTAAATCATGGAAAATATCAGAAATAATCATGATACCTAAGCCAGGTAAGGACGCTAGTCAAGTGTCATCTTATCGTCCGATAAGCTTACTTTCAATTTTATCAAAGCTCTTTGAGAAGTTATTTTTAAATGCATTGACCCCATACTTAAACGACCGCCACATCATTCCAGTCCATCAGTTTGGATTCCGAAAGGATCATAGCACCATAGAACAGGTTCATCGCATAGTTACTCTTATCAGAAAAGGCTTTGAGGACAAACACTATTGCTCATCACTCTTCATAGACATTTCTCAAGCCTTTGACAAAGTGTGGCACGACGGGCTTTTATATAAAATAAGGTCCTTGTTACCCCAAAATACCCATAACCTACTGCGAAATTATTTATTAGATCGCTCGTTTGTAGTAAAATATAAAGACTATATCTCAGACTCAAGAAGAATCGCAGCTGGAGTTCCCCAAGGCAGTATACTTGGTCCTCTTATGTATATACTCTACACCTCAGATATGCCCACAGGTAATCTGATACACACGTCAACTTTTGCTGACGACACAGCGTTTATAAGCGTACATAAAAATCCAGTAACTGCTTCTAGTTGTCTGCAGACTTATATTAAAGAACTCGAAAAATGGCTTAACAAATGGAAAATAAAAGTAAATCCAACAAAGTGTGCACACGTCACTTTCACCTTGAGAAACGGCGACTGTCCCAAACTTAGGTTAGGTTAGGTTAAGAAGGGTTATGTGCCCAAGGGCACACTTCCACCCGGAGACCGGTACGGTCCATTGTGAATCCCTTCGATAAAGAGAAAGAATGTAGAAAAGAGAGAAGTAAAGAAAAGAAGTATAGGATGATAGAAAACTAGAAAGTTAGAAAATTAGTAGGTGCTGTGCAAAAACAAATTCCCTCTCTACAGTCCCCTCAACAGAAACAGCCGCACTATTTCCCTGACAAACCCTAGTAGATCAGCCGGATTACATCCAGCGATGCACCCCAGTTCGTCGTGAAACCTTTCTCCCAGCCACTTCTGTCTGAGACCCTGCATCCTAGGACAGTGGCATAGTACATGCTCGACTGTCTCCAGCTCCTCTGATTCATCGCATAATCTGCAGAAGTCCGGTATGGTGCTGTCCCATTTTCCCGTAAAGGCCCTAACAGGACAATGACCCGTCAAGAACCCTATAAGCGTTCTAAGACCACCCCTATCCAATCCCAGTAGAACCCTGGTTGCCCCCGCGTCCAATCTGGGCCAAAGTGCCCTAGACACCCTGCAATCCACTCTGTCCCCCCAGGATCGGTTAACGTCATCACGGAACTTTTCCCTTATCACACCAAAGTAGTAACATAGGGGAGGCTTT
Organism: Pollenia griseotomentosa; assembly: GCA_963931875.1. Taxonomy (NCBI): domain Eukaryota; kingdom Metazoa; phylum Arthropoda; class Insecta; order Diptera; family Polleniidae; genus Pollenia; species Pollenia griseotomentosa. The sequence goes on from OZ007560.1 coordinate 165,819,523, forward strand.
ACCCCCATGTCCCTTACCACTAAGTCCATATTCGAACCCGCCCTTGCCAGTTCGTCCGCCACCTCATTTCCATCAACCATGCAGTGTCCGGGTACCCAACACAGCCTTACATTGAATGCCTCCATGAGTTCCCTAAGAGCATTTCTACACCTAGCGACCAGGCGCGATCGCACCGTATAATTTGTCAATGCCCTAAGCGCAGCCTGACTATCGACGTAAATTGTCACCACAGATCCACCCACGATGTGTTCCAGTATCGCCTCCGTCGCCCTCCAGATCGCTAGGATCTCAGCCTGGAAGACACTGCACTCATCGGGGAGTCTGAAAGACCTTTTCACATCGGTGTCCGCAATATATACACCGGCACCAGTGCCGGTTTCCATCTTGGATCCATCCGTAAACACTGCCCACCCCTCAAACAGTCCGTTGGACCCACTCCAATTTTCCCTATCCGGGAAGTCTACCGGTGGTGTTGCACCAAAGTCCAGGGTCATAGTCCTATGATCCGAAATACCCCCAAGAGTATTACCCTGACCAAGCAGACCCATCTCGTACAAAATTCTCGTGTGATCATCCCGCCTAGGCCTAACTAAAGAAGACTCGTAAAGTCTAAGTAAGTTCCTAGCGGCCACACTCCTCACATAATGTTCAATAGGGGACAGATATAGTAGGATGTCCAGCGCTGCCTGCGGAGTACTTCTCCTAGCGCCTGTAATGCCAAGAGATGCACTCCTTTGAACCTTGCTGAGCATCTTCCTATAGCTATCCACTCCCAACGCACCCCACCAGACAGTGCATCCATAGGTAAGTATAGGCCTAACAACCGATGTGTAAATCCAGTTTACCATATCTGGCCTCAGACCCCAGGTCTTACCAATGGAGTTCCTGCATGTGTAGTATGCATTGAGTCCCCTTCTCATCCTCTCCTGAGTATTTCTCTTCCAAGACAGTTTGCAGTCCAGAAAGTTACCCAAATACTTTGCCCCGCCCGATAGCGGTAACTCGACGCCATCTAGCACTGGCCCCCTAAATCCCTCTATCCTATACCTTCTGGTAAATAACACCAGCTCAGTTTTCACAGGGTTAACACCCAGTCCCCTATCCTTTGCCCAAGCCGAGAGTTCGCCCAGCATCACCTGCATAATTTCCCCGATCGTGGACAGAAACTTTCCCCTGACCAGAAGAACTATGTCATCGGCATAGGCAACAATCTTCCTGCCCATGGAATCAAATGATCTAAGAATCCCGTTGACCGCAAGCAACCACAGTAGGGGTGATAGAACCCCCCCTTGTGGTGTCCCCCTGGTAACCCTCCTCCTTATCACATGATCCCCCAGGCTCGAGTTTATAATCCTACTGCCAAGCATGCAGACTATCCACTCCACCAGAAAATCCTCAACTCCCAACTCCAACAACGAATCCCTAATCGCCTCAATCCTAATGTTATTAAAGGCTCCTTCTATATCCAGAAACGCGGCCAGAGTATATTCCCTATGCCCCAGACCGTGCTCAATATAGCCCACCACCTCATGTAACGCGCTCTCAACAGATTTACCCTTCAGGTAAGCATGTTGAGCGTTGCTTATAAGGCGTGTCTCAATATTACTCCTGAGATAGTAATCTATTAGCCTCTCAAGAGTCTTCAACAAGAAAGAAGACAAACTAATAGGTCTAAAATCCCCCGGTTTCGAGTGGCCTGCCTTTCCAGCCTTGGGTATAAAAATCACCCTAACCTCTCTCCACCCCCTAGGCAGATACCTCCTACTGAGGCACTTCTTGAATATATTCACCAGCAGAAATGATGCGTCGTCCGGAATGTTACAAAGCATGGCCGGAAAAATGCCATCCGGACCCGGTGATTTATATGGGTCGAAAGTATTTACCGCCCACACCAGCTTTTCCCTTGTGACCATTTCCTCGACGCAAGCGGAAGCATAATCCGATGTCATGGACATCACGTCCCATTGACCGTCGTCCATACTTCCGGTTTCCCTGCACCCGGGAAAGTGCGTCTCCATAAGTAAGGTTAGGGTCTCAGAGCCAGACTCAGTCCATGAGCCGTCATTCCTTTGGATATAACCAAGGGCCTTAGGGTCCTTGGATAAAATCCGTCGGAATCTTGACAACTCGTTGACATTATCGATGGATGCACAAAATTGCCTCCATGATAGTCGCTTTGCTCTTTTCAGATCCGCCTTATATCTATTGAACTGCACCCTATGATTGTTCCAATCCTCTGGTGCTCTGGTAAGCTTGGCCCTATTAAACAGTCTCCTAACCGTAGACCTTTGAACTTGGAGTTCCCTGGTCCACCATTTGGGCTGTTTACGCCTACCCGGAAATGTAACCGGGCAGGACTGCTCATAGCTTTCCCTTAGAAGATGAGTGAACTTGTTCACCACCCCCTCCAGATCAGTCGGCAGCAAGTCGCCCAAGGCCATTTGCGCCAACCCAATTTGGACTCTTTCCCTAAAGGAGTCCCATTTTGTTCCCCTCGGGTTCCTAAATGGAGCAGCCCCAGGTGGGTCAAAATTCAATGTGAAGGTAATACGACTATGGTCTGAAAATGTACAGTCCGTTGCCACCCTCCAATCAGCAACAAGTTGCTCGTCACGGTTCACTAATGTCAGATCTATCACTGCCTGCCTATCTTTATTTCTGAACGTCGGCGTGTTACCCATATTACAGATAATAAGATTGTTAGTAGTTATAAAATCAAACATTAACTCACCCCTTTTGTTTATATCTGCACTCCCCCATTGGCTATGATGAGCATTGGCATCGCAGCCCAATACAAGGATTGCACCCCTCCTCCTTGCATATGCCGTCAGTTCCCGCACCTCAGTACCAGGTGGGTCTATCGCCTCGTATGGCATATACACCGAAGCCAGTGTAAGAGTGCGCTTACCTTTGGCTTCTCCATTTACCACGGTTAAGTCACCGCACCTGAAAGAATGAGAGATGAGAAAATTCAATTCATTCCTTGCTAATATACACGTTCTTACCTTGTCCTCTGTGGACGGGACAAACAGAGTGTATCCCGCAACTCCTAAACCACAAACCTTATTTTTATTAATCCAAGGTTCTTGGATTAGGGCCACGTCCGTCCGGGTGCTGGTGAGGAAGGTTGCCAGTTCGGCTGAGGCTGCTTCACAATGGTGCAGGTTTATTTGCACCACTAACAGCCTCTTTGGTCCTGTCATGCTTCGGATACCGGAACCTGACGTTACCTAAACCAAACTTAACTACCCCCCCCACCTCCACCAAGAATTCCATGGACTTCCGATCCACTGCGAAGCGGAAGTCCCTGCCGGTATTCTCCTTACACACCAGTGAGGTCACCAGCCTCCATTGGTCGGTAAGAAGCCTATTGTTCTGATTGCCCAATACTGCCAGTATAGTTTCCACCGGGCGTACGGGTGGTGGAATCCATACTGTCACTATGGACCTAATTGGCAAATCGGAGGCTTGTATGACTTCAACCCTTGCCCCCGGGTTAATGTCGCTGCATTTGTCAATTGTAGTCCTTAAGAATTCCAAAGAATTCTTGTTACCACAATTGACAACCTTCACTCCCTTAACCCAGTCCGCACCATTGAAGGATACGTCCTCCTCTTTGCCCTTGAATGTTGCCAGCTCGTCGATAAGCCTAGCCTCCACTAACTGCCATAGCTCGGCACTGATCCTCCCATCCGGATCATTCCGATCAATGACAGCCACTTGCAGTTGACCTTCCAGGCTCGTCGACTTCTTCAATCTTTTATTCGATGAAGAAGGCTGATCATCCCCAGATCTGATCCTCTTAATGGTCTCCTTATTAGAGCCATTAGGAGCTTCAGCCGGGGATGCACCAACCCTCTTCACTGAGCACGATGACTTAGGCACGACTAGTTTAGAAGGCTTGCTCCTGCCCGCACCTTTTCCCCTATTGGCCTCCTTACGAGAGCCACTAGTTGAATCGGACGGAGGATTGCCAGCCTTCTTCCCTGTGTCCGCTGCCTTAGCCACTTTGCCTGCCTTCTTGGGTATCGCCCCCTTATCCTCCGCAGCTCGTTCCGAAGACATGAGCGCTTTGGTCATCGGGGCAACCCCACCTTCCTCCATCTCTCCACAGGTTGACGACGCCACCGGCCCTGTACTCTTTTGAGTAGTGACCGGGTCGGCGACCTCATCCACCTGCTTTCTCCAAGGATAGGGCCAACCCAGCACGGTACCGACAGGGCCGTAAATTCTTTCGAATTTGGCGACGCTTTGTCGGTGCCTTCTCAGAAGGTGCCTATCCCTCGCGGAGAACGTTGAAGGATCTCTCTTCGCCATCTTATCCAGATATGCCAGAGAGCTCCTTGTTCCGTTCTGCGCCTTCTCCTCCTTCGTTCGGCTGGAATTTTTAATGTCTCGTGGAGGGGCGCTTGGCCCAACCTCCACGGCGTCCTGCCGAACAAGTTGTGGACAATCTTCTCCCGAGTGTCCCCTCTGATGTCCCCTGGCCTCACAGATAAGAGTGGCAGGCTCTGCAGTCTGACTGTGAGCTGATATGACAATATCGAGCTCCGTGTCAGAGAGCAGAGTCAGCCCCTCTAACCCTTGAGTAGCCCCGGTTTCACCACAGGAGTCACTCGATAGTCCCAGAAGACTATCCACGTGAAGGTCGTTAAGTACCTGTCTCTCCTGTTCGATTATACTCTCATGAACAGTCGAGAGGGTATTCTCCACCTCACAGACCGTGACGTCCGACTGACCCTGGTCAATCCCTTCCGTCGTGTCCTTGTCGTTTGTTTTATTATTGTTTTTGTTTTTTAAAAAGGGTGAATTCATTTTGGTTCCCACGAGTTTGCTCGTAAAAAGACGGACCGAACCACGCAGTGACGGCGTGCGTGGACTAGGCAACTAACTTACAACAGCGCTTTGCCCTGACGCTGAGGGGAGCTGTTAACGACTAGTTTCTTTACGCACTAACTAGCCACCCAGGACCTCGGCACTGCTACCAACCACGTTGTCCTTAAAAGTGCATATTTCGCGCCCCAGCCACTAGTAAAGCCCCCACCTTACAAGGGGCGAACCCGCGGGCTGACACGCCGTGATATATGTGCTGATAATGGACCGGAAGTGTGCATTCCACTGCCGCCTCATTATCTTGACAAGATGAGTAACCTTTAGTTGCACACCCCTTCAGTGTTCTCGACCTCTCGCAAGGACGTATTCATCACATACATCATTCCAAGAGATCAGAACCGTAGAGTGCACTTAAGCCTTCGCATCTCGACAAGATAGTTACCCAGGCGAAGGAAGGTCCCAAACTTAAGATTAATAACATCGAAATCCCTCAACAAAATCATATAAAATATCTTGGTATACACCTCGATCGTCGCCTTACTTGGTCTCAACATATTGAATCCAAATCCACACAGCTCAAACTTAAAACACTACAGCTTCAGTGGCTTATTTGCTCTCATTCTGCTCTCAACCTAAACTACAAGGTTCTACTCTACAAAGCTATTATTAAGCCAATATGGACCTATGGTATCCAACTATGGGGAACAGCTTCTGCTTCCAATATAGAGAAATTACAAAGACGACAAAATAAAATATTGCGACAAATTACTGGTGACCCGTGGTATATTAGAAACGCAAATATTCATAAGGACCTCAAGATTCCATTTGTTCGCGACGAAATAAAAACCTTCTGCTCCAAATATGCACGAAAACTGGCAACTCATCCGAATCCTCTTGCACAGGATCTACTGTCTTATAACGGACATACTCGCATCAAGAGGGTCGACACGTTGGTCCTCGCGCAAATGCATGGAAGATGAAACTTTACGAAACAAAAATGGAGTTTCTATTGCAACGGCAATAGACCCAGAAATTACTAATTAATTTAAGATTTTAATACTTATTGTTATTTTCTTACTATAGAAAGATTCAATAAATAAATTGAAAGTCGGAAAAAAAAAAATAAATCCAATGCGTTCGCTTTCAATTCAACATTAAGAGCCAGTTTTTGACATAAAGATCAGCGAATAAATTAGAACTAATCTTTGAAAATCGTTTTTGGGTAGTCGATTATTTAATTTTGTTTCCAAGTTTAAACGCCCAAAGTTGGCGGTTTAAGCTTGCGACAGAACTTTCGAAAGTACGAACAGCTTATAAAAGGAAATATTACTTATGAAAATTAAACTTTTGTATAAAATTAATAAAATGAACTTTTTAAATAAAAAAAGACTTAAAAATATTTGAAAATTAAAACAACACAAATATAAGTAGACCAAGGGCAATAAGAATAGGTCCAAATCTTTTTTTATTTATTTAATGAAAATTTTTTTTAATTTCGAGTTTTATTAAATATTCCACCTCGTAAGATAAAATATTGCTTGATTTTTTTGCTTCTTTTTCGATTTCATTTATTTAAAAATATATAATATTTTATAACACAATACAAAATTCTCGCCTTTTCTTCTTCTTTTTCACGTTAAGAACAGTAATTTGATGACAATTTTTGGCATTTGTTTTAAACTGCCATACTTATACATAAAAGTATTGTAAATTCATATGGCAATGCTAAAAGCTTTAATCTTTCACTCAAAAACGCCAAAGAGGATTAAGGCTAGATTAATTTTTTTATAAGATTAACAAATCTTACTATTGATCCTGGTTTAAACTCTGAGTAAAAAACCCGCTCTAAGAATAAGAAAAAAATTTATAAAGGAAATAAAACGGAAAAGAAAATAAAAAAAATGTTACCAACATTTTAAATTTTACATATGTATAGAAAAATAAGTAAGATTACCATATTTCAACACTCTTCCATAATCTTATTTTTAACTATTTTTATACATTAATATTAAGCAAGTTTTTAAAGAAATAAAATTTAGTTTTACAAAGAGGTTTAGTGAATATATCTGCCACCTGGTCATCGGATTTTATAAACTGCAACTTTATATTTCCCTCTTGAACCTGTTGTCTTATAAAATGATACTTCAACTCGATATGTTTAGACCTCCTAGTTTCCAAATGCTCGGCAATGCATTTTGCTCCTTGATTATCTACACACATCACAACTGATTCATACTCAAGTGTAATTTTAAATTCATCTAGTAACCTATTTAGCCACATCCCTTTTTGAGCAGCAGTACTTAACGCAATATACTCGGCCTCAGTGGACGATAAGCTTATGGTTTTTTGCTTTGTTCCCTTCCAAGATAAGATATTTGTATGCGATCCAAAACAATATCCAGTTGTAATCTTCCTATCTTCAACATCTCCCCAACTTGCATTTGAATAACCACGTAAAGGCAAATCTTGTTTTGATTCTTGGTATACTAATCCTTCATTTCTGGTGGCATTTAGGTAACGAAAAAGTCTTTTTACGGCATTAATATGTACACTCCTAAATTTCTCCTGATATCTGCTTATAGCGTGCGCCCCACTCGTTAAAGATCTGGCAACTGGCCTTGACACCGCATTCCATATTTTGACAGTATTTTGAATTAAACAAACTATTTGACGTCGTCAATGGTTTTTGCTCTTGACTTAGTCTTGATTTAGCTTTCGTTTGAGGTACAAAAAAGAAGACTTCTTTATTTATTTCGCTACACCACCCCCCTTCCAGAATCATGGTATTTATATGGAAGTTGATTCAAAAATCGAACTTTGCGAGGCCTAAAGCAAAGCCTCTCGAATTCCGAAATTTCCATAGGGATGCAGGCGGACTTTAGTCGATCCACCGATACTGTTTTCGATTTAGTGCCCACTTTTATCGTGTTTGTTTTGGGATGTCTTTCGAGGACCTCATAGGGACCGTCGTACGGGGCTTTCAAAGGAGCGCGTACCGTATCATCTCTGAGGAAGACGTAATTACAAAAATGTAAGTCCTTGTGTATATAAACTGCTTTTTTGGCATGTAGTGTAGTTGCAGTTGGGCGTAAGTTTTCAAAGTGTTGTTGAAGCTTTGCCAAAAATTCGTTCTCTCTAATCTAAGTGTTAGGTTCATCCATAAGGAAGTCTCCCGGTAGCCTGATTGCCTGTTCTTACACGATTTCGGCTATTGACACACCCAAATCTTCCTTCACTGCTGTTCGGAGGCTCAACATCACTATAGGTAGTACATCCGTCCGATTTGCATTCGCCTCGTGGCATTTTAACGCCGCTTTTAAAACTTGATGCCAACGTTCTATAAGGCCATTGGACTGAGGGTGGTATGGGGTTGTATGGATATGTTTAATGCCAAACATGCGTTAAGAAAGCGGCGTTAAATGCAAATTGGACGGATGTACTACCTATATTGATGTTGGGCCTCCGAACAGCAGTGAAGGAAGATTTGGGTGTGTCAATAGCCGAAATGGTATACGGACAGGCAATCAGGCTACCGGGAGACTTCCTTATGGATGAACCTAACACCTAGATTAGAGAGAACGAATTTTTGGCAAAGCTTCAACAACACTTTGAAAACTTACGTCCAACTGCAACTACACAACATGGCAAAAAACAGTTTATATACCCAAGGACTTACGTTTTTGTAATTACGTCTTCCTCAGAAAAGATACGGTACACGCTCCTTTGAAAGCCCCGTACGACGGTCCCTATGAGGTCCTTGAAATACATCCCAAAACATACACGATAAAAGTGGGCACTAAATCGAAAACAGTATCGGTGGATCGACTAAAAGCCAGCCTACATCCCTATGGAAATTTCGAAATTGGAGAGGCGTTGCTTTAGGCCTCGCAAAGTTCGATTTTTGTATCAATTTCCATATGAATACCATGATTCTGGAAGGGGGTGGTGTAGCGTGCGCCCTACTCGTTAAAGATCTAGCAACTCTGGCCTTGACACCGCATTTCATATTTTGACAGTATTTTGAATTTAACGAACTATTTGACGTCGTCAATGGTTTTTGTTCTTGACTTAGTAGTCTTGATTTAGCTTTGGTTTGAATACACATAAAGAAGGCTTCTTTTTGGTTTTTAATAATAAAATAAAAATTATTTAATACACCAAATACTTAAAGTATTGACTGCATACGATATATCAGGTCGTGTCCAAATGCTCAAATAAAGCAAACTACCAATTGCTTGTCTATATTTCTGTTGATCCCATTCCGCACAATCATATGTTGTTTCTTTTTCATTCCAATTTTTCTCCGTAGGCGTATCTTTAAATTCAGAATTCGCAAAACCAAAACGCTTTAATAATGCAACTATATTCTCCGTTTGATCGATTTTCAAATCTCCACTTCCAACTTTTGTTATACGCATGCCAAGAAATTCCTTTAGTTCACCCATATTTTTAATCTCAAATTGCTTCTCCAAAAATACAATAATGTTTGAAATCTCATTTTCATCATCGCCACATAAAAGAATGTCATCAACATATAGCAGTAAAAAAATATTTCTATTTTTGTGTAGACAATAGTCATTTTCGAATCGAAGAAAACCATATTTAACATCTTTGCATTAAACTCGTTATTCCAACAAAAAGCACTCTGTTTTAGGCCGTAAATTGATCTTTAAAGCTTACATAATATACCAGCAAATGGTGGAGGTACTGTCATATGTATATATATATTCTCCTTCAACTCTCCATTCAAAAAGGCACATTTAACGTCTAGTTGATGAATTTTGAAATTATTCTGAAATGCCATTGATATAAATGATCGTACAGTGACACAATAAGCAACTGGAGCATTTACATCATTAAAAGAATCAAATTTTTGCTTACAATCACGGGCAACTAATCTAACTTTTCTACGAATACTGCCATCACTGCTCTTTTTAATGTTAAAAACCCATATGGCATCGATTCTATCTTGGCCCTCATCTTCAACCAGCATCCATGTATTTTTCTTAGTAATCACCTCCATTTCTTCGGCTATTGATTTTTTCCATTATCTTTATAAGCCTCCTCAAACGAATTTGGAACTTCTGATTAAATTGATGAGTAAGCACACATCGCATCTTCATTTACCTCGTAGTCATCAAAATATTTTGGTGTTTTTCTTTCTTTGTTCTTCATAGTTTTCTATAACATTATCATCTATTTTTTTTTCTACTACTTCATCAACTTTAGCTTCAACTTTGCCATCATTACTTTTATTTTCTTCAGTCATTTCCTTTTCATGGCATTTAATCTTAATTGTTTCATAAATCAAAAATCTCACGTCTCGACTACTTATTACTTTCTGATTTTCATCATCATAAAACCTAAAACCATTGGTTGTGTAACCAACCAACTTAATTTTCCTTGATCAGTAGCCCGTTTCTGTATTTCTCGCATCGTAAAATTTTCCGACTGAAACCAGTGAATCGGCACAGAAACAGTGAAAAATGAAACAAAAAATGGTTTTTCTCACACAAGTGTTTCTGTATCTTTTTTTTGCGAGAATTATCTGTCATTTAAATAATTTTCCAGCAATTATTGGAAGGATGCGAGAAAAAGTGTTTCTATAACAATATTTTGCGAAAAGTTTTTTTCAAGAACTGTCAAAATAAGTCACATTTGAAATTGGTGGCGAGAAAAACAAAATGTAGATATTTTGAATTTAAAATATGTTTATAAACTATTTTTTTTTAATAAATAAAAAGAAGGAATATAAATGATAAATGCATAATATATATGATGAAAATAAACAAAAAACAATTGTTATATTTTGTTAGTTTAAATTTTTGTTAGCCTTTTCTTGTTTTGGTTTTAATCAGTGCTGCCAGATAAATTTGTGTCAAAATCGTCAATTTCCTGAGAAAAAAATAAAAAAGATCGTCTTTTTTGTTTTAAAAATCGTGCAATTTAAAATCAATTTTAAACAAATTTGTTTCGACTTTTATTAAAAAATAATCAAACAAAAACATAGTTAAAGTGCATGGGTATTTAATAATTGAGATATAAATCTTTAATTTACCTATTCCTATAATCTTTTTCTTTTTTACCTGAAATAGACTTAGTAGAATACCTTGTAGTTAAAATTAAAAAAATCGGTTCATAAATAAACGGGTTAAAGACCCAGTAAAATCTTCGCCTACAAAATAATATGTTAAGTAATCAGAAACACATAAAAGCACTACATACAATTCTACTGAAAAACTAATGAATTTTACAAGGGTTGTGCCAAAAAGAACAAATTCAAAAGTAAGTCATTTTTTTATATCTTAATACATCCAGAAAAAAGTAGTTATCGAAGTTCTTATAGAAGAAAGCTACTTAATAACGAGTGAAAGAAGCTATCCATTTTGAAAAAGTTTTTACTGGGAGACAAACAAATTTCTTTCTTGCCGGAATAATGGTTTTGGCACAAAAGTGTACATATTTATAAGATAAGAATATCAAATATCAATCATATTTTGTATATGTATATAAGAAGTATTAAATGTTCAAAATAAGCCAAGTCGGTCCATTACTTTCCCTCGAAATTTTGCTTTTGCCGATACTTTTTTTAGGGAAAAAACAAACAATTTCGAGGACAATTTTCACAATAGGGATAAATATAAAAATTTAAGCAGCCTTGTTTCTAAAGATATCTTTTTTTCTAATAAACAAACATATAAAAATATTTACAATTATCTTTTTTCGAAGACTAAGGGGCTAATAGTGTAAAACGCAACGCCATCAATTTCATTAAAAGCAAAAATAAAATCAAAAATATTTTATAAATTTGTTGTTGCTTTCTACAGACATTCATATTATTTTTTTTTTCAATTTTCAACGCCACAAAATAGAAGTGTTTGAAATTTAAAAATTCAAGATGAATTTCTATAGAAAGTAACAACAAAATTATAAAATATTTTTGATTTTGTTTTTGCTTTCGCCACTTTTTTAGAAAAAATCATTAAAACGTCACTTTGTTAATATCGGAACAAAAAATCGTCAAGATGACGATAACTCGTCAAATCTGGCAGCCCTGTTTTTATTATATTTATTTCTTTTGTTGACGTTTCGCTTTTATTTGACACTTAAGTACTGGAAATATTCCAGTATAAACAGAATTTGTTGTGTCTGTTTTCGCATTCAAATACAGAAACACTTTTATCTCATAAATCGAGAAACGATGGAATTTTTTGTTTCACACTTCATGTAAGAAATTTTACGATGCGAGAAATACAGAAACGAGCTACTGGATACAAGATAAAAAGATAACATAAACATTACAATTTAATTCATAAAACAATAATAAAAACAAAATAAAAATTAAGGTACTCAAGATATGAGATGAAAAAGTTAATTAATAAAATAGATAAAATATTTTAAAGAAATATATAACATTTTTTAATGGCTTAGGAAATAACTTTCTGACACACTCAAAGCTCTTTGTAAGTAGTCAAAAAGTATATTCCTGATTTTATTTACTAATTATCATGTTTCCGAAAAATTTCGTTCATTTCATGCTTCGGATTCACAATCAGAAGCAATTTTTTCTTTTTTATAAACAACGTCTATATCAGTCAAATGTATGTATGTATGTCAAGGTTGATGCAAAAATAGCATCAACCGGACTGCTTCTTACAAACCTTTTCATTTCAATAGGTCCCTTTATAATCTTTAGGACAATGTGTTTTTTAAGTTGTATGTTGTAGTATCTTACACAAGTTTCCAAAATGTTATTTTATTTCGGTTTCCCCGCACTTCACGGGTATATAAACCAACTCAAATTGAAATTGAAAATTTGTGTTTATCAACTAATAAATATATCGCTCTTTCATTGCATCATAGTCATATCTCAAATTTTGAAGTAACTTTAGCAAAGTTTTCCTTCATACCTTCTCGTATTATATCTCCAACTGAACCGAGGTTATAGCAAAATATATCTTTAAATCGGTACATTTTGAAAACTTTAATCGCATTTTGCCAAGATCGTTTGTTTTTGTAGATATGACTATGTTGCAATAAAGGAGCGATATGTTAAGGTATCTCCTATTTTTAAGACTTGTTCATGGACAACGAAACTTTACTGCCTGCATCTTATTTTGAGTTAATGTACTTTATTAACTCTTCACTTCACTAAATGTAATAATTATCAACTGTTGCACTGCCCATTCTGCTTTTAGTAGATTTATTGCATCAGGAGACATTGATTTAAATTCATGTACTCACTTCTTGTAATTGATCTAGTCCACAACCCATCCACAGCTGCTAGTTTTTAGAGAATAGAAAACTAAATTTCAAAGTATAAATATCTATTTTCTGAAATTATGAGGAATTTTTTATTTCCCGGGATCCCGCAAGAAAAATCCCGGGAAAACGGGAAATAAAATAATTGAATCCCGGGAATTCCCGGGAAAAAACCCTACTGGTGACGTATATTTTTTTTAATCAATATTGCTACACCACCACCTCTGCCTTGTTGCCGATCGTACCTATAACAATAGAAGTTTTGGTGTCTTATGGAAAATTTGTTATTTAGCCATGTTTCGCATAATAAACAAATGTCAACATCAGAATTTACCAGAAACTGGAAAAGCTCATCCTTTTTTGTACGAATGCCACGGGCATTCCATGATATTATCTTAATATTAATGCTCATTGGAAAAGGAATTTGCAAGCAAGGTCAGTAACTACCTTGAACTGGTCTTCGCGAGATTTACAACTCTTCAAATTTGAGATTAACTCAAACGTAAGGTTTTTTATTTCCTTAAAAGAAAACAAATTGTTATTATTCTTGTTATTATCATTATCATTGGTAAAATTTTGGTTGTAGGCTTGGTTGTTACCCGAACTGCTAGCAGTTGGCCTTTCCGGTTGATTTAGTGTATTTGGGAAATTATAATTATAATTTGTATTTCTAAATTGAGGAGTTCTTTGGTTGGGTCTCCGGGGTTGAACACGTTGCCTAATTTGAATGTAGGTTCTTCTACTTGGACATTCAGGCGACATAGCTTTATGTGTACCATTGCAGTTGGCACATTTCTCGAAAGTTGCATCACACTCCGTTGTTTTATGGCTCCCGGCACATTTGGCATAAAACGTTTTGACTTTACAGCGACTAGAGCCATGACCGAACATCTGACAGTTATAGCACTGGGTCAAATTGGATCTGTTGGGTTTTTGATATTCCCATCTAACTTTTATATAGTTTAAGGCTGAGTAGTTTTGCCTCAATTCCTTAATCGTGATGGATTTACGTTCAAAGTAAACTACAAAAATTACTTGTTCGTTGTTGTCTCTATCTTTTGTAATTATTTTGACATCTGTACATTTTAGTCCCAACGCTATTAGACGAGCTTTTACAACTGCAGGGTCGGTTTTATCAAGCCCTAAGAGCACAGCTTTGACAGGTTTTTCATTTTTCGAAGCATATGTAAAATATTCATACTGAAATTTATTTGTTAGTGCATCACACACTGCATCAAAATCGTTTTTATTGGTGCAAAAAAGTTTTAACCCAATGGATATTTTACGCATTGAATATTGTGTTATTTTTAATATTCTACATATATCATGTACTTGCTCTATTCTGCATTTTAATATTGTTATTGGTGGTATATTAACTTTATCAGTTTTTTCGATAACAGCTTCATCATCAAGATCTTCAATTGTTTGCAAAGGGGCAAAAAAGTTTTGATTTTCAGTTCTCTGAGAACTGTTTGGTTTATTTTTTTTACTCATGTTATGCCTAGAAGAGGCAGAAACATCATCTCCTCGCACACGTTTAATTTTGTTTTTGTTTTTGTTTTTATTAAGTTATTTTTTGTTATTAAAGAATAAGAAAAAATAGCTGTAAACTTTTTAAACTTAAATTCAAAGCAGCAATACAAATCACGACCATACGTATCAAACGATAGTACAAGACTGAAGGCATTTTAATTGTTAAAAATGTTTATTTTACTTTTATAAATTTTTATAACAAAATAAAAATTATTATTTTAAAATAAAAACGGAAAAAAAAATTTTATGGCTAAACAAGTTGGAAAATGGCTAAAAAAATGGCTAATGGCTAAACTCATTTTTTAATGGCTAAACAGGGTGAAAAATGGCTAAATCTAGCCACTAAATGGCTAAATTGGCAACACTGGCAGTGACAGTCATTTGACCTACCATATGACTGGCATTGCTGTCGCGAATATCCATCATCGCGTAGAACAAAGTTTCTATCATTTTCTTAAGGCCAACGTGAAAAAACTGATGGAAACTTTTGTATACGTGAGATTTTGCATCCCTCTTTAACCTTTGAAATTTGTGGTTGATAAAATATATAGCTGAGCTGTACTGATGTATAAACCGGGCACAGCTGCCTAGTCTGTACTGATGCATACAACGGGCACAGCTGACTAGTCAGTACTGATGCTTATACCGGACACATCTGACTAGTCAGAACTGATGAATGTATTCGTCACTGTTGACGTACTTTTTAGCTTAAATAAAACACTATTCATTTCATTCAATTCTCATATTTTTGGCTTTATTTAAAATAAAAATCAGTATTTGTACTTTTTACAAAATAAATAATTATTTCTTGTTCTATGTTCTACATACATATACTTATATATTGTTGCTCGAAAAAAAGATATAAAAAAACTGTTATTTTTCTTTGAAAAAATAAAAATCTAAATTTAAAAAAAAACATAATATTTTATCACAGACCATTTCAAAAGGATCAATATGTTATATTTGAATTAGTTTTACGACATTTACCTGATGTATATCTATGGCATTTTGATAAATCATCATAAGTCGAGATAAGATAGCAAAAAGCTTTAAAAAAAACTTGGCGAAAAAATCATTTTTATTAAATACATAATAATAAAATTAACCAAAATTAGAGAAAAATTTAGTTCATAATATAAGACTTTAAAATCGTTAACAAAATGTTTTTGATGGAAAATTCGTATAATTAACAGCATTGTTTTCAACTTTTTAAATATGACAAGATGTTTTGTCAAAAGGCCACAGATATGATTTTTTGTTTTAAAATTTAAAAATAACTGTTTCAAAATGATTATATTAAAATGATAATGATTAAAAATGATATTTAAAATAAAACTTCCCTACAAGAAGTGAAAGAGCGTGTTGTCGCTTTTTTCACGTTGGTGTTAAGAAAATTATAAAAAGAACTTTTATTTCGGTCATTAACACCAACGTGAAAAAAACGACGACTCGCTCTTTCACTTCCTGTAGGGAAGTTTTATTTTAAACATCATTTTTAATCATTATTTGCTGATTTTTTTTTAGCTAAGAAATATAAAATTTAGCTAAGAAATATAAAAATTATTTTCTGAGTTTATTTAATTCAATTTAAAAATGACTTTGCTAAGTAAAAAAAAATTAAGTTAAAAAAGTAACTGTTATTTTCTAAGCAAACAATAAAACTCAAACAATAATTTCTATTTCTGTGTAATAAATAAAATGTAAGAAGTAACTTGTTATTCTAAGGAATAAATAAAACTTATAAAACAATGATAAAGTTAAAAAAAGTTATAAAACTTAAAAAAAAAATAAAATAAATTCATGTAAATATTAATATTTGACGTCCTACAAACGTTTGATGGATAAAACATCATTCAACAGTTTTTTAATTACATTAAGCAATCACCTTCTTAAGAATAAAGTTAAGTCAATAAAAATTGTTAAAAATAAAGCTAAAGTTTTACTAATATAGAATTCACCCTTTTTTGATTTTTGTTCGTAAAAAATTTTACATGGGGTCTTCACCTGCCAGTTTTTTGTCACACCAAACGTTAAAGTCTATATAAAATAAAACTTTAATATTTTTGTCAGCATTTTTTTTTTATATAAAGTTTGACAAAAAGTTATGACAAAAAATTGTCAGTTATAGAGCCCATGTTAAATTGATTTTTTTTTAGTTTAAATTTAAAATATTGTCGTTATTTGGTTTATTAAAACCTTTTTCTTTAATATATTTTTTTTGCTTTAGCCTATGATGGGCTCGTTCAACCGCTTTTTTATGCACTTTTCATACTCCCCGGCTCCTAAGTTCTGAAAAACATCTATAATATAAAGTTAAAAAAAAACACAAACATACATACATACATGTACATACCTCTTACAATTTTATTTAGCAGCGTGAGATTTGACAACGGAAGTTTTCCCCACCTTCCATCCCAATTATATTTATTCAGCAACTCATCTGTAAATAATGCCCGAATAACGCCCCCAACATCTAAAGAGATACCTTTAATTTTATGAATATAGGAATTCTGTAAAGAAGTTAAATTACTGTTAGAGAAAGTAAAATAAATAAAATATTTTGACTTTTACCATGGCCTGAGCGTAATCGGAGTCCAGCTTCTCCTCTATTTCTTGTACTGCTGTTGTGGTCCGCAAGGGGAGCATACTAGCGATTTTATCAAGCCCTTGATCAGAAGTCTCTCCTGTCATGCGGCAGAGGCACTCTTGGGCTTTTTTTATGCCTACTTTACACTTCATTATAATTTTACCTTGTGCCATCTGTTCTGGCTTTGTTGAGGCCTAGTAATAATTGAATATAAAAAAACTTAGATAGATATGTATAAAAAGCAAGACTAAAATTATCAAAAACATACACTTGCTTCAATGGCTTCCAATTTAAGTGCAAGTTGCTCCTGGTTGTGAACAATGCTTGCCTGGCCGTAGCTCAGCGTAGACTGGTTATTTTTAATGTTTTCCAGCTCACTAATTATTTGTTTTTGGCCATCTAACAGCTGCTGCAGAAAGTCTAAATTGAAAAAAATTAAATGCAAAATCCTTTTAAATAATAAGTAATTAGTGATCAGAAGAATGGGTAAATATTAGCGGTCACATATGAATTTCTCTGAACCCTGTATGTAAGTAAATACGAGTACTTAAATCTTTTTAAATATTTATTCATGTTTGTGAACATTTCTAAGTGATAAATAAAACTTCGAAGGAAATTAGTTTATTTGAAGAAAAAAAACATTTTTATGAGTAACCAAAAATTCCTTTATTTTCTGCGAATTTTTTACATTTGGGTTTTTTACTGATTGATATTGCGTCTGGAGGAGGTTGGCGCCATTAAAATTGCTGAATATGCTAATGTACATGGAAGTGCGCACCAAAAATATTAAAGAAAAATTTAAATTTAAATGTATAAATTTAAAAAACAACACCAATTCTTTTACTGAGAAAAAAATTTATATTATAAAAAACAAGAGCAGTCATAAAAAAGTTTTTTTCTTTCTTCAAATAAACTCGAATAACGCATATTTTTGTGCGCACCTGCATGTACATTTGCATATTAAACAATAATAATGGCGCCAACCTCTTCCAGACGCAATATCATATCATTCATGGAAAAACCCAAATGTAAAAAATTCCGTTTCATTTTTACATAGTTATTGTTTGTGTTTTTTTTTACAAGAATGGTTAGGAATTTGCATAGGGCTATGAGCAATGCTCATACATAAACTCGTGCAACAAAAAAATTGTGTATTCCAAATTTTTTTTCAAGGTTAAGTTTTTTTTAAAAATTTCCTTCAAATCAGGAATGGTAACAACAAAACTTATGTATGTATATTTTTTGTATGTACAAATTGCCATCTATTTTTAGACAACAGACAAAATGGTCTACCTGCTTTGAATGATCAAGTAAAATTTTTGCTTGACTCATAGAAGCACATTGGAAAAAATTAATAATAATACAAAAATGCTAGGGATTTTTAAATTTTTTTACAAAATACTCAAGAAAACTTTGTTTGATTTAAATAATTTTTATTTGAATCGACATACCTAATCAAGGAAATCAATCAAATTTTTCGTAATTTATATTAAGATTTCTATAACATCACACAAATAGGTAAAAAACGATTTGCTTGTTTTTTTAGATACAAGAGTAACAACAGAATAAGTAAAAAAACATACATTATTTTCATGTTTGAAAAGTAAAATAAGATGCAAAAGTTTTCACTTAGTTTAATTGAGCTTCATTGAATTTTAATATTAAAATTGAATATGTTTGGCTTTCAAAGACCAAACATGTATTTGAATTAAAGTATTTCTAACTTTTTTTTAGAAAACTTGAAATATATTTACTTGAATCGAGTTATACAGGTACATATGTATGTAATGATTTTAAATGGTGTGATTAATTTCGAGGGATTTTAAAATTACGATTTAGAACTCAACTCAGGTGAGTTGTAATTAAGACAACTGGTTGTGAGCAGTTGTAGACCATAATACGAAAATTAAAATTTTACAATTTGACTGATGGCTTTTTCTGGTGATTTAGTAAACAATAATCATTTCGTGTATGTATATGAAAAAAAATTTACTTTACCTTCATTATTTTTGGGCAAGGATGATGCAGTTGAAGGAATGGTCTTTTGGGCAATTTCTGATGAAGAATAACACTTTTTCTTAATTAGGGACTGGTTGGCTAAAAAATAAAAGTTATGAAATTATATTTTTATTTGTGCAGCTTTGTGTTTTTTTACTTACCGTTTATTTGGGCATTCTCTTGGTTTTCTTCTCTTTCGAAAAAGTTTTGTGAAAAACTCATTTTAATGAAAAAAAGTGAAAAAATCAAATGCTTCAAGGAATCATTTTTTATAACATAAATTGATCTTTGTTTTTTATGTATTTTTTCTGTTTTCTAAAAATTAATGTATTTTTTTTCCCCCCAAAACTTGTGTAAAACTTTTGACATTTTATATTATTATTTAACATCTCTGATTCTAATACTGTAATTTATAAGATATACTTATCTTGTTGTATTAGAAAATCGATATTAAATAAATAAATAAATAAATAAAATAAATAAAACATATAGCATTAAGAAATGATATTTATGGACATACACTCCGTTAACATAGGATAGCCTGACATATAAATTTGATAAATTTGTAGAAATTTTAAACATGTTTCATATTTTTTTTTTTAATATGAAAATGTGGAAAGCAGCTTTATTGTCTATTTATTAGTTGACGAAAGAACCAATTATATAAATTAACCCTTTCGACCCCAAAGTTGCTTATAAGCAGCTTGGATTTTAATCATCGTTTTATTAAAAACAATCGTAATAAAATTATCAAAGAGTTGGTTAAAGAATGAATAAAAAATAGAAAAGTTTGTCTTAATTTTTCATAACTTGCAAAACTTCCTTAACGGCCCAAAGTTGCTTATAAGCAACTTCCTATATCTAGTCACCCGAAATCTCAAAAAGTCTGAAATCTTCAAAAATCCTTAATTTAGATCTAAAAACTAAGGAAATTATAAAAAAAAAATTTTCTGACAGTGCGTTCAAGAGCGGGCGCGAAAGGGTTAAAGTTAACGTAATTTTTCTAGGTGATTTTGCAAACGTTATTAAAAATAGTTGCTTTTTATTGTTAACTTAGATTAGCCTCACCTTACTAAAAATGAATGAAACGAAAATGTAATGTTTGGTTTTAACTTCTTTTTATACATATTTTAATTTTTATAGTTGTTTTACAACAATTAATATTTTGTATGCCCTCCCTTCGTTGAAATAACGTCGAAAATTCGGGTTTGCATTGAGTCGTACAGAGATTTTAAGTAATTTAATGAAATTTCAGACCAAGCCGATTTTATAGCTTCTTTTAGCTCCTCTTTTGTGCAGAATTGCCTTCCTCCTACATAAACTTTACGTGTTGATTAGTGTTTTGTCCGTCGTGCTGTTTACACGTTTTTTCTTTATTGTCCCCGTGTTCTCGTTCATTAATGTTAAAATTAAATTATTGGTGTTTACGTCGTCCGTCAAAAAAAAAATAAATAAATAAAATTAAAATAAAAAATTTAAATAAATAAATACAAAAGAAATAGTTCAAACTTAAAACAACAAAATAGACCAAAAATTTAACATAGAGAAAAATATTCACAAAACATAACTGAAAATATTAAAAAAAAAAAATTAAAAAAAACACAACACTTAAAAAGAAAAAAACAATAACAACGTTCACTTAATAACTGTGGCTTAAGGGTAAAATGTAAAAAAAACATATGTAATTAAATAACTACAACGGTTCATAATTTGAAATGCAAAGAAAATATATGTATATAGTAAATAAAAATAATATCAAAGTAGATTTTTTTGACCTATGTAAAAATCGAATTTGAATAAAATATTTTCCTCGCTACAAGCGCCCTACATTTCCCCCCGCCAAAATCAGATTTGGGGGTTTAAAAACGACAAAGCTGATACCGCTTGTAGCACTGAATTTTTCTCACAACTTACTAGGGTCTTATATCTTTGGCATGATATACGCCAATTAATTTGCCATTCAAATCCTCTAACTGATAATAGCAATAGCCAGTCTTTTTACGAACTCTTGCCTTTACGAATGTCGGTGCTAGTTTTGCATTGAAACCTTTTCCTAAATCGCTTTGCCGGAAATTTCTTCTAAATACTTCCTGACCAATTTCATAGGTGGCTTCACGAGATCGTAGGTTATAAGATCTTTCGTTCTTCTCCTGTTGTCGATCAATATTATGCGCAGCTTTTCTCCTGATAATCGAAAGAGAATCTTCCCGACTAAAATTGACAGATCTGTCCTCCAGCATTTCCAGATTTCGAAGAAGTGCATAAGATTTACCGTTGGTAATCATGTGCTGTCCGAAAGCCATGTAATAAGGCGAAGTACCTATCGCAGAGTGTACAGCTGAACGTAAGGCACAGCTGATGCTGCTTAAATACTCATCCCAATTACTTTGGTCGTGTTTAATATACGCCCTTATTGCCGATAGAACTGAACGATTAACCCGTTCAGATGCATTGGCTTGGGGCGAGTGTACTGCCGTATAGACATGATTCACACCATAAGTTTTTAAAAGTTCATTAAATTTCGCCGATTTGAATTGAGAACCATTATCTGAAACCAAAGTCTCGGGTGTGCCAAAAGTATGAAATAATTCCCCAAGATAATTCACAACTATATCAGAGGTAAACTTTTTCACTGGCTTAAGAAAATTAAATTTAGAAAAGTGGTCGAGAACGATAAAAATGCCAATATTCCCCGATTTCGAACGCGGATATGTCCCTTGGAAATATTCGGATTCAAGATCCACGAAAACCCCAGAGTCATCGAGTTCGGACAAGTTTAAGCCTAGGATTTCGGACAAATCTTCTGTATTGGTACGCGAAAGTGCATCAGGAACTACGTTTTTACTTCTCTTTCTGTGCTCTATTTTAAAGTTAAAGCCTTGAAGTTTCAAAGCCCATCTTGCCAAGCGTGAATTCAAGTCTGTTTGAGACATGAGCCACTTCAATGAAGCGTGATCTGTGATCACGGTGAATTCATGCCCTTCCACATAGGCTCGAAATTTTTTTATACTTAACATTGCTGCTAAGCATTCTTGTTCGGTAACCGAATAATTGCGTTGGGCTTGGTTGAGTTTCTTAGACATAAATGCTATCGGAAACTCTTCACCTTCCGCAGTTTTCTGTACCAAGACACTTCCTATTCCAGTTCTGCTAGCATTACAGTGAATAAAGAACGGTTGTGAAAAATCCGGACTATGCAAAACTGGCGCCGTGGTCAAGATTGATTTTAATTCTTCAAATGCTTTTTCGGCTTCATCATTCCAAGTAAACTTTCTCTTATTTTTTAAAAGGTCTGTCAAAGGGGAAGTAACAGACGCATAGTTCCTTATAAACTTACTGTACCAACCGGACATACCCAAAAATCGTCTGAGTTGACGCACAGACCTCGGTGTCGGGAATTCTGTGATGGCCGAAATTTTTCCCGGGTCTGTTTGAATAACCCCGTTCCCTATAATATGGCCAAGATAACGGACTTCCTGTACGCAAAATTTAGATTTCTCTACATTAATTGTCAGCCCTGCAGAACGAATTTGCTTAGATATTTCCCTTAAAATTTCCAAATGCCGACTAAAAGTACCAGATACAATTAATAAATCGTCAAGATAAACGAACACCTCTGTCCTTAAATTCGCCGGAACCACCTTGTCCATTAGCCTTGACATCGTCTGAGGCGCATTGCAGAGGCCGAATGTAATGAATTGTAATGGTACAAGGGGCGGCCAGGGACAGAAAATGCAGTTTTATATTTCGACGAGCTATCAAGTGGAATTTTCCAAAACGCGTCCTTTAAGTCTAGGCTAGTTATGAACTCCGCCCTAGGCAACCTACCAAGAATGCCGTCAATATTTGGCAGGGGATAAGCATCCTTAACGGTAACAGAGTTTACCTTTCGGCTGTCTAAGCATAACCTGGCTTTTCCCGGTTTCCTCACAAGAACAATTGGGGAGGACCAAGGACTGTCCGATTCCTCTATGACATCGTTCTTTAGCATACGGTCTAATTCATTATAAATCAGCTTTTCCATCGCTGGGGAAACAGGAAAGTGCTTTTGTTTTAGAGGAGTTGCATTACCAACATCTATTACATGACTCAAAACTGTCGTTCGACCTAGCCCTTTCCTTGCGAATGACGGAAACGTGTTTATCACCTTCTGAAGCTGTTGTTTCTGCTGATCCGTTAATGTTTTCTGATCTTCCAAATCAGCGATACAATTAATTGCTAAATTAGAACTAAGAGCTGAGTTTATCCCTGTTGGCAATAAATCAAAAGCTCGCCAAAAATCGATCCCTAAATACAGATTCTGCGACAGGTCTGGAACTATATAAAACTTTATAATCTTCGTGATTCCGCAAAAAGTTACTTCAGCCAAAACATACCCACATACAGTTTGCGACCTACCATCGGCAGTTTTCACAAAAGAACAGATCTTTTTAAATTCAGTATCACTGTTCACTAATTCCCTAGCAGAATCTGATCCAAAACAACTTATAGAAGCCCCGGTATCAAGCAACCCTGTCCAATCCTTGTTAAAAATTCTAACATTAGCATACGGACGAATGTCCTTCGGATTGTCAAAAACCGAGCTTAATAAACTATGCCTAGTCTGCCTCACCACATTCCAGAAATGTCTCATACGTTCAGATGATCGCTTTTTCCTAACACTTGGAATTGTTTCATTAAAAATTTCGGCCCTTTTCGCGTTATACTCTGCCAGTCGAACGTGAAATGGTTTCATATATGTCGGTATTGAAGTAGAAGAAGCTTGAGATAAAATGGTTTTTGAAATTAAAGGTAATTTCGGTTCTTTTTCCTCATTAATTGGTTCTAATTTAGTTTTGGAAAATGTTTCTAAATCAGTTGGGGTTAAAACGTTGTTTACTTTTGGACTTTCTTAGCGGCAAAAGAGTCAGAAGACTCTTCAGTTTTATTAATGGAATTAGGGTTTGAAACTAATCGGTACTGGTACTCGTTGTTTTCATCCGTTTGTGTGCACTGTTCAGTGCACCAGATCTCAAGGTTTTTGAACTATTGCATTTCGACCAATTTGGTTTGTATATATCCGGTGAACCACACCCGTAACAAAAGATTAGACGGTCTTCTAGGCAATCCTGGTATCTATGACCAACTTTTTGACAGTTCCAACAAATTAAAGCTATCGCTGAAACCTCAGTGTCATCGGTCATTTCGGCTTCGTTTTCTACAATCTCATTGACTTGCCTTCGTTGAATAAAGGGTTTATTTGCCGGCTGTCTTCTGCCCACGTCCAACAAAAAAAATTCTTTTCGTCGACAAATGTCCCTCAAATGAGAAACAGAATAAATAGGTAAATTTAAAATTTCATGTTGAATTTCTGGTAACAAGTTTCTACGCAAAATTTCCACTAAGACATTTTCCGGTAAAGGGGTGGATAGGCGATCGGAAATATCAACTATAGACTCGTAGAAGGAGTCAAAATTTTCACCTGATCGTTGTTTCCTATCACGAATCATTTCTCTGAAATCCACATCAGTTCGTGAGTCTTTATACTGGTGTCTTAGCGCAGTACATAAATCAGTCCACCGAATTTCCGAAACCGAACGGTGGTATCTCCAAAACCAATCGGAAGCTTTGGAATCAAATAGAGTTGAGATGTGTCTACATAACAACTCGAAATTTCCACTAAGCGTCTGATATGTAAGAGCCTCCACTCTATATAAAAAATTATCAACGGACATTCCCTTCGCATCACCAGAAAATCTCACATTCCAATTATGAATAATGTGACCAACCTTATCAGACCTAAGAGAAGAATCTAACGAGCCACTAGCATTTAAATTCGCATTTTCAGGTCGACCTGCACCATTCTGATTTTGAGCCCCATTCGAGGGCAAACCTAAAAGTTGTTCTAATGTTCGTTCTCTGACAGACGGTACCTCAGGTCCAGTATTTCCCCTCGTATTACCAGAATCAGAATCCCTGTTACTCATATTACCCTGGTTTGAATTATTCAAACTCAGGCGCCTAAACCCTGTTTCAATATTGTCCTCTATTATCTTAGTAAGCTGTTGACTAAGGCAGGTCAACATTTCGGCCTGTTGCGCACCCACCGCGGCAGTGACCAAATTCCTAATATGCTCCCTATGTTCCTGTGGAGAACTCGAAGACATTACTGAATAATTCGGTTCCATTGCTTGTTTCTCCGCTCCTTTCGGGGTAGAAGGTGGATTAGAGCAATTTAGGTCAAACTCTTGTGCACGCTGCACTTGGGATCGAGTCACTATTGGAGGAGATAAAGCGGATGAAGTTGCTATCGGCTTTAACTTTGTATTACATATAGGACAAAACTGTTTCTGCTTAATATGTTTCTGGAAACATAATTTGTGGAAGCTATGTCCACATAGGGTTTTATATAGGTATGAAGAGCCTGTTATGACGTTGGCACAAACCCCACAATTAGGTAGAGTATTACCCAAGCTAACTAAACCTTCAGTACTTCTCTGAATAGACATTTCCAACAAAAATATGTTAAACCGATTTGAAAAAAAAAACAAAAACAAGTAAAATTCAGCCAAAGATAAATTGAACTAATTCCTAAAAAAATCTGTTTTAATATGCAGTAATTTTATAAAAAAAAATTTAAGCTAAATGAAAAAAAATTAACAAAAACAAAAAAAAATTATCCCTGTTACATTAGATTCTAGGCAAATTGAAATACAGAACTAATCTAGAAAAAAACCAAAAAAATAAAAAAATATATGCAATGTAATGTTTGAAAAAAAAAGTTCAATACGTAAATAACAAAAAAAAAAACTAAATACTGTTATATTTTAAGGTAAAGTATCAGAAAAAAATCTTTAAATTATATATAAAAAAATAATAAGGAAATAAATATCGGGAAAAAATAATTTTTCCACAAGTATTTAAATATGTATGTATGTATTTACAAACGCAAATGATAAAAAAAATTTACATAGCATTATTCCGATTTCTGAAAATTACTGATTAAAGGTTTTGTTGTATTTTTAACATGTTTGCTCATCAGCGATGAACTTTATCCAATGCAACAAAAAAATAAAACATTTACGAAAATCTCAGATAACCAAGAAAACTTTATAAAAATGAAACTTAAAAAAAAGTTTAAATTTATTCTTTTGGTTCACATTAATTATTGCATAGCAAAAAAAATCACTGCTTTATATAAAAAAAATCCAGAATAAAAAAAAAATAAGGAGGAAAAAAAAAATAAATTAGAATAAAAAGATTATATTAGTTGGTACGTCTTGAAATTTTATCCAAAAACCGTAATTTCTCAACTAATAAAACAATAACCTGTTTTACCAATGATGTTAAAAAGTCTAATGGTCTGAGTTTAGTGCACTTGACCAATTCTCAGCATTTCCGGAAAAGACTAGATAAACAATATGGCAAAACCGTGTAAAAGAACGTAAAGTTAATAGAAAATGGCTGCAATATTTAAATGTTGGTTAACAAACATTGTCAAATTTATGTTAAATTTCACAACATTGAATTTTTATTACAAGAAAAAGTAAAACAAACAGAAAATGAAAAATAAAGTTAGAAAAAACAAGCGGAAAAGAAAGAATTAATTTAGAGCCACACATTGCTTGAACTGAAATTCAAAAGGTGTTAAATGGATATTAAATTTGTGTGGGCGAATAACGTTTATCTTGCTACTCAAGGTTGCAAGTGTAGAAGTTTAGTGCGCATGCATTTTATTTTCCGGCTCCTACCTCGTCGGCAAACGGTGTAGGGTTTTCTTTTATTACTAAACTCGGTTTTAAGCTGACTACAGCTAATATTTATTTTAGTATGCATGCAAAAAAAAAAAAACGAGGGAAAGGATAGAAAAAGAGATAGAAAAACAAATAGGGAAGAGAGAACGATAGAAACGAAAGTAGGAATATTCTTTACAGAGCAAACATTTGCTTAGCGAAGATCTTAGGACGCTAACTTCCCCTCCCAACCATGATCATGTTTATACCGCGCAAGGAAATAACCTAACATGATCCCAAATACAACTCACCCTCTCACAGAAAGTTCAGAAATCAGAATTCAAAGGATTTTTAAAAATTCATTGTTATTTTAACATACTTTATTAAAAAAAAATCATTGTTACTCTAATCTAAACCAAATTTTTAATTTCAACTTATAAATACCAATTAAGTATGAAATAATTATTAAAATTTTTATACATTGGAATTAAACGTAATGAAAATAACACAAAAAAAATTAAAAATAAAATGAGCAAATACCAAAAAAATTAATTAAAAGAAAATAAAAGAAATACCAACAGAAACACTTTTAGTTGTGCAATAAAAATATTCATGTTCAAAAAAAAAATAAATTATGTTTCGAAAAAAAAACAGAGAAAATAATTCCTTATGAGGACTCGAACCCGGACTTTACGACACGACGGTTACGCACTGGGGGGCTACCGCGTACTTCGATTCGAAAAGCAAAATTTTTCGAAAGCAATTTCCGATTCGAAAGTTAAACCGTACTGGGTAACTCGTTCGAAACGATGACAGAGTTGTATTTATAAACAAATGGGAAATTTGATTAAAAGTTGGTAGCACTGCTATTAAAATACCAAAATGGACGAAAATATCCCACAACAAAACAAATAATAAATACTATTCAATGTGTGAAAAATATTATAATTGTGTTTTTTAATAAAAATTTATTGTATTTCCCTGTGGTTTAATGAGTCAACAGAAAAAACCAACCATTACTTTATACTGCTTTTTGTTTGTAAATGAAACTTTTTTTTTTATTTTTTTTTTAAATTTCAAGACCACAAATATTTAAACATTTTCAATAATAACGTTAGTAAACATTTATTTAATATTCAATTATAATATTATAAGGTTTGATTTTTTTTTTACACTATTATTTATCTTAAACTTTGTCATTTGCACTTTGTCACTAACAAAATAGCTTTCGAACAATTTCCTAACGCTTTTTACATAACTGACGCTCGTTTTCGTAATACGGAGTTGGAGTTTCGAAAGGGATTTTTATTGTTCGTAATAAAGAGTTGCCGTTACGAAAGGAATTTTTTGTTTTCGAAAAGGTATTAACAACTTCCGTTCATTCGAAACAAATGGTACGAAAATCGTAATACACAGTACAAATTGTTCGAACTCGTAAATTATTTCTTTCGAATCGAAATACGCGGTAACCCCCCTGACCCACTAGGCTACTACGTACCTCGCTAACATAACGGCGATGAATAATTTAAGTTAAAATATCACTTTTATATATCTTTTATTTAAATTTGGAAAAAAAAACAAGTTTTAGTGACTGTAAACATCCTTAACTTTTTAAGTTAAGGTTATGCTAGTAACATTCTGCTCTGCTAATAGTAAAATGTTATTAACATGAGTCACTTAACAGCTATACCTACATATATCATTTATAGGTACATCTAATTTAATATTTCCTGTGATTAATAATGTACTTATACCAATAGAAATAGAAAATATAGGTATTAAACTTACTTGTTGGAGGAATTCCGGAAAGTACTTTCTGCAGCTCCTTGCTTTACTGGAAGTGGTTTTGGTTAAGATACAAGCGATAGAGGTTAATTAAACATATGATGAATTTTTTCTTAAGCTGATGTTATTCTTAATAACCTTCTTTAGGGCTTCTATTAAAACTAGAAATCTTTTCCCTTTAACATTTAATTTACATTTTTTTTTTATTTTTTTAATTGTTATAATTTATTTTGTTTTTGTTTTACTCAATTTAAATTTTTTTAGTTTTTACCGTATTGACAGATTATGATCATTGCACAAAGTTTTTTTTTTTTTGTTTTCACTTTTGCTATTTTTTCGTTTTGTTTGATATTTGCCCGTATTTAAACAACGTATCCCAAAATAATTTAAGTTTGTTTAAATTAAATTAAATTAAAAATTATAATAATGAAACTAAACTGAAATTTATATTTTAACACAACATTATATATTTTTTTTTTTTTTTTTTTTGTAAATTTTCGAATTCCGGCATCAAAATTTGCAGTGTAATTTAAACTAAGCTAAAAGTGAAGTTAATGATTTTAATAGCCTGTTAACTGATTTTCTTGCATACTGTTTTGTTTGTTGTTGCAATCTATATATGACACTTTGGCTTTAAAATAAATTATTTGGTATTAAACGTGGATTGGAATGATCTTAAATATTATGATTTAATTAGTTTTTTTTTTCTTCTTTCGACTACTTTACTGCACTTTCATATAAACCTTTACTTAAAATAAACTTTCTGGATTTTTATATATTGTTTTTTTTTTTTCACTAGAATTTACTTTTCTTTTAAAAGGTTTATGCCTTAATCAAATTTTCCTTTTTCTTTGCATTTTAAAATTTTCACAACCACCGCACTTTTAATTTTTAATGATTCCTACACTAGTAAAATTAGCAGCTTTCTATTCTCCAAACCAAATCATCCTGGACTAAATTTTCATATGGACAATTCTGCTGCCTATAGTCTTCCACACGCGTTTTTCCAAAGGGTTTCCCGTCGCCCTGAGATATAAATTTTTCGTGTTCCCAATTTAGGCAATCCCTTTAACGAAGTATTTAAAAAAAATTCTAGTAAGGTTATGACGTTCGTCAAATGTTTTAATTTTTCTTTAACTACTTACAAGTTTATGTCTAAAAAAATCATAAAAGAACTCCGTTCCCCTCCTCACGTTCAGAAAATCCTTAAAGAAAAGCTTTAAAATATCTCCTTAATTTGGAAAAAAAAATCCAGAAAAAATAGATGTCCTCTATATGGTGGCGTGATCTTAGCAATAAAATATAAGACTGTTCCCGATGAAATTGTGCTTTTATACACATCAAATTCTGGAATAATAATGCTAATTCAGCATGCCATTTTTCTTATAGAACCTATCAACAACAACAACCAAATTCATACGTCCCTTCGTATCACCTTCACCACACCATTAAATACTAACATTTTACAACGCATAGAACGGCATTATCATTGTAACGCAATGGTCCTTTTTCTACTAAGAATTTTACGCTTTATCCGTTAAAACGTAGGTATTATTAAATATTATTCAGCATGCCATTTTTCTTATAGAACCTATCAACAACAACAACCAAATTCATACGTCCCTTCGTATCACCTTCACCACACCATTAAATACTAACATTTTACAACGCATAGAACGGCATTATCATTGTAACGCAATGGTCCTTTTTCTACTAAGAATTTTACGCTTTATCCGTTAAAACGTAGGTATTATTAAATATTATTTTAAAAAATAAAATTTCTTTTTTTCTTTTTCTGTCTCAGTTAAATCTGGTTAATGTTAGGGAGAGTTTCATTAGAAACAGAAGTGCAAAATTTAGAAGAGGCTTATTAAAACAATTGTTTTAACATGTGAAAGGCAAATGGAAATGATCATTTAAAAATTTGATTTATTTATGAGCCTAATTTCTCCGACCTTTTTAATATTATTCTTTTTTTTCATAAGCATTGCCCACATCTATAGTACATCTACATCTACATATACATACATATACATACATATACATATACATATATATATACATATACATATACATATACATATACATATACATATACATATACATATACATATACATATACATATACATATACATATACATATACATATACATATACATATACATATACATATACATATACATATACATATACATATACATATACATATACATATACATATACATATACATATACATATACATATACATATACATATACATATACATATACATATACATATACATATACATATACATATACATATACATA
This sequence comes from Pollenia griseotomentosa, assembly GCA_963931875.1. Lineage (NCBI taxonomy): Eukaryota > Metazoa > Arthropoda > Insecta > Diptera > Polleniidae > Pollenia > Pollenia griseotomentosa. The sequence goes on from OZ007560.1 coordinate 165,850,544, forward strand.
TACATATACATATACATATACATATACATATACATATACATATACATATACATATACATATACATATACATATACATATACATATACATATACATATACATATACATATACATATACATATACATATACATATACATATACATATACATATACATATACATATACATATACATATACATATACATATACATATACATATACATATACATATACATATACATATACATATACATATACATATACATATACATATACATATACATATACATATACATATACATATACATATACATATACAT